>JAXCHO010000039.1:1960000-2560000 GCA_036630365.1 Acanthiza pusilla
TCCATGACAATTCCATGATGATTCCACCATGATTCCATGACAGTTCCACAATGATTCCACGACGATTCCACGATGATCCCACAATGATTCCATGATGATTCCACCATGATTCCATGACAGTTCCACGATGATTCCACGACGATTCCACGATGATCCCACAATGATTCCATGACAATTCCATGATGATTCCACGACGATTCCATGACAATTCCATGATGATTCCATCCCATCACGCCATGCAAGGCCGTGACCCACCCCTGCCTCCCCCTCCTGGCACACCATCAATGAAATTTGGGTTTTTTCTCGGGTCAGAGCCCTCACCTGGGAGTGATCAAAAGCGAAAACTCAATCGAGGCCCTCCTGCCCAACGCTGAGATCACAATCTCAGCCCATCTGCAGCTCAGAGCCCTCACATCTCCTGGAACAGAAACTGTTTGGGAAAAAACTCCCAAATAAACTATTGCAGAGGGAAGTCTGAGGTCACTGCGGGAGCTGTCACAATTGGTTAGCTCCAACACGAGGCTGCAGCACGGATTTAGGGTCACTGCAGGGGCTGGGATGAGGGATTTTGCCAAGAGGGATGGATCCCTCCATTTCTTCTTGTACCCAAATACAAAGTTCAGCAGGATTTTTTTTTTTAAAAACCCAGCTAACAAAGGAACAAATGGATATGGGAAACATCCAGAGGAGAAATTTAGGGTTTTTAAAAGGACATGGAGTAAAAAAAAAAATCGGTGTTTTATCCACAGCCTGGTGTCTGGCCAAAGGCTCAATCAACTTTTACTCAATTTCATGGAGATTTTGCATTTTTCCCTGTTATTTTCCCTTGATTAGTCCGTGTCCCACCACTGCTCCTGTCTCCAGCTGCCATCTGGGAGCAATCTACATTCTCAGCCTCAGCAGGAATTTTTTTGGGGTCATTCCTTGAAAATAGGAATTCGTTGTGATCCAGGAGAGCTCCAAACGTCCCCACGTGTGTCTGTCTTCTCCATCCAAGTGCCACCAAGACACAGCCATGACTTTTTTCCATGGTTTATATGAAAAAAACTCTGCCACAAACACCCAAATGATGCCAGATTTTTTACTGTTCCATTTTTTTCCCTCACATATGGTCATAGTTTTTCCATTAAAAAAAAAAAGATGTCCATGACATTTGATAAAATTTAAAAAAAAATAAATAAAAGATGGGAAGCTCTTTTTTTTGGATGGAAAACAATGCTTTTGAAAAATCTTATTTTAAAACCTGTCATTGCTCGTGTAAGGCTGAAAATATTTGGCTCAGATTCAAGTGCAATGCAAACAGTTTTGGAAACGTCCAGATTTAGAGTGAAGCAGACATTCCAGCCTTCAGACAGCTCTGCATCCAGAAAATCCTCAGGAACACTTGGGGCAACCCACCCCGGAGACACCGAGCAGCTGTTCTGCCATCCCAGTGGCAAAAAAAGGAGGATTTTTGGACATCTCCTGGTCCCCAAACCACGAGGGTTGTTCTGTGTGAGCGGACAGTGGATCCATCAAATCCAACCCTGTTTTTCCCAGGATTTTGGATCCTCAAGACCCCTGGGAGATAAACCCAGAGGAAAGTCTCTCCTTAAGCCGAGGAATCGGATGCTGGCTGTGTTTCAGGGAAGGGAGATTCCAGTGGGACTGATGCCTGATGGGTTTGCCTAAAACAGAGGCCGGACAAAGTGAGGAGAATAAAAAGCAGATTAATTTATTAACGGCCTTTAGGTGCACTCAGGGCAGACAGAGCCCACTCGAGAGGCTACACCGAAAATGGACAGCGAGTCACGAGTTCTGCACATTTTATAAGTTACACCTTCAGGGGATGATGTCATTACCCCAAATCTGCTCCCCCCAATTCACTGTTGAATACATATTTTGGGGCTCTGAGGCAGAGAAGTGTCCTTGGATCTCGAGCTTTAGAGGAATTGTTTTGTCTAAAATGCTGGGAACAGAACTTTTAGCACTCGATTTGGAGTCCACAGCCACACGCTAAAACTACAGACACCAGAAAAATAAAAAAGCTAAAAATCCTGAGGCTTCAGGAGAATCTAAGGGAGGAGACCTTGCTCCAAGGGATGGATCCCACCAAGTTTGGTACTTCCAGCTTCCCAAATCCTCCCGCAGCAGGGACAGAGCCATGAATCCACAGGTGTCACACATCCACAGGTGCCACACATCCACTGATGCCACACCATCCACAGGTGTCACACATCCACAGGTGCCATGCATCCACAGGTGCCATGCATCCACAGATGCCACGCATCCATAGGTGCCACACATCCACAGGTGCCATGCATCCATGGGTGTCACACATCCACAGGTGCCACACATCCACAGGTGTCACACATCCACAGGTGACACACATCCACAGGTGCCATGCATCCATGGGTGTCACACATCCACAGGTGTCACATATCCACAGGTGCCACACATCCATAGGTGCCACATATCCATAGGTGCCACATATCCATAGGTGCCACATATCCATAGGTGCCACACATCCACAGGTGTCACACATCCGCAGGTGTCACACATCCACAGGTGTCACATATCCATAGGTGCCACACATCCACAGGTGTCACACATCCGCAGGTGTCACACATCCGCAGGTGTCACACATCCACAGGTGCCATGCATCCATAGGTGCCACACATCCATAGGTGCCACATATCCATAGGTGCCACATATCCACAGGTGTCACACATCCACAGGTGCCACATATCCATAGGTGCCACATATCCAAAGGTGCCACGCAATAGGTGCCACACATCCACAGGTGCCACACATCCATAGGTGCCACATATCCATAGGTGCCACACATCCATAGGTGCCACACATCCACAGGTGCCACACATCCACAGGTGCCACATTGCAGGTAATTAATTTAATTGGACAAAGCCCCTCCAGCAACAGGCTTTGGCGTAATTCTCCCCAAACCATCAACGTGAGCCGGGGCTAATTAACACCTCCTTAATGCCTCCACAAACACCAAACCTGCTGCTGGGAGGAAGAGTTTCACACTTCCTTATCAAATTAGGGCGAAATCACTCCTAATGAGCGAAAATCAATTAGTGCGACACCCAAATGGATGTATTTGTGCTGTCAGCGAGAGTTATTTGCATAACAGTTTGCGAGGGCAGGGGAGATGCTGGGGCTGCTTCTCTTCCTAATGAGGAGCTGCTGCTGGAAAATTGTTTTATCCAAGCTCCCGACAGCACCAGCTGGCACCGGGAGCATCGCAGGGGATCCTGAGCCCAAAAAATCCCCAAATTCCAGGTGAATGGGGTCAGAAGGAATGACTGACATTTTTTTCTAGTGGATGGAAGTCCTGGTTCTTCCCTCGTTTATCCGGAGAGGAAAATTCCTCTGCAGAGCCTCTCCAGGGAAAAATGAACAGCTGAAAATGGCACCTAACAAGCCAAAATAGCTCTTGGAAAATCGTCCTTGGCTTTGTGTTGCTGTTGTTAAAAGCTCTAATTAAATTAGAGGAGTGGCTCAGGAACAAACGGAGCAGAGATCGACAGCAAGTGGTTTTAATCAGATTTAATTATTTTATAGCTCCTTCAAGCATCTCTTTGCAGTTCTGGTGTCTTCCAATGTGGTCTCGACCTTGGATTTAATTGTTTTGGAGCTGTGCTTGTCTCTCATTCCTGCGTGTCCCAATGGAACCGTCACGGAATCACAGAATCTTGGAATGGTTGGGGTTCAAGGGACCTTAAATCCCATCCCAATCCACCCCTGCCATGGGCAGGGACACCTCCCACTGTCCCAGGCTGCTCCAAATCCCATCCAGCCTGGCCTGGGACACTGCCAGGGATCCAGGGGCAGCCACAGCCTCTCAGGGCAGAAATTTAAAAAAAAAAAAAAAAAAAAGTTTAAAAAAATTTTTTTAAAAATATATATACACACACACACATATATATACACATATATAAAAATATAATATATTATATATAATAAAATATATATAATAAAATATATAAAAATATAATAAAATAAAAATAAAAATAAATATACATATACATATTTTTATATATAAAATATATAAAAGCATATATAAATATATGTAAATATATATAAATATGATGAAGAATGACAGAATATGGACCGAACTAACTTCCCATAAATCCGAAATCCTGAATTCCTCTCAAGATGCACACACATGCCCCAACAGCTCCAGCAGTATTTTCCAGCCCATTTTCTCCTTTAAAATCCAATGGCCAATTCTCTAAATCAGGCAAATTCAGTCAATGCACAGCAGAACGTTTCCCTGGTACAATAAAATGCGATTGGAAGCTGCGTGGGCAGGGTGATGCTCCGCGATGATCCCGAGCTTTTCACATCCTCGGAGTGTTTTCCAAGGACAACAATAACAGTGTTCCTGCAAACCCATTAGGCACTCCATTCCCACACTTTTAGAATCCCTCTTTTTATTTCAGGTGGGTTATGAAAAGGTGTGGGCACCGGGGAGGATTTTCATCTGAAAAAAAAATAAAAATAATGAAACAAACAGCCCCATTTATTTCATGGCCTTGGAAAACATCTGCAGCAAATCCGAGATGGTTTTTGTAACTGGAACTGGTGGGAGGTGTCCCTCAGGTCGGGGTGGGTGAGGTTGCTGAGAAATACAGCAGTTCAAAAATTTTGTATAACTTTAGTCAAAGGCTTTGTTTGTCTGTACCCCGGGAAAAGGAATTTTAAGTTTCTTTTCAGGACATTGTTCTGCCAGGTGAGGTCTGATGAACTCAAGGTATCTACAGAGTGGAGCAGCCCAAAGATCCCCAGAGAGATAAAAACATCAATGGAACATGAACAGAGCATCGGTGGCCATCTCCAAACATCCACCCCAGAGCTCCTCTGACTGAGCTGGAGACATCTCCCCGGAAAGGACTGATAAGAAAACTGAAAAATGAAGATCTAATTTATATTGGAGGAGAGGGGATTCGGATCCAATGAGAAACTGAACTCTGAGGGTTGCTCAGCTCTGGACCAATGAACTTTGAAACAATGCATCTCTGTGGGTTTGACTGTATAAAATTTGGGGAAAATCCTGTAAAATCGGTGTGCCATGGAATGATTCTCTCTGCACACCCAGGCTGTGTGTGGATGAGATGATTTCTGTGGCACACCCTGGCCAGAACAACATCCTGGCCAGAAAATAAAGTAATGCCTTGACTCTCTAACATTAAAAATGTTGTTGGAGAGTTTTTGTTTTTCCCACAGTTTTGGTGACAAGGTGACCTTCAGAGGTCCCTTCCAACTCAAACTATTCCACGATTCTAAATCCCCACTGGAGGTCACGCCGGGGGAAATTTCTCCAGGAATTTTCTTCTGGAGCTCCTCAGTCTTTTGGGATTGCATTTTCTGCCCGATTTTCCGCGGTCTCCTCAGCAAACGCTTCATTTCCCCGCGGTGGGGTTTGGTTTGGCTGCTGTGGGCTCTGCTCGGGGTCAGCTCCAGGCGCTCCCGACGTGCTGGGATTGCAGCCTCTCCGCTTAGCATAACTTCACGCATTCCCGGGACTCACTGCGCCACCGCCAGCGATTCCAGCTGCCCTGGGAGCTCCACCGTGCCCTCCTCAAGCACAGCCATCGCTCAGGAGGCACCAGATAGAGCAACAGGGTTTGGATCCCTGCCTCTCGCCCAGAAAACTGGGAAAAAATCCGTAATATTTTAACTTTCTGCTCTAAAAATGCTCCGCTGGGGTCAATCCATTCCTCATCTTCATTTTTTATCTGGCAGCTACGGGGAGAGCGTTTTCTAAAGCAGGAAGTGAACGCCGAGAAGTTTTAATCAGAGGTTTTTGGGAAAGCAGAGATGTTGGCGTGGGTTGGTTGTTTCTGGCAGGAGAAATTTGGGGTAAAGAGGACGGAATCCGGGAATTCTTGGCCAGAGCCACCCACACAGAAATCCCACGCTGGGGAAGGTGGCTATCCCGATCCATGACATATCCGTACAGCTTTCTACACGAGCATGGAAAATTCCTGACATCATCATGGAATTCCCTAAATCACCGCAGACAGAATTCCCGGGAGGAAAAGGAGACAGGAGTTGAAGGAAGGCTCCCAGGAAAAATGGGGACAAACTTCCTGCTGCGACAGGACAAGGTGGAATGTGTTTAAAATTCAGGGTTTAGGGTGATTTGGATTGGATGTAAGGAAGGAGATTTTCCAGTGAGGGTGGGGAGGCCCTGGGATGGAATTCCCAGAGAAGCTGTGGCTGCCCCTGGATCCCTGGCAGTGTCCAAGGCCAGGCTGGAGCATCCTGGGGCAGTGGAAGGTGTGGAAGGTGTCCCTGCCCATGGCAAGGATGGGAATTAAACTCCCTTTAAAGATCCCCTTCAACCCAAACTATTCCATGATTTATGATTATTCATCCAAGAGAACAAAAATCAACTGCAGCTTCCCGTCAAGTTTTATGCAAAAGAAATAAAATTCCATGGAAACAGATCCTGCCTCTCCTCTCACATCGCTCCATGGTCTGCTGAGAGCTGTTTTCTCTCTGGAAATAAATGTTCCTGTGATATATCTGGGCCTGATGTAGACTTTGAACATTGTGAGGGAGACCTTTGAAGGAGATCAGATTTGTGATCTCCTGGAAAGGGTGGGAGGCTGCAAGGTCAGTGCCCAGACGAGACGGGAGCAGACCAGCAAATATTAGTGAGAAAGGGGAAAAATACATTCCTGATGGACCGAAACCAGAAGGATTCCCAGCCTCGTGGGAGAAGGGAGAAGCAGGGAGAACACGCGGGAATGAGGGGCTGGGAAAACCCCATCAGCCTCTTACAGACACCTCCAAAACGATTTCTCTTTCCACGCGGAAAAATCGGCATGGGGCAGCTCCTTCTGCTCACGCCACGCGGCTCCTGGGGCGGGACAAATAACAGGAATGAAGAGGTGGATAAAGAGATGGATAAAGAGGTGGATAAAAAGGTGGATAAAGAGCTGGAGAACGAGCTGGATAAGGAGCTGGAGCAGCTCTGTGGCAGAGGCAGTACCTGCCGCAGTAATTCACGCAGGACGTGGCGCTCCGGGAGGTGCAGCCATCCCTCCAGTGAGTAGTCACTTCCAGGGACAAATCCATGGATCTCGGCTGTGATTCCCGGCCCAGTGCTGCCCGAGGTGCTACACAGACACCATGTGCTGGTGAGTAACAGATTTTTTTTTAGCTTTGCAGGCTTTAAATAGCCCTGGAGGCAGTGAGAACACCCTGGAAAAGCAGAATCCCGCCTGGCTGGCATCCTCGCGGTGCGTGGGGATGCAGGAATGCTGCTGGGAGAGGTTTGGCAGCTGGAGGGGTGTTTGTAAAACCTCACAGGTGTTTTGCTGGGTGCTCTCCTGGCAAGGATGGGCTGAGTGGGCTCACCCTGGTGCTTTGAGAAAGTCCTGTCCTCCTCTGGGCAGCCTTTCCTCAAGGAATGCTCCAGGAGAAATCCTGGACCTGTCACATTGGGGACAGAGCCCCTGGCAGGGCCTGAAGGGCTCCAGGAGAGCTGCAGAGGGACTGGGGACAAGGCATGGAGGGACATGACACAGGTAATGGCTTCCCACTGCCAGAGGGCAGGGATGGATGGGATATTGGGAATTGGGAATTGTTCCCTGGGAGGGTGGGGAGGGCTGGGATGGAATTCCCAGAGCAGCTGTGGCTGCCCCTGGATCCCTGGAGTGTCCCAGGCCAGGCTGGACAGGGCTTGGAGCAGCCTGGGACAGTGGGAGGTGTCCCTGCCATGGCAGGGGTGGGACGGATGAGCTTTAAAGTCCATTCCAAACCATTCTGTGATTCTGCGATTCCATTCTCCACGTTTAATTCCGTGTTTACTGCCTCACCTTCGAGTCATTTTTACAGTTCAAAAAAATCTGAATCGCCAGCGGATGATGCACAAAGGACAAATTTCACCCTCAGGCTTGGGTCTCACCCTCACCGACACACCCGGGTCAGTGTCTCGGTGTCACTCTGATGTCCAGCAGCAGCAGGAGGGGACCGTGCACTCCCCGGGAGATGAATATTCCATGAGCAGGGTCAGCCCTGGAGGGCAGGAGGTGGAGACCCAAGCCCTGCTGCTGCCCTACACTCCAATCCCCTCGGTTCTGGGGTAGAGCAGCTTCCCCTGCCTCCTCAGAGGGAAAAACGAGGCAGAGCATCCAGGAGGATGTGGAGAGCCTGGATCAGGAGCCAAATTACAGCACCGAGTGTTTATGTTTGCTATTATCCACTAAAATCTCCTCCGCACGACGCCCTCGAGGAGCTGCCGAATTTTGAAACTCCAGCAGGAGCCCAAGAGGACGAAGCCAAACGTTTCCTTCTCGCTCTTCCAGCCTCTTGGGAAGCGCGGCAGCAAAGCTCCTTTGAAATGTCACGGAGCTCCCCAAGACAAATATATCTTTTGTGCAATTTAAATGGCAATCAGGGAGCTGTTTTTTCTGATTAATCTGGGGAAAGTTGGCGGCCACAGCAGGGGACTGATGAGGCTAATCCGTCAATGTCCTTGAGAATGGGACGCCTGATTGCTCCAAGCCGCTGGAAGCGCATAATGAGGAGGAAGGCTGGGGATGGGACAGCGATGATGTCCCCTCCCTCGGGACGGTGTCACCTCAGCTGGGCTCTCCAGAGGGCACCGCCGATGGGATTAGGGGCAGGAGAGGTTCTGTGAGTCCGTGGGAGAGCAGGCACAGCCCGGAGCTGGAATTTGGGGTATTTGTGTGGTTCTGGCTCTCTGCACGCAGAGATGGCCCTAAAGAGCCTGGAAAGGTGGATATCCCCCAGAGTGACCTGTGCTTCCATTGCCTCTGCCCAGGCACAAAACCACAGCTAAATCCATGAACAATTGTCCTTTTTTCCGGGAATTTGTACCCTCGGGGGGAGCAGGAGAGCGAGCGCTGCCCACCCTTCCCTCCTGCACATGGCACTGGATGTTTGTGACCCAAGAGGGCCCTGGACCAGCCAAGGTGGGTGGCTCAGAACCATCCGAGGGCCAAACCCACATTTTCCTCCCCATCCTCGGAATCCAGGCTCGTCCCTCCCCGGTTTCTCCGCGCTCGGAGAGGGAGCTGTGGGTGTTTTTCAGGCAGCGCAGTCGCCCACTGCATCCCTGCTGAGAAATGAGGAATTTCACGGCTTATTGAGCACTGCAAATCGTCACAGCAGACAAGACAGGGCCCCAAATTATTTAATTTTTTTTTTCCCAGTTGTTACACGTTGAGAAATTCCCGTCGTGCCAAAGCCGCGCTTCCTTTCCCCCTCCCAGCGCTCCGAGCTGGGCTGGGTATGCCCATGGAGAGGATGGAATCGCAGACCTCCACCTCCTGGAGCTCTCCCCACCTCCTGAAATCCAAGGGCTCTATCCTGGCAGCATTGCCACAGCCCCAGGAGCAGGTGTACTGTCACCAGAACTGTGGGAAAAACAAAAACCCTCCAACAACATTTTTAATGTTACAGAGTCAAGGCATTACTTTATTTCTGGCCAGGATGGTGTTCTGGCCAGGGTGTGCCACAGAAATCATCTCATCCACACACAGCCCGGGGGTGCAGAGAGAATCATTCCATGATGCACAGATTTTACAGGATTTTCCCCCAAATTTTATACAGTCAAACCCACAGAGATGCATTGTCTCAAAGTTCATTGGTCCAGAGCTGAGCAACCCCCAGTGTTCAGTTTCCCATTGGATCCGAATCCCCTCACCTCCGATGTAAATTAGATCTTCATTTTTCAGTTTTCTCATCAGTCCTTTCCGGGGAGATGTCTCCAGCTCTGTCAGAGGAGCTCTGGGGTGGATGTTTGGAGATGGCCACCGATGCTCTGTTCATGTTCCATTGATGTTTTTATCTCTCTGGGGATCTCCTTAGAGTGATGAGCCCATCTCCTTAGAGTGATGTTATATCTCCTAAATAAACTAAAGGAAATTCCCTTCCCCAAAGCAAAGTTAAGTTAAGCCTAGCTAGAGAGACAAAAATAAAAACTTTAAAGTTATAAAAAAAATTTAAACTGGTATATTTTCCAACAATACCACTAACAGTGCATCTCCCAAGGAGCGCAGCTTCCGGAGGGTCTCCCCATTCAGCATTTCATTTGGAAAGCTGTGCCTGACTCCTGGGGATTCCTCCAGCTGGGATGCAAGGATCGGGACCAGGGTTTCCAGAAGGAAACAGATCCGTCTGTGTTGCTTCCCAGGGAGTGGAGAGAAAAGGAATCGTAACTCAGACAGGGCTAGTCCGAATTTTTGCTCCTTATGGAGTAAAATTTTCCTTTTGAGCAGCTTTGTCCTGCTTAACTCCGCACTCCAAAGGGTGGGTCAGGCACGTCCAGGCAATGTTCCCTTCATGGGCTGCGTAACCCAGAGAGGAGAGGCTGAGGATCTTCTCCACATCCTGGTGCGACTCTGCTCTCTGCCAAAACCAGGTCACCTCCCTTGTCCGTCCATCAAAAGCTCCATGGAAATGCTGAGGATAATTTCCCACTGGATTGATTTTTATCCTAAGTGTTACAAACGCAGAAATGCAGAGAATGAATGGAAATGGCTCCAGCCACGTTGGAGAGAATTTACAAATATTTGAAATAAAATTCGTGATAACGACAGCACGGCTAAAGTGATTCCACCTCATTTTTCCTCCCGGAAACAAAATGTCCCCAGATTCAGACATTCCCCCTGCTCTGGCAGCACCTGGAAGGTCGGGAAGGGATTGGAAGTGCCCTGACAGGTACGAGTGACCCCGACAGAGCTCGGCTGCCATTTCCAGCCAAACCATCCCACCTGACTCTGCTTCCAGCCCCTGGATCACGCGGATGCTGTGGGCATCAGCTCCTTCCCCCCAGCCTTTAACGCCGTGGATTTTGCACCACGTTCGGCTGGAATTGCCACGGCCAAGGAGGAGGTGGCACATCCGTGTCCCACAGCGGCTGGGAATGCCCTGGGGTGGCACCTGGCCCAGGGCAGGGCACAATTCCAGCCCCGTTTTCCCTGGCAGGGTGGGACACCGGCTGCCAGGATCTCTCACCATCTGCTCATCCGCTGCCGCAGAGCGATTCCAAGGGAGTTACAAATTTGTAATGACCTGAATATTCCAGCGCTGGCACATTTGTAATTAGTACTCGCTAATTTGCTCTCAGATCTTTTCCTCTCCCGTAAAGCTCGGGCTGCTTCACAAGACAAATGATGTTTCCCTGGAATACCTTTCCTCCCTCGGCTCGCAGAGCAGCCAGCCCCAGGCTCAGCCTGCAGCAGACGGCAACTCTGCCACCTTAGGATGGCTCTGGAAAACTGCAGGAAAAATCCAGCCCCAAATCCCGGCAGGCACTTCTCCATCTTCCATCCTCCACCTTCCACCCTCCACTCTCCATCCTTCATCCTCAACTCTCCAGTCTCCACCCCGATCCTGTGTTTTCCACCCTCCATCCTCCACCCTACATCCTCCATCTCCCATTTTCCACCCTCCCCTTCCCATCTTTCATCCTCCACCCTCCATCTTCCACTCTCCACCCTTGGTCCTCAATCCTCATTTCTCCACCCTCCTTCCTTTATCTTCCACTCTCCATCCTCCACTCTCCATCCTTCATCTTCCATCTCCCATCCCCTACCCTCCATCTCCCGATCTCCATCTCCCGATCTCCTTCTCCCGATCTCCATCTCCCGATCTCCATTTCCCGATCTCCATCTCCTGATCTCCATCTCCTGATCTCCATCTCCTGATCTCCATCTCTCAACCGCCATCTCTCAATCTCCATCTCCCAATCTCCATCTCCCGATCTCCATTTCCCGATCTCCATCTCCCGATCTCCATCCTCCACCCTCCACTCCCGATCTCCATCTCCCAATCTCCATCTCCCAATCTCCATTTTCTGATCTCCATCTCCTGATCTCCATCCTCCACCCTCCATCTCCCAATCTCCATTTCCCAATCTCCATCTCCTGATCTCCATCTCCCAATCTCCATTTCCACCCTCCATCCTCCACTCTCCACCTTCGCCCTCCATCCTCGGTTCTCCACCCTCCATCCTCGGTTCTCCACCCTCCATCCTTTGTCTTCCACCTTCCATCTTCCATCCTCGTCTTCCGTCTCCATCCTCCAGCCCTCCACTCCTCACCCTTCATCCTCCACCCCCCATTCTCCATCCTCCACCCTCCATCCTCCACTCTCCATCTTTCATCTTCCACCCTCCCATTCTTCATCCTCCACCCTTCGTCCCCCATCCCCACAGAATTCCCAGAACACAGAGCAGGAGGGCAATTTTTTCTTCTGACCCTTCCGGTGACGCTGCCCATCGCTGTCCCGCTCTCCACTGCAGATCCTGGCACGGATTTGTCACACCTGGATTTCCACAGCTGGCAGGAAATTCTTCCAGAAACACCCAAATCAGAGTTTTGCTGCATGCCGGAGGAGCATTTCCTCTACTCCCAGCCATGTTGGAAGGGAGATGGGAGCTCCTCGTGGCCCTTGCTCCAAGCTCAGTGGGAATGGCCAAAGATCCCGGAGGGATCCCAGCCTGAGCACTCAGCCTCAGGAATGAGGTGGTGTCAAAATGGATGTCAAAATCTGAAATTTGGCAGGAAAAGCATGTGGCCACATCCCAGGCAGGAACACCAAACTCCTCCCCAGCCCCTCCTGCAGAGACCTCAGTGCTGCTTTTTCCCCCAAGTGCAGCTCAGCAGCACAATCCCCGTTCCATAAATATCCCTCCACCAGGAGAAATCACCTGCCGGCAGCTCGGGAAGGAAAGTTTTTCCCTGGAAAACTCCCCTGGTGTGTCCCCAGGCAGTCACCTCCACAGCTGGCAGCGTCCTCAGAGCTGTAATATTAGAAACAGTTGGGATTGCTCTGCATCCCAGAAATCTGATCCTACACAGCCACAATTAAGCAGATGAGCCATCAGAAAATATTTAATGCTTGCAACAGGTTTTCCTTCTCAGCCCCATCAGATAAAGGGATACTGGTGGGAAAATCCAGGGAGGCTGTGGCTGGAGTTCAGCAAAAGGACTAATGAGAGGGAAAACAATGTTCCTTTTAGGCCCAGGGCTTCAGGAGTCCCAAATTCCCAACATTCGAGCTAACACATCTGAAATGACTCCCCAAGTCCCAGCCCTGAAGCCTGTTTACATTTTGGAGAGCAGCCAAGAGGTGGCTTAACGTGGGTAAGGAATCCGTGTTGAAATAGGATTCCTTCCCGGGATATCCCTGGGGCTCCGGCCCTTCTCCACGAGCCGAAGGGGACACGTTTGGCTCTTCCAACCCCCAAACCTGGCTGGCTGTTCATCCCCAGTGCAGCCAAATCCACGGAGAGTCGTGCAGCTCTGACCCTGGGCTGCAGGAATGGCGGTGGGAAGGATGAGAAGGACAGGGAAGTAACACAGCACAGGATCATGGAATAATTAAGGTTGGAAAAGACCTCTAAAATCATCGACTCCAACCGTTAACAGAGCCCTTCAGATCAGGAAAATGAGGGTGGGGATTGGGCTCTGCTCCCAGGGAACAGGGACAGGATGAGAGGAAATGGCCTCAAGCTGTGCCAGGGGAGGTTTGGGTTGGATATTGGGGAAATTCCTTCATGGAAAGGGTTGTCCAGCCTGGCACAGGGTGGAATCTCCATCCCTGGAGGGGTTTCAAAGCCTCTTTAAAGCCCTTTAAAAGCCTATTTCAAAGAGTGGATGTGGCACTCGGGGACACAGGTCCATGGTGGCCTTGGCAGGGCTGGGGAAGGGTTGGACTCAACCTTGGAGGGCTTTTCCAACCTAAAGCATTCCGGGATTTGATGATTCTCCCATAAGGAACAGAACGGAGTTACTTCAGGAGGAGAAAATGTGGTTTTTAAATAAAACAAACAGAAGAGAGCTTCCCCCATCTCCCAATTCCAGCTGAAGGAATTCCTTCCAGTCCTTCCCATTATTTTGCATGAGTTAGAGGGAGGAGAACTCATTCCCACAAATCTCATCAGATCCCCCAGACTTAAATGATGGTCACCAACTTTTTTTTTTTTTTTAAATAGGCTTTGATGCCTCTGCAGTCTGTATTTCATCCTCATACATGGACTTTTACAGGTTTCCAACAGGGAAATTTATGCATTATTTGAGCAGACACTTCATTAAATGTGGTATTTATTTGTTTTTGTCTCATCTGACGCATTTTCCATCAATGTTTCTCTGAGTGATTTAAGCTGTTTATAAATGAGAGGACTAAAAGGTTTCTGTATTTGAGGTTCTATGTGCTCATCAAAGCTGTTTTGATGTAATAATAATAATAAAAAGGAAAATGAGGAATACAGGTGCATTTCCAGAGTTTCAGGTGGAAAATGGACAGAGAAATGCTCCTGTTTGACACCAAACACCACAGTGGGGCTGAAAAACTCAGAGCAGGGTACAGTGAGGTAGGAAACTCGTACCCTAGGACATGAAGCTGATACAAGACTCCAAAACCTCACATTTTAGGGAATTAAATAATCTAATTCATCCCTTTGTAAGGGCGGAATTATTGCTTACATTTTCAAGAGTGCCTCATTAAATAACACAATTAATTAGAGCTGTATGTGATGATATCCCAGATCGTGGTTTGGGACAGCCAGAAACAAAGGAGGATTTGTCCCTCCCCTCACATTTATTGATCTTATATTATCTTTATGGATAAAATGTCATATTTATTGATAAAATATCATATTTATCGATATATCCGAGGTGCTGCCAGTCCCACCAGTTCACCCCCAGTGCAGATGTACACTCTCCAGTTTCCAGCCCAGAATGGGAATTTCTGCCCCATTTCTGCCCCGGCTCATTTCAGGTTTAAGGCTTCCTTGGGCACCAAATCCTGCAAACAAGAGGAAGATTCCCGTTGGGATTCTTTCTCCCAGCACCACTTTATACCTAAATCACAGCGTCTGAGATGACCTTCAGTCCGTCGGAGCTTTTCCCTGGGGAGCAGGATGAAGAGGAATTTGCATGCCCAACCCTTTTTTCCCTGACATTCGCTGGCACGCGGATGGAGCTTCATTAGCTCCACGTTATTTATTTGATCTCCCCATTTTTATTCCCGCCTTTGATTACCCAATAACCCTGGAAATTATTTGGAAGCCTACGAGGGGGATCATCCTAAATAACAAACCTGCCACCTGCCCCTCATTATTCTCCCGTTCCTCCGTTTTCCATAGGCAGAACAGGAGGGGAAATAAAAAGGGATGAAAAGAAACCCCCACGAGGAACGATGTCACGGAGACAGACGCACATTCCCGCTCCGGCTTTTATCTCCGGGAATGCTGGCGGCCCTCAGATGTCTGAGCAACGCCGAGTTGTTACAGCACTGCTGGGATCAATAGCTCCATTAATCTTTCACAGGCTGCCTCCTTCCATGACCATTCCACAATCCAGGGGGGAAAAAATCCCACCTTGCACATCCCATCCGCATCCCTGGGATTGGGTTGGACTGGGTGTGGAGCAACCTGGGATCGTGGTGATGCCGGTGACTTTTGTATTTTCTTTTATACCCTTTTTGTATATTTTATACCCTTTCCCTTCCCTGTTCCCCTCTATACACATTCCTTGTACCCTGCACAGACACTCCTTGTACTTTAGCCCCACATGTTTACAACCCTTGTAGTTTGATATTTAGCTCAGTTTGGGGTCCTGCAAAGCGAGGAAGACCAAACATTCATATTCTCTCAGAACTGGAGGCTCCAACCTGTTCTCTCTTGGAGCGTGTTTTTGTAAACTAGGCTGTAGTCTCATTTTGTGTGTGTGTGGGGGGGGGTCAGTAGAATAAGGGCCAATTATTCATTTATTAAGTTTCTTATTGGGGGATTTTGAGTAGATATGCTAATTTTGTGCAGTCCATAAAAATCAGGAATGCATTGTACGGGGAGGGTTCCAGCTCATCCCTCGCTCCATGGTGTGTTTTCCACCTCTGATGAGTCTGGGCACCTCAGATCCTATTAAACCGAGGTAAATTCCTTTTCCCTGTCCTGCTGTGTCTGCTTCATATTTTTGCCAGCCTGTTTAAGGCATCAGTGGAAGGTGTCCCTGTCAGAGAATCCCTTGGAATTAGGTGAGCTGGAGTGTCTTCCAGCCCTGGAATTCCATGAAATAAATGTGAAAACCAACCCAGCAGCGGAATATTGGGAAGCCAAGGCTGGGAATGGCAGAGCCGGAGCGGGAGCAGCCACACATTCCCGAGCTAACGGCAGCAATTACGTTTATGGCTCTCTTTAAGTATTATTAGAAGTGTTATTTAAGGGATGTGCTGTCCTTGGATAGATCCCATATCCCCGAGGAGAGGAGCTGAGGGGGAAACGCACGGAGCAGAAATGACTTCGTGTCATAATCCGGAGATTTAATGACAAGCAGAGCGCGCGGAAGGAGGAAGGAAAGGGCAGGGTCGTGACACCAAAGCAAAAAGGATCCGAGTAAACAAGCCTGGGGTTCTGTGGGAGAAACAAAGCCAAGGAAATATGGGATGCTTGCATGGGAATTTTTCCCAAATGCTGAGTTCTTGCTTATATGCGAAGCTCTGGTCTGGCAACATCCAAATCAAAATTTAATTGGAAAATCCTTCATGGTTTTAAGACGCCCCGAGGTACGGGGATGGCACAGCTGCCGTGAGCACCGTCCTGGAGGCTGAGCCAGGAGCAGCGATGCATTTCCAACAAGTAGGAATGAGGGAGAAAGGCAGCGTGAGTGCACTGTGACTGGGAATATTCAATCTGTGAAGGTTTAAATTATATCCACCATAAAGCACGGAGGGGGCAACATCCGCATGAGGCTGTGACTGCGATTTATGTTCCCTGACACTGCCGGGATGGAGCTCTGGGAAGGGCTGGGCTCTCATTTTCCTGCTGGTCTGAAAAAACAGGAGGGAAAAACCCTTTCAAATTCATTCACTCCTTCATTTTCACTGTTAATTTTTTTTTTTTTTCCCCCTGAGAAAAAAGCAGTTCCAGCACGACTCCTCGACGGCATTTTAGGATTAAACCCAAATGTCAGCATCACGGAATTCGGAAATGCTGGAGTGAACTTTACGGGCTGCTTTTCAGCCTCCAAAAAGTACTTGTGCAAGAAATAACGCTGATGGAGCTGATTTTACATTTCCTGGGAGTATTTGACAAAGGAATTCCATGCAGCTCTGCTTGGGAAGGCACGAAGACCATGGCTCAAAGCTCAGCAAACACTCAGTGCAGAGACTTTTCCATCTGCAAGGCAATAAAATGGGAAAATAAATGCCACGTCCAGGGAAAAACAAACTTCACAAACACCACAATTCAGCCTCTTTTATTTTGCAGAGGAAACAGTTATGGCAGCTCTGTTATGGATTGGTTTCAAAATGAAGATGTGGAGCCAAGGAGCTCCCAGCCTGGTTTCTCCCACTGACGCTGAGTTTTCCATCCCCACAAACTGAGTTTTCCATCCCTGCAAAGCCCATTCCCCAAATTTCTGCGAAATCACTGGATTTGCATATATGCAAATAGGACTGGGTGTTTTCCCAGCTTTGCCTTTCCTGCACTGGGCCATAAATGCTGGCAAAGAGCAGAAGCTGCAGGAGAAGGAACAACCACAGCTCCAGAACAAGGAATTAGGAGTTGGAGAAATGTGGCTTCACTGATTTGAAACAGCACAAAAGGTGTGAGGGCAGCGAGCAGCCACCAGCCACGCATTGTCCAGGTTATTCCAGGATGGATAGCGCCACTCGGAGTCAGGAAAGAGCCTCGCCCCCAAATATTCCAAAGGTTGGCTGGATTTGCATGGAGCTGGGATTTTATTGTGGGGCTTTAGGATAAAAGTCGTGACATGCAAAGGCACCATTCCCAACATCCAAGGGCACCATTCAGGGCATCCAAGGGCACCATTCCTGACATCCAAGGCACCATTCCTGACATCCAAGGCACCATTCCTGATATCCAAGGCCTCCATTCCCAACATCCCGACATCCAAGGGCACCATTCCCAACATCCAAGGGCACCACTCAGGGCATCCAAGGGCACCATTCCTGAAATCCAAGGGCATTATTCCTGACATCCAAGGGCACCATTCCTGACATCCAAGGCACCATTCCTGATATCCAAGGCACCATTCCTGATATCCAAGGCCTCCATTCCCAACATCCAAGGGCACCATTCCTGATATCCAAGGGCACCATTCCCAACATCCAAGGGCACCATTCCTGATATCCAAGGGCACCATTCCCAACATCCAAGGGCACCATTCCCAACCCCCAAGGGCACCATTCCCATCACCCAAGGGCACCATTCCCAACCCCCAAGGGCACCATTCCCAACACCCAAGGGCACCATTCCCAACACCCAAGGGCCCTATTCCCAACATCCAAGGGCACCATTCCAAGGGCACCATTCCCAATATCCTAGGGCACCATTCCCAAAATCCAAGGGCACCATTCCCGAAATCCAAGGGCACCATTCCTGATATCCAAAGGAACCATTCCCGACATCCAAGGGCACCATTCCAAGGGCACCATTCCCAACATCCAAGGGCACCATTCCCAACATCCAAGGGCACCATTCCCGGCTCATGGCTGCAGCTGGAGCACTAAAACAGGAGCGAGAGGAGCGATTTCACCTTCGGCTGAAATGGTGATTATTATTTGTCGTTGGCTGCATCCAGCGGGAATCTTTTGAAGGTCTTTTCCCATTGTTGCCAGGTCTGCGGCCAGGCTGTTCCAGAGGCAGGGATGTATCGATCCCGACCCCCATCCTGCATTTCCAAAGGACAAAAGGGCTCATTTCACACCCAGCTGGACTCCCTTTGTGAAGGAACATTCCTAAAGAGGCTCCCTGGGGTCAGCCATGCACCGGGCAAATGGTATTTCTGGGAAAATAAAAGAATTCCCAATATATTTAGGGATTAAACCCGGGAAATAGCTATAATCTATCCTGGGCTTTTATTTTAAAATGGCAGCCCTCGGAAACCCTTTTGGAAAATCCCACCGCAGCATTTAACAGTAGGATAAATCCCACCCTCAGCCAGCCAGGGCAAACTGGAGGTCAGACGGGAGGAAAAGGCTCAGGTCCTTTGTGTTGGGAAGAAACCTTGGGAATGATCCAATAACAGGATTTAATTTGATTTTCCAGCAGAGAAACCAGCCCAGAGCTCCCAACCCAATCCAGAACAGCTTGGCAAGGCTCAGGTGGAGTGAGAGCACATCCCAGGACAGCATTCCCAGCGCGTTCCCATCTTCAGCCAGGATGGAAATTTTAACAAACTGCTGGGAATTCCAACAAATCCACAGCGTCAAGGAAAACTCTGCTGTTCAGGGGCCTCGTTCCTCACCCACAGGGAACATGCTCGGCCCTGGATCCATTTCCAAGCCATGTTGGAGCAACCTGGGATAGTGGAGGTGTCCCTGCCCTGCAGGGATGGGATGGGATGGGATGGGATGGGATGGGATGGGATGGGATGGGATGGGATGGGATACAGGGATGGGATGGGATGGGATGGGATGGGATGGGATGGGATGGGATGGGATGGGATGGGATGGGATGGGATGGGATGGGATGGGATGGGATGGGATGGGATGGGATGGGATGGGATGGGATGGGCTTCAAGGTCCTTCCACCCCAAACCATTCCATGATTCTGTGATTCCATGATTCTCTGTGCCCACGCCGGGGCTGAAACCCTCCTGTTCCCAGAAATGCCAGAGGCTGCAGGTCCCTCTAAATCCTGTCTCCATCCCATCCCATCCCATCCCATCCCATCCCATCCCATCCCATCCCATCCCATCCCATCCCATCCCATCCCATCCCATCCCATCCCATCCCCTCTGCTCTTGGGGAAGTGACTCGGAATCACACAGGCTGGAGATGAGCCAACAGAATCTTTGCAATAAAAATTTATTGCTTTCTGATAAAAATTTCCCTGGAAAATGCAAGAGAATATCCAATTTTTTTTCTTCAGACAGAGCCCCAGTGTAAATTAAGCAAATCTGTGAGTGACCAGGGTGACTTTTGCCACAGTCCCTGCTCACCCCTAGGCCTCCAGCCACATGGGGTCGGGTGGAATGAAAACTCTTCCCACAAATGCCAACGGGAAAATCCACAGGAGGGATTTTCCAAGGGAACAACGCTATCAACGCTGGCCACAAATGAGAGATGATCACTTTTCTGCGGCAATCACCTCGAGGTAAAGGCAAAAATCCCCAGCCAGCTGCTAGTTTGTGTTGCTGGAGGTAAACTGGAGCTGGATGAATCCATCCCACACATGAGCTGTGGAACATCGGAGCACTTCCAGTGGCACAGGGACGCTGATGGATCAGGAGCAGGCGTCACTCTGACATACGAGCAAACCCAACGCGTTCTGATTACAATATCCCGTGAAGCCATAATGAAGGCCTTTATGACAACAAAGAAAATTGGATTACATTATTCCAGGGCTAAACAGCGCGAAGATTGCGGGGAAGCCGAGAGGATGGAGCGTAACAAGCCACAGGCGGCTCTGACAGCAGACAAAGACGGGGGCGATCGCAGGGGGTTTTGAAGTGGTTTTGTGCCTTTTGAAATTACAGGGGACAAAGCCAGGAGTGGCAGCGGAGGAAATCACACCTTCATTTTCTCCTGGGCTCTTCAGATGCTGTTTTTCCGTAAGTAATGTGTGTAAATCAGAGGAACTTCATGTGATCCACGTGGATCCTGGTTTCTGTAAGAATCGTGTTTTCCGTCGTGGCTTTATTGCAATCATCAATCGTGGCACAGTGCGGGTGAGGAACGCTGGAAATTCCCAACTCACACCACAACCACTGGAATTCTCTGTCCTTTGAAACACCAAACCAGTTCCGCAAGAACCAGAATTCCCTGAATTAAAATCCCAAGGGAAAAGCAGGTATGGGACGGCTCCACCAAACTCTGCATTGGTTTCAAACCCTTTCCATTACATTATAGGATCACAGAATTCCAAACTGGTTTGGGTTGGAAGGGACCTTAAATCCCATCCCATCCCACTCCTTCCATGGGCAGGGACACCTCCCACTGTCCCAGGCTGCTCCAAGCCCTGTCCAGCCTGGCCTGGGACACTGCCAGGGATCCAGGGCAGCCACAGCTTCTCTGGGAATTCCATTCCAGGGCCTCCCCACCCTCACAGGGAAGAAAGCCTTCCAAAATTAATAAAATTAATATTTTTCCTGAATCCCGTGCCAAGACGTCCTTGTCTGTGTGTGTCCTTGCTCTCAGGGCAAATCCCAAACTCCGAGCCCAAGCCGCTGATTTCCCCTGGATCTTTGTCCAAGCCTTGTCAAACCTCACCAACATTTTGTCAAAAATCCCCCCCAGCCCTTGTCAAAGCTGTGGCTGATTTCAAGCTGTGCAAAACCCCAGTGGGACGCCCTTTTTACAGCAAACCAGCAGAGCAAGAGGTATGTTTTAAATAATCTGTTCTAAAAACCCCACATTTTATTTATTGCCACGGCCCCTTGGCCTTTTCCTGGCATCCCACTGTGCATCCAGCTGGAGATGGAGAAACCTGGATCTGGGAGCCTTTGCCCCGTGCCCTCACCACAGTCTGGCTGAAAACCTCACTTAAATCAAATAAAACTCTCCACCCTCAAACCAGAGAATAAGAATCATCTCGCTCCTCAGCTGCGCGATGAATTAACTTCATAAAACATGAATATCATTTGTTTTAATCCAAGGAAGCCCACGGGGAGTTGGTTCATCCCAGCTCTCGATCCTTTGTTTCCAGGTCGTGTTTTGCGTGTTCCCAGCTGGGGGTACATCCCTCGCTCCCCATCCGAGCGCACGCGGAGGTGTCTGTGCTCTGCAATATTGTTTTTCCGTGTATTTTCCATCCTCCTTACCCCTTCGTAAAAGGTACGAACGTGTCAAAGCCTCACCAGGCTGATATTGATTTGCGACACATCGTAAACGTTTCATCTTCGATTCCCTTCACTGAGCAAAGAGAGCTGTGGAAAATCTCCTTCCTGCCTTTTTTTTTTTTTTTTTTTTTTTTTTTTTTTTTTTTTTTTTTTTGTCTGCACAGAATTAACAAATATCCAGGTTGGAAACAATACCTGAAACATTTTACCAAAAATACATGAATTTTTCAGTTGGTTATTTCAGATTATTTCAGGGGTTGGCCTCGTCACTGTGAAGATTTCAAGACAGGCTTTGTGCTGCTGTGTTTTGATTTTGGTTGCTTTCCTAAATGTGGTTTATTATTATGTTTATTATTATTATATCCTTTATTTGGACAAGGAGAGAGGTTTTGTCTGTGTGGGAAAAGGGCAAGGAATGTGCAAAACCTCTCCAAGATCTCCTCTTGTGCTTCCCCAGGATCCACTGGAGCCTTCCAGCTCCTCCCCAGTGCTGCATTTCCAAATTCTCAGCCAAAAATTCAAGTCTGTTCCTTCCACTTGTTCCCCTTCTGTGGAGCATAAATTTAGGCATTAATTTAAAATTAGCAGAACAGTGTTTTGGGGAGGGATGAGATGTGAATTCTGAATTTAGCAGATTCAGGAATGTTTCCTCCTGATGCCTCATTTCAAAGTGACAGAATTGATCCACTTGCGGGAAAAAAAAAAGTTAAATATCAATAGGATTAACTAACCCTAAAATACCTCTCCAGATCTCCTCTAGGATAGAAGGAAATAGTGTAGGTTGACCCTAAAGAAAAAAAAGAATATTTTATTTCACTTGAATCTACTTTCTCTCAGCTTGCCCATTAATAACTTTAATTAATAAATAAAACAAATATTTAAAAATAATTAAAAATAAAATAAAATAAAATATTTAAAAATTAATAAAGTAATTAATAAAATAATGAAATGAAAATAAATAAAAATTTATTATCCACAGCTTCACTTCCAGTGTGGGCAAACTTCAGTTACCTGGAAATGTGATTTCTTTAAACACCCACATATTATGAATTTTTATGCCCTAGCAAAGTTTTTGAATTTGAATGCCCCCCAAAGCCATCAAAGACAGAAAAATAGACCCAGAAGTGCTGATATGGAAGTCAAATAGCTCTGAGATAATTGTCAAGGCTGTCAAGTCAGAATTGATATCAGGATATCAAAGTGGACCTGGAGCTGTAGTGGAGTAAATTAAAAAACCAAACAATTTATGGGATTGCTGGAAAATTCCAGGGCTGGAGCTGCTGGATCCACACCTGGCACATGCTAAAGTCTGTTTTGGATAAAATGGCTCTGTGTGTTGCTGAGCCATCGAAACATCTTTGATATCTGGAAAAGGAAGAAATAGGGAATTTTCTCTTTTCCTCCTCAGCCTGTCCCTGCAGAGCTCCCGAAGGGGAGCAGGGATGAAGCCACGGTTCGCTCCCTGCACGGCCAGGCTGGGGTTTGGGATGATGAGCAGGGACCACCGGGGATGTTTATACATTCCCAGGGCTGGGGCTGCTGCCTGGTTCAGAGAGTCTGGGGGGAGGATAGGGTTAGATGGGATCTTGGGAACTGGGAATTGCTGGCTGGGAGGGTGGGGAGGGCTGGGATGGAATTCCCAGAGATCCCCTGGATCCCTGGAGTGTCCCAGGCCAGGCTGGACAGGGCTTGGAGCAGCCTGGGACAGTGGGAGGTGTCCCTGCCACAGGGAATGAGATTAAAGATCAGATTTAGGATCCCTTCCAACCCAAATCAGTCTGGAATTCTCTGCTGAAGATGCCATTCCAGCGGTACAAAACCTGGGATCCTTACCCTGCTGTATTCCCACCAAACACCCATTTTGGGATCCCACATTTCTGATTTCCTCCCAGCACCAGCGATTCCCAGGCTGTGCTGGAGCTCAGGATAAAGGGCAGCAATTCCCTCCCTTCCCATGCCAGGGGACAAAGGAGGGGAAAAGCAGGAATGTGGGCAGATCCCGAGATTTCCACAGCTAGAATTCGAGATTTCCACAGCTTGAATTCGAGATTTTCACAGCTTGAATTCAATATTTCCACAGCTTTCATTCGAGATTTCCACAGCTTGAATTCGAGATTTCCACAGCTCGAATTCAAGATTTCCACAGCTTGAATTTGAGATTTCCACAGCTTGAATTTGAGATTTCCACAGCTTGAATTTGAGATTTCCACAGCTTGAATTCAAGATTTCCACAGCTCGAGTTCAAGATTTCCACAGCTCGAATTCAAGATTTCCACAGCTTGAATTCGAGATTTCCACAGCTTTAATTTGAGATTTCCACAGCTTGAATTTGAGATTTCCACAGCTTGAATTCGAGATTTCCACAGCCTGAATTCGAGATTTCCACAGCTTGAATTCGTTGCCCTGTTGCTCAATCCCGGTATGGCACAAAGGGATGTCAGGATTGTCCCAATGTGCCTCACCGGAAGAAAATTACATCATTTTCTCTTCCCTGTCAGGGCTTTGCCTGAGGAAAAAGGGGAAATGGGAAAAGAGCAGAAAAAGGGGAAATGGGAAAAGAGCGAAAAAGGGGAAATGGGAAAAGAGCGAAAAAGGGGAAATGGGAAAAGAGCGAAAAAGGGGAAATGGGAAAAGAGCGATAAAGGGGGAATGGGAAAAGAGCGAAAAAGGGGAAATGGGAAATGAGCGAAAAAGGGGAAATGGGAAAAGAGCGAAAAAGGGGAAATGGGAAAAGAGTAAAAAGGGGAAATGGGAAAAGAGCGAAAAAGGGGAAATGGGAAAAGAGCGATAAAGGGGGAATGGGAAAAGAGCGAAAAAGGGGAAATGGGAAAAGAGTGAAAAAGGGGGAATGGGAAAAGAGCGAAAAAGGGGAAATGGGAAAAGAGTAAAAAGGGGGAATGGGAAAAGAGCGAAAAAGGGGAAATGGGAAAAGAGTGAAAAAGGGGGAATGGGAAAAGAGCGAAAAAGGGGAAATGGGAAAAGAGATCTATTGTCTTCTTGGGAGAAGACAATAGCTGCAGTGGCAGCAGCAGCTGGACCTGCAGCCTGGAGAGAGGATGACAAGATTGGCCACCGGACCTGGGCAATATAAAAAACCCCCCCAAAAATATATATTTAAATATATAAAAACATAAAACAAACATTTTCAATACATAAAATACTTATTTAAAAATAAACATATAGAATGTAGTTCAACATATATAAATATATATAACATAGATTTAAAATATATAAAATATATTTTAACCCCACATAAATCAATATCTATTTAAATATATAAAAACATAAAACAAATATTTTCAATACATAAACTACATATTTAAAACAGAAAAAGTAATACAGATTCAACAGAAATAAATGCATATAGCATAGATTTAAAATATATAAAACTATATTTAAAAAACCCATAAATCAATATAAATTTAAATATATGAAAACAGAAAACAAATACTTTAAATCTATAAAATAAGTATTTAAAAATAAAAACACATAATATAGATTCAACATATATAAATGTATATAAGGTAGATCTAAAATATATAAAAATATATTTTAAAGCCTTGTAAATCAATATATATTTAAATATATAAAAACAGAAAACAAACATTTTAAATCTATAAAATACATATTTTAAAATAAGAACACATAATATAGATTCAACATATATAAATATATTTAATATAGATTTAAATATATAAAAATAGATAATATAGATTTAAAAAATATTTTTAAAATAGATAAAATGCAGATATATATGATAATTCTTTTTTTTAATGGAAGATCATTGAAGCAGGAGGAAATGGGCTTTGAAGTGGTCCCTGATGAGGTTTTCCTTGCTCCTAAGAGAATCCAGATGGATTCCAGGGCAGCATTTTAAAACCACTTTCCAAAATTGCCCGCCCTCCCCATCATTAGGGCGCATTATGGTGACACTCTGCAGTTGCGATTTTATGGGGGAAATCATTTCCGAGAGGGATTTTCCCAGGAAATGTTCCCCCCCAGTGCCTGAACCCCCGCTCTGCCATTTCATTCCCCGTCCTACACAACCCCTGAGCTTTGCATTTTGCAGAGGATCCATCCTGAGCCAAATCCTGCCTCCTGTAATCCCGGGAAGCTCATGAATCCTGACTCCATGGGGACTGTGCTCCAGGACCTGAGCATGGCCTGAAGCCTCCTGGTTTCACCCCAAAACGCTCATTCCAGGTTTTCACAGCCGCAGAGAGGAGCAAACCAAGGGAACAGCCCCACTTGGATGCTCCACGAGGAGGGGAATGCAGTGTGTTATTAAAGAATTCCCTGATTTTGCATTTTTCTGAGGATTTCCCTGCGAAGGCACGGAGCAGCCAGCCAGGAATTTGGGATTTTTGGGTTTGTCTCCAAAGGGAGGGAAGCACCATGTTGGATGGTCCAGCCAAGGACGCTGCAGCTAAACTGGGACACCCAAACAGCCACCGAGCCCAAATCCAGTATTGAGTTTCTGGCTGGAATTTTAAGGAAGACACACACACGGACTCATTGTATCTCTAATTAAAACCTGCAAACGAACCCTACCGTGAGCACCCCAGCCCCCCTCCCCACCGTGGCAGCTGCAGCAGCTCCTTCCCATCGGCACAGGGGTCACCAGGCCTTGTTTCCTTTCTTTTCCTCTCTTTTTTCCCCCAAGATTTGACCTTCAGAAGGCAATTCCTGGGCAACCCTCACAATGAGCGCCTTCCCCCCACCCGCGCGAAGTGCTGGGGAAAGCTATCAGGCAAAGAAAATTGATTCCCTTTCAGAGGCAGAGCCAGGGGCGGCGAGGGATTTGATTTCCCTGGAAGGTGATTATATTCCATGCTAACATTATTTAAAGGCTTTTCAATGGAGCCGTGCTCCACAACACCTCGTTACGGGGGAAAATCAGCCTAATGATTGCGCTCTGCCAACACCCACCCCTCTCACGGGGGGCTCTCCTTCCTGCCGGGGATGCACCCAGAGGTGCATCCATCACGGCATCCTGGAGAGGACGGGGAAGGGAAGGAGACCAGCACCGAGCGGCAATTGTCAGAATTTCTGGCGGCAAATTCCGATTCCGTTCAAACACGTGGGATTTTGCGTTTTCCCGCCGCGCTTCCGAGAGTTTCATCCGTTAAACGCGGGTTTTGGGCTGAATCTGTCTGGACTGGCTGTTTCCTTTCTGTAAGGAACCCGTCAGGAGTTCCAAGTCATCGGGAATGTGGGAATAATTTATTTCCACACCGCTTTCCTAAGTGTGTGAACAGCACTTATCGCCCCTCACACACCTGCAGCTCCTTTGCGTTCGTGGAACTAAACACATTTCTGTGAGGGAATTAACGAACACAGGCTGTTTCTCAGGCTCAGCCAGGAAAGCTCTTCCAATGTTTTTTTTTTTTTTCCCCTCTCTCTGAAAAGGCCTTCCAAAAAATGAAATTACTTCGGGGTTTATAAAAATACTGGCTGGAAGTGTTTGTGTTTTCAGTGAAAAGTCTGAATTATAGAATCGTGGAATGCTTTGAGGTGGAAGAAACCTTAAAGCCCATCCAGCCTCACCCCCTGCCATGGCAGGGACGCCTTCCACTATCCCAGGTTGCTCCAAACCCCATCCAATCTTGCCCTGGACGATTCCAGGGATCCAGGGGCAACCACAGCAGTGGTAGGTAGGTTGAAAAACCTTGTTGTCCACTCAAAAAAAATACCATTAAATACGTTTTTATAGTGAAAACCTGTAGTTTAATAAATGGATCTTCTCATGAAGGAGAAGATTTCCAGGTGATATCTCCTGTATTTCATAATCTGTGGTCTAGCAGGAGACTGCTCTGCAGCCTGGCAAGAAACGTTCCCAAAAGTTATCAGAGCTGGAACTCGAAACTGAGCCTGGTACAACTTAAATCAGACTCAGTCCCAACCTTCCGTTCACTTAATGTAGAATTCAACACAAACCAGAGCAACTTCCCCGCGAGTCAGGCACCAGGCCTGGCTCAGCACCCCCAGGCTCGCCCTCCTCCCCCTCTCCCAGCCTTCCCAACTGCGAAGGAGCTCTGGTTTTCCAAGCTTTTTCCTGCCAATGGAATCCTATTTGCTGCAGGCCTGCATTTACAGCGAGCTGGGGGATCGTTTCTGCCCAGACGCCGCGACTCGGTGGAGTTGCAACTCATAACTCGGCCGTGCCCCTTGCAAAGAGGGTTTAGAGCCCCCAGAGGAACAAACCCAGCACTCTGTGACCCTGCAAAGTCACCTCCCTGCAGACACCAGCAGTGGGGGATCTCCCATCCCCCAGATCCCGAAATCCAGAGCTTTTCCACCCCCCGAGGCAGTGTGGGGCAGAGCTGGCTCTGGCTCTGGCATGTTCCTACAGATAAACAGGGATTTTTAAACTCCTTTTCCTCCAGTTTGCCATTAGAGTGATTAATGGAAGGAGGGGAAAATGGATGTGGAGAGGAAAAATGGATAAGGATAGGAGAGGAGAGCAGCATCCTGCCGCCCACCCCTCCAGCCCGGAGATGGATGAGGTTGGGAAGAGGAGCCAACAGGCCATGCTGAAATCCCACCCCAAATCCAGGTTTAATATTTATGGCTGGGATGGAGCAGCAGGAGTCTGAATCCCACACAGCGCTTGAATTATTGGGAGTTTTCCCCACTCTGTCCCCTCCACCTCCAGCAGCAATTCCATATGGAAGCATCCCAGCAAAGCAATTTGCCAGTCAACAGCTGCATTAACCAGGAAATCCCCCTGGGCAAAATTCCTCTGTGAGCCACAGATTCCTGAACCGAGTCCTCCAGCCCTCCAACAACTGGATTTTAATAACTTTAATAACCCCAATCCTGCGAGCTCAAGTTGAAGATTAAGTTTGGAGCTTTTATTGGACTTATTTGGGTGCAGGAGGGTTTGGAGTTGTTTTTCCTGTCAGAGTCTTGGCCCTGGGCTTGCAGTTGAATGCTCAACTCAGTCACTCCAGTTTAACAAATTCTCCTTCAGTTTTCCAACCATTCCTAAAGTGCAAACTGGAAGAAGAAGAAACCTGGGGGGTTTAAAGTTCACGAGGAGGGAGGTCCCCTCTGCAGAGCACAAGTATGGCTGGAGGCGTGGGACAAATCCTTTGGAAATGTCTCCTTCTGGAATGGTCTCCATCACCCTGCGCTGCTCCACCAGAGGCAGCACCTGGCACTTCCCAAACCTCGGCAGAATCGAGGAGCTGCTGCCAGCAGCCTCCACGCTCGTTAACACCTCCTTGTTTGTGGGTCTGGCAGCTGGAGGGGTTGGGACCTCTGCGTGTGGGAGATGGGGGAAGTTGGACCTGTCGCTGGTGGAAGGCACCCAACCCAACATGATGGAAGGCACCCAACCCAATGTGATGGAAGGCACCCAAAGTGATGGAAGGCACCCAACCCAATGTGATGGAAGACACCCAGCGTGATGGAAGGCACACAATGTGATGGAAGACACCAAACCCAACATGATGGAAGGCGGCACCCAACACAAAGTGATGGAAGGCACCAAACACAACATGATAGCAGGCACCCAACCCAACGTGATGGAAGGCACCCAATGTGATGGAAGATGCCCAGCTGAACGTAATGGAAGATGCCCAACCCAGCGTGGTGGATGATGCTCACCACAACGTGATGGAAGACGCTCAATCCACCACGATGGAGGACACCCAACCAAACGTGATGGATGATGCCCAATCTGACATGACAGAAGACACCCAGATGTGATGGAAAACACCTAACCCAACGCGATGGGAGATGTCCAACCCAACCTGATGGAAGACGCTCAATCCAACACCATGGAAGATGCCCAACCCATCACGATGGAAGATGCCCAGCCCAAACCAATAGAAGATGCCCAACCCGAGCTGATGGAAGATGCTCAATCCATCATGATGGAAGATGCTCAGTCCAACATGATGGAAGATGCTTAACATGATGGAAGATGCCCAACCCAACGCGATGGAAGATGTTCAATCAAATGTGATGGAAGATGATAACACAATGGAAGATCCCCAGCCCAAGCTGATGGAAGATGCTCAGTCCATCATGATGGAAGATGCCTAACACAATGGAAGATCCCCAACCCAAGCTGATGGAGGATGCTCAGTCCATCATGATGGAAGATGCCTAACACGATGGAAGATGCCCAACCCAACGCAATGGAAGACCCGACCCAACCATGCCAGCATGGCCAGCCCAGCACAAAGATTTCCTGCTGGGGAATCGAGGGCACACCAACCCTGCTGGGCAGGGGTGGAACAGAGGAGTTCCCACCACTGTACCTGAATTTTGTGCAAGCAACTCGTTGCTTCAAGAATATCTTTTCCTTCCAAGCTCGGTTCCAGTGCCAGAACTGGCTTTAGCCCCACAGAGAGAATCATGGAAGGGTTTGGGTTGGAAGGGACCTTAAAGCTCATCCCATTCCACGGGCAGGGACACCTCCCACTGGACCAGGGTGCTCCAAACACAGCCTGGAACACTTCCAGGGATTGGGCAACCACAGCCTGATTTATCCCAAAAATGCTACCATCTCCAAAGGAATTCTGCCATTTAAAAAAAAAAAAAAAAAAGGGAAAGCAAAAGCAAAACTGCAAATTCCCTTATTTCTAATGTGCACATGTTGAGTCACAAGTTAATTAATGAGGAGTCACACGTGAAAACTCCATAACGAGTCTCCAGCTCTGTGAGTCAGACGCCCACAGGTTGGAGGAGGGAAGGAAGAGGGGGAGAAGGGCTTTGCAAAAGATGCCCTGAGGAGCAGGACCAGGAATGAGGGGCCATCCACCCGGCACATAATTCCCAAGAAAGAGCTATATAGAGCATGATGAGAGATGTCAATGTTTAAAGAAAAAAAAAACCCAAAAAGAAATAAAATGCCAGACGTCTACAAGCAACAATTTGCCAGAAAAAGCAAAACAGCTGAGGAGGAGTAATCTGAGCCACATTATTTTCTCATTTTCTTCATTAATTTTAAATACCAAAACTTACAGCAAGGCAGGCCCTAAAAAAAAAAAAAAAAAAAAAAAAAAAAAAGAAAGAAAAGAAAAAAAAAGAACAAAGGAAGGAAGTTTAACTCTTTCTTTTCTGTGAGGATAAAGCAGCAGAGGTTTTTCTGGTGAAGTCTCCCTTTGAATTGAGATGGGACGAGGGACAGAGAGCAGAGCTGGCTGCTGCAGAAGCCCATGACAAGGTGGCTGAACCTGAGTTGCACCAGTTCAGGTCCCATCAGGGGCTCTATCCCAGCTCAGGCACTGCCCCTGGATGTGGAGATTTGGGAAAAGCTTTAAAATCCTTGGCCAGTTCTGCTTTCCCTTCTTCAGGTGACAAGGAGGGCAATGGCCAGCTCTGCCTCCCGTCACAGATATCAGGAGCAGATCATCTTCCCGAGCTCTGCTCTTTGCCCCTGAACACCACAGAGAGGAGTCATCTCCCAAAAAGGGATTTATTCCCAAACCAACCACAAGAAACTGTTCTGTGCAACCTCTCTTGGGTTTGGGATTGAGTGCAGGACCTGTCCAGGTGTCCACCCCTTCCTTCCCTTTCCACTCCCTCCTCTCTGTACACAACCAGAGCGTCAGCCCAGTTTGACCTGCAACAACCCCAATTATTGGGGTTTATTCCTCATTTCTGACAGGTGCTGGTGATGCCTTTGAATATTTCTAGTTTTTTCGCTTAATGCACCTGCAACTTGCTGCAGTTTAGTGCTCCTTACAAAGTGCTGAAATCCTCTGTCCCAGCACCTTTGGCCAAACAAGGCTCTCTGAGCACAGATCCAAGGACAGATTCATTGCCTTGGGGCCTGAAAATATGGAAACAGCAGTGAGCTGGGGGAGCAGGGCTGGGGTGGAGAACATCATCACCTGAGGGTGATTGGAGAATTAGGGGCCAATGTGCTAATGGACAGAATTTGTAAAAGGTGAAGGGCTCGTGAGCAGTCGTCCATAGGATAGCTGGGCCTGAAGGATTTGCCAAGACAGGCATGGAACAAAACGTGAAAAAGTTCCTCCTTGAGGAACTCCCGGAGCACAGCAGAACCTGTCACCCTGATGTGACACTGAGTGACAGCCACCAGGAGTGTCAGAAACACCTCAAAAGCGCCAAATCCATTGGATGCATCAGGTCCTGCAGCCCCCAGAGCTCCAGATCCCTCTCCAGCCAAGCACTCAGCGTCCAGACTTCCAAGTTTATCCAAAAGGGAGAACAATTCCTGAATTTTTTTTTGCCAAGGATTTGTAGGGTGGTTTCTCTTCCCAGCTTGCACCCCAACACGCACCTCCTCATCCTGCACTTCTTGTGGTGATGAAGACAAGAGCCGAATGCCTGAGACAGCAAAAAGCTGCTGGTTTTCATCTCCCTGACAAACACAGCCCAGGCCCTGTCCCCAAACTCTCTGCATCCAAATTCTCTTTGCAAAAAGAGTATTTTACTTCCATCATGGCACAGTGCTCAGAGTTTGGGTTTCTATTCCTGAAAGCCAAGCCAGAGGTGCTTGAGGTCGGGGGGTTAGGAGAAATCTGGAAAATTCTGTAGCCTCCCTCCCCTCCAGCTGGTGGCAATGCTCTGCCTGAAGTCACGGTCACACAAGTCACTTTTAGATTAAAATTCAGAAATCATTTCCCAGATAAGAACTGAAGATTTTGGCATCTCCATTTCTGCATATTTTGATTTGGAGGTGGAGAGGAACGTGAGCAGCAAGGACCTGGTCCTGCCCCCACAGCAGCACCTCCTGCCGCCTGCTCTGGCTTTCATCCCAACTTTCGCTTTTCCCCTCTGACAAAACCAGGATGAGAAAAAGCAGGGAAGAACGATTCCTGTTCGGGATCTGTTTCCATAGAAACACCAAAATTAAGAGGGAGGGAAGCCTTTTAGCATCCCCCAGTCCCCCCAGTGCCAGAACCAGGCCCGGAGCTCCCAGACCTGCTCACACCCGAGCCAACACGGGAATTCCACGGAATTCCTGCCAGCACAGACTTGTGAGCCATTCCAAACAGAATTCCACACTGCTGGGATTTAATCAGGGAGCAAAGGCTCCACGAGAGCATCTCCCAGCGGCGCTCCTTGGCTGTGATGGGCATGAGCCACCCTCTCGCTCTGCCTCGGGAGCTCTCGGATATATTTAACTGACAAGATGCACAGAAATCGAGCGAGGAGAGCACAGGAGTTATTTGGACAGGGTTCACAGGTTTGTGGTATCCAGATGGAGCACACAGCTCCTCCAAGAACGTGAATATCATCCCTTTTTTCCTTTTTTTTTTTTTTTTTTTTTTTTTTTTAGGAGCAAATTAATGTGGGCCACCAGCCAGGCTGTGTCAAGAGGAACGTTCACATAAGGGAAGCAGTCACAGCATGACCCCTCATCCCAAAAAAAAAACCATCACTGGATTTAGGGATAACCCAAGCACAAAAATCAGGTTAGCAGGCTCCCACCTGGAGCAAAATCCAGGGAATCTGCTGGCCCTGGTGTGAAGGAGGAATTTCATCCTCTCCTGTGGATGCCTGGAAATGAAAACATATGTGCCAAAAGAAAAAAAAAAAAGCCAACCCTGAAGCATTAATGAAAACTGGATGCTACTTCTTGTTACTTTCTAAATTTGAGATATAACAGGAACACCAAAAAATGTGCAAAGGAATGTTCTTGCCCCTCTGCTCAACGACAAGCTTTTCCCTGGGAGTTTGCAGCGCCATCCCTGCTCCATAAAAATGCAATAAAATCACAGGGAGAAACACTAGACGAGATTGACAGAGCAAAACAAGAACAAAGTATAAACCCAGAAGCATCAAGAGTAAGCTCTTAAGTCTCTTCTTCCTAATCTTCCCAATGATCTCCTCCGCTGCTCTGTTTTATTACCTCTCAGAAGGGTTTTAGCTTTAATATAGATTGGAATTACTGGGGAAAGGAAACATTTTAAACATTTAGGCATCCTAACTCTTTCAAGAGAGGTTTCTTAACCTTTAATCCTCCTTCCTGCACCCGCGGGCCACGCAATATGCGAGGGAAAAGGTCAGGGACGTGGACAAAGGCAATAATCTGAGTCTAACCCACTTTTCCGCGGCCCAGGCAATCAGCAGGCAGTGCACAGACACAGCCCTGGCTTTCATGGCTGCTCAGGGCTGCTGGGCTCGCTTTAAAGTGTTTAAAGCTCTCCACAGGCACGGACGGGCAAGGAGAAGGGTGGGAAGGGGTGGAGAGGGTTAGGGGGGCATGAAACCATCAGAGGGTTTGGGTAAATCCCTCCCAGTGCCACCCCTGCCGTGGCAGGGACACCTCCCACTGTCCCAGGCTGCTCCCAGCCCTGTCCAGCCTGGCCTGGACACTGCAGGGATCCAGGGCAGCCACAGCTGGGTTTTCTCTCCAGGAGTTCAGGGCTGGCCAAGCAGCTCCTTGGCTGATGTGAGTCGGTTCTTGTCCCTTTTGCTGCCCCAGGGTGTTTTTGGGGGAGATCAGTGTGTTCTGATCAGCCCTGCCCTGCTGTCCCTGGGAGCTCCTTGGGAGCAGCAACTGTCCCAACACAGCGGTGGCCGTGGGGCCTGGCTCAGGTGACTGTCACAGCCTCTGGATTTTGGGATGGCTCCTGGCAAAAACCTCCTCTGGATTTTGGGATGGCTCCCGACACAGAGCCCCTCTGGATTTTGGGATGGATGGCGCCTGCCCCACAGCTCCTCTGGATTTTGGGATGGATGGCGCCTGCCCCACAGCCTCTCTGGATTTTGGGATGGCCCCTGGCAAAAACCTCCTCTGGATTTTGGGATGGCTCTGGGCACACAGCTCCTCTGGATTTTGGGATGGCCCCTGGCACACAGCTCCTCTGGATTTTGGGATGGCTCCTGGCACACAGCTCCTCTGGATTTTGGGATGGCCCCTGGCACACAGCTCCTCTGGATTTTGGGATGGCTCCTGGCACACAGCTCCTCTGGATTTTGGGATGGATGGCTCCTGGCACACAGCTCCTCTGGATTTTGGGATGGCTCCTGGCACACAGCTCCTCTGGATTTTGGGATGGTCCTTGGCACACAGCTCCTCTGGATTTTGGGATGGCCCCTGGCACACAGCTCCTCTGGATTTTGGGATGGCTCTGGGCACACAGCTCCTCTGGATTTTGGGATGGCCTCTGGCACACAGCTCCTCTGGATTTTGGGATGGTCCTTGGCACACAGCTCCTCTGGATTTTGGGGTGGCTCTGGGCACACAGCTCCCCTGGATTTTGGGATGGCCCCTGCCACACAGCCCCTCTGGATTTTGGGATGGATGGCTCCTGGTACACAGCCCCTCTGGATTTTGGGATGGCTCTGGGCACACAGCTCCTCTGGATTTTGGGATGGCTCTGGGCACACAGCTCTTCTGGATTTTGGGATGGCTCTGGGCACACAGCTCCTCTGGATTTTGGGATGGCTCTGGGCACACAGCTCCTCTGGATTTTGGGATGGCTCCTGGCACACAGCTCCTCTGGATTTTGGGATGGCCCCTGGCACACAGCTCCTCTGGATTTTGGGATGGTCCCTGGCAGCCAGGGGCTCCTGCAGCTCTCAAAGCAAACAGCAGCAGCAAAATCAGCTCCAGATCCCCGTGGGATGAGCAGCTCGTCAAATCCTCAGCGCTGCCACCATAAATATTCAGGAGGTGCCCCGGGGAGCTGAGGCTTCATTTCCTCTGCCCTCTCGCTGGCAGGGTGACAGCCCTGCAGCCACCGAGCTTCCCCTACATCCTCGGGAAGTCTGCAGGGACAGGAATGCTCGTGCCAGGCAGTGATGTGCGACAAAAGAGATGTCACAGCCACAGCCACCCCGCCTCGGTGACCTTTCCAAAGCCACCCTCTTCATCAGCTCCACAGCGCCCTTGCTAACGAGAAATGCCACTTTTTCCACAAGTTAATTCACTCCCAAAAAGCTCCCAAAGGAACAGGGAAATCGGTGCAGCCCCCGGTGTGCCCAGGGCCAAGCTGAAGGCAGCTCCTCCAGGTGAAAAAAGTGAGCGCAACAGAAAAATAAAAGTTTTAAAAGAGACTCAACTTCCACACCAGGGTTTTCCACACCAAACTGATTCACTCAGCCAAACGTTTTGCCCCAAGACTTTCTTCCCTCAAATTCACTCCAAAACTTGTTTCATTCAGGGCAGAAAGGACAGACAGAGCCCGCGAGTCTCCCTTCTCCTTCCTCCGGAGCTGCTCAGGCTGGGCTGGGATTGCTCCCAGGGGATGCTGAATTTCAGGGTGATGGAATCACCATCCCACCGTGACCTCATGGCTCTCATTGTCCCTCTGAGGATGCTGGAAAATATACCAGTTTAAACTTTTTTTGTATAACTTTTAACTCTTTATTTTTGTCTCTCTAGCTAGGCTTAACTTAACTTTGCTTTGGGGAAGGAAATTTCCTTTAGTTTATTTAGGAGGTAAAGCATCACTCTAAGGAGATGGGCTCAGCACAGGACAGAGTGGAGCAGCCCAAAGATATCCAAAAAGATAAAAAACATCAATGGAACATCGACAGAACATCAGTGGCCATCTCCAAACATCCACCCCAGAGCTCCTCTGACAGAGCTGGAGACATCTCGCCCGGAAAGGACTGATGAGAGAATTGATCAATGAAAATCTAATTTACATTGAAGGCGAGGGGATTCGGATCCAATAGAAAACTGAATATTGAGGGCTGCTCAACTCTGGACCAATGAACTCTGAAACAATACATCCCTATGGGGTTTAACTGTATAAAAACTGGGGAAAAAATCCTGTAAAAACATGTGTTTTTTGGAATACTTTCCTTGGCACATCCTGGCCAGAAAATAAAGTAATACCTGATTCTCTATCACTTCAAATACAGTGCTAGAGGGTTTTTTAATTTCTCCCGATTTTTGGCGACAAGGAGAAACCTCTCCCAAGCTCACAGCTCGTGCGGTTCATCCCCAGAGCTGGGGCTGAGCGGCTCTGGAGCCCTGGGAGGGAGATGAATAAAGATGTGAGTTTGAATATTCAAGTGCGCAGAGATGTGTTGATGCTGCCTTTTGTGAGACACACCAGACACTGATTTGTACCTTCTGTCAAAGCTAAAGATTTGGGAGACAGCACAAAATGTTGGGTCTGCTGAGCGGAGCTTAAATAAAACTGCATATTCAAGGAAATGGCGCGCACGGTGCTGCATCTCTGGGTTTTCTGCACTTCACCCACAGGTTTGAAGAAAATATTCATTGCACTCCAGCTAAATGATCCTGTGGCTGTCAAAGTTGTGCGTCTGTCTGGGAGGTAACTGAAATTTAAAATTTAAAAAAAAAAATCAGCAAAGAATCAGCAAAACGGACCAGGAATGATCCCTCCCAAAGCACCGCTGCAGTTTGTCCCCCTGATCCCATTTCTTCTGGTCAGCATTTATTTATCCTAAAGGAAAATACTGATTTACCCCACGGATCAGCCAATCATCGACACCGCCGCTTTTCCTTTTTTTTTTCAGCCGTTCGGAAGATCCTGACAACTAAAAACGCAAACGACGTGCGCCGAACAAGCTTTTGGCTGCTCTGAAATGTGAAATGCGGGATGGGAACTCAGCGCTTCGCGGCTCCGTCACGCAGACAGCGAATTTCAGCAAATTCCCTCTCCCTTTGATCAGCTCGCAGGTCTCATCTGTTCCTATCACAACTTTTGAAGAGGAATGTCTGATGTTTTCTTCTGAAGAGCCTTTATTTTCAGTCACCTCTACGAAAGGAGGAGGTTGACACATGCAAAATGGAGTTTTCAGTCATTTGTTTGAGTCATTCCAGCACAAGAAAAGGAACCTGACAGTGACAAGTCAGGAGGTTGTTTGTTTTTCCTGAACTGGTGAAAAAGAGAATGTTAAACCCACCCGGGAATGTGTTCTGGAAATTGAAGTATTTCTCATTCTTCCTGAAGGATAAAGAAGTGTTGAGCCATGGAATTAGGGCCAAAAAGGCGAATTAGCAAATTAGGAAGGAGAGTTTGGTGACAGAATTATGTGACAGCGCCCAGCCAGGTTTGTCAGCAGAAAGGTTTTGCTCTCCACAGTAAAAATGCTCTCCGAGTTAGGAGGTTTGACTCTAAACACATGACAAAGCAAAGCGCAGTAATTTGAATAATTATTTCTTTAATGACTCCACCCAAGGCTCCTCTACAGCAACGATTTTACCCCCAAAGACCAGGCGGGTGCTGGACAGGGAGTTCACACCTGGATTCTTCCCCACTCCGTGACTCAGAGGAGGAATATCTGGGAATTCCTGACATGCAGCATCTCTAAATGTCTATTTTCATCCCACTTTTCACCAAAGGCATCAGAAAGTCTTCTGTAAACTTTGCTGGTTACAAGAATCCTGAGGAGGCTTTTCGGGAAGGTTTTCTGGGCTGATCCCTGAAATTCTGGGACCCGCAGAGCCAAGCTGTGATTTGTCCCTACATGGGACAAAAAGGGCAGAATTTTAGGATTTTGGGATTTTCAGCCTGCCTGCTATGGCATGGCATCAACATGAGTGATCTCCTGGAGTTTCCAGCCAGGAGGGTTGGTGAAACTCCATCAATTCTGGCAGAAAGGGCCTCCAACCATCCTGCCTGACGCGTCAGGAGAGACACTTTATCACAACATCCATCAGCCAGCCCAGCTCCTCCGGGTGGGAAGTTCTGGGATTTCTGCTTTCACGTCCTGCCAGATGCTGGCCTCTTTCATTCCCTGCCAGACAGGAACAGCCTCATAACTCACAGGCAGCGCGCGATGCCATAAACCTTTTTGCGAGACGTGCTCCCCGTCCGCGAGGGTTAAAAAATACGACCCCGTGTATTAAAAAAAAAAAAAAAAAAAAAAAACAATAAATGAGGAATCTGGCGGAATGAGCAGCCCATTAGGCATGGCACTGGGTTGGAGCAGGAATTCTGACTTCTGACACTTCCCAGATGGAGAAGGGAAGGTTGACCAAAATAGAACCGTGCCATAAAAAGCTGATTTTGGTGCAGGTCTGAGGGGAACCTGTCTGCTTAGCTGGCACCCAGCACATGTGACACACAGATCCCCAGCAGCTGGAACGTCACATTCCCGAGCAGATCCACAGCTCAGGACCCCAGACTGCCACGCCTGGGGTCTTTCCCAGCAGCAGATCCCAGGAGAGGTCTCCGTGTCCTCCTGCTCCTCTCCATCCTGCCTGGGATCTCAGGACGGAAGAACAGCAGCGCTTGGGTGCAGTTCTGACACAAAATGTGGACCAAATTCGGGTCTCACAAAAATTAGGCCAGGCTATTTCTGGCCTCCAGCCTTGGTGACAGCCTCAGCACTGAATTCTGGACACCTGAATTCCCTAAATTCCCAGTTTTGGAGTGGGAGTGGCACCTCCCCGTCGTAAATATCTCCCGAAACACCCAACTGAATTTTGGATACCTGAATTCCCTAAATTCCCAGTTTTGGAGTGGGGGTGGCACCTCCCCATCGTAAATATGTCCCAAAACATCCAACCTGCAGACATTCCCTGTTCCCACAGGCAGCCAGGCCATTTTTTGGTGATTTTTGCCTTTTTTTTTCTTTTATGCATTTGTAACCTTCCCAGTACTTTTCCCTGTGGAAAAAAAGCACTCTGAGGTGCTGGGGGAAGGATTACCTGGAGAGAAAGGAGATGGGAATCTCCCCACATGAGCAAGGAGGAGCAGCTCACGCTTCCCAGGAAAAATATTCCTGTTTCATCGCAGCCAAGGAAATCATAAAGCTTTTAAAGCTCAACTTCTCCATCTTAAACCAACCAAAACCACAATAAAAACTCAGAGGAATTAATGTCTGTCTGGACTTCAGATCCATTTGGATAATCCCACACCGGGGCTCCTATTGAAAGGACGTCCCTGGAAGTGGCACATCCCAGTTGAGGCAGGTGGATAAATGTAGTTGCACTGTTTTAGAAATCTTTCTCTTCTTTCTCAGGGAGAATAGAGATAAGCTGCATTTTTGTACTTTCCTAATCTCTGTGTTTGGTGCTAGGTGTTGTACAGCTGTGCCCAATGGTTTTAGGAGGTGGATTCCCTGCTGACCAATAGTTGCCAGATTATTAATGAATATATAAAGAGGTTTTTGTAAATAAAGTCTCTCTTTTCGCCATCTTGGGTCCACCTGCCTGCTTCCTCTGCCTGCTCCTGCGAATCTCAGGAAATCCAAACCAACAGATAAATCTCTCTCTTCGGTAAAAACACAAACTGGGAGTTCACAGACACAGAGGGAGCTGAGCTGGTGAGGATCCCCAGGAAATCTGCAGCAAAGCAGAGCCAGAGCTAGGCAGGTCTCTGGGAAATGGCATTTTCCTCAGGCTGCTCACTGGGATGGACATTCCAGGCCCAGAGATAAAGGAGGAAATCCCTTTCAGGTTCACAGCAATCCATCCAACGGGGAATGTCTCTCCAAAAAGCAAACAAATCATGCAAAGACTGATCTGCTGTAATTGCACTGCTCACTTAAAAGCCTCTTTTCCCAGTGGTAGCCAGCAAATCTCTGGAAATGCCAGAAGAAAGGGATTGCTCATATAAACACATCCATTTCCAGGGGAAGTTTACTCTTCCTACAGCCAGAGGATGTTTACTTTTGTGGAAAAGTGCATGTTAAAGCCTTCCCTCCCTTCTCCTCCATCGCCGCTTCCCTGGCACTCAGGAACAGACATTCCTCACTCCCGAGGTTTAGCAGGTCAGGGGAAGGGGGAGCCCCAATGAATTCGGAAGGAAAAATAAATCCAGGGAATGAAGTGGATAAACAAAAAGGCTGAGCTGGAGTTCAGAGAGCAGAAATTCCCTGGCTGGGGCAGAGAAAAGAAAAGTTGAGGAGTGTCAGCTCTGCGGGGCTGATCCTAAATATCCCCTGGACCACAGGGTGAGATCCCAGTCCCTCCCTGTTGATGCCGGTGATTTTTGCATTTTCTTTTATACCCTTTTTATATATTTTTATACCCTTTCCCTTCCCTGTTACCCTCTACACACACTCCTTGTACCCTGCACAGACACTCCTTGTACTTTAGCCCCACATGTTTACAACCCTTGGAGTCTGAGATTAAGCTTGGTTTGGGGTCCTGCACAGCGAGGAAGACCAAACATTCACATTCTCTCAGAACTTGAGGCTCCAACCTGTTCTCTCTTGGAACATGTTTTTGTAAACTAGGCTGTAGTCTCATTTGGGGGGGGTTCATTAGAATAAGGGGCAATTATTCATTTATTAAGTTTCTTATTGGGGGATTTTGAGTAGATATGCTAATTTTGTGAAGTCCATAAAAATCCAGTACGCGTTGTACGGGGAGGGTTCCGACTCGTCGTTCGCTCCATGGCGTGTTTTCCACCTTTGATGGGTCTGGGCACCTCGGATCCTATTAAACCGAGGTAAATTCCCTTTTCCCTGTCCTACTGTGTCTGCTTCATATTTTTCCCAGCCTGTTTGAGGCATCACTGTGCCCTTCTGAACCGCAGGGAATGGGGTTGGAATGCCGGCGAGGCCGGGCACGCTGCTCCTGCCGCGCCGGGAGCAGTTTGGAGAGATGCGAAATCAATGCCAACGATTTCAACTCGGCCTTAACACAGTCCTAATGAAGTTTAATGGGCGCCATTAGGAAAATCGGGAGCGCAGCACAATCCGTCACTGCGTGAATAAATGCACAACGGGAATAAAGAATATCTCGTTGTTTTTGTGGGGGCTTAACCTGGATCCAGAGGGAAAGGCACCAGGGGAAATTCCAGGGCCTTCAGGTGAACCACACCTGGTTAACAGCAGGCTGGGGTGGGGAATAAAAGCAGCAAATCAAAGCAGCAAATCCCACATTAAGGGTGAAACCCTGGGTTTCAGTTTCCAGGCCAATTCCAGGATCTCATCCCAGAGTTTTAATGGCTGCAAGGACAGAGTTTCCACAGCATCTCTGGATTCCTGGAAAAACAGAGAGGAAAGGGCTGAAAATTCACCCTTCGCTTGTCTTAGGCACCAAAGGACCTTCTCAGGAGAGCCTCAGGCTCCTCTCCTTCCAGAGCAGGAATCCAGCAAGGCTGGGCATGGGAGAAGAATCCCAGTTCAGGAGAATCCCAGTTCAGGAGAATCCCAGTTCAGGGGAATCCCAGTTCAGGAGAATTCCATTCAGCCTCGGAGGTTTTTCAGGCAGAGGATGGGGGTCACTGGGAAAGCTCCCCCTGCATCCTTCTCTCCTGAGGGTCCTGAGGCTCTTCCCCGCACTGCAGCCTGTTCCAAGTGCCAAGAGGAAACAAAAAAAGAGGTAAGAATCATGGAATCATGGAATGGTTTGGGTTGGGAGGGACATTAAAGCTCATCCCATCCCATCCCATGGGCAGGGACACCTCCCACTGTCCCAGGCTGCTCCAAGCCCTGTCCAGCCTGGCCTGGGACACTGCCAGGGATCCAGGGGCAGCCACAGCTGCTCTGGGAATTCCAGCCCAGCCAGGAATTCCCAATTCCCAATATCCCATCCATCCCTCTCCTCTGGGAAGCCATTCCCTGTGTCCTGTCCCTCCATGCCTTGTCCCCAGTCCCTCTGCAGCTCTCCTGGAGCCCTTCAGGCCCTGCCAGGGGCTCGGAGCTCTCCCTGTGTCCTTCTCCTCTCCAGGCTGGACAATCCCAATTCCCTCAGCCTTTCCTTGGATCATCTCCATGCTCTCCTCTGGGCTCTCCAGCAGCTCCAGTCCTTCCCATGCTGTGGATCCCTGAGGAAAAGGAATGTCTCAGTACCAACAGGAAAACCTGGCCACGAACTGCAGGTTTCACCTCCAAAACTGCCGCAGGTTTCGGACGCAGAGGAGTTCCCCTGAACTGAACCCACGTGGAATTTTTCCAAAAAGGCTTTCAAAGGAGGAATTAGGAATCTTGTCGTGTGCGTTCCTTCCTCTCCCTCAAACTGAGAGCAGCAATCTCCAAGGGAAGAATTTAATCAAAGCCAGCTGCTAATTACTTTCCTGACACCAGGGGAGAAGGATGTTGGCATCCGAAAGATCTGGAAGATTTTTCCTTATTAATATTTGATAAATCTGTAATTGGATCGTTTGATTTGGCAGTCTCCTTTGAATAGAAACTTTATTGAAATGAATCTTTATGAATTCAGGCCACAAACTTCGGGGGCTGATAACTCAGGGATTGATTGGAGTATCTTGAAGTGGCAGCCCTGGAGAGGAGATAAATTGGGATTGCCTAAGGACAAGTCAATACAGGCTGGATGTAATCCAGAGTGCTTCCTATTAGGGGACATAAATTACACTCTGTAAAGAGTTAAAGTTGAATGTTTCCAATTTCTCTTTTTTTTTTTCTTTTTTTTTTTTTTTTTTTTTGCTGGAGTTCAGCGATTCCACATGAATATTTAATTTAAAAGCAAATGAGAATTTAGTGTGCTAACATTGAATTAATAAAGGAGTTGAGTGGCATCCAATAGTGAGCAAATGCGCTCATGAAAAAATCCAAAAATCAAAATTGCAACGTTAGAGCTACTTAATATATCATATTGTTTAGGAACGGAGATCATAATTTCCTCTTGATCCCGATAAAATAAAGCCAAAACTTTATTAAATGCAATAAGGACATTGTAGGGCTGAATATTATTACCATGGACACAAACCCAATGTTTTGCTCTGATTTTGAACTACTGAAACCTCTGGAACTGGTTTATGTTAATAAATTTCTGCTAATAAACCAGTGGCAAAGCAAAATAAATGTCCAGAAACCTCTGGTTTAGAACTAAAATAAATTCAAGGCCTTGTGCAGAGTCACTGAGGGATGGGAACACCCAATCTTTTATTTGGAAGAGATTAAAATTCCCTTTCCTTAACCAGCAGCGCTGCTTGGATCAGACAGCAAAGAAATGGCAAAAAATGAGAAAGAAGAGTCTTAATCCTGGTATCCCAAAGTGGTTCGTGTGTGTTTTCCCTCTGGAGCAGGAGCAGCCAGCGAAACAGGACTTGGGGAGGAGCTTTAAAGAGGATTTGGGATTGGGCACCTCTCCCTCAATGTTTTTAATTCCTCTTTTCAAGAGTTGCATTAGTTTGCACAGCACTGCACACACCCAGAGATCCTGGATTCCATCCCCCTCTGGAATGACGGCTAAAATTTGAAGTGGATGAGAAAAAAAAGTCAAACAGCTTGGACATCCTCATAGAATCCTGGAATGGTTTGGGTGGATGGGACCTCAAAGCAAAGCCCATCCCATTCCTGTATGCCATCCCTGTACCCCATCCCTGTATCCCATGGATCCCATCCCATCCCATCCCATCCCATGGATCCCATCCCATCCCATCCCATGGATCCCATCCCATGGATCCGATCCCATCCCATCCCATCCCATGGATCCCATCCCATCCCATCCCATGGATCCCATCCCATGGATCCCATCCCATCCCATCCCATCCCATCCCATCCCATCCCATCCCATCCCATCCCATCCCATCCCATCCCATCCCATCCCATCCCATCCCATCCCATCCCATCCCATGGATCCCATCCCATCCCATCCCATCCCATCCCATCCCATCCCATCCCATCCCATCCCATCCCATCCCATCCCATCCCATCCCATGGATCCCATCCCATCCCATCCCATCCCATCCCATCCCATGCCATCCCATGCCATCCCATGCCACGCCATCCCACGCCATCCCACGCCACACCACGCCACGCCACGCCACGCCACGCCACGCCACGCCACGCCACCCCACCCCACCCCACCCCACCCCACCCCATCCCATCCCATCCCATCCCATCCCAACCCATCCCATCCCATCCCATCCCATCCCATCCCATCCCATCCCATCCCATCCCATCCCATCCCATCCCATCCCATCCCATGGATCCCATCCCTGTATCCCATCCCATCCCACCCCTGCCATGGCAGGGACACCTCCCACTGTCCCAGGCTGCTCCAGCCCTGTCCAGCCTGGCCTGGGACATTCCAGGGATCCAGGGACACTCACAGCTGCTCTGGAATTCCAATGGCAGTGAGTAAACCCACGAGTCCCGAGCTGGGATCTTCCCGAGCTGTTCCTGCACCTCTGGCAGCCTTGGGGCTGTGACCATTGCCTGGGGAGACTGGTCAGTGCCTTGCCATTTAAAAAAAAATGCAAAAAATAACTCCGAGGGAAGCCATTGAAAAAGGTTTTAAATATATTTTTATTATTTTGGGTAAGTTGTTTGGGGCATTGCTCTGAAGGCACAGTTTTGTGGCAGAACTGCCACTGATGCTCCCATTCCCAGCGAACCCCCGGCCTTGCGCCTCTCCTTAGCGGAAACACTCCCCCTCAATTCCCTACAATAACAAATGCCCTTTTCCCCTATTTTTCCCCATTTTCCACTCCGTGGCTCCCCGGGAATGCCTGGGGGGGTCTGAGGGCGGTTTGCGCTCCGTGACTCCCCCCTGGTGCCCCCCGCGGGTACTGCACCGCCCCGCAGCACCGACGGGCACCCACGCGCGCCCTTCGCCGCCCATCACACGGGGACACACGGCCTTGGGACCACAACAGGGGACACCTCCGCTCCGTCATGACCGTTCCCAACCCCACCGCCCCCTCGGGACCTCCCCGGCCCCGCCGGCCCCGCCAGGCCCCGCCAGGCCCCGCCGCCATCACCACTTCCCCCTCAGGGCTGCCCCCCGTCCCCTCCGCAGCCCCGAGGAACAGAGCGCCGAGCGGCTGATTCCGCGCGGTTCCGGCGCCGCGCCGATCGAAGTGTCTGCGGATCGACTGGCTCGGCCTGGGACGCGCGGCGTGGGCGTGGCGGGGGCGCGGCCGCCGCCATTTTGCAGGAAGAGGTGAGGGGGCCGAGGGTTCTCTTTGCTCTCCGCTTTTCCTGCTTCCTTCTCCCCTTTTCCCCTTTCCTTCTCCCCTTTTCCCCTTTCCTTCTCCCTCCCCGTCACCTGCCGCTGCCGCGACACCGGGGGAGGGCGGGGGAGGCCGTGAGGGGCGGCCGGGGTGTGAGGAAGTTTCGGGGCTGGGAGTCCAGCGTCTTCTTTACTTTCCTCTTCCCTTTCCTATCCATTTTCCTTTCACTTCCTTTTCCTCGTCCCCTGTCTGTTCTCTCCCCTCTTCTGTTCTCTTTTCCAGGGGTATCCGGGCCTGTCAGCGAGGGGACAGCACCGTCTGCCATGGCCAATGTGAGTGGCGGCAGTTCCTGCGGATATCAGTGGAATTGAGAATTGATTAGTTACAGACAGGTTTGGGTTCGAAGAGACCTCAAAGGTCACCCAGAGACCATGGCAGGGACACCTCCCACTGTCCCAGGGTGCCCCAAGCCCTGTCCAGCCTGGCCTGGGACACTCCAGGGACCCAGGGGAATTCCCCACCCTCACAGGGAAAGATTCCTTTCTAATATCGCCAACCCTTCGTTCCGTCAGTTTGGATAGCCCAGCAATAATTGAGGATTCAATACAATTTTTCCTGTGTTTTTTATATTAATCCTGTGCTCAGCCACAAGGGAATTCGGTGTTTCTGTAACACTCAGCTTCACCCAGCTGATTCCAGGCTGGAGAAGAAAACACCTTTATTGATTTTTTTTTTTTTTTTTTTTTTTTTTTTTTTTTTTTAATTTTATTGCTCTTGCCATGGAGACATGAATAATTCATTGATTTTCTCGGTGTAGTTTCGCTTGTGTAATGCCAGGTGTGTCAATATTTGCCTGAGTGAGCTCAGTCGCAGCTGTAATTAGTGACATCTCCATGCTAAGTGAGGCTGATAATAAGGAAAAATGCTCTTTCCTTATAATTACACGTCAGCTGTAATTGTTTACATCTGTTTATAACATCATCATAATGCAAAAATTAATTTAAATAGCGATTTGACATAATAGAGAAAAAAAAGATTTAAGTGGAGTCAGACTTTTATTGTGTTCAAGGAACCTTTTAAAGTTGTTTTAGAACGAGACAGCTTCAGGCTTGTACTGTAAATAATTGATTTAAGCCATAAATTAAATGTGTCTTTAAGCATTTGAGTCTTTATAGTTTGGTATAAATTATTTTATATTTACACAGAGGTGCTGCATGAGAAACCTTTTACTGCCTTAGGTCCTGATACTTGAAACCCAATTTTTATATTAAACATACAAATAGCACCATTTATTCTCTTCTTTTAAAAGCAAATGACTTCTGAAAGTGCTTCTTTTGAAGGAGCCTCATTCCATACATATTTAGTGGTAAAAGTGCATAAATTTTTATAGAATCAAAGCTACAGCATTTGAGGAAAATCCTTTTATGTTATTTTCTCAAAAGAATTTATATTCCTCACCTGAAAAATAACACCCACGCTGTGGCAACGTGGGATTTATGTTTTCCCGTGGTGCTCTTTAAAGTTTTCAGGGCTTTTTCCTCAGGTGAGAGGCCTTTCATTAAGTGTTTTGAGGCTTTTTCTCTGCTTGGAATAGCAATATAAAAATATAAATATATTTATATATAAATATAAAGTATAAATACAATATAAAAATAACAGATACTTTTAAAAGTTGATGTTACGGTGGATCATAATTGAAATTTAAATATAATCGAGGGAGGATTTCTCTTGTGACCCGCAGAGCTTCACTTTATTAGTATTATTAAATAAAAATTATTATTATAAATTATTATAAAATCGTTATAAATATACTATATTATGAATTATAATAAAGTTTAATTTATTTAAAATAATAATAAATATAATAATATAAATATAATAGTATACATATAATAATAAATAATTTTTAAAATAAAAATTATTGTAAAATATAACTAAATCATAAATAAAAATATTCTTATAAATTATTAATTTATTATAAATAAATTGTTATAAATAAATTATTGTAAATAAAAATATGATTTTTATTTTTTTTTCTCTTCTCAGGTGCTCTGTAACAGAGCAAGATTGGTCACCTACCTCCCAGGCTTTTATTCCTTAGTCAAAAGAGTTGGGAATCCCAAGGCTTTTTCCACCGCAGGTTCCTCTGGCTCCGATGAGCCTCACGTGGCTGCTGCACCTCCTGATTTATGTAAGAAAAAGCAAATTTCTTCCCTTTCCATCCATGTCCTGTCAGAATTTGCAGTTGTGCTTTTGGTGTCTTGTGCATTGCAATATTTGGGATCGAATCTCTGTGCGGGAGAATGGTTTTCCCTTAGGTTTTCCTGCTTTTTTTGGGATGTGCTGATTCAAACCAAGCTCCTTGCAGGTCCCAGGACTGTGTGGCCAGATGAGGTGATGGGACCCTTTGGTCCCCAGGACCAGAGGTTCCAGCTGCCTGGGAATATTGGTTTTGACTGCCACCTCAATGGCACTGCTTCCCAGAAGAAATCCCAAACTTCCAAGAGCCTCCCTGATATTTTAGCAGAGCCCTCAGCCAGCGAGAGGCATGAGTTTGTGATGGCACAATACATCAATGAATTCCAGGTGAGAGCAAACTCCTTCTGTGGGAGACAGAATTTTGTTTTATTTCCCCCTGAAAAATGATTTTCTGGCTGGTTTGGAAATCTGGACTTTGCCTGAGCAAGAGGTTACACAGAACCTGCCTGGAGTTGTTTTCTTAGGAGCCAGGAATATTTCAGGCTGTGTTTTGAAAGAGCATTTTAGGAGTGGCTTGATGGGAGAACTTCAGTCTCACCACCTTTTATGAAATGGAACTGAAACTCTCTTCAATATTTCACTTAATGGGCCTGGATTGGCAAAGTTTGGGCAGTGTTTGGTTCTGAAAACCATGGAATTCACAGAGCATCCTCACAGTGAGGCTGGATTTTGGCAGAGATACATCATTAACAACAAAATCTTTGGTAATTGCTGCATGATCCAACATTCCCACAAATATTTAGTGCTGCTGGCTCAGTGTTCCAGGCTCTGGGTTTGTGGAATGCTCAGATTTTGGGAGTTAGTGAGAAAATCTCCATTGGAAAAGCGCTGGGTCCTGAATTTTGTGAATGTGGAATTGTAGCCCAAAATGGTCAGGGAACATGAGGATCCTGTTTTCCCAAAAAAGCCACCAGGAAATTCTGGTTTAGTTCACTTAAAATCAGGTAATATCTGAAATTATAATTAATATTTTATTGAATACTGAAAACCATTGTTTCAGACTGATAATTAACAAAAAATTTTGTATTGATTCTGCTTTAACATAATACAGGTCCAATAAAATATAAAACTTCCTTGTTTCTATAAAATATAAACATTTCTCTGTAGGTTTAAGTAGCACCAGTATCTATTCTACTTTTACTTGAAAAATGGGAAGCCTCATTGTGAATCATCTGAAACTGCTCAGGTGTACCTGATCACAAAAACATTCTGATGTGCAAAATTATTTCTATTTTATATTAACTGAGGGAATTCCAATTTTCATGGTTTTTAGGGTGCTGATGCTCCCCAGAAGCAGCCAATAAATAATGCTGAAACCTACTTTGAAAATGCCAAGGTGGAATGTGCTGTCCAAGCCTGTCCTGAGCTGCTGAGAAAAGGTGTGGTTTCACTTTTATCTGTGGCCAAAAATTACAGCTTTTTAAAATATAAAAATATTCAATGAAATTCTCTGCAATTGATACCGCAGAACGTGGAGTAGAAAAGGTTAATTCAGAGTTAATAATTTTTAAAAATCTCATTGTATAGAATGGAAATCAAAGCATTGCTGTTGACAATATTTAGTATTTCTTATCAAATGTAACTTTGAGCTGCTGCTTTAGTGCTGGGTGGATTCTGGAGTTGATTCCCTATCCAAAATCCACTTTGATAAATAACCTTTTGATAAAAGGGTTCATAAATAAAATACCCTTAATAACTAAAATAATAAGGGTTAATAAATAAAATAAATGGGAATCACGGAACTCCCACCATCCCTGAGTTTGTGTTTTCCATTTGTTCAGGAAGGAAATGACTGAAATTAAATAGGAACAGAACCAATTGGAAAAGTGAAATCTTTCTGCAGCGTTGCTCTGGGTGAGAGGGGAAGGCTCAGATGCAGAAAACACTTTTTTTTCCTATTTTTCAGACTTCCAGTCCCTGTTCCCAGAGGTGAATTCCAACCGCCTGACTGTGCTGACTGTCACCCAGAAAACCAAAAACGACATGACCGTGTGGAGCCAGGAGGTGGAGGATGAGAGAGAGATGCTCCTAGAAAATGTGAGTTCCTCAGCTTATTTCTCTTTGGAGGTGAATCTCTGGCAGCCACATTGGTGCATTTCTGCCTCTGTGATTATATTTTGAAAGCATTTTGGAATCAATCCTTTATAAAATGGAGATTTTCCTTTCCAGCCTTAGAACTTTTTCACTGTTTTATGTGAAATGTGTGCTTACAGTTATCCAATTCTTCAGAATCTCTGTCAGCCACATTGGTGCATTTCTGCCTCTGTGATTGTATTTTTAAAGCATTTTGGAGTCGATCCTTTTCCTTTATAAAATGGAGATTTTTTCTTTCCAGCTTTGGAACTTTTTCACTTTCTGTGTGAAATGTTTGCTTAGAATTATTAAATTCTTCAGAATCTCTGTCAGCCACATTGGTGCATTTCTGCCTCTGTGATTGCATTTTTAAAGCATTTCGGAGTCAATCCTTTTATAAAATGGAGATTTTTCTTTCCACCTTTTGAACTTTTTCACTGTTTTATGCGAAATGTTTGCTTACAATTATTCAATTCTTCAGAATCTCTGGCAGCCACATTGGTGCATTTCTGCCTCTGTGGTTGTATTTTTAAAGCATTTTGGAGTCAATCCTTTTCTTTTATAAAGATGTTTTTTCTTTCCAGCTTTAGAACTTTTTCACTGTTTTATGCGAAATGTTTGCTTAGAATTATTCAATTCTCCAGAATCTCTATCAGCCCTGTTGATGCATTTCTGCCCCTGTGATTATTTTTAAAGCATTTTGGAGTCGGTCCTTTTGTTTTATAAAATGGAGCTTTTCCTTTCCAGCTTTGAAACTTTTTCACTTTTTATGCAAAATGTTTGCTTAGAATTTTTAAATTTTTCAGAATCTCTGTCAGCCACATTGGTGCATTTTTGCCTCTGTGGTTGCATTTTCAAAGCATTTTAGAGTCAATCCTTTTCTTTTATAAAAAATGGAGATTTTTTTCTTTCCACCTTTAGAACTTTTTTACTGTTTTATGTGAAATGTTTGCTTAGAATTATTAAATTCTTCAGAGTGGGGTGAGCCAAAATCTGTTAAAATGTTACAGAGATTAATGAAGACACTTGGTTGTTGTCCTCATCCAGAAATTCTTTTCTCACCTCATTTCATGTTTAATCCAATGGATTTTGTGGGATTTTGCTGTTTTTATTTTCCTGTGATTTAATTAAGCTTCCACTGCACAGTCTATCTGAGCACTTTTTTCTGTCCAAAACTATAAAACATCAGTTTCAATGTGCATTTTTCCATTTCAATGGATGCTGTTAGTTCTTTTACCCTGGATTTCAGTTCCATTTTTCCACCTTAACCTTTTCTTGTTCTTTCACCACTAGAGGTCTCTGAAAATCCTTTTTTTTCCACACCTTTGGCATTACCCCACCGAGTGTCGCTGTTCACTGCTGCCATTCCCCATTGGCACCTCAAAAAAAGAACATTTCCATCTATTATTTGTAACAATTTCCCCAAACCCACCATTTCCCTCTGTATAAAAATGCCATTTTTATGTCTGAAATTAATCTGGAAATGTCCTTTTCTATCCTTTCAGTTCCAACTTGGCCTCTCCCAAGCAAACCCAAACAAAATGAAGCGACGTCAAATGACACACAAATTAAAATTCCCTTCATTTTCAGTGTGTTCTTCTCTTTGAATTATTTCTGGGCTGTTGCTCTTTGGCGTTGTAATCTGGTCTAATTATGTGTTAATTGGCATCTTTCTTCCTTGGGCACCTCCCTGTCAAGTCTAATCCAATCAGTTTGGGGTGTGAGGATGCTGGGTGGAATCTCCTGCACCAAACAGCAAATTCCCAGAAAATCTGTTTGGTTTTGGGAAAATTCACCTCAAAAATCCTCATTTCAGGGGCTAAAAAATGAAGGTGTGCAGCCAAATTGAAATATTTGCATGAACCCAGCTCAGGTGTTTGTTAATCTCAGTCTGAGGGGTTGTTCCAGCACCAAAAGAAATCCTGGACCAGAAATTATCCTGTCTAAAATTTAGTGTTTTCAGGTGGTTTGCTGATATTTGTGATTTAATTTACAGTTTGGACATAATTCATCATCAGAGCCATCAAACCTTGAAATACAGAATTTACTGTAGTGGATAAATTTCCCTTATTTTGGACTAATACAGAATTTACTGTAAAGGATAAATTTCCCTTATTTTGGACTAATACAGAATTTACTGTAAAGGATAAATTTCTCTTATTTTGGACTAATACAGAATTTACTGTAAAGGGTAAATTTCCCTTATTTTGGACTAATACAAAATTTACTGTAAAAGGTAAATTTCCCTTATTTTGGACCAATACAAAATTTACTGTAAAGGATAAATTTCCCTTATTTTGGACTAATACAGAATTTACTGTAAAGGATCAACTTCTGTTATTTTGGACTAATACAAAATTTACTGTGAAAGGTAAATTTCTCTTATTTTGGACCAATACAAAATTTACTGTAAAGGGTAAATTTCCCTTATTTTAGACTAATACAAAATTTACTGTAAAGGGTAAATTTCCCTTATTTTGGACTAATAGAATTTACTGTAAAGGATAAATTTCCCTTATTTTGGACTAATAGAATTTACTGTAAAGGATAAATTTCCCTTATTTTGGACTAATACAGAATTTACTGTAAAGGATAAATTTCCCTTATTTTGGACCAATACAAAATTTACTGTAAAGGGTAAATTTCCCTTATTTTGGACCAATACAAAATTTACTGTAAAGGATAAATTTCCCTTATTTTGGATCCTTAAGGGACTAAAGCTAAATAATCATATTTTTATAAATTTGAGCTGCTGAAGGCACTAATTGTAGAGAAAATCCAATTTTTATAACTGAAAGTAAATCAAGGATTTTATCAATAACAGGTAAAGTTAGAAATAATTTTTTTTGTGCAATAACAAGCTCACTTGATACCTTTCTTTTCCCATTTTTTTCCCTTTCAGTTCATTAATGGTGCCAAGGAAATCTGCTATGCAATTTCTTCTGAGGGCTACTGGGCTGATTTCATTGATCCATCCTCAGGACTGGCAGTAAGTTATTGCTGTGTGGGGTTTTCATGGATTCTGGATAACTTAAATCCAATTTTTCAGGATAATTCCTTTAATAAATGAAGGAATTCATGTATTAAATTAATTCATTTATTAATTTAAATGAAGGAAGAGCTCTGAGTTCCCCAAGTGCATCAGCTCAGTGCTTAGGAAGTGAAGTTGGATTTTAGGGAACTGGAGAGGTTTAATGTCCCAAATCCCTTGGGTTTTTTATGCTCTCCGCAGGTAACTTGGGAGCCCTGACACCTCTGGAGGTGGGGTTTTCATGGATTCTGGATGGCTTAAATCCAATTTTTCAGGATAATTCCTTTAATAAATGAAGGAATTCATTTATTAAATTATTTCATTTATTAAATTAAATTAAGGAAGAGCTCTGAATTCCCAAAGTTCATCAGTTCTGTGCAGGCACAGCGCTGTTAGGAAGTGAAGTTGGATTTTAGGGAACTGGAGAAGTTTTATGCCCCAAATCCCTCGGGCACTTTCTGCCCTCCCTGGGTAACTTGGGATCCCTAACACCTGTGCAGGTGGGGTTTTCATGGATTCTGGATGGCTTAAATCCAAATTTTCAGGATAATTCCTTTAATAAATGAATTCATTTATTAAATTAATTCATTTATTAGATTAAATGAAGGAAGAGCCCTCAGTTCCCAAAGTGTGTCAGTTCTGTGCAGGCACAGCTCTGTTAGGAAGTGAAGTTGGATTTTAGGCAACTGGAGAATTTTTATGCCCCAAATCCCTTGGGTTTTTTATGCTCTCCGCAGGTAACTTGGGAACCCTGACACCTTTGGAGGTGGGGTTTTCATGGATTCTGAATGGCCAAAATCCAAATTTTCAGGATAATTCCTTTAATAAATGAAGGAGTTCATTTATTTAATTAATTCATTTATTGATTTAAATGAAGGAAGAGCTCTGAGTTCCCCAAGTGCATCAGCTCAGTGCTTAGGAAGTGAAGTTGGATTTTAGGGAACTGGAGAGGTTTAATGTCCCAAATCCCTTGGGTTTTTTATGCCCTCCCTGGGTAACTTGGGAACCCTGACACCTGTGCAGGTGGGGTTTTCATGGATTCTGGATGGCCAAAATCCAAATTTTCAGGATAATTCCTTTAATAAATGAATGAATTCATTTATTAAATTATTTCATTTATTAAATTAAATGAAGAAAGAGCCCTCAGTTCCCAAAATTCATCAGTTCTGTGCAGGCACAGCGCTGTTAGGAAGTGAAGTTGGATTTTAGGCAACTGGAGAAGTTTTATGCCCCAAATCCCTCGGGCACTTGCTGCCCTCCCTGGGTAACTTGGGATCCCTAACACCTGTGCAGGTGGGGTTTTCATGGATTCTGGATAGCTTAAATCCAATTTTTCAGGATAATTCCTTTAATAAATGAACGAATTCATGTATTAAATTAATTCATTTATTAATTTAAATGAAGGAAGAGCTCTGAGTTCCCCAAGTGCATCAGCTCAGTGCTTAGGAAGTGAAGTTGGATTTTAGGGAACTGGAGAGGTTTAATGTCCCAAATCCCTTGGGTTTTTTATGCTCTCCGCAGGTAACTTGGGAACCCTGACACCTCTGGAGGTGGGGTTTTCATGGATTCTGGATGGCTTAAATCCAATTTTTCAGGATAATTCCTTTAATAAATGAAGGAATTCATTTATTAAATTATTTCATTTATTAAATTAAATTAAGGAAGAGCTCTGAATTCCCAAAGTTCATCAGTTCTGTGCAGGCACAGCGCTGTTAGGAAGTGAAGTTGGATTTTAGGGAACTGGAGAAGTTTTATGCCCCAAATCCCTCGGGCACTTTCTGCCCTCCCTGGGTAACTTGGGAACCCTGACACCTGTGGAGGTGAAAGGTTTAAAAAGCCTCTTTGCACTTCTTAACCATCCCTTTGTCCAAAAAAAAATGAACTTTTTGTTCCTCTACAACAGTGGGAGCATTCAGGGGCAGATGAATTTTAGTCTGAGCTCTGCTAAAACCATATCAGAATTCACAGTGATGGTGGCAAAGCTCAGCCTAGTGGGGTTTTATTTAAAAACACCACAGAAAGCAGGGATTTATTGGGTCAACATCATTGTATTTCCTCACATGGAGAATCTCCTTTTTTATTTCCCTCAGTTTTTGGGGCCTTACACTCAGGCCTTGTTCTCAAATGTACTTCCGAATTTTAAATTCTCACGTGGAAAATCCCAGTTTTTTTATTTGCCCTCAGTATTTGGGCCTTGCACTCAAGCTTTGTTTTCAAATATACTTTGGAATTTTAAAGCCTCATGTAGAAAATCCCTTTTTTTTATTTCTCAGTTTTTTGGGCCTTGCACTCAAGCTTTGTTCTCAAATGTACATCTGAATTTTAAATCCTCACATGAAAAATCCTCTTTTTTAAAATTTTTCAATTTTTTGGTCCTTACACTCAGGCTTTGTTTTCAAATGTACTTCCGAATTTTAAATCCTCACATGAAAAATCCTCTTTTTTAAAATTTTTCAATTTTTTGGTCCTTACACTCAGGCTTTGTTTTCAAATGTACTTCCGAATTTTAAATCCTCATGTGGAAAATCCCCTTTTTTTTTTCATTTTTCAATTTTTTGGGTCTTACACTCAGTATTTTAAAATATACTTCCGAATTTTAAATCCTCACATGAAAAACCCCCTTTTTTTAAATTCCCTTCAGTTTTTGGGCCTTACACTGAGGCTTTGTTTTCTATCCTCACTTTTAATTTTAAATCCTCATGTGGAGAATCCCCTTGTTTTTTTTTAATTTCCCCTCAGTTTTTTGGGCCTTGCACTCAGGCTTTATTTTCGAATGTACTTCCGAATTTTAAATCCTCACGTGGAAAATCCCCTTCTTTTAATTTTTCAATTTTTTGGGTCTCAACACTCAGGCTTTGTTTTAAAATATATTTCCAAATTTTAAATCCTCACGTGAAAAATCCTCTTTTTTTTTAATTTTTCAACTTTTTGCGCCTTAGACTTTGTTCTCAAATATACTTCTGAATTTTAAATCATCACGCGGAAAATCCCTTTTTTTTTTTAGTTTTCAATTTTTTTGGGGTCTTACATTTAGGCTTCATTTTAAAATGTGCTTCTGAATTTTAAATCCTCACATGAAAATCCTCTTTTTTTTTTTTATTTCTCAGTTTTTTGGTCCTTACACTCAAGCTTTGTTCTCAAATGTACTTCCGAATTTTAAACCCTCATGTGGAAATTCCCCTTTTTGTTTTTTTTTAAACTTCCCCTTAGTTTTTGGGCCTTACACTCAGGTTTTGTTTTCAAATGTACTTCCGAATTCTACATCGTCACGTGTAAAATCCCCTTTCTTTTTATTTCTCAGTTTTTTGGTCCTTACACTCAAGCTTTGTTCTCAAATATACTTCCGAATTTTAAATCATCACGTGGAAAAACTCCCTTTTTTAAATTTTTCCTCAGTTTTTTGGGCCTTACACTCAGGCTTTATTTTCAAATGTACTTCCGAATTTTAATCCTCACATGAAAAATCCCTTTCTTTTTATTTCTCAGTTTTTTGGTCCTTACACTCAAGCTTTGTTTTCAGATATACTTCCAAATTTTAAATCCTCATGTGGAAAATCCCCTTTTTTTTTATTTCTCAGTTTTTTGCTCCTTACACTCAGGCTTTGTTTTCAAATATACTTCCGAATTTAAATCCTCACATGAAAAATCCCCTTTTTTTTTTAATTTCCCCTCAGTTTTTTGGGCCTTACACTCAGGCTTTGTTTTCAAATATACTTCCACTTTTAAATCCTCACGTGGAAAATCTGGGGGGTTTTTTTTGGGGCTTACACTCAAGCTTTGTTCTCAAATATACTTCCGAATTTTAAATCCTCATGTGCAAAAACTCCCTTTTTAAAATTTTTCCTCAGTTTTTTGGGCCTTACACTCAGGCTTTGTTTTCAAATGTACTTCTGAATTTTAATCCTCACATGAAAAATCCCTTTTTTTTAATTTCTCAGTTTTTTAGTCCTTACACTCAGGCTTTGTTTTCAAATATACTTCCGAATTTTAAATCCTCATGTGGAAAATCCCCTTCTTTTTTTTTCATTTCTCAGTTTTTTGGTCCTTACACTCAGATTGTATTTTCAAATATACTTCCGAATTTTAAATCCTCACATGAAAAACCCCTTTTTTTTTTATTTCTCAGTTTTTTGGGCCTTACACCAACAACCCGCTGTTCGAGACGGACGAGCGCTACCGCCACTTGGGATTTTCCGTGGATGACCTGGGCTGCTGCAAAGTCATCAGGCACAACCTCTGGGGCACCCACGTGGTCGTGGGCAGCATTTTCACCAACGCCGACCCCGACAGCCCCATCATGAGGAAACTCAGCGGAAACTGAGCCCCAAAATCCGCGAGGGCTTCGCCTCCTTTGACTTGATGATTCGAGGAAATCCTTCACTTCCAAGTGTTCTTAGAGAATAAAGTAGCTGTTATTTATTTGTAGTCTTTTGGGAATGTGTGTTCACCACACGTGGCTTGGGAATGTGGATTGACAGAGCCGCGGGAATTCCCAGCTGGGAGTTCCAACGTGGTCAGCATTTCCTTTTTCAGTTCTTCTTCCATTTTCTCAGTCATTTTTCACTGTCTGACGTTAGTACTCAAAATCTTGGTGCCGCTGAAATTTCCAGAAATTTTGCCATTCCCGAAATTAGGAACTGGGGAAAAGAAAAAATTTGGAATGAGTCATAAAATTGTTCAATCTTTCATTATCTCACTAATTTTTCACTGTCCGACATTACCATTCAAAATCCTGGTGCCACTGAAATTTCCAGAAATTTTGCCATTCCTGAAATTAGGAACTGGAAAAAAAGAACCAAAAAACTGGAATGAGTCATAAAATTGTTCAATCTTCTGTTATCTCAGTCATTTTTCACTGTCTGACATTATTATTCAAAATCCTGGTGCTGCTGAAATTTCCAGAAATTTTGCCATTCCTGAAATTAGGAACTGGCAAAAAAAAATTGAAATGAGTCATAAAATTGTTCAGTCTTTCATTGTCTTACTAATTTTTCCCTGTCCGACATTACTATTCAAAATCCTGGTGCTGCTGGAATTTCCAGTGATTCTGCCATTCCTGAAATTAGGAAATTGGAAGGAGTCATAAAGAAATTGGAAGGAGTCATAAAATTGTTCAATCTTTCATTATCTTACTAATTTTTCACTGTCCAACGTTACTATTCAAAATCCTGGTGCCGCTGAAATTTCCGGAAATTCTGCCATTCCTGAAATTAGGAACTGGCAAAAAAAATTTGAAATGAGTCATAAAATTGTTCAGTCTTTCATTATCTTACTAATTTTTCCCTGTCCGACATTACTATTCAAAATCCTGGTGCTGCTGGAATTTCCAGTGATTCTGCCATTCCTGAAATTAGGAAATTGGAAGGAGTCGTAAAGAAATTGGAAGGAGTCATAAAATTGTTCAATCTTTCATTATCTTACTAATTTATCACTGTCCAACGTTACTATTCAAAATCCTGGTGCCACTGAAATTTCCAGAAATTTTGCCATTCCTGAAATTAGGAACTGGCAAAAAAAGAAAAAAAAAATTGGAATGAGTCATAAAATTGTACTCCCAGAATACAGAACTTAATAAAATCTGCAGAACTGGGCTAATCACTCATTTGCTTTTGGAAAATCAGAATGAGGTCAACTTTCAATGGTCTCCAACTCATCCAGAGACTCCATAAAAAGTCCTTAATTACTCTGGAATTACTCATCTCTTACTGTTTTTTTGTCTTCATGGTGCTTGGGATTTATTTTCTCAGTGTTAGCTAAATATATTTAATTAGTTTATGTATCTAAGTGTAATTTAAAGTTGCTTTTGTAACTTTCTTAGGTCATTAAATACACAGTAAAAAAAGAGATAATAGGGCAATACTTGGATATTATCATTGTTTTCCTGTACTTGGATGCAATCTAGACTTGCCTCTGGAATTTGGAAATGCAAAGAGCAATTAGGATCAATTATTGCAATTAGAAAGATGTTTCAACAGGAAGGTTTCAGGCTCTTCAGGTATCAAAAAAACAAGCAGATCGATGGGGGAAGCACAGGGAAGAAATTCCAAGGCACCTGAAATACTTGGCATTTCAATGCCTTGCGATTTTGCTCCAGGGATGAGGTAATAAAGCAGATTTTAATCTCACCCCAGTGAATTTTGGAGCTGTTTTTAATGCTCCCCTGCGTGCCAGCTCGTGGAGCAATGGGAATCCTTCAGGCTTTGCTCATGGGAACGTGGTGTGGATGAGATCCAGGGATTCTGACTTTATCCCAGTGGCTTTCAAACCTGTCCTGGGTGTTTGTGTCTCTCCGTTCCTCCTCAGGCTCTGAGCCATTCCCACCGAAGTTTTCTGGCTTTAGAAGCAGATCCTTGACCAAGTGCCTCTGTCCATCCTTGTCACCCCTTGACACCCTTGTGTCACTAAAGCAGATCCTTGACCAAGTGCCTCTGTCCATCCTTGTCACCCCTTGACACCCCTGTGTCACTAAAGCAGATCCTTGACCAAGTGCCTCTGTCCGTCCTTGTCACCCCTTGACACCCCTGTGTCACCCCTGCGCATCCACGGCTTCGCTGGATGCTGGAGCTGGGAGCAGGAAAGGCTTTCCTCAGGAGCAGTGAGTGCTCTCCATTCCCAATTCCCTCAGGCAGCAATTCCAGAGCTTTCCTGCTCCCCTGCCAGCGTCACCCTGCCCACACCCCGAGGGTGAAGTGCGTGGATTTTGGGGCAGGATGGATCCCTTTGTGCTGTGATTCCAGAGCCCCATCCCTGACCTCTCCAGAAAAGCTGCTTTCTTTCCAAGGCTTTTATTGCTGCTTTGTTTCTCGTTCTCATCAAGAGGATTAAAGAAGTTGAGAACTGCAGTGTGTTGTGTCTTTTTGCAAAAAAAATCTGCTCAAATTAGCAGGAAACAAAGGAGGGAAAACTTCGTTGGATAAACACTGGAAAAATTGTGGAATGCCTCACATCCACTGTAAATATCTTGAAGATTTGATGGTTTTTTTCTTCAGATGATTTCCTGTGCTTTAGAAAGGCTGAGAGCTGCCAGGTTATTCCTTAAGCTTGGGGTACTCATTTTTTAATTCAGGTTCTTTAATTTTTGTCCCAGAATGGAATTTTCCAGTGGCTTTTCCAGTGGCTTTTCCAATGGATTTTCCAATGGCTTTTCCAGTGCCTTTTCCAGTGCCTTTTCCAGTGGCTTTTCCAATGGTTTTCCCAATGGTTTTTCCAGTGGCTTTTCCAATGGTTTTTCCAATGGATTTTCCAGTGGCTTTCCCAATGGCTTTTCCAGTGGCTTCAACCTGAGGCAGAAATCTCACTGGAAATATTGGGAGTTTTGCCTTGACTTCACTGATACTGATTTTTTGTGCCGGGATTGGAAGGGAAGGTACAATTTCCTAATATTTTCTAAATGGAATTTTCTCCTTAATTCCCAAAAAAGCTGGAGCTGTCCCCACTTGTTTTCCTCACACAAAAAGAGCCAAACTGTGCATGAATTCCCTTTCTCCTACGAAATAAAAATTCTGGAATACAGAATTTCTGTACTTCTGATAGTAAAATCCATAATAACTTCCAACATTCCAAAATTAATTCATTTCTAGGGTAAAAAAAACAAGCACAGGACAAGAATTATTCTATGTAAGGCCTTGATTATCCTGAGGTCTTCAGTGGGATTGGGATCTTGCTTTTTGCACCTGGAGCCTCCTCTGGGATCACTTTTTATCAGATTCCAGTGGGAATGTTGCAGCAGCAAATCCCAAAAAGTTTTCAGTCACTGGGAAGAGGATTGTTCATGTCTAAGCAGTGCTGCAGTCCCAGCTAATTATCTCTGTGTCACCTAATTAACACCAGGTGATGAGCAGGGATTTTTGGGATGGATCTGGAGGAATTTATTCCAAATCTCCTTCTCAGCCACTTGGGAATTCACTGCTTTATTCCTGTCATCCTCCTGCAACAAGTGCAGGATTTACAACTTAGCTTTACAGATCTAAAGATATATTTTTCTATACACCTGATAGATTTCTGTTAAGCTGAGCTTAACTTGGGAGAGAGCAAATCGATGGTCTTTGATTTTAAAATGTTTTAAATTACAGTCTGTGGATAAAATTTATAATTATATATAAAATATATACAATATTTATATAATAATATATAATATATATAATATATAACATATAATATATAACATGCAATATATAATATATATTATATAATATATATCATATATAACATACAATATATAATAGATATATTTTACATTTTATATTTTTATTATATATCATATATCATATATCATATATCATATATTATATATTATATATTATATATTATATATTATATATTTTATATTATATATTATATATTACATATTACATATTATATATTATATATTATATATTATATATTATATATTATATATATAAAAATACATAATTTTAAAATTTGTATTTAAATTTTTTTTAACGTTAAAATTTTTAAAAAATATAAAAAATATTTTTGTATTTAAAAAAAAAAATATAAAAAATGATAACCCTGTTAGGCTTGTAGAAGTGAAATTTAATCACAAACTAATTGCCTTTCCTCCTGTGCCCGTTCCTTTTAAAGCCTCTTTTTATTAAGAACAGGAGGACGGAGCAGCTCTGATTTCCAAGAGCACAGAGCAATCCTTTCCCTGCAGCACCTGCACAAAAACGCTGAAAATAAAATCTCTGCAGAGAATCCCGAGCTCAGAGGGGCCCTTCCTTCTCCCGGGGCTCGTTACTGTTCCTGCTAATTGCGGTGTCACTCATCAGGGCTGTCCCCAAAGCCCAGCAGAGCTCAAGAGGGACACGAGCTCAGTGTCACTGGCGCGCCAGAGCTGGGCAGAAATTGGGATAAATGGGGAAAATAGTTGGGAAAAGACAAGGTGAGGTGGTGGTGCTGCTGCTCAAATAATTGGGAATAATCAGTCCTTGATTTGGTATTAATATTCATTATTAATTTTATTTTATTGGTATTGTCATACTTTATTAATTAGCAATATTATAACTACTAATCAAATAAATATACAATTATGAAGTATAAATTCTTAATTATAAATATATTTATAGGTTTATAATTAATTATAATTATGTAAATATATAACGATGTAATATAAATAAATATTGTATATATCAATTTTATTAATTATTAATTATATTAATATAATAGAATTAATTATTAATATTTTATATATTTATTAATATTTATTAATTATAAACATTAATTATGCAATTAAGTATTAATTATTTATCGTATTTTTATTATTTATTATTTATATATAATATATTATATGTAAATATTACTATTTATTTTAAATTATTTCTTTTATTTTATTAGCTATTAACTGATTACTAGTTATAATTATTAAAGATTACCAATATTAATAATTTATAATTAATTATTAATATTAATAATAGCAATTATTAATAATTAATAATAATTTCTTACTATTACTACTACTACTACTACTACTACTACTACTACTAATAATAATAATAATAATAATAATAATAATAATAAAAACACTGTACATTTACATTCTGTAAAAATAACCATAAAAATATGGGTTTTCTCCCCAGAATGATTTGTGTGATCCTAGACAGGGATGTGTCACTCCTGGAAAACTTCGGGATTTAGGGAAGAGTTCCACTGAGGAGCTGCAGGGCAATTTAAGGGCATATTTAGGCGATTTCAAAGTCCCCCAAACCTTCTGTTTTCTCTGTAATTAAATGAATAAATGATTTATTTCCAGGTGTTCCAGCTCTGGAGAGCAGCTCTGGGCAGTTTCCCGCTGGACTGAGGGCAATGGGGAATCTGCTGATCCAGATGAGTGTGGGATTGGATTCTCTGGGGTGGGTGGGCAAAGTGTGTGATGGACGGAGATAAAGGGGGCACTGTGGGGCTGCAAGACACACGGGATTTTTAAAAATATAGATGTGTGTGTATGTATATATATATATATGTGTGTGTATATATATATATATATATATATATATATATATATAAAATATAAAACCCACATATATAATATATTAAAAAAATAAACCCCATATATATCATGTATATAAATATAAAACCCCATATATAATATATTAAAAAATATGAACCCCATATATATAATATATATAAATATAAAACCCATATATATAATATATATCTATAAACCATATATCTACTGAAAAATATGAACCCCATATATATCATACATATAAATATAAAAGCCCATATGCATAATATATATCTATGAACCTATATATATAAATCCCCATATATATTAAAAAATATAAACACCATATATATCATATATATAAATATAAAACCCTATATAAATAATATATATCTATAAACCCTATATATATAACAGCACCCATAAATATAATATATATCTATAAACCATATATATTTAACCCCATATATAGATATTAAAAAATATAAACCCCATATATATAATATAGTTTAAAAATATAAAGCCCATATATATCATATATATAAAGCCCATATATATCATATATATATATATATAAAGCCCATATATATCATATATATATAAAACTCCATATCGATATCATATATCTATAAACCATCTATATATATGTATAACCCATATATATATTTAAAAAATATATAAAGCCCATAGATATCATATATAAATATAAAACCCCATATGCATAATATATATCTATAAACCATATATATATAACCCCATGTATATAATATATTAAAAATTAGAAACCGCATCTATATCACATATATAAATATAAAACCACATATATATATATAAGCTATATATATATAAAAAACCCCATATATATAATACATATCTATAAACCATATATATAACCCATATATATAATATATTAAAAAATATATTAAAAAATATAATCCCCATATATATCATATATAAAAGTATAAAACCCCATATATATAATATATATCTATAAACCATATATATATACACACATATATAAGGTTTTTATATATAGGATTTATAGATACAGGTTTTTTCATATATATATTAAAAAACCCATATATATATAATATTAAAAATATATTAAAAATATTTCTGAAATCTGTGCCTTAGCAATGAGGTGACTTTTAAACCTCCCCTTTTACCACTTCAATTCTGCCGATGGGACTGTGTAAAATTAATTCCTCCCTTCGCTCCTGAGCTGGAGTTGGCTGAGGAAGGACAATGAGCAGTGTCCATGGGAATTATTTATGGGATTTTGACTGCCCCATCCCTGGAAGTGTCCCAGGCCAGGCCGGAGCAACCTGGGACAGTGGAAGGTGTCCCCAGGGGTGGAATGGGATGAGCTTTTTGTCCCTTCCAACCCCAAAAATGTTAGAATTCCATGATGCTTGGTCCAAAATTGTATCCTTGAAACTGCTGTGTCAGAGCATTAGGCCAGTCAGGATTTCCAGCAGAGAGAATGACAATTATTTATAATTATAAATAACATTAATACAGAGTCAAATTCCTGCAGTTTATTTTAATTGCTAGCTTTTCCTTGGGGCTGACTGATTGAATTCCAGTTGGGGTGGGGAAACACTTCCATCAGCCATCCCGACCTTCACCCGGGCTCTGATTTTACCTCTGCTGTGCCCTGGGCTCTATTTTAAATTCAGCTTTTGGGACCTGTGTGACCTGGGCTCTATTTTCAGTTGAACTTTTGGGACCGGTGCCCCCTGGGCTCTATTTTCAATTGAACTTTTGGGACCGGTGCCCCCTGGGCTCTATTTTCAATTCAACTTTTGGGACCTGTGTGACCTGGGCTCTATTTTCATTCAACTTTTGGGACCGGTGTGACCTGGGCTCTATTTTTAATTCAACTTTCAAATTTTGGGACTGGTGTGCCCCTGGGCTCTATTTTCATTCAACTTTTGGGACCTGTGTGCCCCTGGGCTCTATTTTTATTTCAATTTTCAGGACTGGTGTGACTTGGGCTATCTTTTTAATTCAACTTTCAAATTTTGGGACTGGTGTGCCCCTGGGCTCTATTTTCATTCAACTTTTGGGGTTGCTGTGACCTGGGCTCTGTTTTTATTTCATTTTTTGGGATCTGTGTGACCTCGGCTCTATTTTAATTCAACTTTTGGTACCGGTGTGACCTGGGCTCTATTTTCAATTCAATTTTTGGGACCAGTATGACCTGGGCTCTGTTTTTGTTTCAACTTTTGGGACCTGTGTGACCTGGGCTCTATTTTTATTTCAATCTTCAGGATCGGTGTGACCTGGGCTCTCTTTTTAATTCAACTTTCAAATTTTGGGACTGGTGTGCCCCTGGGCTCTATTTTCATTCAACTTTTGGGGTTGCTGTGACCTGGGCTCTGTTTTTATTTCATTTTTTGGCATCTGTGTGACCTCGGCTCTATTTTCAATTCAACTTTTGGGACCGGTGTGACCTGGGCTCTCTTTTTAATTCAACTTTCAAATTTTGGGACTGGTGTGCCCTTGGGCTCTATTTTCATTCAACTTTTGGCACCTGTGTGACCTGGGCTCTATTTTTATTTCAATTTTCAGGACTGGTGTGACCTGGGCTCTATTTTAATTCAACTTTCGGGACAGTTTTCCAGCTGTGTGAAACGATCCTGTTCTAATCCCCATCAAATAAAGGCCCAGCTATGCTTCAATGCAGAAGAAAGGCTAAACCCAGCAATCACTTCAAACCTTTCATGCCCTTAATTTATTCCCCTGCAGCCTGGCACTTCCCAGTGGCACTTTCCCCCAAATCCCGGACTTTTCCAGGCCCTACATGTCCCTGTGCACACACACGCTCCCGGCAGCTGCTCGGCCCAACAATCCCAATTGTGTCAGCCCAAGAATAACTCTGTGTTGGCTTTTCCAGGGCATCCCGCTCGGAGAATTCCCTTTGTTCCCGGGAGCTCAGGCCGTGTGCCAGCCCTCGTGGGCAGCGCGGCTTTGCCAGGGGCGGCATGCAGGGAGGGTGAGATGATTTAAGCCGCCTTTTGTGCCTTGAATCAAACCACTCACACCCTAAATATTGAGCTTAAAACATCCTGAAACAGAGGATTTTAGGAGCAGCTTGGCAAAGCCGCGCTTTGTGCCTTGAATCAAACTGCTCTGCTCACGCCCTAAATATTGAGCTTAAAACCTCCTAAAAAAAGGATTTTAGCAGCAGCTCGGCAAAGCTGTGCTTTGTGCCTTGAACCAAACTGCTCTGGTCACGCCCTAAATATTGAGCTTAAAACTTCCTAAAAAAAGGATTTTAGCAGCAGCTCGGCAAAACCGCGCTTTGTGCCTTGAACCAAACCTCTCTGCTCCTGCTTGCACCCTAAATATTGCGCTTAAAACATCCTTAAAAAAGGATCTTAGGAGCAGCACAGCAAAGCCACGTTTTGTGCCTTCAACCAAATGCTCTGCTCCCACTCGCACCCTAAATGTTGCGCTTAAAATCTCCTAAAAAAAGGATTTTAGCAGCAGCTCGGCAAAGCTGTGCTTTGTGCCTTCAACCAAACCGCTTACGCCCTAAGTATTGCACTTAAAACCTCCCAAAAAAAGGATTTTTGCAGCAGCTCGGCTAAGCTCAGCTCAGAGCAAACCTGGGGTTAAACAAAGCCCTTCCTCAGCCACCAGGACGGGGGAATTGGTTGTCCCCAGCCCTGCCCAGTCTGTCCCAGCACAGCCCCACTGTGGGTCCCACTCCGGACTCATCCTGCTCTTCCCGGAGGATTCCTTGGAGTGGCATTGCCTCAGCCGTGTCTGGGAGATGATTTTTCAGCTCTGAATGCTGTGAAAATGATTTAAATTCTCTGTGAGGCCTTGGGCTGCAGGCCTATGTCTTATCCCAAAAAAACCTGGAGCCGAAACACCTCAAACTAAGGAATTTATTCATTTAAGTAGAAGTGAAACGGTGAAGAAATAATTCAGTTATTCCCCAGGGTTGCTTTGGTGACCTGCAGGAGTTCAGTATATTCCTTATTTTATTTTATTTTATTTTATTTTATTTTATTTTATTTTATTTTATTTTATTTTATTTTATTTTATTTTATTTTATTTTATTTTATTTTATTTTATCTTATTTTATTTTTATTTTATTTATTTTATTTTATTTTATTTTATTTTATATTTTATTTTATTTTATTTCATTTTATTTTATTTTATATGCAGTGATCTTTGCTCCCTCTAAGGGAGGAATAGCGTGTGTTTAAAGTCTGTAAATCCATAAAATTTCAGGGATGTTGGAAAGCAGAAGCTGGTGGTGAATGATGAGGTGAGAAGAGGTGCTGAGTGAGGGATGTTTGTGGAAAAGGAAATTCGGGAGTGAGGGGAGAGGGTGGGACCATTGCTGACATTTTGGAGACAGAGAGAGGAGAGAGAGATCAGGAAAATTCACAATTTAGGGGCAGAAGCATGGCCAGTAACATTAATAATTTTGACAACCAGGAATCAAAGGAAATGCAGGGATTTAACTCCATCCTGTTATTGATGGAAATCATCGAGAACAACACCTGACTTCAGCCCAGCAATCCCTGTCCCCTTTTCCTTATGTCCCAGCAGCCAAAAAATCCCCCAAACTGAGCTGCATTTAGGGAATTTGACATTAAGTCCTGCTGGAGTTGAGGAATCATTCCCACGTTTTCCTCCTGCTGAGCTCCCGTGGTTATTTGGTACAAATTGTTTAATAATTTGGTATTTAATTGTTTAATAATTTGGTATTTAATTGTTTAACCTGAGGAGGTTCCTGTTTAATTTGGGATGCCTGGATCCTGATTTCCCCCTCCTGCTCTGGGAAAAATCCACTTTTTCCATGGGAAAAATCCATGTTTTCCATGGGAAAAATCCATGTTTTCCATAATTGCGCCGCCACATTTAATCCCAGAGCGTTTTCACAGCATCGCTTCCAATTCCATGGCTGGAATTTTATCAGACACCTCACACTGAATATTTAAACCATTTATTTATACAAATGTACATTGAACATTTACAAGAGTTAAAAACAATTAGATTTCAAAGCGATATCCCACAGATAGAGCCTGAAAAATAAATATGGAGCAGCTCAGCATTCAGGGAGCTGCCAGAGGAGGGACAGGCTTGGATTTTTTGGGAATTTCCAGAGCCAAGTGGAACTTGCATAGAATAAGAGATTAAAACTCACCAGAGATGGGTGAGGAAGTCCCGGAAGGATTGAAAGGACACCAAAATCCCAGGTTTGGCTGGGGGTGAGACCAAAAAATGTGAATTTTAGATTAAAAAAATAAAAACCAAACAGCGGCGAAAATCAATTTTCACAAGGATGTAGTGTGTGTGTGTGTGTGTGTGTGTGTGTGTGTGTGTATATATATATATACACATATACACAAAATCCCAGGTTTGGCTGGGGGTGAGACCGAAAAATGCGAATTTTACATTAAAAAAATCAAAAACAAACAGCTGTGAAAATCGATTTTCACAAGGATGTAGTGTGTGTGTGTATATATATAGATATAGATATAGATATAGATATACACAAAATCCCAGGTTTGGCTGGGGGTGAGACCGAAAAATGTGAATTTTACATTAAAAAAATCAAAAACAAACAGCTGTGAAAATCGATTTTCACAAGGATGTAGTGTGTGTGTGTGTGTGTGTATATATATATATATATATATAATTCCAGGTTTGGCTGGGGGTGAGACCGAAAAATGTTAATTTAATATTAAAAAAATCAAAACCAAACAGCGGTGAAAATCTATTTTCACAAGGACGTAGTGTGTGTGTGTGTATACATATATATATGTGTGTGTATATATATATGCACACACACATATATATGTATGTATATATACATATATGTGTGCATATATATATATATATATATATATATATATACAAAATTCCAGGTTTGGCTGGGAGTGAGACTGAAAAATGTGAATTTTATGTTAAAAAAATAAAAACCAAACAGCGGTGAAAATCTATTTTCACAACGATGTAGTGTGTGTATATTTATATATATTTTTTTTTTTTTTTTTTTTAAAAATTAAATACCATCCCCCAGTAAAGCACACTGAGGTTTCCAACCTTTCCTTCCTCGGAGAAATAAATCACCTGGAATTAAGTGTGAAGCAAGGGCTGCTCCTGAGCCTCCAAGGATCCTCCCTGGAAAATTCAGTCCGAAGGCCACAAACTCAGGCCAGCCCCTACCAGGAGCAGATTCCTGATTTTTTAGAGAATTCCACATGGATTCTGTGACCTGAGGAGTTCTCCAGGAGTCTTCCTTCATCTGCATTTCCCTGTGACTCCCCCAAAAATGCACTTTTAACATAAAAATACCTCAAGTCACCTTGGAGCAGGAATAGGAAAAAATCCGCTCCTGAAAGAACAATTCATGACTATTTTTTAAAAAAAAATTAATTATAAAACAGTTTAAAGCAAGTCCATGACACCCTGCTTTTATTACTGACTTTGCAAGACAAAGTTGATTCTTTTTAAAAAGTGACGTAAAACATTTTTATATATATTTTTATATTTTTATATATATTCCTGATCATTTATATATTACAGAGTTGCAAACCATCCATTTTTTCCTGGCAAGATCAGCGTTAGGAATCTCTTCCAACACTTTAAAACCCTCCTTAACGTACAAAAATAAATATTGCATCCGTGATTTCCAGGAAAAACAAGCACCACAGGGCACCCAAACACAGCTGGAGCTGGGAGCAGCCCAGAATCCATAAAAAAAAATAAAAAATAACAGGAGTTATCCAGGATCAATTTTCTCTGTGTCAGACTGTGGGGTTGGGGTTAAAATGAGAAAATATTGGAGATATTCCCTCTCAAACACTGGGAATCAGGTGAGAGCAGCTCTTCTTCCTCCTCCCTCCTCGTGGCTGAGGGATGCGGACCTCAGATCTCCCCAAAATGAGGATTTTGGGAATTTCTCTGGTTGGTTTGATAAATTCCAGCTGTTTTCCGCCTGTCCTGGGATGAAGGACGTGCTGCTGCTCCTCTCTCCCGAGGTCTCCTCCTCCCTCCTCGTGGCTGAGGGATGTGGACCTCAGATCTCCCCAAAATGAGGATTTTGGGAATTTCTCTGGTTGGTTTGATAAATTCCAGCTGTTTTCCGCCTGTCCTGGGATGAAGGATGTGCTGCTGCTCCTCTCTCCCGAGGTCTCCTCCTCCTCCTCCTCGTGGCTGAGGGATGTGGACCTCAGATCTCCCTGGAGTGAGGATTTTGGGAATTTCTCTGGTTGGTTTGGTAAATTCCAGCTGTTTTCCAGCTGTTTTCCGCCTGTCCTGGGATGAAGGATGTGCTGCTGCTCCTCTCTCCCGAGGTCTCCTCCTCCTCCTCCTCCCGGCGCTGCTTCCTCGCTGCCAATTAATTCCTCCCGCGGGAGCAGGAGGTGTGGGAACGCTGCGGACCCCGATCGTGTGTTAATTACCGCGTGTTAATGAGATAAGCCAGACTTTGTCCAAGTTGGGCTGGGCTCGGTGGCTGCTCCATCGTTCCCAGCCCAAGCCATGCCGTGCTGGGCGCAGGTCCTGGGGATGCTCTCGGGAGGGACAGCCGCGGGATGTCGGCTCTGTCCCACCCGCGCTGGGATCACCCAACTCCGGCAGAATTCCGCGGCTCAGCTGTCGCAGGGTGGCACTGTCACTGTCGCCGAGAGGCAGCGCTGCGCCAGCAGCCCCAGCAGCAGCGCCAGCGCTGTCCCCGGGGAGCGCGGCGACAGTGGCGCGGCGGCGCTGGGAGGGGACAGCGTGGAGAACACGGCGTCGGTGGCGTTGCGCGGCAGGGGAAGGTTGCAGATGCTGCCCTCGCAGCACGACGTGCACACCTGCGGCACAGCGGGGACACGAGTGCGACATTGACACAGGGGCACACTGCCATTGCCCCTGCTTTTCCCCTCCCCACCACCTCTTTTTTTTTTAATCCGTATACCGGAGAACTATTTCTTCTCCCTTTTTTTCCCTCCCCCTTTTTTTCCCCTCCCTTTTTTTTCTCTCCCTTTATTCCTCTCCCTTTTTTCCCTTCCCTTTATTTTTTCTCCCTTTATTCCTCTCCCTTTTTTAAATCTTTCCCAAGTGAAATTCTATTTCAGCTGATGTTGCTTTACCCACTGAACCCAGTCAGCCTTCCGGCACAACCCAATTATTCTATAGATTATAATTTGTGTTATAAATATTATATAGATGATGTATAATGTGTTTTACATATTTTATGATAAATATAATATATGAAAAACATTTATTTATTATATGTCATAACAATATTAATAGTATATACAATATACATCATATATTCTATACTATATATGATGTACTCTATATTATATGAAGTATATATGCTATATATTATATATTGTTATATATTGTTCTGTGTTGGTTTGTATTATATATTACATCTAATATACTGTGGATATTATATACTGTAGATATACTGTAGATATTTCAAATACATACAATACATGTAAAATATATACTATATAAGCTATAAAATATAATATATATATAATAAATATATAATATGTATTAAAATATATACAATATGTTGTATATATTCCAAAATACATTTATACATAATACACACTGTATATATTGCATATTATACATATTACATGTAATATATTGAGAGAATATCTTGTATATATCATGTACATTATATACTATATATAAAATGTATAATATATATTGCATACTACTACATATTGTTATGTGTTATGTTATATCTAATAGATTTCAAATATTATATCTATTAAATATATTGTGTATTATATATAATGTACATTATTTATTATTTACTATACCATATACATTGTATTGTATATTACTATATATTGCTATATATCTTATATATATATGATGTATAATATATTAGATATATTAGAGATATGTTATATATGACATAATACATATATAACACACATTCTATATTATATACTATATTAAGTATCTAATAGATATTGTATGTTGGATATTATTACAGATTATAGATTATACCACATCTAATATATTATATATGGTATATGTTATATATATAATATTGTCTCGATATTTATACATTGTATATACATTGTGTATATTTTATATACACTTTGTATGTATATTATAGATTAAAATATATTGCAGAATGCATGTCATATGCACAGTACACTAAATATTCCATGCTATATACAATATATACTACATATCATATACAGCGTGTATTTTTATATCTTGCTCTACATTCTACATCCTAAGATAAACTCTAATTTATATAAATTTGGCATTTCAGAGCCCCACCTTGTACTCCTCAGGCCTGATGTAGGCGCACAATACCCTAAATATTCCATATATACTACATATAACATACAGCGTGTATTTTTATATCTTGTTACACATTCTATATTCTGAGATAAACTCTAATTTACAGAAATTTGACATTTCAAAGCCCCACCTTGTACTCCTCCTGCCTGATGTAGGAGCACAATACCCTAAATATTCCATGCTATATACAATATATACTACATATAATACACAGCATGTATTTTTATATCTTGCTCTACATTCTATATCCTGAGATAAACCCTAATTTATATAAATTTGGCATTTCAAAGCCCTACCTTGTACTCCTCGTGCCTGATATAGGTGCACAATACACTAAATATTCCATGCTATATACAATATATACTACATATAATACACAGCATGTATTTTTATATCTTGCTCTACATTCTATATCCTGAGATAAACTCTAATTTATATAAATTTGGCATTTCAAAGCCCCACCTTGTACTCCTCCTGCCTGATGTAGGCGCACAATACCCTAAATATTCCATGCTATATACAATATATACTACATATAACATACAGAGTGTATTTTTATATATTGCTATACATTCTATATCCTGAGATAAACTCTAATTTATATAAATTTGGCATTTCAAAGCCCTACCTTGTACTCCTCGTGCCTGATATAGGTGCACAATACACTAAATATTCCATGCTATATACAATATATACTACATATAATATACAGCATGTATTTTTACATCTTGCTATACATTCTATGCCCTGAGATAAACTCTAATTTCCATAAATTTGACATTTCAGAGCCCCACCTTGTACTCCTCGTGCCTGATGTAGGTGCAGCCTGTGCTCAGGCACTCCTCGAGGGGCACACAGCGCTTGGTGACAGAGACGCTCTCCCCGCTGGCTTTCATCATGTGCTGGCTGAAGCAGTACCTTGTCCCTAAAAAACACAGAAATCCCTTGATCTGCCCAATTCCGGTTCCCTGAGAGTCTGCCAGCAGGAGAAAATAGGAAAGAAGTTGTGGATTTTTTTCAAATCTTGGGGATTTTTTTAAAAAAATAAGGATTCTTGGATGTATTTATGTAAATGTCACTAAATACACACTGAGGGTCTGGTGGGATGCTGAGGATTCAAATTGCTCCAGAATTTGGGGATTTGATCCCAAATGTGGGTCTGTGTTAGAGGTGAAGCAGTGCCCACCCATGGGATCATCCAGTTCCAGAGGGAGGTTTGGGTGAACACCCCAAATCTTGGGCACTCTGAGTTTTATAGGCATTATCTTTAGAAAAAGGGAATATTGACAATCCCTCTATTTCATGTGTACAGGTGGAAAAATATGATATAATAAGCAATAAAAATACTTTGAAATAATATATATAATTTCCCCCCACACACACATTTCTCAGTTTATGTATTTCTCAGTTTCCAGGCTTTGGAAAAGACACCAAAACATGGAATGTGTCCCTGTATTCCCATCACATCCTCAAGGATCCCATCCTTCTCCTCCTCCTTTTCCTCCTTTTTTAAAAGCTGCTCCTCACTGGCATCTGGAAATCCCACCAAAAATTCCCAGCAGAATGACTGGCAAGTGGAATGAGGATTTCTAAGGAATTCCATAAGGAATTTGGATTTATTCCCTGCTTTATTCATTCGAGGGAAGCTGAAGGTGCTTCCTCCAAGCACTCCGAGATGGCAACACTGGATTTTCACCCCATGAAATGCACAATTGTATATTTATTTTACGAATTCTACCTCATTTCTTACTAATTCAGCTCATTATTAATAAAATTATTGCTTTCACAAAGGGAAAAAGGAGATTTCCTTGTGTTTTCCCGCTTTCCCTGCCCTCAAGCTCGGGTTTATCCCAAAGGGAGACACCTCCTGTGCAACATCTCCCAGGGTTTTGCTGGAAGTGCCATTCCCAGAAAATCTGAGCTTTATCTCTCCTGCTCTGGCAGTGGAGAGATCCTATATAGATCCTATTACTGATCCTATATGGAATAAATAAAGCTTCCAACACCCCATAAACCTTTTAAGACTGTTTTATTCCTTTCTTTCTTACAGAAAATATTCTGAAATCATGGATTTTCCTGGCGCAGGGAGCCCAAGCACAGATGGCTGTCACCTCCCTCAAGGCCACACACTAAATCCACAACCAGGGATAAAATCCACGCCCCCTCCTCCTGTGAAAACAGGGAATATCCGGGAATTTCGGTGTCATCCCATGGCAGCCAGCCTGGGGCCCTTTATTGCTGCTGATGCTGTGCTGATCTGAGCTCAAAGGAAGCAAATCCTGGGGCTGATAACGACTGACACAGCCTGTGGGTTTGTCCTTCCAAAATAAGTATTTTCTGAGGGAGAAATCCCAAAACAACCTGATTAAAGTGGGATTCATCAGGGCCTGGGGATGATTTTAGTGTTTTGTGAGTGTCTCAGAGGAGTGGGGAAGGAAAGGGAGGTCTGGGGATCTCAGCAGTGCCTGATCTGATATTTGGGGCTTTGTGTTCAAGGGCTTTTCTGGGTTGTTCCCAACTTCAGACTCCAAGGGGAGTTATGAGATTGAATCACTGAAAATGCCAAAATTCCAGCCGTGGCTGCCCTAAATGTGGATTTGTGCCACAGGGGAGGGAAGTGAGCACCACCAGAACTGGGCCTGTACTCACCAGTAAGAGAAATAAAACTCTTAAAAATCCCCCCTGGGAGGGTGGGAGGGGCTGGGCTGGAATTCCCAGAGCAGCTGTGGCTGCCCCTGGATCCCTGGAGTGTCCCAGGCCAGGCTGGACAGGGCTTGGAGCAGCCTGGGACAGTGGGAGGTGTCCCTGCCATGGATGGGATGAGCTTCAAGGTCCTTCCAACCCAAACCACTCCGGAATTTTACAAAAGGAACAACAGCCTGGTTTAATCCCCACCAGAGCCAGAGGAAAACAGGGAACAGATCAAAGTTCTCAACTTGAAAACAAGGAATAGATCAAAGTCCTCAACTTCATCCACAGCAAGGAGACAGAAAAGCTGAAAGGATTACTCCTATCACTGCTCCTATCTTCCTCGCCAGGGAGGTTTACAACCACCAGAATCCCAATATTCCACATCTCTAGGAATACCGGGGCTCAGCCTGGCCCCGGCAGGGACAGGCAGGAGCTGGGTTGGGATCAAACCCGGGGATGGGGCTGCTCACCTCGGGGACAGTAAACATCCGGAGCCCAGCGGTTGCACTCGTAATTATCCGAGGCCTTTTCGCAGGTGAAACACTTAAATCCGCGAGGATACGGCGTGGCTGGAAGGAATGGAGAAGATGGAGTTAAAAGGAATGGAGAAGATGGAGTTAAAAGGAATGGAGAAGATGGAGTTAAAAGGAATGGAGAAGATGGAGTTAAACAGAATGGATAATATGGATTTATAAGGAATGGATAACATAGAGTTAAAAGGAATGGATAATATGGAGTTAAAAGGAATGGATAATATGGAGTTATAAGGAATGGATAACACAGTTAAAAGGAATGGATAATATGGAGTTATAAGGAATGGATAATATAGCATTAAAAGGAATGGATAATATGGAGTTATAAGGAATGGATAACACAGAGTTAAAAGGAATGGATAATATGGAGTTAAAAGGAATGGATAATATGGAGTTATAAGGAATGGATAATACGGAGTTAAAAGGAATAAATAATGGATTTAAAATTAACCAAATTAATCTGGTTCTATGATGCTTTTCAGGAGAAAACAGCAATATTTTTCTCTTTGGATTCCTATTTCTCCCAATTTTCCTGTCAGCTTCGGCAGGTTGGTCCCAATTTGAGAGCTCTGTCACCTGCAGCAGTGCAGGAGAGGCACATTTCGGTCCCCACGGACTCATCTCAGCTGTGTTTGCCCAGCCCAAGTGGCCACTGCTGACTTCAAAGGGAGCTATTTATTGGAGCAGGGAATGCTAATTCCCCTGGAATCAGAGGATTCAGAGGAATCCAACCCCACGGCTTTATTGGTGCCGATAACAAAATATCAGATGGATTTCAGCACTCTGGGAATTATCCCAGCCAGGAAAAGAGCTGCTCCTGTTGATGGCCCCAAAGGGAACAGAACCGCTTTGCTGAACCTCCAGCTCTGAACAGCAGCTTTTGTCCTAATTAACCTCACCAAACAAGGAGTGTAATTCCTTAATTAATTAACTCAATCCATCCTCAAGGTGCTGCCACCTTCTCAGGAGCCAAGTGGTGACCAGGTCCCATTTATCCGTGAACTGAACCTCCACAAAATGTGAATTAAATTCATCCCTCTCACCCTGGATCTCTAACAAGTCGTGCTTATGGTATAAAACAGGAATTTCACCCTGCTTGCACAGAATATCAGTTTTCCAGCCAATGAAGTTTTCTGTGGGAGGAGAAGGCAGGGAGAGCTCTACAAGCACCCTGTTCCCATGGAATTCCATAGATTTGTGTCTGACAAAGGGAACTGACTGGGGAGAGTCCAGGGAAGGTCTGAAGATGCACAACTCCGGAGTTACAGGAATCCAGGCAGGAGCTGTTGGTGCCTGTGACCCCATGAGTCCTTTAAACCCTTTTGGGGTGGTTTTACACAGAATCATGGAATGGTTGGGCTTGGGAGGGACCTTAAAAAGCTGATCTCATCCCACCCTCTGCCGTGGGCAGGGACACCTCTCACAAAAACTTGGGATTTCTTCCACACCAACTTGGCCCTATGAGCATGGGGATTGGACAAACCGGGGCCCTCCCAGTCCAAACCATTCCATGGTTCCATGTAAAACCCCATCAGAGGCAGAGCTTTTAACAACTCTTTTTAGGCTGTTTTATTCCTTCTTTCTTTCTTACAGAAAATATTCTGAAATCCTCCTGGAGAGATGGATCTTCCTAGCACAGGAAAAAAGGCAAAACCAACGCAGCCATCGTTCAAGAAAAAGTGGGAAAAATTAGGGAAATACATGAGAAGCAGAGGTGAGATGAAATGTGGTACAGAGAAATACAGCATCCCAGTGCCTCACGGGAAAATACTCCTGTGGCCTCTGAGGACCGCAGGAATGATAATCAGAAATGGCCTTCGGGTTGGGCTCCGGTGACAATTTGAGTGCAAATCCATCACCCCAAGGCTCGGGATGCCCACAGCTCCAGGCTGTTCCAGAGCATCCCACAGAGCTGGCTGGTGTTTCCCTTGCCCTTGTCCTCGTGCAGGGTGGCGGTCACTTACTGGAGGGGTGGAGGTCACTTACTGGAGGGGTGGAGGTCACTCACTGGAGGGGTGGAGGTCACTGACTGGAGGGGTGGAGGTCACTCACTGGAGGGGTGGAGGTCACTTTTCTGGAGGTCACTTACTGGAGGGATGGAGGTGAATTTTTGAAGGGGTGGCGGTCACTTACTGGAAGGCTGGAGGTCACTTTCTGGAGGGGTGGAGGTCACTTACTGGAAGGCTGGAGGTCACTTTCTGGAGGGGTGGCGGTCACTTACTGGAGGGGTGGAGGTCGCTTTTCTGGAGGTCACTTACTGGAGGGGTGGAGGTCACTGGAGGGGTGGCGGTCACTTACAGGAGAGGTGGCAGTCACTTACTGGAGGGGTGGAGGTCAGTTTTCTGGAGGTCACTTACTGGAGGGATGGAGGTCACTTATTTGGAAGGATGGTGATCGCTGGAGGGGAGGAGGTCACTTACTGGAGGGGTGGAGGTCAGTTTTCTGGAGGTCACTTACAGGAGAGGTGGCAGTCACTTACTGGAGGGGAGGAGGTCACTTACTGGAGGGGAGGAGGTCACTTACTGGAGGGGTGAAGGTCACTTATTTGGAAGGATGGTGATCACTGGAGGGGTGGCAGTCACTTACTGGAGGGGTGGAGGTAGACGATGTCCTTGGCGGTGAAGTCGCGGCTCCGCGCGGCCGGAGCGCGGCCGGACAGCAGCAGGAGCAGCAGCAGCAGCCCCGGCGGCCAGGCCATGGCCCGGCCAGGACGTGCTCATGCGGCAGCCGAAAATCCCCACCTGGGCAGAGGCACAGAACCCCAGAGTTAACCAGGCTGGACAAGACCTTGGACATCACCAAGTCCAACCCGTGACCGACCTGCCCTGGTCACCCAGACCATGGCACTGAGTGCCACAGCCAGGCTTTCCTTAAAAACCTCCAGGGACGGTCACTCCAGCCCTCCCTGGGCAGCCCAATCCAGTGCCCAATCCCTCTGCCGTGAGGAAACAGCAGAGAGCAAAGATGAACCCCAAACCAGCCCAGGAGAAGCCCAGCCACGGCCATGGCCCCAACCCCTGAGCCTCCTGGGGTTATTTTGGCATCAACAGCCCTGGAAAAGCCCTGGACAAATGATCTCCCTGGATTTCCAGAGCGGTGGGAAGTTGCCTGGTCTCACAGGAGGTCGGTGATTCTGCTGACACCTCATCTCAGCCTTCCTCCTGACTCCTCCTCACTGTCTGGGCCACGTCTCCAAGATCCTGTGAGGTTCCTGCTGATTTTATCTCAGCATTTCCTCTTGGAAAAACCTCCATCTCAGAGCTGCCATCAAAGGGGCCATTGGATTTTCCTCATTCATGCTCCGAAGGGATTTATTCCCTTCATGATGCCATTGATACACCATTAATTAACAATTTGGTGTATTTTTCCCAAGCCCCTGATTGATGGGAAGTAATTTAGGCAGAACCAAATAACGGCAGTGGTGCCATTCCTGAAACCACCCCAAAGACAGCAGCTTTCAGGAGCATCCCAATCCCAGGAGCAGACAAGGCTAATACATCAGTAAACACACAGCTCAGATCATTACAAACCCTTAAAAATTATGAAAGTGCCTCCAAAATCGAACGGGATGGGAAAATCCCCAGAGGATGCAGCTGCCGAGCCAGGCAGGAGCCGACGGTTTCCTTTGGAATTCATCCAGAATACACAGGGCTGGGATGGGGTTTTTTCCACCCAGATCAACCGAGAGATCTGCAGTACTCAGAGATTTCCTAAACAACATTGAATGTGTGGCAGCTACTACTTAATAAATATTTTTTGTTGGTTTTTTTTTTTCCAGGAAAGATGTGCCAGGGGTGGGGATGTCGCCTCCAAATGTCAGTCCCACAGCAGAAATCCAGAAATCCACCCAGGACCAGCAGCACAAAGGTTGTCGCTGTCCTTGCTGTTATCTGCAAACAGCTGTTTTATTGAAACACGGCGAAATCCATAAAAACAGTGAGAAAAAAAGGTAACACACAGCGCGGCGCTTTCAACTCTGTTGGCTTAACCTTACGAAGGGGGAAATGCCAATTTCCATTGGATTTAATCCATGGATGCCTCTAAGCCAACGGAGAATGAAATCCTGATTAGAAGCAGACAGGAATGAAACAAACCTCTCCCAGCCCTGTGGAAGGGGAAAGGAGTAAGTCCATGTGGGGTCTGCAGGGAGAACCCCCAGCCAAGCAGAGCCCACCTGGGCGGGAGGGCCAGGAACTCATCTGGAATCTGCTCTTTACACTGCTGAGATAAATGCTAGGGGAAGAGATGGAATTCGGGAATGCTTTTTTATCCCAAAAAACACCAGGCAGGTTTTACAAGCCCCGCTCTTTATTCCAAGACATTGATGCCTTAAACAGGCTGGGAAAAATATGAAGCAGACACAGCAGGACAGGGAAAAGGGAATTTACCTCGGTTTAATAGGATCCGAGGTGCCCAGACCCATCGAAGGTGGAAAACACACCATGGAGCGAGGGACAAGCCGGGACCCTCCCCGTACAATGCGTTCCTGATTTTTATGGACTGCACAAAATTAGCATATCTACTCAAAATCTCCCAATAAGAAACTTAATAAATGAATAATTGCCCCCTATTCTAATGAACCCCCCCCAAAATGAGACTACAGCCTAGTTTACAAAAACATGTTCCAAGAGAGAACAGGTTGGAGCCTCTAGTTCTGAGAATATGAATGTTTGGTCTTCCTCGCTTTGCAGACCCCAAACTAAGCTAAATCTCAGACTCCAAGGGTTGTAAACATGTGGGGCTAGAGTACAAGGAGTGTCTGTGCAGGGTACAAGGAGTGTGTATAGAGAGTAACAGGGAAGGGAAAGGGTATAAAATATATAAAAAGGGTATAAAAAGAAAATACAAAAATCACCGGCATCAACATCAGCAGTTTGGGGTGAGACTGTTGGGTCTCAGCTGCAGTCCTAAGATTTGGGACCAAAAAATGGGGGATTCACACCCCAAAAAGAGGAGCTTGCCAAGACTCAGCAGCAGCCTGTGATTCACAAGTTATCAGCAAAAAGGACAAATGGAATCATCGAATCATTAAGGTTGGAAAAGAGTTCCAGTATCATCAAGTCCAACCATTACAGGGATATTTTAATTTAAAACACTGCCAGGTTGAGATAATGGCAGGAATTGCTCCCAATGAGACAAGAATTTGTTGGGTTTGCTCATCGAAGCACGAAAAGCTTTTGTTTTTGCAGAACTGATCAAAGCCTTCCGGCCGAGGACGTTGGCTTTCCCAGTGTCCCCTTTGTGCTCATCCAGCCCCTCTCCAAATCCTTGTGTCAGCGCTCAGCCAGCAGGCTGGGATCAGCGGCTGTTAGAGATCCTGAAAGCGTGGCACAAACCCTCCAGCTGCTCCCTGAAAATATTCACATCGCTCCCCTTGTGATTGCAAAGGCCCTAATTGCCAACTTCTAACGAGCTGCAAGAGCCGTGAATGAGCAGAGAGGACTTGCTCCCCCACCGCCGTTTCATGTTCGGAACAGGTTTAATTACGGGAAAAGAATTAAAGATTAAAAATCCTCTGGGTTAGAAAATTATCCAGGGCCGGTGTTTTAAATTGTAGAATTTAGGGGAGTAGAAAGTCCCTACTGAGCAAACACCTGCCACCATTACTGTCACCGTTTGTCACCTGTGCCACCTGCTCGGTCCATACACACAGGTAGAGAAAAACCAGGAATTTTTGCAAACATGGAAATATCCACTGTCGGAAACCCCAAACACTCAATATTCCACTCAATATTTGGAGAACAAGCACAGGGGTACTCATAGTTCAGTCTGTCATGCATGGGAAATACTCAGTGATGTTTAACATCCTTGTGATATTTCACAGAGAGTGGAGTGGCAAAAAATATTTAGAACAGAAGTTAACATGTTCAATACTTTAAAATTCAATTACTATTCAATAATTATCAATTATATCTTATGTTTTTAATTAATTATCCATTAATTCAGCGTTCAGCACACTCATTTTCTCTGGTTTTACACTCACACATAAAAATGAAATGTAAGGAAGGAGACATCTATATATAGATATATAGGTGGATGCTCTGTCTTAAAATCTACAGACGTTTGATAAAAAATTCACTTTGCTTCCCAAAATCCTACAAAATTATATTTTTTCTGCAGTGATGGATTCTCTTCAGGAATCCCACAAGCCCTAACAAGCTTCACCAAAGGTGTAGAGTTTTTCTTTCGCCCACGAACTCCTTTTAATCCATGACTTTCCGCCAAAACCGCCAAACTCAGTACATAATTCTATTTTCAGGAATTATTGGTGGTGGATCAGCTCCCACAGGGCTGGCAGAGCAAACACAGGGCACATATAAAAATATCAGGATCCCCTTGGAGCCGAGCGCTCACGGCAGCCTAACGGGAGCTGGCGTGTCGCGCTCGGGGACACGGCCACGCGGCCTTTGGATCATGGCCTCTGTTTGTGACAGCTCCTGGGCGCTGACACACAAATCCTGCTCCGCTCAGCCTCCCCAGCACCTCTGGGCCGGGCAGGCGCTCCCATTCCAGGATTTTTCCCTGCTGCCCTTTGCCCTGCCACCGCGCCGTGGATGGGAGCCACTCACGGCCCCCGGGTGCCCGTTTGTCAGCTCTCATTAGGAGGTGACATCTCGTCCTCGTTGTCACCAGCGCTGGGGACAATGGAAGGGCCCCGTCCTCCCCAGGAGCGCTGGAGCGAGGCCGGAGGGCAGAGCTCTGGGTTTGGGGGAGAAGTGTTGATGGAGGGGACAGTTCTTGTTAAGGGTGGCTTTGTCACTCCTGTCCCTCCAAAGCCCAGCTGGCTGACCATCACCAAAGCCCTGAGCTGGGGCACCTCCACCTCCAAGTTTGCAGTAAAAACACCATTTCCAGAGGGGAGAAAGGGTGGAAAAGGGGGGAAAAAAGGGGGGGAAAGAGGGGGAAAGAGGGGGGAAAGAGGGGGGAAAGAGGGGGAAAAGAGGGGGGAAAGAGGGGGGAAAGAGGGGGAAAGAGGGGGAAAAGAGGGGGAAAAGGGGGGAAAAAGGGGGGAAAAGAGGGGGAAAAGAGGGGGAAAAGAGGGGGAAAGAGGGGGGAAAGAGGGGGAAAAGAGGGGGAAAAGGGGGGAAAAGGGGGGAAAAGGGGGGAAAAGGGGGAAAAGGGGGGAAAAGGGGGGAAAAGGGAAAAAAAAAAGAAAAAGGAAAAAAGGGAAAGAAGGGAAAGAAGGGAAAGAAGGGAAAGAAGGGAAAGAAGGGAAAGAAGGGAAAGAAGGGAAAGAAGGGAAAGAAGGGAAAGAAGGAAAGAAGGGAAAGAAGGGAAAGAAGGGAAAGAAGGGAAAGAAGGGAGAAAAAGGGGAGAAAAAGGGGGAGAAAAAGGGGGAGAAAAAGGGGAGAAAAAGGGGGAGAAAAAGGGGGAGAAAAAGGGGGGAAAAAAAGGGGGAAAAAAGGGGGAAAAAAAGGGGGAAAAAAAGGGGGAAAAAAAGGGGGAAAAAAAGGGGGAAAAAAAGGGGGGGGAAGGGGAAAAAAGGGGGAAAAAAGGGGGAAAAAAAGGGGGAAAAAAAGGGGGAAAAAAGGGGAAAAAAAGGGGGAAAAAAGGGGGAAAAAAGGGGAAAAAAAAGGGGGGAAAAAGGGGGAAAAAAGGGGGAAAAAAAGGGGGAAAAAGGGGGAAAAAAAGGGGGAAAAAAGGGGAAAAAAAGGGGAAAAAAGGGGGAAAAAAAGGGGGAAAAAAAAGGGGGGGAAAAGGGAAAAAAAGGGGGGAAAAAGGGGGAAAAAAGGGGGAAAAAAGGGGGAAAAAGGGGGAAAAAAGGGGGAAAAAAGGGGGAAAAAGGGGAAAAAAGGGGGAAAAAAGGTGGAAAAAAATGGGGAAAAAAGGGGAAAAAAGGGGAAAAAAGGGGGAAAAAAGGGGGAAAAAAGGGGGAAAAAAGGGGGAAAAAAAAGGGGGGGGAAAGGGAAAAAAAAGGGGGAAAAAAGGGGGAAAAAAGAGGAATAAAAAGGGAAAGGAGTCAGACACCAAATCTTCCCATACAAACACTTGCCCCGAGGCCAGGCATGGGAGTTCTGATTCACAAGTATTTCTGTGGTTTTCCTCGCGCACGTACAGCACAGCTGTGGCACTCAGTGCCCTCCATCTCTCCCCGTGGGAGCTGGAGCATTTCCCTCCTCTCCCTGCATTTCCAGAGAGATGAGAGATCAAATTTCCAGATTTGATGATTCTGCTCACACCTCATCCCCAACCTTCCTCCATCTCCTCCTCACTGTCCGGGCCACGTCTCTGAGCTCCCACAAGGTTCCTGCTAATTCTATCCTGCCCTTCCCTCTTATCCTTCCCCTGGGAAGGCCTCCATCTCCACGCTCCCAAAACCAACTCCTCCTCAAGCGAAATAAGCCAGCAGCAGCCGGGAAAAGTTCCCTCTCAGCGGGCAGGAGACTTTCTGAGCCCTCAAGCGGCGATCACAGCATGGCCGTGCGGCGCCATCTGCGAGCCGCCCGCGAATTCCGCTGTGCGGGGTCAGCTGGGCCAGCCTTCCCTGCCTCGGGATCATTGTTCCTCAGTGGGGAACGAAGCCATGGGAACTCCGAGCAGCCTGGAAGAGCTGTTCCCAGAGGAAGGGTCTTCCCTCCAGGAATTCCTCCTCCTGCACCTCCCCGACGTGACTTCCCCACATCACTCCACGTGTTTTTCCTCCTGCCTTTCTTCCAGGTGATGCAAAGCTAAAGGTTGGAGTTTCCATGACCGAATGGACAATGTTTGGATTAATTTGCATCTCCCTCCAGCTTCCAAAGCCCAGAGGAAGGGTCTTCCCTCCAGGAATTCCTCCTCCTGCACCTCTTCAGTGTGACTTCCCCACATTACTCCACGTGTTTTTCCTCCTGCCTTTCTTCCAGGTGATGCAAAGCTAAAGGTTGGAGTTTCCATGACCGAATGGACAACATTTGGATTAATTTGCATCTCCCTGCAGCTTCCAAAGCCCAGCCCAGCTCTCTGCCTGTCTCATCACCATCCAAAGACAAATCGGAATGGCAACGGAAGGTTTTCCATCTGCCAGCTGTGCCAGACCCCGGACAACAATCCCTGGGACTATTGGCAATTTCTCCAGCTTTTAATTGCCATTTCCCCCCTTCTCCTTTATCCTGCTCAACCTCTTTCCTTTTGTGTCCACTCTGTTTATTTCTTTTCTTTTGGTTCCCACCACACATGTTAAAAAGGTTATGAACAAAACCAGGAATTCTTACGAATTGCCTCCAAATCCAGATTTTTTCCCAGCAATTTAGAGGATTTCTTTGGCAGTTACACCCCAGGAATGGCCAAATGTCCCCCTCCCCATGATGTAGGATGGCCCTGTACCCAGGGAAGCTCTCGGAGCTCTTGCAGAAGGGTTCGCTGCCTCTCCTCAATTACAGTAAGCAAGAGTAATTAAACAATCAAACACAATTAGTGCACTAATTACTGCCAGGAACGTGGCCCATCTAATCGCCTTGCTGCTAATGACAAAGCCTGGAGTTCATTGAGCTAAAAGCCCCGGTCCTGGGGAAGTGAAGGGGGGGACAATATGTTCCCTCTCTCGCCGCCTTCCCTCGGATGCAATTTAAGCTGTAGCAGGATGTGATTCCAAGATTATTTTACAGGCAGCACTTGGCTTCTCTTTCCAGCCTGAATCACTCGTATTTTCAGTCCCACCAGGTCTTTTATTGGTCTGGGGTGAAATGTCGCTTTTATTCTTCCTCAGGATAGTTTGGCTTGAGATAAACACGGAAATGGAATAAATCCATTTTACTGGAATATCTAAGACACTTAGAATTTGGCATGAAGGATGGGGGGAAAAAGGAACTTAAAAATCAACCAAGACATGATATAAGAAAACATAATTTCTGCAAATTAATTGTCAAACTGAACAGAAGAAATATTCCAAGTGAGACATAATTCATTCCCATTTTACTCCATGAATGTGCTGCAGGGACACCGCTTTTCTTTCCTTTAAATTACATGGAATATTCAAACCTGTGACCATGAACACTCCTGAATCAGCAGGAAAATGGACATGGGCGATCCAATAAATCATTTCAAGACCCATTCCTGGGGTTTTGCACGGCCTGCGATAGAGGCAGCGAGGGCAGGGGGATGTGGAAAATCAGGATTTAGCTCAGTTTGGGAATTTTGGAAGCCCCTCAGCACACGGGCTGACCTCAACGCACGGAGAGCCCCCAGACAGCTCGGCTCCACAGACAGAGGATAAGGAAACCATGCGTGAGCACAGAAATCCTGGGATTTTCCTGATAATAAGAAGCAAAAACCCCCAGCCACTGAGTTCCAGTGGCCAAGGGGAGGAGGGGGGTTAAATTATGCCCTAAATAAACATTTAATTTCACTGAAAGGGCTCCTCTTCCCAAGGCAGGGATGAGATTTCTGCAGATGACACGGTGCCTTCCTCCTCCTCGGGAAAATCTGTGGCAAAAGGAGGAAGGGGAGCAGCCAGGGAAGGAATTTCAGGACAGGGAGGCTGTGGCTGCTGTCCAGAGCTGGGGACAGCCCTGGCAGAGGGCAGGGGATGATCTCCTGGGGACAAGCAAAATGAAGTCCCAAGGAACAGAGTCTCTGCATTAAGTTAAATTTTGGTGAAGCTCCGTGGGGCAACAGCAATTGGGATCATCCTGGACCATCTTTTCTATTCACATTTAAACCGAGCAGGAGCATCCCTGTTACTGGAAAAAGGGAAAGAATATTGCAGTGTGACCAAATGAAATGCAGCCAAAACAATGCCAAGGAAAGAAGGGAAATAAAAAACAGGGTAATGTATTCCATGTATATGGCAAGAGCTGGAAAATTATCTAATGTGCAACCAAGACATGAAACTCATCAAGAAAATACTTTCCTGGCCCATGTTCCAGCTTGGCAGGTACATGGAAACAGCATTTTTAACAGAACGGGTTGAGTTTTTAAGGCTGAATTTTTATTATGTCAAGAAAATTGGGACAATCTTGAGATCAGCAGGAGGATCCTCAGAATTTTTAAAGGCTCAGCGGAAGAGCCGCTGAGGCCAAGGTCATCCTGGGTAAACTCCCAGAGCACTTTATTTGTGCTACAGCGACAAATATTTAAAGTAATAAAATATTACGGGGCAGGGGTGGTGGGATGGTGTGGAAAATAGGTCTCCAAACAATCCCGTGGTTTTCCAACGGGCAGGATCCGGCTCTGGCTGTGAGACTGTTACACAGAATAATTGGGGGGAGACCAAAGCAGAGCACCAAAGCTCCGAACCCTCCTGATTACAAAAATGAGTTCTACCCAATTAACCAAGCGTGCTCGGCCCAAATTAAAACCCGGCTTAGTGACATCTCAAAATCTAATTGGTGAAAAGGGCACCTCCGAAGGAATTTTTTTTTTCCCTCCCCATTTCCCTGCGAGTCCACATTCCGCGTTTCTGTGCCAAAAGTATTGATAAGAAACTTGTTGACGAGAGGCTGCAGGGGACATGAAAGAGGGAGTTTGTCCCTCGTGCGCCAAACTGTGCTTTAATAAAGCCATACATCAATCTGCACCATTGTGTCCCTGCTCTCCCGAAGCCTCTCCCGCGGGATTTGTGACAGTTCCTCCGGGACATCACCCCGCACATTTGCCATGCTAGATTAGGCACCGAGGCACAGCCGCGCGGCCTCCGCCCGGAGCTCAGCCCTGCCCACGGCACCTCGGGAAAATGGGATTTCATTGTTGGGAACTCACCCAGGATTTCAGCTTTTCCCCCTCCGAGGAGCGTTTTGACCCAGCACTGATTGGGCCGTTATTATTCCTTGCCTCTCCTCAATTACGAGATATTAATGAACCCCGCGGTTTTCCCAGTTCCTGCCGTAATGCCGTGTTTTTCCCCCAAATAATTTACCATATGCACGTAGCGCTTAATGAACACCATGTGTCATTTTTCCAGCCCGGGACACGCAGGGATGAGGCCATGGAAGGGCTCCCTTCCCCTGGCAGTTCACCCAGAGTTCACCCCATTTTTTATTTCCCGACCCGCACACGAGGCATCAAAAATCCAGGGAAGCCACAAAGGGAGAGGACACTTAGGAGGACAACGCATCTGCTTTCCTCATTTCCAAAGAGCTCATCTCAAACTGGGCTGGAGAAGATGCCCCAGCAACCCTCGGGAAATGATTGGGAATTGGGAATAGCTTGGCCATTCCCAGCTGTACAATTCCGACATCTCCGTAAACATTTAATGACCAACCACCCGAGCCTCGTATATGGATCCTTTGGATAAGTACCTCTTTCTCATTTTTCTCTTGATTAAGTAGCTTATGTTTGTGTGAATCCAAATATGAGTCAGATTTCTACAGATTTCTACATAAAATAAATAAGATTTTCATGTTCTATTTTATTATTTCATCTGCCGCCCTTTGCTCCGTAAGGGCTGCAACAGCTTTTGTTGTAAATCTCTTAGCAGAAATTGCCATAATTAGTTATATTTAAAGAGTAAAATTTATCTGATTGTGTATTTTCTATTCTGTGCCACGAAAATTCAAATATTTTCCTCCAAAAGCTTTACTCAACATTATCCCACTCCAGTTTTATTGAGTATTTTGTTTGGTATAAATGAGAAAACTGCGTAGTTTTTAGACCCAAATGAGAACTGACCAATTAATGTTCTTTCAGCTGTCTGGTTAATCCATGGAGTAAACAAATCCTTAATTCATTAAGATTTCCATTAATTTTTCCAGAAAAACAAAACCCAGCAGAACCCAAACCAAACCCTCTGCTCCACAAGAATTTCCAGTGTTATTTGAATTTAATGGCCAATTAACTGTCACTTGTCCTCTCAGAAAAAAAAATAAAAATTGATTCCTTTATTTTTCCATCTCCTTGATTTAAAAAAAAGGCTGATTAAAAGAAAGCTCTCATCCCCAGAATGATGGGAGGCTGTAGAACACCATCCTCATTTTAGCCACCGCTCCCGGGATGGTTTCAAACTTCCAACATCACCATGAGAGGTCTCAATGAATATTCCTAAGATGGAAATTCTGGATTTCTCCCTGGTTTTTGTCACATCAATGTCCCTGGAAAATGAGCAGTGTGGGTGCCTTCCCACAGAAAATTCTCTACCCTTGGCTTGTGCAGAAAGTCACTCCTTTTTTATTTTATGTCATTACGATTTACAGATGGACAAAATACTCTGAATAACTGATTTAATTCTAATTTTAATTCATCTCTCTGAAGCTAAAATGAACAATTTTGCTGTTCCACGTTCAGTTTGGAGGAAACTGTTCATAAAGTGAATTAACTGCAGAGAAAACTCCAGGATCAAAACAGGGACATTTAAGTCCCCCAGCACCCATTTCCTTTTATATTTAATTTTTTGTTCAATTTTTACACAAGTTCTTTGCCCTCCCTGCATTTTCACACTATAAATCAATTTTAAAGTGTATTTATCACGTAATGAAAACTACGGGCACAACACAATATTTTAAGGAAAAATCCCTGTTATATTCCACAGGAAAATATTCCCATGATCCATAATTGCCTGCCAGAAGGTCAGAAAGCTGAGGCAGAAATTTATCTGTTCATTGTTAGTAAGAGTAAAGAGATAATTAAATAAATTTTTGTTTAATAAATAAAAATAAATCAAGCTACTGAACAGTTCTGCCAGCAGAAAACCAAGCTCTCATCCTCATGGATTTCTCCCCAAAACAAACTTTATGATTTCTAAGCAATATCAGAAAAGGATTTTTATGTTGTTGTTTATTCTGTTATTTGGGGGGTTTTAGGGTTTTTTTGTGGTTGTTTATTATTTTTTCATCCAATTGTTGCTTTAACCCACCAGAGATAATTCCCTGGAGCTCACGGATTATTTGCTGTGCTTGTTCAGGGTTAAATGCCAATAACAATGCCTATGGATAGAAAAAGTGAATATTTCTGACACTGCAGTGCCTGGAAAGGGAAATTTTTCCAAAATAACACCATTTTATTCACAAAAATCAGAATATTTCTGTCTCGTGGCAGAAATAATGATGGCATGAGTGAAGCTTCCTAAAAATGGGCTCAGGTGGAAAGGGGCAGGAAGGTCTTTGAGGGTGATCATGGAGGAGGATTTTCCAGGGATGCTCATGGGGTAAATTCTGAGGGTCCTGGGGTCATCACCCAGTGCCTGTCAGAACAGGAAAACCCTGGTTTGGGTAATAAAAACAATAATAAAAACAATAATAAAAGCAATAATAAAAGCAATAATAAAAGCAATAATAAAAGCAATAATAAAAAATAATAAAAAATAATAAACATAATAATAAACATAATAAAAAATAACAATAATAAAAATAATATTAAAAATAGTAATAAAATAATAATAACAATAATAAAAATAATAATAAAAATAATAATAAAAATAATAATAAAAATAATAATAAAAATAATAATAAAAATAATAATCAGGGCAGTGAAGCACGATAAACACAGCCAGGACAAAGGGCTGGACATGGCCTGAGGGCAGTGGGAAAAGGAGCAGGAGCTGAGGTGGGAAGGGGGTGGGATATTGGGGATGGAGAGAAACCCATGAGTACGGAAAATTCTCATGGAACCATGGAATGGTTTGGGTGGGAAGGGACCTTAAATCTCATCCAGTGCCACCCCTGCCATGGCAGGGACACCTCTCACTGTCCCAGGCTGCTCCAGCCCTGTCCAGCCTGGCCTGGGACACTCCAAGAATCCAGGGGCAGCCATAATTTTTGTTTTCAAACTGAGAGAGGGCAGGGTCAGATGGGAATTTGGGAAGGAATCCTTGCCTGGTGAGGCCCTGGCTCAGGCTGCCCAGTGGAAGTCGGGAAGGTTTGCTAATGTATTTAATGTATTTAATAAGTGACTCCAAAAGCCTGTGGAAAGCAGAAATTCCTGGGAGAAGACACTTCTCTGGCTCTGTCTCCCTGTAAATCAGCAGGGAAGCTCCCTGAGCTCAATCCCAGCTCCACAGGGACATCGAGGCCCCGTGGGTGAGAGGAGCATCCTCCTGCCAAGGCTGAGCGGGATCAGCTCCCGCGGGACCCCAATCCTGCAGAAAACACAGAATCCACCCCAAAACTGCCCCTCCTGCCCTCGGGGGAGCTTTACACACCAGCTCTGGGTTGAGGTCTCAACTGCAAGCACCACAGCTCCTAAATCCAATAAAATTCATTTGGCTCCCAAGCACTGGAGCCCGATCAGAGCAGTCCCAGCTCCTGGTGTGCCCAACAAATCCTTCCTCTCATCCACATCCCTCACCTTCTCCATAAAAACCCTGCACAAACCAAGGATTTGTTTAAAATGTACCTTTCTGTAGGGCCCGGGCAACCAAGGAGCAGCAGGATGAGGTGAGCAGTGCCAAACCAGGGAGCAGGACCTCCCTGAGCTCCTTAAAAACTCACCCCGAGCAGGAGAAACACCAGGAATTAATGAGGAAAGAGTTTTCCCACCTCTGCTCAGGTGTCTGCCCTTTCTGTGATGGCTCTGTTTGCCAGGATCGCCCAACAGAGAGCATTGCTCCAGGTGAAAATGTTGGAGGAAGAAATTAAAAAATAACAAATAGACGTTCGTAGAGTTTGGTTTTAGATTTACAATCCAGACCTTCTCCCTACACAACAGAATTAAGAGATAAATTGGAAAGGTCTCATCCTTCCACAGGGAATTTGTTTCTTCCACACTTGCACACTTTGAATCCTAAAATTTTGCAGAGAGTTGCCGTGAAAATTGTTTGCCTCAGAATACAAAATAATCAATGGTTAAAGTTTTTGCTTTATAGTCTTTCAGTAAATAATAATTAAAAAACCAAAGTAAAATAATAAACAAAGAAAATATTCCAAGGCCAGGTGGGACAAGGCTTGGAGCAACCTGGGGTAGGGCAAGGTGCCCATGTCAGGGGATGGAATGGGATGAGCCTTTGGATCCTTTCCTAGGTTTTTTTCACCCCTCATGGCTACAATTCCACGATAAATCAGCAGATCCCAGCCGAGGAGGAGGCAGCACTCTGGGAAATCAGGTGGATTTCCATCCCCAACATCCACAGAGGGAACAGCAAAGCCCAGAACATCCCCCCTGGGCTTGCTCATCCCCTGGCATCCAGATCACAGCCCAGGAAAATTCACTTTTCTTCTCGAAGCGGAAGAGGAGAAATAAAAAATGTGCTGTACAACCTTCTCGTGTTCTGACAGACTCGCAGGTATTTCACATTTTTGATTTATTATCGAGGCTGGTTGGTGGAGCTCTGTGCCAGAGAGATGATGTCATGGAGCTGGAGCTCTGACTCGCTGCCAGCTCGAGCTGGGATATTAAAGGAAGCCAAAATGAGCTTCCTGTGCAAAACTGGGAACAAAAGAGCATTTTCCCAACGTTACCCTGAGGGTTCATAGGAATCTCAATGTCCAGCTCCAGGCACCGTTCCCATCTTATCACAGCATCAGCTCCTGCACGGATCAGAAATCCAGCGCGGGCTCTTTTGGGATGAGGCTCTGAGCAAATCGGGGCAGAGACACACAGAGGGTCCGGCAGGAGCTCCCAGCTCAGAACTCCCAGCTCCAACATTCCCAGCTCAGCCATTCCCAGCTCACACATTCCCAGCTCAGCCATGCCCAGCTCACACATTCCCAGCTCAGCCATTCCCAGCTCAGCCATTCCCAGCTCACACATTCCCAGCTCAGCCATTCCCATCTCAGCCATTCCCAGCTCAGCCATGCCCAGCTCAGCCATGCCCAGCTCAGCCATTCCCAGCTCAGCCATTCCCAGCTCACACATTCCCAGCTCAGCCATTCCCAGCTCAGCCATTCCCAGCTCACACATTCCCAGCTCAGCCATTCCCAGCTCAGCCATTCCCAGCTCAGCATTCCCAGCTCAGCCATTCCCAGCTCAGCCATTCCCAGCTCACACATTCCCAGCTAAGCATTCCCAGCTCAGCCATTCCCAGCTCAGCCATTCCCAGCTCAGCCATTCCCAGCTCACACATTCCCAGCTCAGCATTCCCAGCTCAGCATTCCCAGCTCACACATTCCCAGCTCACACATTCCCAGCTCAGCATTCCCAGCTCAGCCATTCCCAGCTCAGCCATTCCCAGCTCACACATTCCCATCTCAGCCATTCCCAGCTCAGCATTCCCAGCTCACATATTCCCAGCTCAGCATTCCCAGCTCACACATTCCCAGCTCAGCATTCCCAGCTCAGCCATTCCCAGCTCAGCCATTCCCAGCTCAGCCATTCCCAGCTCAGCCATTCCCAGCAAGGCGCTCGCTCCCCAAACGTGGAGCACTCCGAGTCGGGTCGGAGATGAAACCTCAAACCAGAGCTGGGGACAGAGTGTGCTCTGTTCCCTTGGAATGGCTTGGGTGGGAAGGGACCTAAGGATCTCCTGGTTCTGATGGATCTGCCATGGCAGGGACACCTCCCACTGTCCCAGGCTGCTCCCAGCCCTGTCCAGCCTGGCCTGGGACACTGCCAGGGATCCAGGGGCAGCCAGAGCTGCTCTGGGAATTCCAGCCCAGCCCTCCCCACCCTCCCAGCCAGGAATTCCCAATTCCCAAAATCCCATCTGTCCCTCTGGCAGTGGGAAGCCATTCCCTGTGTCCTGTCCCTCCATGCCTTGTCCCCAGTCCCTCTGCAGCTCTCCTGGAGCCCTTCAGGCCCTGCCAGGGGCTCTGAGCTCTCCCTGTGTCCTTCTCCTCTCCAGGTGAGCACCCCCAGCTCTCCCAGGCTGGCTCCAGAGAGGCTCCAGCCCTGGAGCAGCTCTGTGCCTCCTCTGGACTCTCTCCAGTGCCTTCTGCTGCTGGACCCAGGGCTGGGGCAGCTCTGCAGGTGGGGTCTCACCTTTGGGGCAGAGTTACCACCCAACAATCCAAATCCTCACCCCACTATCCTCAGGACTGGCCAGCGAAGAAGGCTGGGCTGGGGAGAGTCATCCCATGGTCAGGGATCTGCTGATGGTGACGTTTCCTTTAGGCAACCTCAGTGCTTCATTTCACAAGTCAGAGGACCAAAAAAAAAAAAAAAAAATCAGGAAATGCTGTGTTGTCCAGTCAGGGGAGGTGCAGGAGCTTTGGAGTTAAAAAGAACAAGCAGATATCAAATTCTTACGCAAAACCCTTTGGAATAATGAGAAAAGCCCAACAAACGAACAGAGCTCAGACAGACCCAGGAGCGCTGGCCCAGCCCCGCCAGATCCTGCTGACAGCTGCTGGAAGCACACGGAATCTTTTCAGGACAGATCACCTTGAAAATAATCCACCCTCGAGAAAGCTTCTGACACCCAACAGCACAAACTGTGCTCAGACAAACGTGGGGAGAAGGGGACAGCGAGGAAAAAATCACTCGGAAAAGCAATTTTTATGTGAATTATGGAGTGGATTGGGCTGGAAGGGATTATCTAATTCCAGCCCTCCTCCTTGGGTGCTGATCAGAGAGAAAAACTGACGATAAACACTGCCATCGATGAGCACATGGATCAGGTATTTCAGACCACGTAAGACAAAACTCAGCCCAGTGGTTTGGAATTGCTCTCGTTCGTTCCCTGGATGATCCAACGCAGCAGGCAGGGCTGGGATCAGCCTCGGGAATGAGGTCCCTGCTGCTAAATCCATCAAACTGTCCTTGGGACCCCAAATACCCGAGGGAATTTGGATGCCCAGGGGGGACACATTTCATTTTTCCATCGCCTGAAGCTGTCTGAGAGTTTATGAGACACCTGAGTCTTTCCTGCCTCCAAGGAAAGCCACATTTTACTGAAAGTTACCAAATTTTTTACAACGAATCTACAGATAATCTGTGTGCTAAAGACATCCCAGAACTTGCCCTGGGCTCAGTTCCTCTCCTTGACTCCGAGCCAAGAATCCATTGGGAAGATGCTCCAGAGTCCCGAGAACTCTGTGAAATTCCCACTCCTTTATATAAAGACATATTTGTCCCAAGACATTTTTCCATTCACCAAAGCCACACAAAAGCATTGCTGCAAGACTTTAGAACCCCTTCCCGTAGAGGTTTTAGCTGTTCCATCTTCCCATAAAACGTCCTGTGGCTGGATCCTGGATCCGAGGATAAATAACTTCGGACTGAGATCGGAACTGGAATTATCACAGCAACGAGCGTGGTTATAATGTTGCTCCTATTTTCGGAACCTCAGCATCATTTTCATGAGGCATCACACAGTTCCCTTCATGTTTTCGGCAGCCAAGCCAGGAAAATCCCCTCCCAAAACCCCCTCCCAGCCAAGGAATTCCGATGGGAACGGGGAAAAGGAATGCCAGACGCGCAGAGCTCCACACCTTGCACGGGGACAATTTGGCGCAAGGTCCGAAGCACCCAACCTGTCCTAATCACCTTGAGCTCATTAATTTACAAAGCTTTGGCCCAACTCTCGGGGCTGGCAGATGATCGAGCTCTTAGTTGATGTGATTCAAACTAATCCCCTAAAAGGCATTTAACTCCAGCGAGGAAATCAGGACTTTTCAATTATTAGAAGTGCTGAAAAGTTTTGCTGCCAGCAGACTTTCAAGGTGAGGGGAGAAACACCATCCAGCTCCATCTGTGGGGGTCTCCCACCCCAAATCCCACCACCAAATCCCGCCCCGGGGTTCCCCTGGTGGCTTTGTCCCCTTTCACTGGAGACAGGGAGAAAAAGCAAGATGACCCAGCCTGTGGTGTTGTTTATTTTTCCCTTTTTCATCCTTCGGATCCTATTTTCAGTGCAATTTCCCAGGGAAAGGAGGGTTTTGCCAAGTGACGCCACGTTCCCCTTGGAGCCATCAGGCTGGACGTGGAGGTTGGGAAGTTAACGAACATTCCATAATTCCTCAGCCAAGGAAACCCCGCGCTTCCGTTTGTACCTCACTGAACATCAAAAAACCATTTCCAAAAAAATCACAAAATCCAACAGAGAAAGAAGGAAACAAAAATTCTAAGTGTCCCAGTCATGGAAGAAGATCGAACCACAAGCCAGGATAAGACCCAAAGATGTAAAAAGCAGCTCCCTCAGCCATGGAGCTCGTGGTGTCCTTGGAGCCAGGAATGTTGCTGGGAATTTCCTGGTAAAATGGGTCACACTCAATGGTTTTATTTTGCCAGTTCCAGAAAGCCAAGGCCTTCTTGTCTGAACACCAAACCAAACGTTATGTCCAGATAAAATATTTTAGTGTGTGTAAAACTCAGTTGAGCAGGTAAATATTCATTCATTCAACAGCACTCTCGGTTGCCTCAATTAAAATTTGCTCCACAGAGCAATTCCACAGAAAAACACTCCTGAGGACAAAAACCACCGAAAAAGCCTTTTTTCCTTTTCCCACTTGAACGTCAGATCTAAAACCAAGGTAGAAGCTGTTTAGAATCTCTGCTACCTGCGAAAAGCTAAGGAAATGATGGTACTAATTTTTAAAACATTGTAAACTCCCCCCAAAATGCTTTGTACTCTGTTTTATGTTTAAACCATGCATGGCTTGGTAAATACAAGCTGAAAATAATGGCAGTGAAACTTCCACAGACAGCAGCTGATAAAACAACTTTCAAATCTTCTCCATCCTTGAAGAGCAACTAACAAAGGTCTTTTTACATATTTAATATGTAATTTAATAGATTTATATGTATTTAATAGATTTATATAAAATAGATATTTTAGTGATATTTTATATATTTTTTTTATATTTTTCCATGGCTGGGCACGCACTCCTCATCCAGCAGAGACAGGAGGTAAAATGAGGACGACAAGGCCAGTTAACCTTTCCTTGGTGTGCGGGGAATCCGCGGCGTTTTCACTCCCCACAAACCACTCTGTGGACACCCCAAAAACCCCTCATCCAATATTTATTCCAATAACCTCCTCGGAATAAAAATCCACAGAATCCCAGCCGACATCCCGCGGGTCCAATCGCGATATTTACGAATGGCTTCCAAAGCATATCCCAACCCCGCGCTCACCCGCCGCTCCCGCGCCGCTCACCGCCCGCGCCAGATCCCCTGGGATCCTCCCGGAGAGGAGCCTCTCCGAGGGCTGGAAGCTCCTTAAGAGCATGAACACATCTCAAGAGATATTAACTCTTAATGTCGGCAGACTGGCATCTGCTTCCTCGGCAGTTTAGCGCCAAATGTGCGTCTGGGAAGAAGGAGAGCCCTAAAACCAGGCGGGATTGCTGCGAAATCCAGCCCTGCACTGGTTTGGCTTTAGAATCTTGTTATGTGAATGTGAGAATCCCGGGAAAACAAAATCCCTTGGGCTAAATGTTGGAGATGGGGAAAGGCATGAAAACAAAGAGTTAGGTGGATGTAGTGAAAATAAAATGTGCAAAAATCGATTCGGTCCCATTCAATATTCAAATATACAAAATAACACAAGAGATTAGGCCAAATTGGTCATAAAAGCATACTAATATGTAAAAAAAATGTAAATCTAAAAATCTAGAAGTTCAAATAGTCTGTTTTATTTGGTAAATTTAGATTTACCTTATGTGGGGACACTCCAACAAAATCATGACACTGGAATTTATACAAACACACAAATCAATTCTAAATCAACTCCACGTGCGCATCACCCACAAAACCAATGTTTGGGGTGTGGAATTAAAGTGCTTTTGGGATTCCCATAAAACCCATATCTGATAAGCCCAAAGTGCTTTTGGGATTGTGGCCAGGAAAGGCCACGAGACCTCATGACTCGAGCAGCAGATGCGCAGAGCGAGGGCTGGAGACGCTCCGATTGCATCAAGGGCTCCCATTCTTCTGGGGACAAGAGCCATTGTCCCCTCTGCCACCAGGGCTCTTTGGGGACACTGCGGATGCACATCTGCCCAAATTCGGCTTCATTCCGCACCTCAAAAATAGCCTCTGAAAAGCGACCTGATGGAATTGGCTTCACTGATTCAAAACCCCCCCCGGATGATGTGAAACAATGAAGAAATTAAAATCTGCAGGAGCTGGCAGGGAGAAATCCAGGGGTTTAAATGAAGAATATCTCAGTTTGATTGTCCTCCCCCTTCCTGCCAACCTCATTCTCAGGTCACTTTGTGGCACATATTTATGGCGTAACTTCCCCTTTTCTTCCAGACACAATATTTATTTGAAAAATCCATCCTGCGGCTGATTAAACTCCAAAAATGAGCTCGTCAAGCCTTTCCCTCCACCAGCCAGACCCAAAAATTCCTGATTTCCATAGTGGGAGTGTGAATCGCGTGGCACAGAAGGACAATGAGCTGTGAGGCGATTCCAGCTGGGAATCTCCGCATGGACAAAAAAATGAAAGGGAACGGGGGATGGAGGCAGAGATTTCCAACTATTTAGGGAGGAGGATGTAAAGTGCAAGCAAATTAATTAATTCATTAAAGACCAAGAGCAGCAATTCATGTAAATTCCTGAGAAAAGGTGTTTTTGAGGATTTTTTTTTTAAATCGCTCCAGGGCACTTAAAACCCGTATCTAATAAGTGCAAAATTAAGCAAGATTAGAAGTGTGCAGCCTTCAGCATTTCTGGATATAAAACACCAGGAAAACACTCTCCTTCCATGACTTCCAGTTTTCCAGAGTCATTTTATTCCCTGCACTACAAACCAATCCTGAATCCAAACAATTTCCTCTGCCAATCTCTTTTTATATTTTTTTTTTTTTTAGCACAGCCCAACCTTTATGAGGGAAAATCCCTCCTCGGGACAATCCCCAGGAATTTTGCAATCTGCCCAACGCCGGAATAGTCCCGTTCCCATTTTTCCAGCCAAATCCTTCCAGAATCCACAGGGATCAGCCCATGGAGAGTCAGGCACCTGCCTGCAACTCATAATTCGTCTGCAGATTAAAGCAGAGCCACACAAAAGCTCGGGGTTGGCTGAGAGGAAGCAATTGCAGGCAGAATTCCATGGCAGGAATTTATGTAATTGTATTAAAGGCATTTGGAGAGGAAGAGAATTTGAAAAAAAAGAAAACTCAAATTTAAAAAGAATGCACTGAGAATTCGGTAAAATCTATGAATATTTGGCATTCAAGGAAATAAAAGACATAAAAGGAAACCACGACGGAAGTTAAATTATAATTGAGTTAAATATTCTCATCTCTTCCTATCTTATTTAGCAGTTTATGTAGAACATTTAGCGATTTGTATAGAATATTTAGCAGTTTATATAGAATATTTATCAATTTATGTAGAATATTTAGCTATGTATATAGAATATTTAGCACTTTGTTTAGAATATTTAGCAATCTGTATAGAATATTTAGCTATTTATATAGAACATTTAACAATTTATGTAGACTATTTAGCAATTTATATAGAACATTTAGCAATTTATGTAGAATATTTAGCAGTTTATATAGAATATTCAGCAATTTGTGTAGAATACTTAGCAATTTATGTAGAACATTTAGCAGTTGTATAGAATATTTAGCAACTTATGTAGAACATTTAGCAGTTCGTAGAGAATATTCAACAATTTGTATAGAATATTTAGCAGTTTATAGAGAATATTAAGCAATTTATGTAGAATATTTAGCAGTTTATATAGAATATTTAGCAGTTTATATAGAATATTTAGCAGTTTACACAGAATTAGAGAAGCCCCCGGCACAGCTTACTCAGGAACACACACTGACGGGGTAGCAGGAGGGATATTTTAGGTCATCATTTCAAATCCATCCCAACTCTGAGGCGTCCCCGAAGGATTTCCCGAGAATTCCAGCAAAGCCAAGCCCTGGGAGGAGGCACAGCTCCCTCTGAGAACATCTGCAGCATCCCTTGGGAGAGAGCCCCAGTCTTAACTGCCTGCCCTGGCACCGCTGGCTGCCCCATAAATGGGAATATTGTGGATTCACAGGGAATCGCCGGAGCAGGGCTGAGCTGGGATCACGTAGGCACAAATGGGCAGTGAACAAATGGCCATTTATACTGAATTTTCCCCTTTTTTTTTAAACACGTGCCCAGGGAAAAACCGGGGGTTATTGGATGTACAGATGTCAAAAATAGATATTTATGAGGGTGACAATGATTTGTTGTTGGCGGTGAAGGATTCCTGCTTCCAGACACACATCTCCACTGGAAACTCCTTCAGATTTCCACAGCTGATTTATGAAAACTCAACCAGGGATAGCAAAGTGGACGGGGAAGAGCCCAAATCGCGGCCATTACGGAAAACAATGATTATTTCTGGGAACATATGGCCACGGAGGGATAAGGACCCTGCACCTCTCTGAGTAGGTCACACCATGCCACAAAGAACACAGAAAACTCACCGGGGGGAAAACGGGTCTACAACAGCAAAAAAACCATGAGGAATAATTCAGCTTGTGAGAAAAAAAGAAGGATTTCTGACAAGTCTTGTCATTCAAACAACAAAAAAAAAAAAAAAAAAAAAAAAGGGGAATTCAAAATAATTTTAAAAAGAGGTAATCATGGGATATATTCGTACTTTTGTTCTTCTTTTCCCGTTCCACCACAAGAAGGGATTGTCTGATGGAAAACCTACCCAGAGTGGCAAAGAGCCACCAGAAATTCTACCTTGCCACCTGCTGTGTGCTGTTCCCGCTGAGCCGGGATCTCTTTCCAAAGGCAGATCCCAATCAGGAATCCAGACACGGCACCTCCCACCCAGGGCCCCGTCAGCTGCCCCAGGACTAAAATAACAATTTGGTTTTGGGGTAAATGAGTTCATTTTCACTAAAATAGCAGTTGCATTTTGGGGTAAATGGGTTCATTTTCACTAAAATAACAATTTGTTTTTGGGGTAAACTAGTTCATTTTCACTAAAATAACCATCTGGTTTTTGGGGTAAATGGGTTCATTTTCACTAAAATAACAGTTTGCTTTTGGGGTAAATGAGTTCATTTTCACTAAAATAACAGTTTGCTTTTGGGGTAAATGAGCTCATTTTCACTAAAATAACCATCTGGTTTTTGGGGTAAATGAGTTCATTTTCACTAAATGGACCTCACTGAGCTTTTTCCAGCCAGACCATTGGCAGCAGCACCAGGCACTTCCCTCTCTCTGGAGCTCTCCATGGATCCAGGCATTTCCAGGGATCCTGGAGCTCTTGGATCCCTCGACCCCAAGGACTCGCTCCGCCCATCCCATCCCATCCCATCCCATCCCATCCCTGTATCCCATCCCATCCCATCCCATCCCATCCCATCCCTGTATCCCATCCCATCCCATCCCATCCCATCCCATCCCATCCCATCCCATCCCATCAACGTGACAGACACGAGGTGCAATGTGGGGCAGGAGAACGAGTGGGGTCATAACTCACTGCCCTCCGGTCCCAAACAGCATCTTGAGGGACGCCCAGCGTTTCTTTCAGTGCTCCCTAAATCCCTTAATTCACCCAGGCCGTGAGAAACTGGATCGATCAACAAACCGTGGGATGCAACTTGGGTTTCCATTGGAAAACCCCAGCCCTGCTCACGAGCGGAGCTGAAAGCAAATAATTTATTCCATTTCCAAGCTCCATTGTAACTTATCCTTGACTTTCACACCAGAGAGTGGGAGGAAATCAGCCTCGAGATCAGACACGCGAGCGCCAAAGAATGGAACCGGCGGATCGCTGACGCATAAATAAAGTTTTGGATTTACAGGGAACAAATCTCCTACTGTAACACGGCCAGCAGGACTTTTCAGATGTTTTTATGTCAGCACCAGCCTAAAAAAAAATTCCAGTGGGAATGGGGAGGGTCGGATTCCCTCCCTGCTGGCACCTCCTGGGGCTGCAGGGAGGCAGTGAGGTTAGACCCGAGGGCAAGCCGGGTTCAATCCTGCCCTTGGTGTTTGAATAAATGAGGAGTGGATGTTGGGAATCATTTCATCCCAGCAGCCCTAATGAGCTAAATCATTTTGGGATCATTTGTCTCACCGAGGGTTTGTTTTTACCTCATCCCGCCACCAAGAAAACGCGGATTTGGGAAAGAAACCTCATCCCGATGCCTCGTCCCTCCTGGAGCTGAACCCTGTGAGTTCATCACTGACCATGATCAAGGGAAAATATCCAAATTTGCATTTCCCGGGGCTGGCTGTAGAGGGAACGGCGCCGGATCGTTTCCACAGCAGGCTCTGAAATCCGCGGGATCGTGCGGAGCTGGGGGGGGATGCAGAGCCAGCCTGACCTCCCGACACCGCCAGCCCCAGCTCCCCCATCTCCCTGCAGAACGGCTTTTCCACAGAAATAAAAGCAGGAAAAAAACCCAGCAGAGGTTGTTCTAAAGGTATGGTAATGGCCAGACCAGGGATTTCCACCCACTTCCCACTGGGACCTCTGTGATTTACAATAACTCGCACTGAACAAGCCCTCTAAAGCAACAGAATAACTTATTTTTATATAGAAAATACATTCATTGTGCCAATTCCGCCCACTGGAAGTTCCCAGTCCCTCAGCCCAGTGGCTGGTGTGGCCTGACAATGAACTTTAAAGTGATTTTAAAAAATGAACCACAGCTCCTGACAGCAGAAAAATCACCTAATGCACCCCTGACAACGTGGATTGCACACCGTGGACATTCCTGCAAGGAAAAGTCCTGGACTCCCACAATTTGGGCAGGTTTTCATACCTGTGTCCACTGCCAAGTAAAAATTCCCAAAATTTAAGAGAAATTGTGTGGATATATGACAGACTTATCCAGCTCATTTTAGCGGCAAGTGACGTAACTGTTTGGGTATAGAATTTAACAATTATTAAGGAATTGTTCATATTCCCTCCAAGTACAGAGGACAATAGCAGGAATGAGCACATACATTGGCTACAATTGGAAACACAATTAATTATCTATGAAATTAATTTAATTTTTAATGCAATACAAAGCTTGGCTGGACAGGGCTTAGAGAAACCTGATCCCGTGGAAGGTGCCCCTGCCTGTGGCAGGGGATGGAATGGGATGAGCTTTAAGGTCCCTTCCAGCCCAAGCCATTCCATGATTTTTTACCGAGCGGCATTTTTAAATTAACAGGGAAGAAGAGCAGGAAGCGCCACGATTCTCGCTTACTCCCAACAAATATAATTATTCCCTTGGAATAATTATTTCCCTTCGGAAAACAACTTGTGGAGAGACACATTTCCATAAAGAGGCTCTCGGGAAAAAAATAAAAATCATAATAATCCCAGGCTCCTGCCAAACCCCGGAGCCCCGCTGGGGAGCGGGGCAGGACCAGCCCCGGGAGCGCCTCCAGCGCCGCTCCGGAGCCAAAAACACCCCGAGAACGCTCTCCTGCGGCTGTGACCCCAAAAAGCAGGGAATTCGGGGGGAGAAGGGGGTGTTTGGAAGGGAAGGAAGGGGGGTTCAAACACGGATCCCCTCCAGCTCCCCCCGGGGCTCGTCCCGCCGCGAACCGGGGCCGGTTCTGCCCCCGGAACGGAGCGAGGAGTCCCCAAACCCGGCTGGAGACACCGAGCCGGGGCTGAACGAGGGGAAAATGCACATTTCCCCTTTAACCCGACACAGGCACGGCTTGTTTTCCCAAGCACGTGCCAACCCGAGTGACTTCTCGACTAAAAAAAAAAAAAATAAAAATAAATCGCTTTTTTCGCTGAAACAATAGAGAAAACAATAGGCAAAACAATAGAGAAAACAATGGGGGAAAACAATAGGGAAAAGGGGTAGAAAGAAGAGGTTTGGGGGGGCTAAATAGAGGCAGGGATGTACCTTTGGCGCACGTCTTTTCCAGCCGGTGGCTCAGGGGGTTTCCATCGCTCCCAGGGCAGTCCGGGACCCGGGAATTCGGGAGCCGGGGATGCGGGAGCCGGGGATGCCGGAGCCGGGAATTCGGGAGATGGGAATGCGGGAGCCGGGAATTCGGGAGCCGGGGATGCCGGAGCCGGGGATGCGGGAGCTGGGAATTCGGGAGCTGGGAATGCCGGAGCCGGGAATTCGGGAGCCGGGGATGCGGGAGCCGGGAATTCGGGAGCCGGGGATGCCGGAGCCGGGAATTCGGGAGCCGGGAATTCGGGAGCCAGGGATGCAGGCTGCGCTCGCCTCCGTGCCGGGGCCGGCTCATGGAAGGGCAGTGCCCGCTCTCCGCTGCTGGGAAGGCGAGATTAGGATCTCCGGCGGGCAGGGAATTGTGCTGAGCTTTCCTTCATGCTTCCTCCGAAAGGAGACGCGGCGGTATTTCGGGACCGAACAGCGAGGTGCTTATCCTGCTCTCCCAGACGAGTCCTCTTTGTTCCGGGGGGGAAGAAAAATTTAAAAAATCTACGGATAGCAAAGGATGAATTGAAAAGCAGAGGGAACTAACAGCCAAAAGGCAGAGGAATCCTGCGAGCCAGGAGCCACCTCGATAGCACCATCCAGGAGTGAAACAGAAACACCAAAACACTCCAGTCCTGCGGGATTACCTCGTTCCCGGCGGCTTTTCCTTTCCTGCCGGGGGTCACCGGCGAGTTCCAGCTCCCTGCCCCGGCTGGGAGTGTCCTCCCGGCGCTGAATCACCGCCCGAGCCCAGCGCAGCCTTCCAGAAAGCTTTACCCAAGCAAAACTCCGCACGGGAGGCTGCAGGGTTTCATCTGGTGCCAGTTTCCAGCGGGGTTTGTTATCTCTGCCGCTCGCAGGTTTTAAGGACGTAATGAGGTTTATCGCACGCCGGAGTCACGTCTGTGTCTCGGCAGGCTGAGCACAGAAACCCCCGCGTATTTCCAGACCGTGACATCACATTTCAGCTCAGCTAAGTGGCTTTTAGATAACGAGAGATGCCCCCTCCCTGAGAATTCCGAGATAAAATATTGAGGAAGGGCCGTCTGTTTGCACAGGCTGAAGTTTAACAACGCGACTGAATTCATTTCGGGCCATTAATTAGTCATGCAGAAAGTATTCAAAACAGTCTGAGCGATTCATAAAAAGAGCATTACTATGAAATCAGCCCTGGCTGGCAGCTCAGGAAGGCAGGAACCTCTTGGGAGAAGCTCCCCAGCCCGGCTCCCACTGCCCTCCTCGCTCCCGGCACACACATCAGGGGCTCCGTGGCCCCACCGGTCTTTCCTGCTCCCTGCCGCTCCTGCTTCCTCCTCCAAGGTTCCTGGGAAGGGCATCTCCAAAATGTGACCTCGCTCAAGCCGTTCTGACGCAGCCAGAGACACTTTTGTCCCCTGGGTTTTGACCCTGCCACGTGCGCTGCAGAATCTCATTTTAAACCATGGAATATCCTGAGCTGGAAGGGACCCACGAGGATCATCTGCTCCAGCTCCTGGCCCTGCACAGATCACCCCAAAAATCCTTCCTGAGAGCTTTCCTGGAGCTCTGACATTCTCTGGGGAGCCTGGGCAGTGCCCAGAACCCTCTGGGGAAGAACCTTTCCTTCAGATTTGCTCTGTCGATATCAACACGGATCACTTCCTGGAAAGGCTGCAAAGGCAGACCCAAATCTTGAATTAATCGCTTCTTATTTACCTACGTGGCATCTTGGGAGATGCCTATGTTTTCCTCTTAGGGTTTAAACCAGAGTTTAAATATTAATTTTAAAAATTCCTGAGGCTCTTGCGTGAAAAATGCTGTAGAATCGAGCAGGGTCAGGGTCAAGGACTGGGTTGGAAGGGACCTTAAATGCCATCCCAATCCACCCCTGCCATGGGCAGGGACACCTCCCACTGTCCCAGGCTGCTCCAAGCCCTGTCCAGCCTGGCCTGGGACACTCCAGGGATCCAGGGGCAGCCACAGCTGCTCTGGGAAACCTCTGTCAGGGCCCCCCTGCCCTCCCAGGGAAGAATTTCTTCGTAAAATCCAATCGAAATGTCTCCTCTTTTGGATTAAGGAAGCATCTCCCTGGATTTCATCAGGTGGCAGCTGCAGAAGTGGCTGAGGCACAGCAAATATTCTCTCCAGAGGGAGGTGGCAGCCAACTTCATCCCAAAAATAGATGGGTGGAGGAAGAAATCTCCTTTTCAGGAGTGCAGATGTGGTTAGAAGAGTGGGACAGACCCTGAGCACTGCCAGCCAAGGGTGGTCACCCTCCTGATCATCCATCAGACCAAAAACCCTCACCCGGCACACGGGATTTAATAACACACACCTCGTTATTTCCACACTTACCCCCCCAGATCTCGTGAACGGGAGCAGAATGCTCTGCCTCGGCTCTTGGTGCTGTGAATCACCCCAATGAATCAATCCCAACAAAACAAGGAGATTTGGTGGAGAGAAAAGGAGCAGTGAGGCTCTGAGACAGCACCGGGACGATGAAAAGTTTGACGGGACAGGCGAGAAATCCCAACACGGAACCAGGATTAGAAGGGCTACAAAAGCCTCGTGTTCCTGCAGGGAGATTAGGAGGTCAAAATGCCTCATTGAGAAGGGGTTTAGATGAATCAATTTATTCCAGCTGGCTCCGCCAGACCCACGGGAGGGAACCCCTCCCTGCCTGCGGGTGCACGGAGGGAATTATTCCCAACACCCCGAAAGCTTTGTGTGCAAACCCCACAGTGAAAATAACTCGTAAAATCACGTCAGTCACCAAATAAACCGTGAGGCTTTTAAGGCTCCCATACAGAGGTGAGGATTAAAGGAGTAATTGATGTCAAGCATGAAAGAAAGGTTGGTAATTCATTGGGAAAGACTTTTCTCTCTTCTCCTGAGAGCAGCTCGGCTCCACGCGCATCCCTGGGCTGAGTCCGAGCCTTGGTGTGGATATTTGGGGCAGCATTCGCCACGACAGCCCAGGGAGGGCTGGGGTGGCTCACACAGAGCCAATCTGGGCAACCCTGAACCATCAAAAGCCAGCCATTAACAGCTATTATTAACTCATTAATTAAAAATCTCACATGAAAGAATGAATGCTCAACGTTGGCTCTGTTGATAACCAATCCTGGGGCTGTCCTGCTGAGGGACATCTGCTCCTTCAGGAATGGCTTTGAGGGCTGGGGCTCTGCCTTTGACCCTCAGCAAAAACAGATTTCAGTTTTCATCCCTTTGAGCAGTGAGGCTCTGCCTTTTAACCCCAGCAAAAAAAAACATTTCAGTTTTCACCCCTTTGAGGGCTGGGGCTCTGCCTTTGACCCCCAGCAAAAATAGATTTTAATTTTCACCCCTTTGAGGGCTGGGGCTCTGCCTTTGACCCCCTGCAAAAAACATTTCAATTTTCACCCCTTTGAGGGCTGGGGCTCTGCCTTTGGGCCCCAGGAAAAAAAACATTTCAATTTTCACCCCTTTGAGGGCTGGGGCTCTGCCTTTGGGCCCCAGGAAAAATAGATTTCGGTTTTCATCCCTCTGAGGGTTGGGGCTGTGCCTTTGGGCCCCCATAAAAAAAACATTTCGATTTTCACCCCTTTGAGGGCTGGGGCTGTGCCTTTGACCCCCAGCAAAAATAGATTTCAATTTTCACCCCTTTGAGCACTGGGGCTCTGCCTTTGGCCCCCAGCAAAAACAGATTTGAATTTTCACCCTTTTGAGGGCTGGGGCTCTGCCTTTAGCCCCAGCAAAAATAGATTTCGGTTTTCACCCACGCTCAGACGCTCCCTAAGTGGTCAGGAATGAGCCCCAGTGGTGTCTCAGGATCTGTGGCTCAGCCCTTGGGTCCCGAGCCAGCTCTCAATGGCTTTTATTCATGTCTGGATGGCCCATGAATGGTCACTCATGGCTGGGGAGATAAAAGCTGATTTTTGGTACCATCGGCAGCTGCTAAAAAGGATTCCTCGAATTCCCCTTCAGCACTGGGGAAAGAGCTAAACTGGGACTGTAATAATTTCATTCTCTGTGTTCTCCAGACTTACTCCAGTCCAGCACAAGGCTGGACTTTGTTTCTCTGTTAAATATAAATTATTACCGCTATTTATAGCTCTCCGCCATCAGCATCGAATAAAACACATCTGCCTAAACGAAATTTTGCTATGTCCTTTTTTTAAAAGCCTTCTGCCAGTTTTAATCCCATTTAAACCTTTGCCGAAGCAAAGAACACCCAGAAATTGGTGTTTTCTGGAAAATCAGTTCAGTTATTGCAGGTGCCAATGAAGGGGGATTAATTTTCTATCAATTTTTGGATTTAGACCAAGATTTTGGAGGACACAGCACCTTTGGGCTTGTGGAATTGGGGATTGGATTGGAAGGATTTGGTGGACGAGAGGCTGGATATGACCTGGCCACGTCAGAAATCCCAGAGCTGCAGAGATTTTCCAAATTCTGACTCTCCAGGAATCCTCTAATCCCCCAAACCTCAGGAATTGTGTGTGCTGACCCCAGGGAGCATCACCAAACCCCAGCAGGGCCAGCAAGAAACAGCCCAAAAATCAACGGCAAAATATTAAAATTTACATCCAAGAACCGCCACCAAAATACCGAGTTTTGACACTCTGATCTCAAAATTCACTCCCAAAATTCCACAGAACAAACTCTTTTGGGAGAAGATTCCATGGCAACACCTCCTGGAGAGGTACCCCAATCTATTGGGGTTTTGTAGGCAAATTGCACACTGGGATTGAGGTTCCTGCAAGCCCAAAAATCAACGGCAGAATACTAAAATTCGCATCCAAGAACCGCCACCAAAATACCGAGTTTTGACACTCCGAGCTCCAAATTTGCTCCCAAAATTCCACCCAATGAACTCCTTCGGGAGAAGATTCCATGACAACAGACCTTGGAGAGATATCCCAAACTATTGGGGTTTTATAGGCAAATTGCACATTGGGATTGAGGTTCCTGCATGCCCAAAAAATCAGTGGCTAAATAATAAAATTTACATCCAAGAACCACCACCAAAATACCGAGTTTTGACACTCTGATCTCAAAATTCACTCCCAAAATTCCACTGAACAAACTCCTTTGGGAGAAGATTCCATGACAACACCTCCTGGAGAGGTACCCCAATCTGTTGGGGTTTTGTAGGCAAATTGCACATTGGGATTGAGGTTCCTGCAAGCCCAAAAATCAACGGCAGAATACTAAAATTCGCATCCAAGAACCACCACCAAAATACCGAGTTTTGACACTCCAAGCTCAAAATTCACTCCCAAAATTCCGCCGAATTAGCTCCTTCAGGAGAAGATTCCATGACAACAGCCCTTGGAGAGATATCCCAAACTATTGGGGTTTTATAGGCAAATTGCACATTGGGATTGAGGTTCCTGCAAGCCTGAACAGTCCTCGGTTTCACCTGGAATTAGTGACATAATTAACAACGTTTAATAACCTTCGGCAGATACTCGGAGCCAGAAGGAGCAGTTTAAAGACTGAATTTTCCAGTCCTGCAGAGGGAATAAAAGGAAAAACCTGCGGTGTTGCTGCTCTCCAGCATTTCACTGCTTTCCCAGCAGTAAAACTGGAAACACATTATTAAATCCCTGCGATTTAGGAAGAACGGGATTTACCGGGAATTCCTGTATCCCTCATTTCACTTCAGGCTGCCTGGTTTGAGCATCCCTTGAACAGAGGAAAAAATCAGATCAATTATGGATTCTAATTCCATCCAGTTTAGCATTTCGAGAGCATTTCGAGAATAAAAGGAGTTCAGCATCTCTTGATTTTTCCATGGTAATTCCCAAATACAAATGGTATTTCCAAATACAAATGGTATTTCCAAATACAAATGGTAATTCCCAAATACAAATGGTAATTCCCAAATACAAATGGTAATTCCCAAATACAATTCCTCTTGGATCTGCCTTTGAGAGAGGCCAGGAGATAGAACAAAACTTAACACATCCATAGTTAATTAAAATAAATTAATACCCCAAATACTGAAAAATATAAAAAAAATATTCCAGGGAAGAATGAAGCCAAGTTTGCAGAAAGATGGACAGGTGGAGGAAAGTTGGGAGGGAAAAATAGAATTTTCCAAGGGCACAGGGGCAACAGAACATGGAGAAACAATTCCAGGTTGCCCAGAGAAGCTGTTCCCGGCCAGGCTGGATGGGGTTGGAAGTTTTGGGGTGTGTGGTCTGTTTGAACAACACCCCACAATTTACAAACTCCGCTCCCAACGCGCCTGTCGAGAGGAAGATCTCAGCCAACAGCCCACGGGGGTTTTCCTGCTCCGCCAGGAAGAAAATTCCAGAGGCAGGGACCCAATGTAGAAACCACAGCTGGGAGCCTCTTGCTGAATGGAGGACGCTCCACAGAGGGAGCTGAAAAAAGAATGGAATAAAAATTTTTTTTTAAAAAGAGAATTTGCGGTGTAAAAAGGGGTTAATTTTTTTTCCGCAATCAATTTTTTTTTTTTTTTTTTTTTTTTTTTTTTTGCCAAAAAAGGGAGACAAATGACAGGAATGAAAGAGACCCTGAATGCCTCTGATGAGCTGCCAGGAGCACCAGGGCTTCAATTCCTGGAGTGAAAACTAATCAGGAGCCTGAGGAGAGGCTGGGTTGGAGGCTGTGCGGAATTTCTGCTGGAAAATCAGGAATGAAGCCGATGGCTCTGCGCTCATTCACTCTTCCTCTCGGATTGGCGTGAAAATGGAAACACAGGAGAGCTCCTAAGGGGTTTTGGACAACTTTTGAGGATTTCTTGCTGTTTTTCCTCGTTCCACCTGGAATTGAAGAACTCCAGGATTAAAATTCATTTAACACCAACCACATCTGTGGATGTTCCATCCCTGGGAGTGTCCAAGGCCAGACTGGATGGGGTTTGGAGCAGCCTGGGATAGTGGAAGCTGTCCCTGCCCACGGAATGGGGTGGAGCTGGGTGAGTTTAAGGCCCCTTCCAACTCAAACCATCCTGAGATTCTGTGAAAATAAAATAACAAATATCTCTGTTTTTTCCTGTGATTAAATTCTATCAGTGGATTAATTTCCTTTTTTTTTTTTTTTTTTTTAGTTTAATTTTACAAAACAAACAAAAGAAGGAGGAAAATCCATTGGGAAATCCTTCGCACGCCTTTAGAATTAAGAACCTAATGGTCCAAACTCACATCTGTGCTCTTCCTACATTCTCAAAATACACAAACCCCCCCTCGCTGATGATGTCAGCTTGCTTTGAAAGCCCACAGCAGATTTATTGTTTCCTTTGGAAAAAAAAAATGCACTTTGTTCCTGCTGCGGTATCATTCCCATCAGCTGCGGCGTGCCAAAAGAAGCTGCTTTGGGAACAAGCCAAGGAGATGGAGACAAAGTGGGGGACTCGAAGCACACACTCTTTATGGGCTGGGGGAGAAAATCTTTGTGTAATTTTGGATGTCTGCATTTGCTGCGAGTTAATGAGAAGGTTTGAGAGCCTGAGAGGTCTCATTAAGAGATGTCACTCCAAGATCCCATCTTTGTTGCCTTCATTTTCCTTTAAGCTGCTCCTGAGCTGGCTGAAAAGGAATCTTTATGAGCGAGGATGAGATAAACTTCGGGAATTTGAAGGCAAAGATGGCCTGGACAGATTTGGTGCAGTTATTTCACTCTGGTGGGGAGCTGGGGAATGAGCCTAAAGTCACTGAGAGCTGACTGGGACAGAGCTGTAAAATCCCAGCTGTGTTTTCTTCCTGCTGTTCCTTCATCTTTTTGGGATGAGCAGAGAGCTCCTGGCAATGGGCAGGGATAAAATTAGTGATCCAGCAGTGGATCATCATGGAATTATGGAATGGTTTGGGTTGGGAGGGACCTTAAATGCCATCCCATTCCATTCCATTCCATGGATCCCATCCCGTCCCACCCCTGCCATGGCAGGGACACCTCCCACTGTCCCAGGCTGCTCCAAGCCCTGTCCAGCCTGGCCTGGGACACTGCCAGGGATCCAGGGGCAGCCACAGCTGCTCTGGGAATTCCATCCCAGCCTCTCCCCACCCTCCCAGGCAGCAATTCCCAATTCCCAATATCCCAACCCTGCCCTCTGGCAGTGGGAAGCCATTCCCTCTTGTCCCACCACTCCAGGCCTTGTATATATATATATAAAATATATAATATATAATATATAATATATAATATATAATATATAATATATAATATATAATATATAATATATAATATATAATATATAATATACATTATACATAATATGTAATATATAATACATAATATATAAACAATGTCTATAACATAACAACAACGTCACTCTTTTTTTCTAAATGACTATCAATTTCCAGGGAATTTTCCAGCGAGGGTTGTGGCATTCCAGCTGTCCCAAGGTCTCCTCTTACCTCCCAGGCGGACAGGCAATATTTGGAAGGATTTCTACGGAAGGACAAACACAACTTCTCCTCTCTGCTCCCTCCCCAGGACCCATCGGTGTCCCAGGACGGAGCCAGGCTGTCTGCTCCTCACGGAAACCAGAGGAGCTGGAAAATTGCATCAGTGCAGAGATAAATCCCTCACCTGGGAGCAGCAGGGATCCCCAGGAGCAGCAGGAATGCGAGATGAGATCTCCCACAAACGCTCCCCGATAGTAACTGGGCAACACCGCACGCTCCCAAACTGCACAGCTCCACTGAAATCCTGCCCTTTCCTGAAAAAGTGCTGCTTCCCCAATATTTTTTTCCCTTGGAATTCACAGATATCCTAAAAAAAAGAATCTAAATGCTATTTTGTGTTTCTTCCCAGAGTAACAAAAATTCAGATTTAATTATTTTTCTTCAAATCTTCGCTACAAATACCGAATCTGATTTATTGCTTCCCTGGAAGGGGGACCTGTGGGAGGCAAACCCTTTTTGCACTTTTTCCCGCTGACAATTTTTTTGGCACACCTTCAAGCTCATTAGCTGCCATTTGAATGATTCTGTTCCTAAAATAGCACAATGAAAACTCATTTTCTCCAGACTATTTTCATCCCAGAAAAATTTTCATCACCATGATGACTGAGTTTCGCGGAAAACAGGGTGGCTGAAAAAATTCCCTGTCCAAGGAAAATGAATTCTCTGGCAAACAGCAGCAGCCGTGGCTCAGGAATGGGAGAGCCAAGGACTTTAAACAGAAATGGGAATGACATGAATCCCCAGCTCCTCTTCCATGGGCCAATCCAAACGGGAATTGGATTCCATTGGGATTCCCCCAGGCTTACAGTTATTTATATGCTCAAAATTGTTGTGATGAAGGTGGGGAGGGGCTGGGCTGGAATTCCCAGAGAAGCTGTGGCTGCCCCTGGATCCCTGGAGTGTCCCAGGCCAGGCTGGACGGGGCTTGGAGCACCTGGGACAGTGGGAGCTGTCCCTGCCATGGCAGGGGTGGAATGGGATGGACTTTAGTGTCCCTTCCAACCCAAACCATTCCATGTTTCCATTTTAGATTGGGATTCCATTTGATCCAGTCCAGCTGGAACAGGTTCATTGGAGAGGGAGAAAGGCTCTGGTGATGCTGATCTCCAGTGCTTCCCCAATTCCTTCAGCCTTCCCCTTTTCCCCCTGCGTTCCCTGGGTTCCACCTCCCTGTGCTGCTTCCCAGAGCCTCCTGCCCTCCACACACCCACGTCCCCCACGCCACAGGTTTAGGACAGGGCAGGACAGGGGGGTGGATTTAACCAGCAGAGAAGGAAAAACATCAAAGGGAGGAGCAAGAAAGAGCAGAGCTCAACCCTCACAGCATCAGAGGAAGGTCTGCAGGGCGGGAGGTGCTCAGCCCACGGATATTTGCAGCAGAATCAGAGGGAGAGTTCCTTGAAGGCTGACAAGGGACAATCTGTTCTGCCTCTGGTCTGAATCTGTTCTCAGTTCACAACAGAATCATGGAATGGTTTGGGTTGGAAAAGACCTTAAAGCTCATCCCATTCCCTCTCCCCCTGCCATGGGACACCTCCCACTGTTCCAGGCTGCTCCAAGCCCTGTCCAGCCTGGCCTGGGATAATTCCAGTGCAGCAAAAACTCCTCAAACCAGACAGGAGCAGATGCACAAGGATCAGCTGCCCCAGCCCTTTTCCCAGGGATGCAGCGTTTGGAAGTTCTAACTTGTTTTTCCAACACATTAGTGAATAATTTATCTTGTTAATCTGGAGAGCTGGAAAGAGATAAAATGTCTGCAAGATTGATAGCAGAAACTGGAGGGGGGAGGGGGACACGAAACAAAACTCCTTCAGGAGCAATTTGCTAATGCAATGATTAATGGGTGATATTATTTGTGTGGGGGAGTTTATGGAAGTATTTCTTCAAGATTTAGGAGTTAATCCCATTTTCCTGGACCTCGAGTTGGGGCATTTTAATAGAGAGGGATCAAACACATCCCTGCTCCCATTTGCAGTACCTGCAAACTAAAATGCCTTCCCTCAGTCTGAGCTGATTTATCGGTGAAGGTTTTGGGGAGCATCAAAAAACCTTTGTTCCAAAAACCTCCTGATAATTGCCAATGATCTGCCAAAGAGGGATTTTCCCCTTTGCTTTTTTATAAATTAGGCAATGACCAAACCCCATTTCTGCAAAGCCAGACCTGTGCAAATCTGGTTTTAGCCAAACACAAACATCCCGTGGCGAGGAATTGCATGGGGAAGATGCTCAGGCCCTCCCCTTCCCCTAGAAATTGAATCCTAAATCTGCAAATGGAAAGGAAATTGTCATCCCTGCGGATTTTTGGGGTCCATACCTTCAGAATTCAGCGTGGATTTCCCAGCGTGAGGGAAGGCAGAGGTGATGTTGTCCTCCAGGGTGAGATCAGCTCTGACATCGCAGGGGATCAGATCCCAAACGGGAAGGGCTGGAGGGAAAAGCTGTTTGGAAGCACAAAGGGTTAACATCAACATGGATCAGTCCAGGATATTATTAAATACAGAAATATATTTAACATATCTGATTTTCACTTGGAAAATTGCTGAACAGCCAGCAGTGGATCTTACTTCCCTGCAATAAAAATGCTATTTTTCCCCCCCAAAATCCCTTTTCCGATAAAATTGCAGAGCAGAGCCCTGCCCTGATCCCCCCAAGCCAGCAGGACAGCCCCTTCAAACTCATTTCCAGCCCCTTCAAACTCACTTCCAGCCCTTTTAAACTCATTTCCAGCCACTTCAAACTCACTTCCAGCCCCTTTAAACTCATTTCCAGCCCCTTCAAACTCATTTCCAGCCCTTTTAAACTCATTTCCAGCCACTTCAAACTCACTTCCAGCCCCTTTAAATTCATTTCCAGCCCCTTTAAATTCATTTCCAGCCCCTTTAAATTCATTTCCAGCCCCTTTAAACTCATTTCCAGCCCCTTCAAACTCATTTCCAGCCCCTTCAAACTCACTTCCAGCCCCTTTAAACTCATTTCCACCCCCTTTAAACTAATTTTCGGCCTCAGAAGGGCAGCAAGAATAAGGCCATTGTTGCCCTATCAGTGCCCAGCGCTAGGGTTACACCACTTTGGGAAATCTCTAGGGTTACACCACTTTGGGAAATCAGCAGCCTTGGGATCACCCCTCCTCACCAGGGCCTTGAAAGGCATCACAGGACACAAATAAACACGGGAAAATGGATGTGTCCCTAATCAGAATTAAAAATATGGATTTGGAGGGGTTGGGCAGTGATGCCTAAAAGAGAAGCCAAAACGAATTGGGAGTATAAAATGCGGACAAATTTATTCGAGGCCTTCAAGGCCCATTTGGGCAAACGAATGTCCCCCCAGGGACTAGTCCCAAAATGGACCCTGGGTCCCAAGCCCTTCACCTTTTACAAGTTCTGTCCATTAGCACATTGGCCCTTAACTCTCCAATCACCCTCAGGTGATGATGTTCACCACCCCAGCCCTGCTCCCCCAGCTCACTGCTGTTTCCATATTTTCAGGCCCCAAGGCAATGAATCTGTCCTTGGATCTGTGCTCAGAGAGCCTTGTTTGGCCAAAGGTGCTGGGACAGAGGATTTCAGCACTTTGTGAGAAGCACAGACCTGCAGCAAGTTACAGATCCATGGAGAGTAAAAACTAGAAACACTTGAAGGCATCACCCTCACCCAAATCACAGATAAAAGCCTAAAGAGAACTGACCCCTGGGGTGTTCCCATATGGGAAAATCCTGTGAGACACTGCTCTTTATAAGGTGCATCATTCCTCCCTGGAATTCAGTCCCAATTATTGTATTTGCTCTTATCCCATCCCCACTCCATTCCCGAAATCCAGCTGAGGAATCTCCTGGGAATCAGCACTGAGCGCCAGCAAAGCCTCGATCCCCTTGATGCCTGAAACAGAGGCCAAAACAAATCAGGAGTATAAAATGTGGACAAATTTATTCGAGGCCTTCAAGGTACATTGGGGCAAGCAAAGCCCCCTCAGGAGCTACACCCAAAATGGACCCTGGGTCCCGAGCCCTTCACCTTTGATCAGTTCTGTCCATTAGCACATTGGCCCCTAATTCTCCAATCACACCTCAGGTGATGATGTTCACCAGCCCAGCCCTGCTCCCCCAGCTCACTGCTGTTTCCATATTTTCAGGCCCCAAGGCAATGAATTTGTCTTTGGATCTGTGCTCAGAGAGCCTTGTTTGGCCAAAGGTGCTGAACCTTTAGAACTGCACCTGTGTTGCATTAGTATTGCCTAATGTACTTCTGCATCTTTGTATTAAAAGGGGTTTTGTGATGAAGTTGGATTCAGATATAGATTAAAAAGCAGCTGGTTGGTTATACATTTTGAGAGATTGATGTTTGAGTTACATTTCAGTAAATCATTGCTAAAGACATCATACTAGGAACATATGCAATGTTTTTATTACATAGTTCTACAGAAAGTTACAGAATTCTTTGGGTTCTTTGTAATTTACTGAATTGGTCAAACGCAAATGACCAAAAGTTGTTATAACATAGATAATTTTTGTCCTATTCCAGCTACAGAATGAAAATTTGCATTTAAAATCTTTGCAAATGTTTTCAGAAATGAATAGATAACAGTGCTAAACTGAAGTCTCTAAAGTTATGTATTCGTAATATTGCATAGTAGTATGCTTAGGCTTTACTGTGTACTAGCCTTTTGTAGGATTTGTGTACATATTTTACCTATGGGTTTTAATGATAAAGTGTGTGACTGCTTTGCATACAAGTCCTTATGACTTTAAGATGTTAAAAAAACAGAGGACAGGGACAGAGGATTTCAGCACTCTGAGAAGCACAGAACTGCAGCAAGTTACAGGTGCATGAAGAGAAAAAAACTAGAAATATTCAAAGGCATCAGCAGCGGGAAAACCCAAATTCCTGCACGCACAGAGCTTCCATGGGATTTATCTCTGTGTTTTTATCGAGTTGGGCTGACAATGGCAATGCTGAGGGAATCAGGGAACACTGAGCCATTGAGGCCTCTCCCATCACCCCCAGTGTCCGACAGCACATTCCTGCTCGCTTAGGTTTCAGTGGATCTTCCTCTCTCAGATTTCAGCAGATCTTCCTCTCTCAGATTTCAGCGGATCTTCCTCTCTTAGATTTCAGCGGATCTTCCTCTCTTAGATTTCAGCGGATCTTCTCTCAGATTTCAGCGGATCTTTCTCTCTTAGATTTCAGCAGATCTTTCTCTCCTAGATTTCAGCGGATCTTTCTCTCTCAGATTTCAGTGGATCCTTCTCTCTTAGATTTCAGCAGATCCTTCTCTCTTAGATTTCAGCAGATCCTTCTCTCTTAGATTTCAGCAGATCCTTCTCTCTCAGATTTCAGTGGCTCTTCCTCTCTTAGATTTCAGCAGATCTTTCTCTCTTAGATTTCAGCGGATCCTTCTCTCTTAGATTTCAGCAGATATGGGGCAGAAGTTGAGCAAATTCGGTGTAATTGCTGTGCACTTTGGGGCTCGGTTTTCCAGGCAGGTGATGTGACAGCTCCTGCCATCCCTCGGGATCATCGCACTTGCTTGGCCTCGGGTTAGAACGGAAAAAAATTCAAAATAAAAATAAAAATAAAAAATAAATTTAAAAATAAAAATTAAAATAAAATAAAATAAAAATAAAATAAAAATAAAATAAAATATAAAATAAAATAGGAAAGGAAAGGAAAGGAAAGGAAAGGAAAGGAAAGGAAAGGAAAGGAAAGGAAAGGAAAGGAAAGGAAAGGAAAGGAAAGGAAAGGAAAGGAAAGGAAAGGAAAGGAAAGGAAAGGAAAGGAAAGGAAAGGAAAGGAAAGGAAAGGAAAGGAAAGGAAAGGAAAGGAAAGGAAAGGAAAGGAAAGGAAAGGAAAGGAAAGGAAAGGAAAGGAAAGGAAAGGAAAGGAAAGGAAAGGAAAGGAAAGGAAAGGAAAGGAAAGGAAAGGAAAGGAAAGGAAAGGAAAGGAAAGGAAAGGAAAGGGAAAGGGCACAAAAAACCAAGAAAAAACTCCCCAAAAAACCCAGACAAAAAACAAAAAAACCCAACAACCCACCAAAAAAAAAAAAAAAAAACCAAAAAAACCCAAACAAAAACAAACAAAAAACAACCAACCAAACAAAAAAACCCCAAACCAAAACAAACTAACAAACAAAAAAACCCAAACCCACTGAGATCCAGCCACTTTTACAATCTCCAGAATCATCTCCCGGTGCTGGATCCAGGGCTGGAGGTCTCATCAGGGAGCTCTGAAATTCCTTGCCCCAGGACAGAGGAATTCCCCAGCAGTTTTGGAGAAGCTCCGAGATAACGACAGCTTCGGATGGGTGATGAGAGATGGGAAATTGTCCTGTCCCTGCGCAGGCCCACGGCAGGAATTCCCTCTGCATCGAGCAGTGCCTGGAGTTAAAGTGGCTCTGGGAGTGTCACCTGCTGTGCTCTGCTGCTCCGAGTCAAAAACGGTGACAGGAAACTGGGATGGGAAACTGGGATGGGAAACTGGGATGGGAAACTGGGATGGGAAACTGGGATGGGAAACTGGGATGGGAAACTGGGATGGGAAACTGGGATGGGAAACTGGGATGGGAAACTGGGATGGGAAACTGGGATGGGAAACTGGGATCCCATGACAGCTGGGATGGGAAACTGGGATCCCAGTGACAAGGCTGTGAAATGAAATGACAAAGGTGACATTTCATCTGAACTCAAAACTTTCCAGGAATATCCAGAGGGTTTTACCAAGGGGAGATTCTGGGAGATTTTGGAAATTTAAATAAAGAAAATTGAAGCAGAGCTGCTGGAAGCAAAGCAGAGAAACCTGAAGACCTCTCCATAAGTTAGAATAGCAATGATATTTTAAAATCCCTTCTTATTTTGCTTCAAATGAGGGGAATAAAGCATAATTCAACAAGTTGGAGCAGCCTGGGGTAGTGGAAGGTGCCCCTGCCATGGAAGGGGTGGAACTTTGGGGTTTTAGGGTCCCTCCCAACCCAAACCGCTCTGGGGTTTTATGATTACATTTATCATATTTATCATTATTGTTAATATTTTATCATTATTACCATAATCTGCATTATTAGCATTATTGTCACGCTTTAAAAGGAAATAAAGGAAATAAAAATACCTGGGAAAAGGACTGTAGGAAATCTGATTTTCCCAATCCTGTGCTGGACACCATTCCCAGATTTTGCGTTTTCCATGTTTTTCGGGTGTGCCCAGGACATTTCTGTTTGGATATTTGATGTCCCCACTGCTCTTGTTAAACCAGAAAATGAGGTTGAAACCAACCCAACAGGGGAAATGGGAAGGAAACCAAGGAAAAAGAAGCAAAAACCTAAAGAAAACAGAACAAGATTAAAAAAGGAGAAGGAAAAAAAAAAGGGATTTTCTGACAGTGAAATGTTTCAGTTCTAAAACTGAACATTTCAGCTGCTGAAAGCCCTGAGCCTCAGCGCTGTGATTTAGAGCCTTCAGTCATTAGGAGCTATTAATAGCGAAGAAAAGTGGAATTGCTGCGTGTCAGGGGCGACTCGGGGCTTTCTGGGCATGTTTTATGGGACTGCAGCTTTATTTATGGCTTTATTAATTTATGGTGCAGCAGCAGAAAAAAGGCACTGGGGGAAATCATTCACCTGCAGAAAGGAATAAATCGGGAGCTGGTGTCGCTCAGCTCAGCCTCCGGCAGTGCTGGCGTTTGACATTCAGGGTTGGAGTCACACTGCAGAGAAACTTTCAGACCTGGGTAGTCCAAATTTGAAATCTGGGGTAGTCCAACTTTGAACCTGGATTAGTCCAATTTTTAGACGTGGGTTAATCCAATTTTTAGACCTGGTTAGTCCAACTTTGAACCTGGATTAGTCCGACTTCAAAATCTGGGGGAGTCCAACTTTGAACCTGGATTAGTCCAATTTCTGGACCTGGGTTAATCCAATTTTTAGACCTGGATTAGTCCAACTTTTAAACCTAGATTAGTCCAATTTCTAGACCTGGATTAGTCCAACTTTGAAACCTGGGGTAGTTCAACTTTTAGACCTCGATTAGACCAACTTTGAAACCTGGATTAGTCCTAGTTTTAGACCTGAATTAGCCCAACTTTTAGACCTGTATAATTCCAATTTAGAAACCTGGATTACTCCGATTTTGAAACTTGGATTAGTCCAATTTTTAGACCTGGATTAGTTCAATTTTTGGCCTGGATTAGCCCAACTTTGAAACCTGGATTGGTCTAATTTTTACACCTGGATTAGTCCAACGTTTAGACCTGGATTAGTCCAACTTTGAGACCTGGATAAATCCAATTTTGAAACCTGGATTAGTCCAATTTTGAAATCTGGATTAGCCCAACTTTTAGACCTGGATTAGCCCAATTTTGAAACCTGGATTAGTTAAATTTTTAGACCTGTATTCGTTCAATTTTTGGCCTGGATTAGTCCAATTTTTGGCCTGGTTTTGCCCAACTTTTAGACCTGGATTAGTCCAATTTTTAGAACTGGATTACTCCAACTTTTAGTCCTGAATTAGTCCAATTTTGAAACCTGGATTAGTCCAAGTTTTAGACCTGAATTAGCCCAACTTTTAGACCTGTATAATTCCAATTTTTAAACCTGGATTAGTCCATTTTAGAAACCTGGATTAGCCCAGCTTTTAGATCTGGATTACTCCAACTTTGAAACCTGGATTAGTCCAATTTCTAGACCTGGATTAGCCCAACGTTTAGACCTGGATTGGTCCAATTTTTAACCTGGATTACTCCAATTTTTAAACCCAGATTAGTCCAACTTTTAGATCTGGGTTAATCCAATTCTGAAGCCTGAATTAGTCCAATTTTTAGACCTGGATTAATCCAATTTTTAGACCTGGATTAGTCCAACTTTTAAACCTAGATTAGTCCAATTTCTAGACCTGGATTAGTCCAACTTTGAAACCTGGGGTAGTCCAATTTTGAGACCTGGATTAGTCCAATTCTTAAACCTGGATTAGTCCAACTTTTAGACCTGGATAAATCCAATTTTGAAACCGGGATTAATCCAATTTTTAGACCTAGATTAGTCCAACTTTGAAACCTGGATTAGTCCAATTTTTAGACCTGGATTAGTTCAATTTTTGGCCTGGATTAGTCCAATTTTTGGCCTCGATTAGTCCAATTTTTTTACCTGGATTAGTTCAATTTTTGGCCTGGATTAGCCCAACTTTGAAACCTGGATTGGTCTAATTTTTACACCTGAATTAGCCCAACTTTTAGACCTGTATAATTCCAATTTAGAAACCTGGATTACTCCAATTTTGAAACTTGGATTAGTCCGATTTTTAGACCTGGATTAGCCCAATTTTTTTACCTGGATTAGTTGAACTTTTGGCCTGGATTAGCCCAACTTTGAAACCTGGATTGGTCTAATTTTTACACCTGGATTAGTCCAACGTTTAGACCTGGATTAGTCCAACTTTGAGACCTGGATTAGTTCAATTTTTGGCCTGGATTAGTCCAATTTTTAGACCTGGATTAGTCCATTTTTTAAACCTGGATTAATCCAATTTTTAAACCTGGATAAATCCAATGTTTAGATCTGGGTTAGTCCAACTTTTATACCTGGATTAGTCCAATTTTTAAACCTGGATTAGCCCAACTTTTAGACCTGGAGTAGTCCAACTTTGAAACTTGGATTGGTCCAACTTTTAGATCTGGCTTAATCCAATGTTTAGACCTGGATTAGTCCAATTTTTAAACCTGGATTGGTCCAATTTTTAGAGCTGGATTAATCCAATTTTTAGACCTGGATTAGTCCAATTTTTAGACCTGGGTTAGTCCCAGCATTTTCAGAACTGAAGGAATCACAGAGGGAGGGACATTTCTCTCACTGCCATGAAAATGATGATCACATGTTCAGCAGAACCTTTTAATCAGGTGAATCTCATTAGTTTTCATCAGATTATTTTACTAATTTTACTAATTCCTCATGTATGAATTAAAGAAATATTGCAATCTTAAATTCACAAATATTGGATAATTCCACTCAGGAAAAATCCAGTTATTACAGAATAATAAATATACACATAAATAACACATCTAAATGTGAGCTTTAGGGTCCCTTCCAACCCAAACCAGTCTGGGATTCTTTGACATTCCCCAATTTTCCACAGCTCTGGAAAACCACGCAGGAAACACCGAAGGAAAACCAAAATTGGGTTCAAGTAGGCCTTTGAAACTTGGCTTGTGCCAAGTAGCTTAGCCATGAAATTATCATACAATTATATTCCTTGAAATTATAATTAAATTCTATTTCTCTAAAAGCAAACAAACAACTTTCCTTTGGACAGGGTTGTTTTGTATTCCTAAATTTAGTTTTAAAATCCTCTAAAGAGACCAAGAGCAAAAGATAATTTGGGGTTTCAAATTAACTGTTGCTACCAAGCCCTGACATCCTGGCGGGATTTTGTAAATTTTTTTTTAAATTCAGTTTATTCTTTCTCTTAACTCGAATGGGAAGCAGCAGAACATCTCCTCAGAGATGATTAAAAAATAAAATTAAAGCTGCCAGCGATGGTGACCCAAAAGCTCAGGAACAAAATGTGCTTTTCGTGGGGATTTTGAATTTTTTAACCAAACTTGAGGAAGTGCCAAGGCACAGAGAAGAGCCAGACTTGATCCTTAAATTATCCCAGATATTGGGTTGGGATTTGCATTATCCCAATCCAGGCAGGGAAAGTCTTAATTAACAACAATTCATAATTAATGAATTCATTAATCTGTTCCTAAAGCCTGACCCAACAGCTTCAAAAGGTGGGGAGCGACTCACAGGCCCAAAATTGCCTTTCCTGGTGTAAAATATAAGATTCGTTTTGGTATAACTTCCATTTCCACCTATGCTATCTTAGCTAGAAATATCTCAACATTTCTTTGCATATTTAATTTATTTTTTCAAAAATTCTCCCCTACTTCTTCTTGCCCCAAATGTATCTCAACACCATTATAAACGTGGAAGGGAACCATTCACAGGATTTAATTTCATTTCTCTCATCTCTTGCCATTCATGTCCCGCTTTCTCCATCAGTGTAAAATATTTCTTTCCCCCAAAAAAAAACCAAAACAAAAAAAACCAAAAAAACCAAAAAAAACCCACAAACCACTCCAAGAAAAGTTTCCAAAAACCTCCCTCAAAAACAAAAACAAAAAAAATTTTAAAAAATCAAGAAACAAACTGCAAAAAGAGAAAAAATCCCAAATTAACCCAATGTTCTGTTGTGACCCAAGAACAAAAACATCAATTCCAGGAATTCCTTCTTCCCTAGCTGCAGGAACAGTGTCCCACTTGGGGACTTCAGCAGGGAGAACTCATGAACGAAATGTTCTCCACCAAACATCTCCCAAAAATTTGATTTCCCGCCAATGCGAGCTGATTAATTATGGACAATTTCCCTCTGCACCCAAATGAGAGCCTTGGCTCCCAGCACAGCTCGGAGGCAATTCCAGTGATGGATTCCCGACTTTTTAAATATTCCATGGAATTCCAGAACTTCCCAGTGCCAAACCCATCCCAGGTCCTGGGAAAGGCACACTCTGAAATTTTTGGGCACTCAGGAAAGGAAAGAAATGAAAAGTTGGAAGAATTATTCTGCATTTTCTCCATTGCTGAGGGTTGAAAAATCTGTTTATGGATAGATTATCCAAAAATCGGATGGATATGATTTCCGTGAGGGAGTTCTCCTGATTGCCATCAATTCAAGAAATAATAATAATAGTAATAATAATAATAATAATAATAATAATAATAATAATAATAATAATAATAATAATAATAACAACTGTTGTTGTTATTGTTGTTATTATTGTCGTTACTGTTATTATTACCACCAATATAATTACAATTATTATTATCATCATATTCATCATTATTATTATATCATTATTATTTTATCATTATCATTATTACCAATATTATTGTTACCATTATTATTACCATTATAATCTTTATTATAATCATTATTATATCATTATTGTCATAATATCTATCATTTTATTATTATTATTATTATTATCATTATCATTATCATAATTACATTTATCATTATTATCATCGTTATTATTATATTATGATTATTTTATTATTATAGCTATTACCATTATTATTATTACCATTATCATTATTATTAACATTATTACTATTACAGTTATCATTATTATTATTTTACCATTATCATTATTATAATTATTATTATTACCATTATCATTTTCATCATCATTACATTTATCATTATTATTATTATTTCTTTATTATTTTATCATTATTATTATTACCACTATCATTACTATCATCATTACACGTATCATTATTATAACTATTATTTCATTATTAGTTTATCATTATCATTATCAGCATTACATTTATCATTATTATTATTATCATCATCATTATTATTTTATCATTATAATTATTACCATTATCTGCATTATTACCACGCTTTAAAAATAAATAAAAGAAATAAAAATACCTGGGAAAAGGACTGTAGGAAATCCGATTTTCCCAACCTGGTGCCTGACACCATTCCCAGATTTTGCATTTTCCACATTTTTCGGGTGCCCAGGACATTTCTGTTTGGATATTTGATGTCCCCACTGCTCTTGTTAAACCAGAAAATGAGGTTAAAACCAACCCAGCAGGGGAAATGGGAAGGAAACCAAGGAAAAAGAAAAAAAAAAAAAAAAAAAACCAAAACAAGATTTAAAAAGAAGAAAAAAAAAATAGAATTTTTTTTTAAAGCCACAAAAAATAACAGTAAAAAAACTGAAGTGCAAAAAATAAAAATATTGAAAATTCCCCCCAAAATTAAAAACGACAAAAAGCAAAAAATAGAAAAAAACAGAAACAATTTTAAAAAATTTTAAAGATGCAAAATAAATATGAATTATTTAAAAATCCAAATTATTACACAGTCCATAAAAATATTTAAAAAAACATTTTTAAAAACCTAAAAAAAAAAGATAAAGATCCTAACTCCCCTCAAACAAATTAAAAAATAAAAATTCTCAAACACCAACACTAAAACTGGGACAAATGAATCCAAACGAATTGCGTGAGGTGACCTTTAAACACTTCAATAATTTCCCTTCCTCCTTGCATAAATCTCTTCAAATATTGACATTTTCCCTCCTTTAACAGCAGCTCAACCCAGAAGTGATGATGTAAAAATGACCTTAAAAATCACCAGGCAATTCAAATAATTATGAATATTTAATATATTTACTCTTTTCTGGTTTCCCCTTCTCTCCCCCAAACTTGTTGCCATTTTTTCTGCCTCTCCTTGATGCCACCAGCAGAATAAACGATACAGAAATTTTATTTTCATTAAAACACCACAAAACTACAATGAAAATTACTTTAGCGATAATTCCAGCAATCGTCGTTTAAAAAATGCAAATAAAATTAAGTTTTCTTCGAGCCTTTTAAATATCTCTGGGCACAGGATAAAATACCCTGCGAAAAGGGAGGGGAAATATTCCCAAAAACATTGCTGGGACAAGGTCAAAAAGATGAAATTTAAATAATGCCAAAGCCAGGGCAGAATTTAATTAAAATTAACATTTTACCAAGTGATATTTGTCACCACAAAGGTTTTCCACCAGCAAATATTTGAATATTTTTTATTAAAAGTGCCATTTCCGGAGAAGGTTTCCGCCAGTTCCATAGCAGTAAGAAAACATCCAAACAACACTGAATAATGAAGAATTTATCAGCATTTTTTAAAAATAAATCTTCTCTAGACTGTCCAGTGCAATGTACATTAAAAAAAAAATCGTATTACACATATATAGCATAAAAAAGACATTGAACTGCACAAACGGATGGATTTGCCATTAGTTATGAATTATTTTCAAGTTCAAAAGGCATAAAAATCGTATTACACATGTATCAGATTCAAAATACATTGAACTGCACAAACGGATGGATTTGCCATCACTTATTAATTATTTTCAGGGCAAAAAATTATGGATTTAGGGAAACATCATTTTCATGGTTTTGGGGTGAATTTTGGCATTGGAAAGTTGGACATATTTAAATTAAATTAACATCTGTGAACCCAAATTGAGATGAAAACATTAAAGAAAATTGGTTTTAACAAATGAAAAGTTGGAAATATTTAAATTAAATCAATATCTGTGAACCCAAAGTGAGGTGAAAACATCACAGAAAATTGGTTTTATCAACTGAAAAGTTGGAAATATTTAAATTAAATCAACATCTGTGAACCCAAATTGAGATCAAGACATCCCCGAAAATTGGTGTTTTCAAATGAAAAGTTGGACATATTTGAATTAAATCAACATCTGTGAACCCAAATTGAGATGAAAACATTAAAGAAAATTGGTTTTAACAAATGAAAAGTTGGAAATATTTAAATTAAATCAACATCTGTGAACCCAAAGTGAGGTGAAAACATCACAGAAAATTGGTTTTATCAACTGAAAAGTTGGAAATATTTAAATTAAATCAACATCTGTGAACCCAAATTGAGATGAAGACATCACCGAAAATAGGTTTTTTCAAATGAAAAGTTGGACATATTTTAATTAAATCAACATCTGTGAACCCAAAGTGACATGAAAACATCACGGAAAATTGGTTTCATCAAACGAAAAGTTGGAAATATTCAAATTAAATCAACATCTGTGAACCCAAATTAAGATGAAAAAATAACAGAAAATTGGTTTTTTCAAATGAAAAGTTGGAAATATTTAAATTAAATCAACATCTGTGAACCCAAATTGAGATGAAAACATCACAGAAAAATTGGTTTTATCAAATGAAAAGTTGGAAATATTTAAATTACAACATCTGTGAGCCCAAATTGAGATCAAGACATCACCGAAAATTGGTTTTATCCAATCCAATAATACTTTTTTTAAGAGAGTCCTGCAGACAGAGATCTGAAAATCCAGCTGACACCCGAAAATATTGAATATAAAAATTCTGCCATAAATTCAGCTCGGATTTGCTGTACAGTCATTAGTCCTGCCAAAATAAAGTGAATTTTAACTCTTTGCTCTGCTCTCAGCACGTTTTTTCCTACAAAGTCAGCATTTAACATAAAATCCAAGCAGGGTTTGCCATAAAAAAAAGATGCAGCGAAGGGAAAAATGGATATTCCCTCCTAAATTCTGAATTTCTTCTCCCAAGTGCCTCTTTGTGCAGCGTCGCCATTGCACTAACAGCGTTTGCACCTTCAATTCCCAAAAATAATCCCAAACTTTGCCATAATAAAGGCATGGATTCATCCCAACAACTGCAACTCATCCTTAATATCCTCCACTCTGGGAATTCTCTTATTTCAAAAAATAAAAAAATCCAACTCTGAATCCTTCCCTCCACCCTTTGAATCCTCAGTTATTTATTGGGGTTTATCCCAAACAATTCTTCCCCAAAAGCAGAGACATTTTATGAGGTTTAAAAAAATCTTCAAGATTTCTATGCTTTCCAGTGAGGCAAAAGGGGAAAAGAATTGCTCAACCAAGAAAAAGAAACAGATTTCCCATCCTAAAATGTCCTTTTTTTGTTGTTGCAGAGAGCCTGCAGTTCATTCCCTCTGCCCCTCGGTTCTCCAGGATCTCCCTGCCGTTCCCAAAATCTTGGGAATGACATTTCCGATATAATAAAAGGTCAGCACTTATAGGATTTTATTGTAAATGATTTACAGTGAAATCCTGTAAGACCATAAGGCACTTGGAGGCCTTGTCGAGATCGCAATAATTATTCCCAGAAATCGAATTTGGGAGCACTTTGGGCAAAACCAGGGAAAACACGATGGTGGGAATTCCTTCCACCTCAGAAGGAATTCCCCACGGAGCTCAGAGCAAACCTGGAATGATCTTCCCACTAGAAAAAAAGTCCTTTCATATGGAAAAAACCCTCACAGAGCAGAAGGGTGATGTTAATTATAGGATCGTTATGGAATGGTTGGGGTTGGGAGGGACCTTAAATCCCATCCATCCCACCCCTGCCATGGCAGGGACACCTCCCACTGTCCCAGGCTGCTCCAGCCCTGTCCAGCCTGGCCTTGGACACTCCAGGGATCCAGGGGATCTCTGGGAATTCCATCCCAGCCCCTCCCAGCCAGGAATTCCCAATTCCCAAGATCCCATCCATCCCTGCCCTCTGCCATGGGAAGCCATTCCCTGTGTCCTGTCCCTCCATGCCTTGTCCCCAGTCCCTCTGCAGCTCTCCTGGAGCCCTTCAGGCCCTGCCAGGGGCTCGGAGCTCTCCCTGTGTCCTTCTCCTCTCCAGGGGACATTCCCAGCTCTCCAGCCTGGCTCCAGAGCAGAATTCCAGCCCTGCTGGATGGCACAGCCACGGCCACGAGAATCCTGATCCTGGAAAATCTCGGCTCAGACATCCCAAATTATTTTCCTTTGGCAAGGAGAAAGCATTTCCACCAAATTTTCCAGCTGCACCATTGCCCATCCAGAAACCACAGATGGAATTTTTAGACACCTTTCGACAACCTAACACTATTGTGGAGGCAATTTTGGAATGCAAGCAAGCCTGGAAATATTTCAAAACCTTTTTTACAACGAAATAAAATTAGCGGCATAAAATAGCAAATAATGAAGACAATATTGATGTAAAAGACCCCAAATTTGTAGCTGCTCGAATTTCTCAGGTGACAGCTCCAAATCTCTTTTTTGAGCCAATTTCAGTGATGCAACTTTCCCGAAAAACATCCATCAGGACAGTAATATTTCTGGGAGAAACCTGTGCAAATCAAGAGAGAGCACAGCAAACTTCCCTCCTTCTTTATTCCAAGTGCCCATTTGGAATTTTTAGGATAACGAAGCTGTGATTTCAAAGTCGCGATATCCCAACATCACAAAAATTATATTTTTGTGATGTCTTGATGGGAGACTCGATTGCAAGGAAATAATCCCTTTGGGGTGGAAGATCAGGAATTCTGCTCTAGCTGCTCAAACAGAACTTTTAGGAATCCGACATTTCCCACTGCTTTAAAATGGGAGGACGATGCATTTTACAGGAAGAAAAGATATAATTCTGTATTATTGCCAAGAGAAATCATAGCTCTGATCAAGCAGAAAAAAAATCCTCTCATGTTTGTTCTCTATCAAAACCAGAGGTGTTCTCTAAGAAATAAAGATAAGCTTAAACTCTGTGTTCTTGGACATAAAAGGTTTAAAACCAATTTCCACCTCCCCACGCCATCCATCCAAAGCTCCTTTGGACTGTGATTGTCACAGTTCTGTCCCAAGACCACGCCAAGCAAATGTGCATTTTTTTTTCCCTCAGAAGACAGGGAATTTTCCTCAGAAAACAGGGAATTTTCCTCAGAAAACAGGGAATTTTCCTCAGAAGACAGGGAATTTTCCTCAGAAGACAGGGAATTTTCCTCAGAAGACAGGGAATTTTCCTCAGAAGACAGGGAATTTCACCAACTTCAGTCCACCCCGCTGCCCCATCCACCAGGGCGTCGCTGTGGGACTTTTTTCCAATACTGATGCCGGGGGAAGAATTCCCGCTAAACCATCCAAGGAGTTCAGGATGAGCCTTTCCACCGTGCCCTTAAATTTGCAGCAATTAAGGAATATCCGTGACTTCTCCTTGGAGATCCTGGAGGTTTTTCTGGCCAGCGACTGTACCAGGCAGCTCGGTCAGGACAGGGCCATTGTCACCAGCGTCACCAGCAGTGCCACGTGGGGCGTGCCCCGGCTGCCCCCGGATGTCCTGCGGGCCTGAAGGACAGCAAAGACGGCGTTGGTGGCGTTGGTGGGGATCTCCACATTGCAGATCATGCCTTCGCAGCAGGAAACGCACTCCTGGCGGGGGAAATTCAGGGGTAATTATTTCATGGATGGTTAATTTGGGGGTGGTTCATTCAGGGATGGTTAATTCGGGGGTGGTTAATTCAGGAATGGTTAATTCAGCGGTGATCAATTCATGGATGGTTAATTCGGGGGTGTTTAATTCAGGGGGGTTTAATTCAGGGGGGTTTAATTCAGGAATGGTTAATTCGGGGGTGGTTAATTCAGGGGGGGTTAATTCAAGAATGGTTAATTCAGGAAGGGTTAATTCAGGAATGATCAATTCGGGGGTGTTTAATTCGGGGGTGTTTAATTCGGGGGTGTTTAATTCAGGGGGGTTAATTCAAGAATGGTTAATTCAGGAAGGGTTAATTCAGGGGGGGTTAATTCAGGGGTGGCTAATTCAGGGGGGGTTAATTCCAAACGGCTTTAAGAGAGAAATTCGCGTTTAATGTCGCGAAGTTGAGCTGGAGACTCATCGCTCCCTTGGCAGCCCGGCCCAGGGGAGCAGATCCACTAAAAATCATCCTAAAATCAAATATATCCAAATATCCTATCCAAACATACCCAAATATCAAATATATCCAGGAATCAAAGTTCCTCCAAATCAGGAGTGCAGTTTTCCTGCAGGAACTCATCCCGTGGGGTGTCCCCAAGCTCGGGTGGGATGTCACACAGCCACCCACACCCTGCATTTTCTTCACAGAAAACAGAGCTTCCCCTTCCAACCCACGAGCTAAAAACAGGCACTGGAACCTCTCAGGCTTCAGCTTTTTTAAGCTGAAGAATTCTGACTCTATGAACTTCCTTCTTTTGTGGTCAGTGCAGTTCCGTGTGCTGGATCCACACTTTGTTTTTCAGGCTCTAGGGCCACCAAAGCCCTGACTCAGATGATTTCCAGGGGAGAAGCCAAATCCAATTCTCTTTACTTGACCTCCTCACCAGAAAAACAAGAGAATAAGTGAATAAAATGCCAATTTTTACCTAATCCAAAAGCACAGCAACTTTTTAAAGGTAAAATCTCTGCCCGTGGCTGTGAGTTGGAACGAGATGAGCTTTAAGGTCTTTTCCAACCTAAAGCAGTCTGGCATTTTACAGTTCTGTGGAAAGGCAACAGAAGGCAGGATTCAGTCATTTTATTCCCTCAAAACCCATTGGAATCACTGGGATTTGCTTCAGAAAACACACAGATCTCTTCATATTTAACATGGCTGCTGCCTGCTTTGTTTTTGCTGCCTGAGATCGTTCACATTAAAAATAACAGAACCAATCTTCACATATTGCTGTTTAGGAATTAGTGTATAATAATTTTCAGCAGTAAATAATATTCTGGTGGGCCATGCTTGAATTACGAATAAACTTAATAAGTTTATTCTTAACTATTCTCTATTCTTAACGATTAAGAAGAAATTTTCCCCCATCATCCCATGGATGGGAGAAGACACCAGATTTTGCTTTTTCCCATGGAACAAAAACTCAATTGTGCCGTGCTTAAGCCCATGGCAAACAGAGTCTTGCACAACCTCCCTGAGAGCTCAGGTCCTGAGCTCCATGGCCTGGGTACGCCCCCACCCACGCAGGTGTTCCCCAGGAGTCACTGCCACCCTGTCCCACCCCAGCGGGAGGGGGAAGGAGGAACCAGGGCTTGGTCCTGCTTGTCCTGCAGAAATTCCATTGTTCCGCACTGGAGAGAGGCTCCCGGCACATCCTCCTGAGCCCAGCCGGAAAAACAAGTCCTGGAGAGCGCAGCTCCAGCCCAAGGCTGCCCTTGCACTGGGAGTAGGGCAGGAGTGGGGCAGGAGTAGGGCAGCAATAAGGGAGGAGAAAGGCAGGAGAAAGGCAAGAGTAGGGCAGGAGAGGGGCAGGAGTAGGGCAGGAGTAGGGCAGGAGTAGGGCAGGAGTAGGGCAGGAGTAGGGCAGGAGTAGGGCAGGAGTAGGGCAGGAGTAGGGCAGCAATAAGGGAGGAGAAGGGCAGGAGTAAGGCAGGAGAAAGGCAGGAGAAAGGCAAGAGTAGGGCAGGAGTAGGGCAGGAGTAGGGCAGGAGTAGGGCAGGAGTAGGGCAGGAGTAGGGCAGGAGTAGGGCAGGAGTAGGGCAGGAGTAGGGCAGGAGTAGGGCAGGAGAGGGGCAGGAGAGGGGCAGGAGAGGGGCAGGAGTGGGGCAGGAGCGGAGCAGGAGCAGGGCAGGGCGGAAGTAAGGCAGGGCAGGAGCAAGGCAGGAGTGGGGCAGGGCAGGACCGGGGCAGGAGCAAGGCAGGAGTAAGGCAGCAGCAGGGCAGGAGTAAGACAGCAATAAGGCAGGAGTAGGGCAGGAGCAGGGCAGGAGTAGGGCAGGAGTAGGGCAGGAGTAGGGCAGAACAGGAGTAGGGCAGGAGCAAGTCAGCAGTAAGGCAGGAGTAGGGCAGGAATAAGGCAGGAATAAGGCAGAGCAGGAGTAAGGCAGGAGTAGGGCAGGAGCAGCCCTCACCGTGTGGCCGCTGTCCCCGTGGCGGTGGCACCCCACCAGGTGACACTCCTCGCCCGTGGCACATTTCTTGGTGACCGAGGTGCTCTCGCCGTGGGCTGTGAAGAGGTGAACTGTCAGGCAGTACCGAGTGCCTGCAACACAAAATTCGGGAGGGTCATTTGCATAAATTAATCGTTCGGAGCAGGGCTTCAGAACGACACACAATTAAGAAAAACATTCCCATCAAATGGCTGTACAAAAGTGTCTGCGACTTGATCAAAAGGGCATTTAGCAGGAAATTAATTAGTGTGACATTTGAAGCTTAAGTGACCCTTCAAAGCTCCAGAGAGCTGCTTTTATTGAAATTACTAATTAGCGCCAGAATCTGCACGTTTATTTTCTCTCTTTTTGGCAGCGCGTTCCTGCTTGGTCTCAGATTTGTTTCCTCATTCCTCTGCTCTGCTTCTTCCCTTTTCCCACCGTTACTGCCAATGTCACCGGGAAGAAAAATGAGGAAACATTTCCATTCTTTTCTGCGTTTTCTCCTCCTCTCGCACAGGTGTGATCCCCCGTCAGGCAGGTCCTGCTGCTCTCAAGGAACCATTAAACCCTGGGATGGGATCCAAAGGGAAGGGGGAGAGGCTCCAGAGGGAATTCAGGTGTTTTTTAAACAACATTTTTACTATTAACTCCTGGAAAACATCTATATATATATACACACACATATAATTTTATGTGTATAGATATATTTATATATATGTGTGTGTGTGTGTGTGTATAAATATATATATATTTTTATATATATATATATATATATATACACTGAGAAACATAGTTATTAATATTGATATATCATTAAGAAATTGGTAAGAACATTACCATTCTATACATGGAGGAACATATAATTATTAATATTGATATGCTATTAAGGAATTGGTAAGTATATTAATATTCTACACATAAAAAAACATACACAGTTATCAATACAGATATATTACAAAGAAATTTGTAAGTCTATTAATATTCTATATATGGAGGAACATATAGTTATTAATATAGATATACTATTAAGAAATTGGTAAGTACATTAATATTCTATACATGGAGGAACATATATAGTTGTTAATATTGATATACTATTAAGAAATTGGTAAGTACATTAATATTCTATACATGGAGGAATATATATTGTTATTAAAATTGATATATTAAGAAATCGGTAAGTATATTAATATTCTACACACAGAAAAGCATACATAGTTATTAATATAGATATATAATTCAGAAATTTCTAAGTATATTAATATTCTATACATAGAGGAAAAGATATAATTATTAATATTGATATTAAGAAATTGGTAAGTATATTAATATTCTACACACACAGGAACATAAATAGCTATTAATTTTGATTTATTATTAAGAAATCTGTTAGAACATTAACATTATATTGTTATATATGACATAAAACCGAGGGAGACACAGATCAATAATTTCTCACTGTTGCTCCTCACTCTGCAGTGACCAAAATCGCCACGTCAGCAGCAGTGATGTGACTCAGGCACTGCTGCGCTGGCACAGCAATGCCACCCCTCAGCCAGTCCAGGGTGAGTCAGGAACAGCAAACTGAGATCTCACAAAGGATCTCCCGAGCCCAGCCTTGCTCACACTTACTCTCAGGACACCACCTGTCCTCGGCCCATCTGTTGCAGTTGTAGTTGTCCACGGCATTGTCACAGGTGAAGCACTTGAAACTGTTCGGGAACGGAGTGGCTTGGGAAGGGTGAAAATGCAGTCAGTTGGAAGGATTGAGGAAAAAACGAAAATATTCAGAATAATGCTTGCGCATGCATGTATTTACAAGAATTAATTACATCTATTTACATCTTTTCACTGGCAGACAAATAAAACAAGTTTTGCAGAAAGCATTTTTTTTTTCAGCTAGGCCCAAGCTTAAAATCTGTCCTCATGTTTTCCCTCCCATAATCCAAAACTGAAGCAGTGGTGGGAAAAGCAGGAAAGAGGGAACAGTTTATCTCCCTCCTCGTGGAGGTTTGCACAGCAAACCCAAATCTACATTTTCCTTTGCTGGAAAAACTGCGTTTCCAAAGTGGCTCCAGAGCCTGATCTCCCACTCAGAAGGAGAAGCTGGATCCTTTCACCATCTTTTAAAATCTTATTTACATTATTCAAATGAATTATTTGAAGGTGCACAGTTCATTAGGTGCACATATTATACCCAGCTATTATCCTGGCTGCTTTAATGATGCAGATAATGCAAATGAAGGGATGGAACACTGGTGATGCCAGATAAGAGGTTAAAAAAAAAAAAAAAAAAAAAAATGCCATTAGTGCCAACTGGCTTCACAGGTCCCACGAGGGTTTTAATTACCTTCAGACTGAATTAATTGCACACAGCAACACCTATTCCTTCCCTGACAAAACCCCCAACAAGAGAAAAGCCCAAAACCACCTGTTCTGGATTATTTACAAGGGAGTTGCTGCATAATTTCCTCTGTAGGGAGACAGATTTTTCAGATATTTCTGAAAAAAATATCAGAAAAGCCCTTAAAATGTCCAAGTCCTCGCGCACTCTTTAATTTAGCAACGCGGGCGATTTATTTTCATTCTGTCAACTTGTAAAATATGAATGATAAAGGGCTGGGGGGTGAGAAGCAGAATATTTATTTTAAAAGTTTCCGTGGAGACAAACGGGAGCCTAACACCTGAGACCCAAAGGATCGGAAAGATGCGGCCAATAATTCAAATTTTAAGCTGGAATTCTGTACGGAAAAGGCTAGAATTCCACAAAAAACGCCTACTTACGGTCCAGCGGAGGCCTGACGTTGTGAAAGTTGATGTTCTCAGCTGAGAGCCAAGTTCCCGAAAGGATGAGAAACGGGAGGACGGCGGCGGCCAGCGCGTGACGGAGCACCACCATCCTGAGTGTCACTGCGCATGGAAATCCACACTCCTCAGGCCTGGAAAAGCAAGAGAACACATCATTCTGTGGGAATCGTGACAATCTGAGGTGCAGGAGGATAAATTCCCTGCAAAATCCTGCGGGGAGCTTGGGGAATCCAGCCGGGAATGCCGGAGAGCCTGAGCGGCACAAAGCTGAGCTGGTGGTGCCTTCTGCTGGCCACAGTCCCTCACACAGGGCTTGAAATTCCAAAGAAAATTCAAGTTCACGTTAGTTCTTTCATCAGTTTGTCCTTCTGAGCGATGGAAATCTTAAAAATTCCTTGAAAGGACTCCTTGAAAGAAATCAACAGGGAGATTGAGGTCCCTTAGATCCAACTTGGGACAGCCTGGAAAAAACAGCACTAAGGAAGTAAAATGAAGAGAAATCTCAATTTAACACCGACAGCCAAGTCCTTATCTGAGACAGATCGATTTAACTTCAGATAAGCCACATCATCTGAATTTTAAGCTCACTTTGCACTGTCACAGCATTAAAAAGCAGAAGTGTGAACTCAATTTATTTCTTTTTCAAGTGCATCCCAAGGGAATGCAAAGGAAGATGCTGGGGATGCTTTGGAGAGGGGCAGGGTGAGAATTTCCGAGGGATAAGATGGAATTACCCAAAATTCCATTTATTAGGGCCCCCCTGGGTGTCCTGCCAAGGCTTCCAAGAGAAGAACTGAACATTTTGCTGGGGTTGATATTTAGATTTGCACAGCTCCGACAAACCCAGGGAATTGCGGCGAATTCCAGTGACCCTGGAGCCTCGTTCCGATATTAAAAAGCACCATCAGCCTCCCTCCTCCCATGCAAATTCCCAGCAGGACAAACAAGCTGGAGTGGAGGCTCCTGCCAAACCAGAGCCAGAGGCATTCCCTCCACATTTCCTGGCACACCCTGCCCAGGCTGGAAATGGTGCTCCTCACCAGAGATAGTGAAATCCAGGAATTTCCCTCTTTTCCCTGCGTTTTCGGGTCGGTTTGGTTTTTCTCTTTTCTGATGCAGATGGTTTTGCCAACCAACCAAAAGAGAGAATTCCATCAGTTGTGAATTTCATTGTGGATTTAACCATCCTGCTTAAGATCTGCTTATTAAACCCTGGCTTTATAAATTTTTAATATATTTTAATATATTTATATATATTTATATAGATTTCAGGAGATATCCCAAAGTCATGGCTTACTTCCACTCCCAGTGCACTTCCAACGCTGTTTTCCATAGGATGGGCGAGACTTCTTCTGGCAGAAGAATCTGTGGGGAACAAACAGCAACAGATCATCAAAATTCTGTCCTGAAGAAACTAATTTGCATTAAATTAAGACAAAAATCAGGTTTTTATAATGAAATATCCAAAGAAACACCCGGACTGGACAGGACGGCTCTGCCTTATTGAGTGTTGTGCTACTGCAGGAATTGAAATTCTCTCCTTCCTGGGATATTCCAGTGCCATAAATCACAAAAAGGGAAGGAATGAGGCTCAGTCCATCCCTGAGGATGAGTTTCCTCCTCTTGCCCACGAAAACCATTGCTGAGGGATGGCCTGGGTGGGACCAGACTGCACCACACGAGGGAACATTCCCAGCCCCAGCGATTAGCCCAACTTCCCACGCGAGTCGTGCCCAAAATAGAATCCCAAACCAGCAGCAATGAGAGCCTGAGAGAGCAAAGACAAATCCTCAGCCTCCCAATTGGAGGCTGAGGAACAAACAGGTCCCCACAATGTGTGGAGCTGATCCAATCCTAGAATTCCAAGAAAGCCGCGATTCCCAGAGCCGCGCATTCCTCATTGCCCTGTGGCCCTGACCGTCAGGGATCCGGTTCTCCTCACTCCGAGAGGGCTCCCTAACATGCCCTGGCTCGAGTGAGGCTGGAAACAAGATGAGAAGAGTGGTTTTTGTGCCTCGAGTAATCCTCCTCCTTCCTGGGGCCCTTGCAAATCCCTGTGTTTATCCAGGAATCCCGGGATGGTTTGGGTTGGAAGGGAATTGGAAGCTCATCCAGTTCCACCTCCCTTCCACTTCCACACCTCCAGCTCACACCAAGCCTGGCCTGGGACACTTCTGCCCTTGGAATATCTCAAGCAACCCCATTCTGATCCGGAATTTCACCAAATTTCAATGTTTTTCAAGCGGCTTTTAATTATTTCAGTTTCACTCTGCGGGAAGGGAGGGAATCGAACCATTCCAGCGCAGAACATTCCCAAAACTCCTCTCCTTGTCCTGTATTCACCTCTGGCCCAAGGGAACTCAGCCTTTATGGGCAGACTGGGCTGTAACTGGATCTGAAGCACCTGGGCAGCAAAGAAAATGCACAATTCCACTTGTGCCACTTTGCTATGGATCCAGGCCCCCTCCTGCTCCCTTCCCCCCATTCCTATCGCTTTCCCGGGACAAACTGCTGCCAAACGGAACATTTTCGAGAACGTAAACACAAAAAAGCTGTTCTGGGCCAGGGGGAGGCTCAGTAAATCGACCTCCCAATCCGATGCAGTCAAAGGTGTCCTTGTTTGCCGAGCAGGCCAATAAATAATGGATGCTGTTTGCCATGGGCTTGGTTACACAGCTGCACCGCCAGGGCGTTCTCAACCCAAACAGGGAAATATTCGCCCAAAAATGGCTTTCATATCTCAGCCAGAATCTTTCAAAAGCTTATTTTCTTCCCAGTGCCTTATCTCCGCTGCGCTTTCAAATAATATTATCCACCAGCGCAAGTAAATGTTTCATTAGGCCCAATTAGGAGCTCTCATTAATGAAGGGGAAAGCTGTCACAACAGGGAAGATTAACTTCTATAAACAAGAGCAAACAGGGAGCTCCGGCTCTCCTGGGGGAGGGAAGACAACCCAGGAGGGAAGGGCTGGAGCTATAAAAAACCTGTGACTAAAACCCATTTCAAGAAAACAACCGGGAACACAATGGCTGAGCTAATTAATAGATTCCAGCAGGTTGGAAGGCTTCTCTCGCAGGGTGTGACAGAAAAGTAGGAAGCAGCATCCCCGAGTGCTGATTTTAATAAAATTCGAGTCTGTCTGCATTGTTTTTCCTGGCAGGGCTGCGGGGAGGATTAGCAGATTGAACATGAGATACGGAATGCAAATGGAACTTCCTGCCATCGCTCAGCGAGCGATTTTCAGGTGCTGTCGGATAATTGCAGAGGCTCCTGTGAAGGTGGTTAAACACCACTTCAGGACACGAGAGCTCCACAGGAGCAAAAGGTATTTGATGTTCAGGGCTGAAAACCTAAAACCCAGCACCTGACAGCCCCACGTGGGCCTGCCCCAAATCCCAAAGGCCAACAGGGAAATTCAACTCAAAGGGCAAAAAGAACTCCGTGGCTCCCTCATTCTCAGGTTTTCCTCTGGAGACCATTTAATTCCACCCCCTGCAAAACTCAGGCAGTGAAGAAGTGAATATAACAGAAAAAAATCCAAAAAACTCCCATAATTTTCTTTAGAAAACAGGCAGATACATTAAAATAAAAAGGGGGAGAAGTAAATATTTTGAAGGATTAAAACTCCCCCCAAATTATTGCAGATCTGCAAATTCAATTGCAGTTAAAATCTGCCCTGCCCCAAATCCCAAAGGACAAGAAGGAAATTCAACTCAAAGGGCAAAAAGAGCTCCATGGCTCCCTCATTCTCAGGTTTTCCTCTGGAGACCATTTAATTCCACCCCCTGCAAAACTCCGGCAGTGAAGAAGTGAATATAACAGAAAAAAAAACCAAAAACCCCCATAATTTTCTTTAGAAAACAGGCAGATGCATTAAAATAAAAAGGGGGAATAAGTAAATATTTTGATGGATCAAACCCCTCCAAAAAATTATTGCAGATCTGCAAATTTAATTGCAATTAAAATCTGCCCTGCCCCAAATCCCAAAGGTCAGAAAGGAAACTCAACTCAGCTAAAAGGGCAAAAAGAGCTCCATGGCTCTCTCATTCTCAGGTTTTCCTCTGGAGACCATTTAATTCCACCCCCTGCAAAACTCAGGCAGTGAAGAAGTTGATAAAACAAAAAAAAACCCAACCCTCCCATAATTTTCTTTAGAAATTAGGCAGACGCATTAAAATAAAAAGGGGGAAGAAGTAAATATTTTGAAGGATTAAAACTCTCCCCCAAAATTATTGCAGATCTGCAAATTCAATTGCAAAGAAAATCTGCCCTGCCCCAAATCCCAAAGCTCAAAAAGTAAACTCAACTTGGCTAAAAGGGCAAAAAGAGCTCCGTGGCTCCCCTATTCTCAGGTTTTCCTCTGGAGAACATTTAATTCCACCCCCTGCAAAACTCAGGCAGTGAAGAAGTTGATAGAATAAAAAACCAAAAACCAAAAACCCCAAAACAAAAAAAACAACAAACCAAACCAAACCAAAAACCAAAAAACCCCCACAGTTTTCTTTAAAACATAGGCAGATACGTTTAAAATAAAAAGGGGGGGAAGGCAAATATTTCAAAAAATTAACCCCCCAAAAAATGATTGCAGATCTGCAAACTTTAAACCATTTGCTATGGAAGTTTTCCCTTTTCTTCCCTGCTGAGCTCCGTCTCTAGTTTTTCCCTTTTTACCTCACAGCATGTTGTTATTGGCACAAAACAGCCCAGAAAAATGAATTTATACACTGCACTGACAGACATCCGCGAGGAGCAATGCTGACAGAACCACACTGAACTCATCACCAGCGATTTTAAACACCACGCATTTCCTTTCTCTGCACCCACGGCCCCACTTGGAATGAAATTTGGCCTTAATTACGAGAATTACAGAGTTCTTTATCTGAGATCTTGTAAAAGGAGAGCACAACATCATTTCGCTCGGGGCCGATGTTGGCGCGGGAGGCGCGAGGTGAAGGAGGTGTCTGACTGCGCAGAGCGCAGAACCGCCGTGATTTCAGAAAGAAAATAACGCCTGATGGGCGCGACAAACCCGCGAAGTGCCACTGGAATGAAGAATTTGCAAGGAGAAAACACAGAATGAAAGCTGAATTATTCCTTTCACAGCCCAAACCAGAATTCAGTTGAAATTTAGAATCCCCCGTGGCGGATGGATGGAATTTCCCCGTGTGGAAAATCATTTATTCTGTCTAAAATTCTGTTAATGAGATGAAATTTCTGACTCCCTTCTGCCAGTTTTCCATTTCCTCTGAGAACTGCACTTTGCCAAAGCTCCGGATGGCCAAGAGTTGAGTTTCTAATAACTTTTATACATCCCCTGCAAGTGGTTTAAATCTCTCTCTCACCTGAGCAAGGCTGGAAATTGGAATTTAATATGGCTCTGGAGAAAAGAGATTACAGGAATAAGCAGCATTTTTTTTTTCCTTCCTCAAGACTTGGTTTAAGAATATTAAATTTACAGAATATTTAGATTTAACAATACAAAATTTATAGAGTATTTAGGTTTAACAGTACAAAATTTACAGAATATTTAGGTAAATACCACAGTAGATCTGACCATTAGTAAGCAATGAGGTTGACATGAGTGAACACCCAATGTAGGAGAGAAAATTCTGATTTTCAGTATTTTTCTTCTCCCAGTTTTGCTCCAGATCACATTGAATAAAAAATCTCTTTAACCCTGCTCATATTCAGCAGTACTGCAGATACCAGCCTTCCCATTTTTCCAAAATTAAGGAATAATTGCACACCTTAAACACATTTAATCCATGGCAGACTGGGAGGTGTTTGCTAGCAGGCACAAAAGTTGTGTTTTTATCAACACACGTTGATTTTTACACTTAATAACCTCAAAAGAAGGAGGTTTGTTAAAAAACCCAGTCCCACCTGAAGCACCAGGCCCCATTTCAAAATCAAATCTGTAATTTTTTAGGGATTTTTTTAGGATTTTTTTTTTTTTTTTTTTTTTTTTTTAATTTTTAGCAGTACTCCAGATATCCCTGCACGCTGCAGGCTGATTTCCCAACAGGAAAAAGGTGGGACAAAACAACACCGCTCCAACAAAATCCAAATATTTCTGTGTATTTCTATACACTGATAATTATTAAATGGAAAATTAAGGTCTTCAGGCAGTTAAATTCAGCCTCAGAAATATCCCTTGGTTTTATTGCTTGACTTTCCAAGTGAAATCCTATTTTCATCCCGAACTCTGAAATCCTATTTTCACCCCAAACTCTGAAATCTTATTTTTAACCCAATGTACCCAGGCACAAATAGAGTTCCACATCTCCTTCCAGACAATAAAACAAGAGACATTGCAGACAGCAGCAACAAGAACCTCCACGACTCCCGCTTATCCAAGAAAAGCTCCCTTTCAAATTCAAATTTAAGACAAGAGCCACACGGGAAAGATTTGGGGAGTGCTGGCAGGGAGAGCTACTTCAAATCCTAAATCCAGGAAAATCTGGAGTGGCCCCGTGGGATTGGGCAAATCCAAAGGTGGGACAGGTCCTGAATCTTCCAGAACATTCCTCACAAACCTCCCCCGTTCAGCCAGAACTCGGAATTGAGAATTGAGGGGCAAGAGCTGAGCTCCTAAACCCAAAAAGCTGCTTTTGAACCCGGCTCTGATGTCTGGAGTGATTCACAGACATCCGTGGGGAATGAGCTGCCAAGGGGATTTTAATGGCACTTGGAGAGTTATTCCTGGAGGAAATGCTGCCTTGACTCGGCAGCAATCAGAATTTCACTCCTGCCCTGCCTCCATCACATTTGTGATGCTGATGAATCCTTTTAATGAACAGAAACATTGAGTATATCATGAAAACATAACCTGAAAAATCACCTGCTTTGAAATATATATATATATATAGTATATAAAATATAGATGATCTGCTTTTAAAGTTCCATTTTCAATAAGGACTTTACTTCAGACACGTTTATTCCTTAGAAATGGGAATTCCCAGGGCTTGGAATGACTTGAGGAGCTTCAGAACAGAAGTTTCCTCTCTGCGGGGTCAATATTTAGACCCCACTGGTCACAGCAATTTTAATTCATTTATTATTTAAACCCCTTTTATTTGGCAGCAGCTCCCTGGGTGCAGCTCCTATATCCTTCCCTTCTTTACTCCTGGCTGCTACCTCATGACCTTGGTGCATTTTTCCAGCTGTTTAGGAAAAATAATGGACGCAAAAGAAAAAATTTTTTAAAAATTCAGGAGCTTTTCCCAAGTCATAAAGGGTTTGGGATCGTGTCTGTGCTGATGCAATCTCACATTCTGTGCTGAAAGGAGAGGGAGAAAAGGGAAATCACATTTATTGTGCTGTCAGGATCCAAACAAAATGTCCTTTACCTTCCTGGAGCTGGACACTTCACCAATCCCACAGATTTCCTACAACAACACAACACCAGAGCCTTTCTTCCACCATCGCTTCCCCAAAAATAAGGGAACGGTCAAGAATCACAGAATATCCAAGCTGGAGAACGCCTCTGAAACACCCCAGGTCCACCAAAAGGCTCTTCTGCCACCAATTTAGGGCCGGAATTGCACTGGGATTGCAAAAAACCCCACACAGAGGCACTGCTGGTTGATCCTGGCAGGGCTCAAGGTGTGAAATTTCTCCCTGGCTGATGCTATCTGCACCTCCTGTTTGCAGCAGCTCCCAGGAAATCCTTGGAATCCCCAACGATATCAGCTCCTGGAATGCACCAGGAAAGGCTGGGAGAGCTTCCAGAGGGACACCTCACCCAGGGAGCTGCTGCTGAATAAATGAGGTTTAAATAATAAATTAATTCAAATTGGTGAGACAGTGGGGTCTGAATATTGACCCCGCAGAGAGGGAACTCCTCAAGTCATTCCAAGCTCTGGGAATTCTCATTTCTAACGAGTAAATGTGTCTGAAATTAAAGTCCTTACTGAAAACGGAACTTTAAAAGCAGATCATCTATATTTTATATATTTTTATATATTTCAAAGCAGGTAATTTTTCAGGTTACGTTTTCGTGATTTACACAATGTTTCTGTTTATTAAAAGGACTCATCTGCATCACAAATGCGATGGAGGCAGGGCAGGAGTGAAATTCTGATTGCTGCCGAGCCAACGCAGCATTTCCTCCAGGAATAACTCTCCAAGTGCCATTAAAATCTTGTCCTACAGAACAGAATTCCACAGCCAGTGGGAATTCCTTAATGTCAGGCAAAGCCAGAGGAAGCAATAAACTTTATTACAGGAGAAAAAGAGGTTCAGCAGCCTTTTGAAATTAGAGAACTTTATGCTGTGGCTCTGCGCTCTCACTCACCCACCCTGAATGGCTTTGGGGTTGAAAAAGAGGAGCAGGGAAGGGAAAAAACAGAGCCAACATTCCTGAGCAGCTGCTGTTTGATTATCGGGATAAAGGGATGCTGCTCCACCGCTCAGGAATATTTTAAAATATTCTAAGTATTTTTTTTAGATGCATTTCTATAAAGAAATGGATGCAGCAACTGAAGGGAACAGCTTGGAAAGTTGTGCATCTGGTCCCTTCCTCTGCCTCTGATGGAATAGAATTTCAGCTTTTAAAATAGAATTTATGGAGAGATGACTTCCCCCTGCCCTGCCTCCACCATCTCCCAAAATTCTGGGTTGTTTAAGGTCATTTAAGGGAAGAAACGAGGAGATGAAGGAGGATGATGATGACGTTTCTAATGCAAAATAAGATCAAAGGTTAAATACAACAACAAACTCAGAATGGAGGGAGTTTCCTCCTCTAGGCTTCTCCTATAAACCATGGAATTCCTCCTCTAGGCTTCTCCTATAAATCACGGAATTCCAGACCGATTTGGGGTGGGAGGGACCCTAAATCCCATCCCGTTCCACCCCTGCCAAGGGCTCCACTTTCCGCTATCCCAGGCTGTTCCAAGCCCCATCCAACTTGGCCTTGGACACTTCCAGGAAAATCACGAATTTCGACAGAAGAAAAAAATTCAATTTACAAAATTCAACCATGAAAACACAGCGATTATTACCCCACACACCAACTCCACATCCATCTCTCAGTTCTCCCTACGAAAACCTACAGTAGGATGAATATTAAACCTAAAGGATGGAACCTATTTGGGGTCTCTAGCTCATCGAGTGGATTTAGAACACGAAAAGCAAAAATCCCATTAAAATATTCATTAGCTTAGTCCAAAGAACTCGGATCACACTCAGCCAACTGTATCACCACAATAAATAACTATGGCAGGAAGGATTTTTAGGTAAAAAAAGAAGCTCATTAGCCAAGAAGAGAATAAAAAATTCTACTTTTCCTCACAGGATAAAGTACAAGCCTAGAATTTAAAAAATAAAAAATGGACGCTTTGCTTTTTGCAGGCATCCAAGTATAAAAATACCAATTTTGCCTGGAAAAGAGTGAGGAGATGCTGGGGCAGAATTCCTCCAGCTCTTATCAAGCACTGCATAAACAGCACAAAGTGCTGGGCAAAGATAAAGTTCTCCCTCTGCTCAGGGCTGCTGCTGTTATCAAAAAAGGGTCAAAAAGTGAACCCAGCCATGAGGGTTTTACAGCTTGAGCCCTTGAGAATAAAACCAAATTTGGAGAAAAAAAGGCACGTCAGAACTGAGGCAAAGACGAGAGAGAAGGTGTGGAAAGGGCTGAACCCAGAGCAGATTAATCCAAATAATCAGAGTGATCGATAACCAGAGAAAATTAATTAACTGCTGTACAACCCTCCACAGAAATTGTTCCAAAGGCAAAAGAGTCATTATCCTTGGTTTCCAGAGTTATTCATAATATGATTTAAGTTCTCTCCAAAAAGTCAATGTCAAGCAAGGGAAAATGTCCATTTATTCCCAGGCTAAGGCTTGGAAGAGCCCAATTTCCCACCTGCAAACACCTCCCATCCAAGGCAAGTCCAAATTCCAAAATTAAGGAATAATTGCACACCTTAAACACACTCAATCCATGGCAGACTGGGAGGTGTTTGCTGGCAGCCAGAAAAGTTGTGTTTTTATCGACACACATTGAATTTTACACTTAACAACCTCAAAAGAAGGAGTTCTGCTACAAAACCCAGTCCCACCTGAAGCACCCATTTCAAAATCAAATCTATAATTTTTTAGGGATTTTTTTCAGGATTTTTTTCCATCTCTAATGAACAGAAACCACCAGGATTTATCCAACCAGTGAAGGAAAAAGGAAATGTCTTGTCCACGACAAAGGAATGACCACGGGAGTTTCCTGCAGAACAGAAGGAACAGCACCCAGGTGATGACCACAGGTATTTCTAAACCAGGATGAATTTCAACCCATTTAGGGTTGGGTTTACACCTCGGTGTAAACCTGGTGTAGAGCTGGGCCCAAACCATCCTCTTTCTCAGTTTTTACGGCCGCTCAGAATAAACAACTTTAAAAAAAAAACAAGTGGCACCTCCAGGAGCTCCCCTCAGCCAAGGAGCAGCAATTTTGGGCCCTGTTTGATAAATTTCTCCAAGCTGGCAGAAATCCCTGCCCCTGGAACGGCTCCAGGAGCGGGAGAACTCTGACAGCCTCCGCAGCCATCTGGCCTCGCTTCAAAGGCTCGGGAGGGCAGGGTGGGGGAAAAACTGGGTGGAGTGAAAAAAATAATCCCAATTTAATTATAAATGGAGCTGCAGAATCCCATCCACGTGAAAGTCCTCCTGCTTTGTAGCACCAGTCCCTCCCGGGCTCGGAAAGCTGCCTGGGACAGGAAACCCTTGGCACCATCCCCTGGCGAGTGGCAGCGCACGTGAGGAGAGTCTGGAATGTTCCTCTTCACCAAAACGATGGAATTTTTTTGTTATTTCACTCCAGGCTGGAGGTTCTGGGCCTGGGACAAGACAGGGGGATGGAGGTGTGGCTGTGCTCTCCCAGAGTCCAGAAATGTGCCTGCCTTTCTCACTTGACTCGTGGTTTTTGGGGTCACCCATCCCTGCAGTTTTTGGGCTCATCCATCCCTGCAGTTTTCGGGGTCATCCATCCTCGCTCACAGTTTTTGGGGTCATCCATCCTCACGGTTTTCGGGGTCATCCATCCTCGCTCACAGTTTTTGGGGTCATCCATCCTCACGGTTTTCGGGGTCATCCATCCTCGCTCACAGTTTTTGGGGTCATCCATCCTCGCTCACGGTTTTTGGGGTCATCCATCCTCACGGTTTTTGGGGTCATCCATCCTTGTGGTTTTTGGGATCATCCATCCCCGCGGTTTTTGGGGCCATCCATCCTCACTCACAGTTTTTGGGGTCATCCATCCCTGTGGTTTTTGGGGTCATCCATCCCCATGGTTATTGGGGTCATCCATCCCCACGGTTTTTGGGGTCATCCATCCCTTTTCCCACGCTCTCCTTGCTCTCCCTCATTATTGTTGTCAGGTTTTCTCCCCTCCTTTAGGAAATAGGGAGAGGAAGGAGCAGAAATCGGGAGGAAGAGAAGGAAAACACGAGATGAGCCTCCAGAGAGTCCAAACCATGGCAGAAATGTCTGTCCGAAGGAGCAGTGCCGGGAACACCCCAAGCTCTCCAAATAAAAAGCTCTCCTGGACTTCCCTGCAAATCCAGGAATCTTTTTGTTTTACCTTCTTCCTTTCATTCTGAGCTGCAAAGAAATCCAATTTTATAATTCCCTGTGTCAACTCCATCGAAATGCACCCCTCAGGTTCCATGTGACCACTGACATCTCAGCAGGAAAAGAATGAATTAATAAGTGGAATACTGAATAATGAGCAGAGATCACTGCACCGCGCCAAGCGCAGGAAGAGCTAAAGGCACTGAACAAAGCTGCGTGTGCCTTAAAAATATATTAAATTATATTAAAATATAATAGAAAATTATTAAAATTTATAATATATTAAATATATTTCTAATATATTAAAATTATATTAAAATATAATATAAATATTATAAATTATATTAAAATGTCAGCTGCTATTCCAGCATTGAGAACTGTCACAAATAACATTAATAAAGTACTAAGCCAACCACTGACTGTGATATAACTGTAAATGAACCCCAAAAAACCCCCTTTTTAGATATTTTTGACTGAATTGAAAACAACTTCAGTGAAGACACTGCAACATTATAGGAAATGTTTGGACACTTCTAAATCCCAAATATAAAGTGTGAAAAGTGGAGTTCTCCACAATTTACTAGGTAAGAAAAAATATTCTCTTTTTTTTTTTTAGACAGTCTGGATCTAAGCACAGCCATTTCAACAGATTTCTGCTGTTGGATCCCAAATGTTGTGAGGGTTTCTGTTTTTTTCCCATCCAAAATCCCTTAGGTTCCCTCTACATTCCTACAAAAGTAGTCACAATTTCTGTTTGGGGTTTCACTTTTTGATCTGCGTGTCTTAACAAACACCGAAAGGTTCTTGCGTTGCATATTCTAACAAATAAAAATACCAACCCAGGAGAATTATTTCTCATGAGGGAAAGCCCAGAGAAGCTGCAGCTGCCCCTGGATCCCTGGAATTGTCCAAGGCCAGGCTGGAGCAGCCTGGGGTAGAGGGAGGTGTCCCTGCCCATGGCAAGGGTGGAATGGGATGGGATTTAAGGTCCCTTCCACCCCAAACTGTATCATAATTCCACAAAGACAGAAGGAAAAACAAACCCAAAATCTCTGTCCTCACACCACATTTTAAACATCATTTGTACAGCCCAAGGGGCAAACCCCGAGCCTTTCACACAGGAAATGCCAGGACCAAACCGCACAGATCCCCAGAGATTTGCACAATGAATTTTCACCCAAAAAGCAACAGGATGGGGAACTATTTAGTGCTCCCCACACGTGCAGAACTGAAGCACTCACCCAACCCCTCAGTGCCCCGGGACAGGGCCAGGATGGAGAGTGGGAAAGCTTTGGGGAGGAGGCAGCAGGGAGGTGCCAGCCCCAGGTGCAACAACCCCAGGAAAGGAGGATTTCCAGCCCCGTTCCCTTCCCTGCCTCACCCCAAACCCTCCCAATCCCTCTGCAAACACAGCCTGGGATCAGCAGGGGACAAAGCCTGGCTCCCAAACTCTCTGTGAACTTCAGTCTGCCTCCAGAGCAGCCCTGGCCTTTCCCTGCCGCTCCCAGCGGAGCTGCCCCACATTCCTCACGCGTTTGGGGCTGGAGCAACAAACCTCAGCTCCCTCCCTGTGCCCACACTCAGAAGGGCCCAATTTCCCACCTGCAGACATCTCCCATCCCAGGCAAGTCACCAGCCTTCCTGTTTTTCCAAAATTAAGGAATAATCGCACACCTTAAACGTATTTAATCCATGACAGACAGGGAGGTATTTCCAAAAAAATTTCCTGCCTTTCTCACTTGACTCGTGGGTTTTGGGACCAACATTGCCAACACTGCCAGCCAGAAATGTTGTGTTTTTATAGAGACACATTGAATTTTTTGGCTCACTTGCAGGTGAGCTAAAAACCAGCCCCTGCTGAAGGCAAACTGCGCTGGGGAAAAGGGGAAAAAAAAAAAGCCTGTGGGGTTCTGGCAGGGGATTTAGGGAGGGATGGGGACCTGTCCCAAAAACACAGCTTTGGGAGGTAAACTTCGTACACAACAAAACACACACAACTGAGTCTCCTAAAGATCTCGTACACAATAAAACACACACAACCGAGTCTCCCTAAGATCTCCTGGCTGCAAACATATAATGTATAATATGTAATATGTAATAAATAAATTATATATGTAATATATAATGTAGAATATGTAATTAATATATAATATAGAATATATAATATGCAATATAAAATATATAATATATAATGTAGAATGTAGAATATGTAATTAATATATAATATAGAATATATAATACGCAATATATAATATATATAACATGTAATATGTAACATGTAACATACAATATGTAATATATAATATGTAATATATAATGTAATATGCAATATACAATATATAATGTATATTATAGCATATAATATATGTTATATATATATAGGGGGGTATGTATGGTATACGTATATATACATACACACATAGTATATATGTATATATATATAGAGTGTATATATATAGACACAGTATAATACACAGTATATAGTACACACTATATATTATATAGTATGTATTACATAGCATATATATTTTTTATATATTATCTATTACATACTATATACTATATATTACGTGTTAGATGCTAGGTGGTGCGTGCCACTATATATTTTTTTTCCTGGTCTACCAGACCCACTTGAGAACTCCACCACCATCTCCAGTTCTTTTTCCCTCCTTTTGTTCTCCGTCCCTCTTTGTGAGTGGGAACATCACTCAAACGTTTCCCCTCGCACCACAAACCGTTTTGAAGTGGTTTTAGTTCGACACAAGAGCCATTTTCTGGCTCACGCTGCACTGCCCGTGACTCTGTCACCCTGAGGACTCCTGATTAGTCTTACACCGTTTGGAAAAAAAAAAAAAAAGAAAAACAGAATTTACACATAAATTACTAAAAAAGTTAATAATTAAATCACGTTACTGAGGCTGAAATGAAAATTCAGAATCGCGTCCTGAGAAACCCCAAGCACCAAGGAGACACAAACCCTGGACTCTGCGATTTTCCCAGCCCGCTGGAGAAGGCAGGGTGATGATTCCATGGCCTGGAGCCAAGGGGAATTCGTGGCTATCCCACACCTGGAGGTCACACACTGTGCCCAAAGCTCACCGAGCACAAGGCTCCTCTTTTCCCACTCGCACAAATCCCGTCTCGTTTGAAGCCCGGCTCTTAATTGGGTATTATTTCAAACAAGTGGGGAGGGTTTTATTTAGAAACAAGGGAATGTAATGAGAATTCAAGAAGAATTGTTGCCTTTTGTGCAGTGAAAAGACACCGCAGAGTTGTTTTATGTGAAGGAAAATAGAGTTTTTAATGCTCACTTCAGGCAAACAACTGCTTGGGCCTGGAGAAAACCCCACACATTAAAATAAACAACTTTTCTACTCCTTGATGACAGAGACAATAAACAAGCCCATGCTCCACATCAATTCCTGACACTTCAAGAGAGGAGAAACTGCAGATTAAAGAATGTGAAAAGTCTTTGCAGGAGAGCTAATCCCTGGGGAAAGATTGCTTTGGGTTTCAAATGTGGAAGCACATTTTGAAGTAGACAAGCGAAGGAGATAAATTTTTAAAAAAACACCTTTTCTCAAAGCACTGTTACCTAGCAAAAGGAACACGTGTTGGGTTGGGTTTGAAAGCGATGAAAGCACAGTGGAAAATATGTCAAGATTACCAGAAACCCAAAAGAAAACATCAGCAGGCTCAAGTAGGATTGCGCTGGGGCTTTCTTCCAGGAGGTGCCATGCTTGGATTTATGAGCAAAACCAAAACTCTACTTTTCAAGCACGGTCTGAAGCCTCACACTTGGGGCAAGTTAATTTAAAAAGAGACTTTCAGTCTCTCAGATGTCTCTCCTAATTTCCCAGTCTCCATCCTGGCACTGAGGCCCATCCACCCTCGGCCACTTCCAGGGAATCCTTTCCACTAAAATGAAATTTCACTCCCAACACATTGGCTGGGTCTCGCTCTAGCACAGAACAAAAATCTAACAGAATTTAATTGTAGCAAAGATTTGCCAGATTTTCCAAACAAAAAGGTTGTTGTTTCGTGGTTTGGGTTGGGTTTTTCCCCTCCTCCAAAAAAATAAGCAGGCGCGCATTTAAAATATTTTAATTGCCCCAATTTGCTTTGGTGGCCATAATGCAAATTAAGGCATGGAATTCACAAATAGAATCCCAAAACACTTCCAACACTGCCCTTTTCTAAATAGGAAAATATCCAAAGTGTTAGATTTATGTCTCCTACCCTGTCTCTTCCATCACCTCCTCTCTCTCATTGCACTGAGGTCTATAATTTTCAAATATTGGTTCTTGCCATTAAAAGTAATAAAATCAAGCTCAGTGTATATTTTACTACCAGACCTGCTGACATGCCTAAAATCTGCATCCAATGTCACAGTTCTTGGCCTTTTCAAGTCTGTTTCCATGTCAGGAGCTTAATGAGCAGAAAACCAAACAAGAACTCCAAAGATCAATGTCATTCAACAAAACCTTTTGCCTTTTTTTTCCAACGTGTGCATTCTTGAGAAGACAATGATGACAGATTGAATGTCAAAACCTTTTAAATTTTTTTCTAACCATTTAATTTCTTCTTTTTTTTTTTTTTTTTTTTTTTTTGTTTTAAAACGCTTAAAAATAAGCTCAGCTGCTTGGAGCTTATGCAATGTGAAAGCCAAAGCCCTGGAATAAATAAAAGACACACTTGGCCTTCATCTGAGGCATATTTAGCAACTCTTATTTCTTCGACGGGTCTAATCACATTTTATTTATAGAAACACCTTTCTTTATTAGGCTAAGATAAACATCCAGGTGTTTTATTGTGGTAATTTCTCTAAGACAGCAAATACGGCGCTGACATAATTCAAGTTAAGTGCAGGGAGCTCTGACTCTGGAATTCCCTTCCCAGCCTCACTCCTGCCTGCTGTTTATTTTGGAAAATCCCTGCCCCAGTCTGAGTTTGGTCTCCACTGATCCATAACCCATGGATGAGCCTCCATGCGCCACGGAAAATGTAACACAATCCAAACAAATCCATTTGCTGCTTTTCCACAGAGCCAATTGCTCAGCGCTGAAGTCACGGCGGGAAACAGGATCTTAAGGTTTTGAGTTGTTACAAGCCTGAGCAATTAAATCTCACACAAAAAACACATTAATGCGTGGCCTGAGAGCCTCTGAGGTGAGGAAAGATTAATAACCTCGGTATTTAACATCCTAATATAGCTGCAGGCGCAGGGAATTTTCTCTGCCTGCTCTACTCTGGGGGATTGCCCTGCACAGGGAATATTCACAGCCTTGGGCCTTCCCATTACGGCAGAAAATAAAAATCACAGATTTCTGAAGCTCTGGTCACTGCAATGCCAGGTCAGCTCACAAAAAGGCATTTGGGATTTTCATTCACAGCCAGGAGGTCAAAATGCAGCGAAGCACAACCTGCCAGTGCTTCCATTTTAGTCCTTCACCACAGCAGAGAGAGACCGAGAAAAAACCTCAACCATTCCTGATGTTCCATGGCATTCCTAAACCGAAATCCACCATCGGAAATTATTCCTGGGGTTGGGCTCTGGAGAGTGGAGCTGATTTTGATGAGATCACAGGACACAGAATATTCTGGGTGGGAAGGGACTACCAGAATCATGGAACCCAACCCTTAACCCACACTGATGTGACTTGTTTTTAAAGATATTAAACAGGAGTTTTTTCAAGCACCTCATATATCCATAAAAGGAAATAATGGTAAAAAAATAGAGAAAAAAATCAGAATAATGAATAAGTGCAAACTTCACATCCATCCTCTGAGCTGCTCCCAGGACTCCCCAGGCACTTCCAAGTTTTCCATGCTGCAATCAGAGGAAATTCAGCTCTCGGGCACACCCAGGGCTGGCAGGTCTGAGCAGCTCCAGCCCAGTCCCACACGTGTACTCACAGGCTCTCTCCAGGGCTGGTCCCACGGCACATCCCAGCTCTGCCCTCCCCAGAGCTCCAGAGAGTCAAACACACTCAGGAGGGGCAGATCCAAGGGAATTCCTGCTGGAAGTGGGGCAGATCCAAGGGAATTCCTGCTGCATTTGCACCTCTGATCCTGCAGGAAAGCCTCGGAGGGGTCACTGGTAGGGGAGCTTTGGGGGTCTGTGCTGGAGGCTGAGACACCTTCAGGGAAAAAAGGCCTTCCTGGAGGCTGGAAGGGGCCGGACAGAGAAATCACACGCACAGAGAAGAAATCACACATAGAGAAAAAAATCACAGAGAAAAAAATCATACACAGAGAAAAAAAAAAAAATCACAGAGAAAAAAAATCACAGAGAAAAAAAATCACAGAGAAAAAAAATCACAGAGAAAAAAAATCACAAGCAGTGAAAAAGATCACACGCAGTGAAAACAATCACATACAGAGAGGAAAAAAATCACACACACAGTGAGAAAAAAATCACACACATGCAGAGAAAAAAAATCACACACAGAGAAAAAAAATCACACACAGAGAAAAAAAATCACACACAGAGAAAAAGGGACAGACACACACAAAGGCTCCACACACCCCAAGAATCCTCCACACTCACATGCAAACTCACACACACAGAAAGACGCAGACACACAGAAAAAGACACAGAGCCCCAAAATCACACACAGGGACTGACACACACAGAGAAAGGCTCCACACACCCCAAAAATCCTCCACACTCACACACTAATTCACATAAGACACACACACAATGACACACACACTGAAGGACACCACAAACAGCAAAAGGCACAGACACACAAAGAAAGGCTCCACACAGCCCCAAAATCCCCAAAAATCCTCCACACTCATGTACAAACTCACACATAACTCACAGAGGAAGACTACACACACACTAAGACCCCACAGTCACACACAGAAAGGCTCCACACATCCCAAAACGACTCCACACTCACACACTTGACTCACAGAGAAAGACTCCACACACAGAGAAAAAGGCACAGACTCACCCAAAGGCTCCACACACCCCAAAAATCCCCAAAAATCCTCCACACTCAAACTCGTGACTCACAGAGAAAGAGTTAGCACACACTGACTCCACACTCACCCACAGAAAGGCTCCACACACCCCAAAATCCCCAAAAATCCTCCGCACTGAAACACAAACACACACATGTAACTCACAGAGAAAGACTCCACACACACTGACTCCACACTCACACACAGAAAGGCTCCATGCACCCCAAAAATCCTCCACACTCACACACAAACTCACACACACAACTCACAGAGAAAGACTAAACACACAGAAAGGCTCCACATGTCCCAGAAATCCCCCAAAAGCCTCCCCACTCACACGAGGCTCACACAACGACTCACAGGGAAAGGCTCCACACACACAGAAAGGCTCCACACACCCCAAAAATCCTCCACACTCATGCAGGACTTGCACAAGACTCACAAGCACAGTGGCACACACAGAGAAAAACTCACAGAAAGACTCCACACACAGAGAAAAAGGCACAGACACACACAAAGGCTCCACACACCCCAAAAATCCCCAAAAAGACTCCACACTCGCACACAAATTCACGTAAGACACACACACAGTGACGCACACAGGGACTGAGACACACACAGAAAGGCTCCACACACCCCAAAAATCCTCAAAAATGCTCCACATGCACACACAGAAAGGCTCCACACGTCCCAGAAATCCCCAAAAATCCTCCCCACTGACACCCAGAGCCGAGCACCCCCCGGGAGGAGCTCAGCCTTCACCCCAGGCTGTGCTTCCCTTATCAACTCTCCCATCCCATGGCTCTGGTGTACAAAACATTCAGTTCTCAGGTGAAGCAGAGCAGAGCTCCCTGTTTCCACGAGAGCTGTGCTTTTAAATGTTCTGTGTCCTCTCCTCCCTCTGCACAGCCCCAGGCAGCTTCCCACAGGTGGAAGGGAGGCCCTGACAGCTGCTGTGCATTCCCTGCCCTCCGTAGGGAATCCAAAACACTGATTTTAGGGCTCCACCTGGCAGTTTCCTGGATTTCACTGCTGTTTTCAGGGCTGCTGTCAAAATTTGGGTTTTTGTGTGTTCAGCCACATGGAAAAGGTGGATAATCGATGGCTATCGGAGCAGATTGTTGAAAACAGAGGGAAATTGTATTTCCCCCAATGAGTTCAGGCATTTCTGAGCCCTGGTGACACTGATTAACAATTAACCCTCTTCCAATCAGACTCAGAAGTTAATTAACTACTGCATCCTTGGTACAGAAAGGAAGCAATTCAGGTAAAGAAACTCAAATAAACAAGAGTTTAAAACTCTCCTGTAGTTGCACTGTTTTAAAATCTTTCTCTTCTTTCTCAGGGAGAATAGAGATAAGTTGCATTCTTGTGCTTTCTAATCTCTTTGTTTTGGTGCTGGATGCTCTAGAGTTGTAACCAATCATTATAGGGGGTGGAAAAACTATCGACCAATAATTATTACACTATTAATGAATATATAAAGAAGTTCTTGTAAATAAAGTTCCTCTTTTCACCATCTTGTGTGCTGAGTGCCTGACCTCCCTGCGAGCTTCCGCGAACCTCCGCGAATATCAGAAAATCAGAGCAACACCCTCCCAGAAGAAAAGAGCACATTTCTAGGAGCACAGTTCTTGGAAGGATCCTGACGGGATTTCCCCTTTCCTCTTTTCCCAAAGAATAAATCCCACATTCCCCACACCAGCCCACGTTTTATGTGCATCCACATTACAAGCATCTTCCCGCAGTAGTAAAATGAGTAACCCTGAAACTTTCAAAGGCACTTTACTGCTCATTTTATAGATTTCCCCAGCCCTTTGATGAGCTGCCATTCCCGAAGACAATCTCAGCCTCGCACCTTTGTGGCTTCTCCCCGGCCCCACCCATTTCCAGGTTGTCTGTGGGAACAGCAGGGCTGGGAACTCGCCAGAAATCCTGGCAGGGACAGAAAGCCCACTCAGGGGTTGGGGACAGCACCAAATCCATCATGGGGAGAAGCAAAACGTGATGAGAAACAAAATGTGATGAGAAACAAAATGTGATGGGAATTGGATCCAGGAGAGGAGCTGCTAAAGGAACGGTGCTCCGGGAAATTTTTAGTGATGTGGAATAAAGATTGGAATGGGGGAGTTGTTAAGGATGGAAAATCCCTCTCAGACCATCGAGTCCAACCTTCCCCAGCACTGCCAAGGCCACCGCTGCTCCTTGTCCCCAAGTGCCACAGCCACTGGGCTTGAAATCCCTCTGGGGATGGGGACTGCACTCCTGTTCTGGCCAACCTTTCCATGGGGAAATTATCCCAATGTCCACCCTGAGCCTCCCCTGGCCCAGCCTGAGGCTGTTCCTCTCCTCCTGTCCCTGTCCCTGAGAGCAGATCCCAAATTCCCCCCAGCTGTCCCCTCCTGTCAGGAGTTTTCCAGAGCCACAAGGTCCCCCTGATCCCCTTTTCTCCAGGCTGAGCCCTTTCCCAGCTCCCCCACCCTCTCCTCACACGATTTGTGCTTTTTGGATTGCTTTACCCCACATTAATGCAGAAATAAATGAATTTTGCTTCAGCCAGGAGAGCTGAACCTCCTCCTTCAGCAGCTCCAAAGAAGTCAATTTTCTGCAGGTCTAAAACTCGAGTTTCTGGTGGGGCAGAATCCAGATTTAAATCACCTTTAAAAATAAAGACAATGCCACCATTATCCCCATCCCATGGGAGGGAGCATTCTCCATCCAGGGATTATGGAACAGCTCCCAGTCCAGCTGCTCCTCCTCTGTCTAAAAATCAGGTGCTGGGGCTGACCAAAGAAATGGAAATATCGTGCACAGCCTGAACCAAATGATCTGGCAAAGCACACGAAGAAAAGATCAAAAAAGCGACATCCAAGTGGGGAGATGGAAATGAAAGACACTTGCCACCATCCACATAATTCCCATTCCTGCCATTGTTTGGGGATAATCAAATCCTCCAGGTGCTCAAGACAAAATCCTTCATTTGAATGCTCGGTCTCTAATGGGAATGCACCAGAACTTTCCTCCACAGCTGCAAAGTGAATTATTTTTCAATTTTTTTCTGCAGAAGGATTCTGCAGTGGCCTCCATTCTGGTGGAAGACAACCTGCTCAGCTGCCTAGACGAATTGACTGCTGTTAATAAATTTTTAACAGCTTTAATACAATATTTCTGTATCAATTATGTGCAATTTTTCAGTCCACAGCCACAGACAGACATGTCCCCGCTGTGATTTCTCTGCTGTACAACAAGCAGCACTAAACCCTGACCCCGGTGGCAAACCCCAAATGCTCAAATATCACTTTTACCCAACAAACTCCAGCGAGAATTGAGAATTTCCAGCGAAAGCTGGGATTAAAGCAGCGCTCAGAATAAATTCCCTTTGCCTTTGTGTGCTAACCCAGGAACAGGAACAGCTCAGGAGCTCTGCCGGGGCTGCTTTCAGCTGTGTTGACTTTCCGAGTGTCTGAAGTGCTGAGTTTCAGGTTTCACCTCTCGCATGTGTCCAGACTTGTGGTTTAGCACATTATCCCAACCTCTGGAGCCTTTTTTTTTTTATGGGAGAACAGGGCAGCGCAGTGTCAGGGAAGGCAAATCATTACCTCCCCAGCCACAATGGATTATCTGGAGGAATAAACTGATAACATTCCTCACACACAGCCAACAGGGGGGAAAAAAAAAAAAAGCACCGAGCGATTTAAATGTGAATTGTGGCATCAACCCCTCACCTGTTAACTCACGGGAGACAGTCCACGATCTTATCTGGGGGTGGTTAACCACAGGCGAGGTTGCAAACATGGATTTCAGCAGCTCAGACAATCCTCGCGATCCAGAGGAGATCTCAGCTCCCTTTATTTTGGCGGCTAAGTGCGCAAATAAAAATTCTTTTGCAATAATGTGTTTTTTTTAAAGGGTTTAGCGTGCAATTGCTTCATTGTGGTGGTCAGACTTCTCACAAAGCCACACAGAGAAGCGTATCTTTAATAAATATATATTTTGCATCTACCTGGGTATTAACAGAGGAGAAAAATTGGTTTATATTCACACAGAATAAAGGAAAATTTCTGCGGGAAGAGAGCTACAAATTGGACTTTCTCATCCTCACAGAGGCAGCACCACATTTTTGGCAACATTAAAGCAGCTGGGAATATGGCTTTAAAATCCCCAAACCCTAGAAATAACATTATCTATTTCGAAAAGTCTTCAAGCATCCACAGAATTCCACAACTGAAACATCCAGGTGGAATATTAACACCATCCATAAGATCAGAAAAAAAACAGTTTAGCAATATTATGTACGAGTCTATAAGCACTATTTATTTTCTTCAGTGCTTACCCAGATAAATCCTGGAATTTTATTTTGAAATATTCTGGATTTTTATTTTGAAATATCCTGGATTTTTATTTTGAAATATCCTGGAATTTTATTTTGAAATATCCTGGAATTTTATTTTGAAATATCCTGGATTTTTATTTTGAACAAGCCTTTGGATCCTCCTCTGTCCCTAACCGTGCTTCCCCTCAGTGTTCATAAATAAATTCACGTGTCCAGCGACATTTTCCGGTGTTTGGACACCCTGGGACAGTTTTTTCTCGAGGCAGAACAACTCTTAAAATCATCTCCAGGTGCTCCCATTCCTCTTTGGCTCCCTGTGCTCACTCCCATTCCATTCCCTGATGGATTTCCCAAAGCTCTGCCTTCAGCTGCTGCCCTGTGCTTAAAACCTGAGCTCTTGGAGCATTTTTTATTGGATTGAGGCATCAGAGGAACTGCTGTTTGCCCTGAGTTTTTTGAAGAAGAAGGGAAAATTCGGCTCCTTTCAACGCCAGGGCAGTTTTGTCATCCCCCAGATTTCGGGGAGGCCACATCCCACCCTAGAGCTGCGGTCCCTGAAGGCTGGAAAGGCCTTCTGTGGCAAGAGTTTGAGGTTTGCAAACCCAAGAGCAGCCTAAATAGAGAACAAGAGGTTCAGGGGATCAATTATTATGGGATGGCTGACGCCCCAGAATGCACTCTTGAAAAATATTTTTATTTAAAATTTTAAAAAAGAGAGGAAAGGTGGTTTAGCAAGTGGTGCAAAGGCAATCACTCACCTTCTCCCACCAGCCTGGCTATTCCCTGAGTAAAAACTCTCTTTGGAAAGACTCAGCCCTGAGGTTTTATTGCTGAGGGAGGCGTGATAAGGTATGGCAATGATGTGGAAAATGCCTTTGATCAGATCAGATCAGATCTGCTGTCCCAGCTGGCTCCAGTCGATGCACAGAACCAAATTCTGATGCGGAAAGACAAATTCTGCTCATTTCATATGTTACATAACCCCGAAAAAATGCATTGAAAGTATTTGATGTGACTTCAGTTACCTTGTGTGCCTTTTGGTAAAAACAAGAAGAGGAAAGAAACTTCTCCACATCAAAAATCCACATCTAACAATTCTCCTTTCTTAGAGCTTTCAGAGCTATTCTCCTTTTTCAGAGCCTCGGTGAGCTCACTAATTCCTGACAGGGAAAAATAAATCCCATGAAATATGTGAGCAAAGGCCTTTTCCTCCTTTCCTGGTAATTTATTTTTCTATACCACTGAAACCTGGCTCCAAACCACAGCAAACAATACTTTGCCACCAGCCAAGCCTCATTTGTCAGAGCAGCAGGGCATTGCAGAGCTGGGCTTGGGCAGGAAGGGAGTCAGGGCCACTGCAGCATTCCCTGGAGAATTCTCAATGGCTCAGGAACTGCTCCCAGCAAACGGAGGCTCCCAGTCCTGGCAGGTGGGTGGGAGAATAAGATTAGTATGGAATGGAACGGAACGGAATGGAATGGAACGGAATAGATTTGAACTGAACGGAACAGAACAGATTGGAATGGGACGGATTATAATGGAATGGAATGGAATGGAATGGAATGGAATGGAATGGAATGGAATGGAATGGAATGGAATAGATTACAATGGAATGGAATGGATTATAATGGGATGGAATGGATTATAATGGGATGGAATGGAATAGATTTGAACGGAACGGAACAGAACAGATTGGAATGGAATGGATTACAATGGAATGGAATGGAATGGAATGGAATGGAATGGAATGGAATGGAATGGATTATAATGGGATGGAATGGAATGGAATGGAATGGAATGGAATGGAATGGAATGGAATGGAATGGAATGGAATGGAATGGATTATAATGGGATGGAATGGAATGGAATGGGATCGATTGGAATGGAATGGAATGAAACAGAACAGAATAGATTGGAATAGAATGGAACGGAATGGAATAGATTTGAACGGAACAGAACAGAACAGATTGGAATGGAATGGATTATAATGGAATGGATTATAATGGAAAGGAATGGAATGGAATGGAATGGATTATAATGGAATGGAATGGAATGGAATGGAATGGAATGGAATGGAATGGAATGGAATAAGATTGGAATGGATTGGAATGGAATGGAATGGAATAAGATTGGAATGGAATGGAATGGAATGGAGTGGAGTGGAGTGGAGTGGAGTGGAGTGGAGTGGAGTGGAGTGGAGTGGAGTGGAGTGGAACGGAACGGAACGGAATGGAATGGAATGAAATAGATGTGAACGGACCGGAACAGAACAGAACAGAAAAGAACGGAACGGAACGGAACAGAACAGAACAGAATAGAATAGAAATAATATAGTGTAGTGTAATGTAATGTAATGTAATGTAATATATATATAATACTGATATTTGAAGAGTTGGTACAAAACAATCAATGCCACAGCCAGGAATGATTGTGGCTGGCGGGGAGGGACACAGGAGACAAAGGGATAAAAACAATAAAAACAAACGAGTTGTGCTTTGATTCACTGCAGGATACAGCCAGAAATAACACAAAATGGTGGTTTTGAAAATGTAATCTGCTCAGTGACAATGCCCTGAGGCGGAAGGGACCCACAGGACAATCCTGCACCTCCCCTGTGAGGACAGGCTGGAGAGGAGAAGCTTTGGGGTGACTTCACTGTGGCCTTGCAGGACATGAAAGTGCCACCAGAAGGATGGAGAGAGAGGATTTCCAAGGGCTGGAGGGACAGGACACAGGGAATGGCTCCCACTGGCAGACGGCAGGGATGGATGGGATATTGGGAATTGGGAATTCCTGCCTGGGCTGGAATTCCCAGAGCAGCTGTGGCTGCCCCTGGATCCCTGGCAGTGTCCAGGCCAGACTGGAGCACCCTGGGACAGTGGGAGGTGTCCCTGTCACGGCAGGGGGGATGGGATCATCTTTAAGGTCCCTCCAACCCACCCCACTCCTGGGTGGCGAATGCCCCGAATTCCAGCTCGATTCAGCACAGAGTTCACGGTGCCTGAGGCAAGGAGGGAGGCAATGACAGCCCTTCATCTCTGCCTCCTGAAGAACAACAAAAAGCAGATTTTAGCTGATTTAGCAGCTTGGTTCACCCAAACCCTTGCTCCTCTGAGGATTTTGCAGCACCTGCAGCACAGAGTGCAGCCTAAAGGACACTCAGCCCTGCACCCCAAATCTCTCATTTCCTGTAAGCAGCGAAGGAGAAATCCTCCCTCGCTCCACACATCACTCTCCTGCCCTAATTGTACTGTAATTATTAACTTCATTTATTGCTTCACAGAAAAGAGATTTTCAAGTCTGTGCAGATCAGCTGTAAATCTGCAGCTCTTTGATACCTCATGAATATTATGAACACTTATTTTAAGGTTTTCTTCACTAGAGATTATTGGTGTAAGCGTAAATTTTTTAGCCATCGTCTCACGACTCTCTCCAAATGTGGGAATTATTACAGGGAAGGAAAGGAAATATGGGAATTTCAGTTTCTGAATAGGATTATTTTGAAGAAATGAAGACAAATAGTCGATTCTGAAATGCTATAAAGTTAGCTTGTATATAGAAATTTAAAAAGCTGAAATAAAGAAACGACAAAATGAAACATAAAAACTCACAGGAAAAGCCCTTCCTGAAACTCAGAGAATCTTTCCCTTCTGCGCTGTAAATTTTGAACATCATCAGAGCAGATTGATATCAGGCAGCATTGTAATAATCTCAGAAAAATAAAATAATTAAGAGGAACAGAAAGCAGCCCCAGGCTGGAATTAGAGATTCTGCACAGAGATTCTCCAGCCCTTCCAACCACAGGGGGTTACAAAAACTGATATCCCAGAGGAGCATCTCCTGCTCAGGAGTCTGCTCTCCTGATTGCTGCAGAACCTCTGCTCTTCGGTTTTACTCATAAACCCAAAATTAATTTTTATATGTGTATATAAACACCCTCTGATTTGACTCTACATCCACGTGAGGCAGATGAGATGCTCTGAACCCTCCCAAAGAGAGAGGCAATCTTAATTTTTAAAATTTTTGATTAGCGGGTTTTGTTTTAATGGATGGACACAGGACGTGCCCTGGGAGCAAACTCAAATTCTGGAGCAAACTCAAATTTTGGAGCAAATTCAAATTTTCAAGCAAACTCAAATTTTGGAGCAAGCGCAAATTTTGGAGCAAACTCAAATTTTCAACCAAACCCAAATTTTGGAGCAAACCCAAATTTTGGAGCAAACTCCAATTTTGGAGCAGCCACATTTCCCTGGACAGCTGGGATCCAGCGGCTGATAATTCTGCGTCCTGAAACACAGCGGGGAATTATTCTACAGTCCAAGCCAGGCTGGATTGATGATCCTGTGGGTCCCTTCCAGCTCTGGATATTCCCTGATCCTACAAAATGAATTTCCTTAGCTGAAAGAAGGAACAGCAACACCCCAAGCCCACCCTGAACACACCAAAACTCTTCAGATCTGAGGCACCAAAACTCCTCCAGTCCAGCCTTAAATGCCATTTCAGCCCAAGCCAAACCCCTGAAAGAAAATTCCATCACCGTGGGACACACGAGGCTCCTGCCCGCGAAGCTTTTAGCTCCATTTCAGCGCATTAAGCCGAGCTCTGAATTAGCGCAATTTGCCACAACAGGTTTCTTCACATCGGGACAAAACCGGGGCAGCATTTTTCCCCAAAAAAGGATTAGCTGCCGCCGAGTGCTCCCGTGTGCATGTTTAGACTCCTGAGCAGGGTAATCGGCGCCCCGCGGGCGATGATCCCCAGGGCTGGAGATAATCTGGTGTCTGTCTCGCTGCTCTTGACGTGGCCCCAGTGGGGAGGTGAGGGAGGGAGGGAGGGAGGAAAGGAGCCCTGGAGCAGCAGATATTCCAGGTTGGGATGGCAGCCTGCGCCTTCCAACAGCTTCAACCTGCACGGCCTGGCGGGGATTTAAGGGATAAAATATTCCATGGAGTCACCGCGGAAGGAATTATCACGATCCCGCTAAGGGTGGGGTGTCACGGAGGGGTTTGGCTGGTGGAATTTTAAATAACAGGCAAAAATTGCAATATCTGGCATCAAAATCTAAGGCAAGTCTACATAACAGGCAAAAATTGCAATATTCAGCATTGAAATCTAAGGCAAGTCTAAATAACAGCAAAAATTGCAATATCTGGTAGTGAAATCTAAGGCAAGTCTAAATAACAGGCAAAAATTGCAATATTCAGCATTGAAATGTCAGTCTAAATAACAGCAAAAATTGCAATATCTGGCATTGAAATCTAAGGCAAGTCTGAATAACAGGCAAAAATTGCAATATTCGGCATTGAAATCTAAGGCAAGTCTGAATAACAGGCAAAAATTGCAATATTCGGCATTGAAATCTAAGGCAAGTCTGAATAACAGGCAAAAATTGCAATATCTGGCATTGAAATCTAAGGCAGGTCTGCTCCTACAAGTGCTCTTAATTCTCAATGCATATAAACCAAGGAGGGCTGAAGGATTTCAGTCTTAGCTCCCCTAAAATTCAGAAATAACAGTGTGATTGGGCTACAAGGGAGAAAGACACTTCTTTATAGGAAAACAAGGCCATTTTGACATAGGAGAGACAATTGTTCTCACAGACACACTAATTTATGGTCAAAACCAATTAAGAGTGTGAAAACAACCCTATTTCAACATTCTGAGTGAGCAGAATGTCCAATCTATTTTTACACCTGATTTTTTCACCCACTTGTTGCAAGCATCCCTTCCCTCTTTGCTAATTAACACGTGCTCCTGTTACAGCAAATGCAGGATAATGAGGGATGAAAATGAAGGATGAAAATGAAGGGTGGAGTGGACCTTCCTCTGGATTGAGGGCTGGGGATGGGAAACATTAAATCCAAGAGTCCACAATTCTCCCTGAGGAGCAGTGAGGGCAGGACTGGGTTCAACCTGTGCCACCTCTACAAACTTCAGGAGAATTGCTAGGAACGGGATGAGCTTTAAGGTCCCTTCCAACCCAAACCATTCTAGGATGATTCTCTGGGGTTTTTTTAACACAAAACCTCAGATTCTAATCCTTTACTGCCCCACTTCCAGACCTGCAAGGTGATACCAACAATGAGGGTTGTAAGTTTATTCCAAGCAGGTTTCACACAACAGTTTAGATTTGTTTGAACGTCAAAACCAAACGCAGACAAAACACAAATGAACACCGTTTTACCCCGAATTTGGTCCAAAGCCAATGCCTGGAGTCCAACTCAGGCACTTCAAAACCTGGGGCTCCAGGTTTGAGGTAAGAAATCCCAATCTCATTTTGTTGGATCATGGCTCGTGCTGCCTGTTCTGGCTGCTCATGGACACAGCAAGGAAACAACGAATGCCAACATTATCCTGAGCCTTCACTTAAAATCAGGGAATCCTGGAATGGTTTAGGTTAGAAGGGACCTGAAATCCCATCCCATTCCACCCCAGGCCATGGGCAGGGACATTTCCAGTATCCCAGTTGGTCCAGCCTGGCCTGCAGCATTTGGCTCTGGGGATAACCACCCTGGTGATCAAACCTCTGCTGAAATCACGTGCAGAGCCAGCTGAAACCTCTTATTTAGACTCAAAGATTCTCCCAGCAATTAGCAGAAAAATAACCTGCCAACATCACATGCATCACTCAATCCGTCCCAGCCCTTCAGGAAAGCTGCCACCTGAAATTCCCTCTGAAGTTTATTGGCGTGGGACTCTCGGAGGTGCCTTTTCACCACTCCTGAACTGTTGGACATGCACCTCATCCAGGAGGCCTTTGAGGCACTCACGGGAATAACCGAAGCATTCCTTTCCTTTGAGTCTGCAGGATGCAGCCAATGGATCCACAGAAGGGAATTAAAAGACTGAGGAACGTAGACTTGAAAAAGAAGGAGGGGGATCTCAGAAGTGTCGGAATTCATGCAGCAAAATAATTGATTTTTAAAATTATTGCTAATCACAGAATGGTTTGGGTTGGAAGGGACCCTAAAGCTCATCTTGTTCTGAGCCCTGCCACGGGCAGGAAATCTTCCATGGGCAGGGAATCTTACATGGGCAGGGAATGTTCCATGGGCAGGGAATGTTCCATGGGCAGGGAATCTTCCATGGGAAGGAAATCTTCCATGGGCAGGGAATCTTACACAGGCAGGGAATGTTCCATGGGCAGGGAATCTTCCGTGGGCAGGGAATCTTCCATGGGAAGGAAATCTTCCATGGGAAGGAAATCTTCCATGGGCAGGGAATCTTCCATGGGCAGGGAATCTTCCATGGGCAGGGAATCTTCCATGGGAAGGAAATCTTCCATGGGCAGGGAATCTTCCAGTTGGTGACTCTGCTTTGTAAGCCAAGTTTGCAACTCCTGATTTCAGACAGGGCTCTCCTATGTAATTACCACAACCCTAAAAACAGATAAAAGGAAACATTCCCTCTCTGTTCTCCCACAGCTGAAATTTGGGAAAACGGGGAACCAGGCAGGAAGAGATTGGGATGAGCTGCCTCAATCATGAGTTAACGGCACAGGTGTCTCTCCTACAGAGCTCCCAAGGGTGCAGGAACAGGCGCCTGTTCCTCTAAAATGGATTTTTTTTTCCCTGCGGCACCTCAGGGTGCCAATGGCACAACCTCCCTGACCCACACACCACATCTCCCCCATCCTGGCTGTGCTTTCCCCCCTTTTCCTGCCAGACAGAGCGCCCAGGAGAGGGAATTCACCACAGGCTGAAGGATCAGAGGCAGGATCCATCCCGTAAGCCGATTACGGGATTTCCCGGGCTCCTGCCGGCGAACATCACCCTGATGTCAAACCTCAGAGATAGAGCCCTGACAGAGCCCGGCTGAGGCTAAAGGCCTGGAGATTATCCCTCGGGAAGGGATGTCACTGAGAGGATGTGACCGGCGGGGAGCAGAGCAATTATCATGCTGGGAAGCACTAATTGACTTAAAGCAAGGAAGGCACGGCGGGAAGAGGGAGAGCTCGGGTGAGGGAGTTAATTGCGGGCTGGCTGGAAGGGGAAAAGCCTCACCAGGCAGAGGTTGGTGAATCTCCGAGCTGTGCAACAACCAGGACAACTCCCCTGCTCCGTGCCATAAAACATCCCTCTGCAATTAGCTCTGGAATTCACCTGCGCTGCAGGTACAGGGCCTGGCCTGGGACACAGACAGGGGACTGAGTCTGTCAGCTCTGAATTCTCCTTCTCTGAGATCTTCTCAAACTTTATTCTTTGTCCTCAGAAACCTTTAAATCTTTTTGTCCTTTTCTTAAAAACTCATCCAAGCAGAGCTGTGACAATGGGGAGGTTCAAAGTCACGGAGAGAGCTCGAAAACTTTAAACCCGGAGGTTCAAAACAGAGATCTCAGCACTTAATATTTTATAATTTTAAACCAAAACATGTTTGTTGAGGGAGAGAAACTTGACTCATTCCCTGAGCATCTGGGATTAGCGGCAGTGCATTTCTGGAGGAGGCTGCAGCACACGGCTCTGCAACTGCTCTGATCTCTGCGGCTCCCCGCGTTACCCTCTGACAGACGGGAAATCGCACAATCCCATTTTCCTGACATTGCCCTCAGGAATCAACCAGCTGGGTCTTGCACACCAGGCCTATCTGCGTGAACCACGTGCCCTCACCAACCGCGGGAGTGTTTCCATTCCCTGCATCAGCACAGCACCCGGGGCCTCGTGCAGGGCGCAGCCCTCGGTGCCCACAATCCACACAGCCCCACAAAATCCCACACAGCCCCACACAGTCCCACACAACCCCACAAAATCCCACACAACCCCACAAAATCCCACACAGCCCCACAAAATCCCACACAGCCCCACAAAATCCCACACAGCCCCACACAATCCCACACAGTCCCACAAAATCCCACACAGCCCCACACAATCCTACACAGTCCCACACAACCCCACACAATCATCCCACACAGCTCTGCTGGGTGTTGTTCCAAGGGATTCACAGCCTGATCCAGCACGAGGATATGCACCTGGATGTAGGGAATAGGCACAAGGAGCCTGTGTCCCTTCTGAAGGAAAACCCCACGCTAAAGGCAGCAATTCCTCAGCCTGGCAGAGCCAGCCCAGTGCCTGCTCATGTGCTTCCATAGGATCACTGAATGCCTTGGGTTGGAGGGACCTTAAAATGGAGGGACCTCATCCCATCCCACCCCTGCCATGGCAGGGACACCTTCACTGTCCCAGGCTGCTCCAAGCCCTGTCCAGCCTGGTCTGGGACACTCCAGGGATCCAGGGGCAGCCAGAGCTGCTCTGGGAATTCAGCCCAGCCCCTGCCCACCCTCCCAGCCTTCCCAATATCCCAATATTCTTCCCAATATCCCATCTCTCCCTGCCCTCTGGCAGTGGCAAACCATTCCCCCTTGTCCTGGCACTCCAGGCCCTTACCCTAAATCCCTCTCCAGCCTTCACGGTGGGCAGTCTGTATTTCTCACCCCCAGATTTTGCTGCGCTAAGTACATTTTTACTGTGTTCTGTCATTTCCTACGGTGCAGCCCCACTGCTAAAGAGCCCGAGGTTGGCGTCCACACCTGTGGAAGGCAGAGCCTGGCACTTTTTACAGCTCTATAATCATCGGGAGATGTGTAATAAGTGCATTTTACGGGAGCCCTGTAAAACACGGGCTGTGATTTGGGTCCCAAGCACTTGACGCTGCACACCCAGCGCTTCCCACAGCCTGGCTCCTTCCCGCCAGCGCCACAGCTTGGGGACACCCTGATCTTGGGGACACCTGCTGCTTCCCGTGCAGCTGGGGACACCTTGATTTCGGTGCCATGTCCTGCTCCCCAAAACCACCAGAGCTACCGACACCCTGATTTCGGTGCCACCTCCCACTCCCCAAAACCACCAGGGCTGGGGACATTCTATTTCGGTGCCACCTCTGTCTCCCCGCGGGGCTGGGGACACCCTGATTTTGGTGCCACTTCCCACTCCCGGTGGGGCTGAAGACAGACACCCTGTTTTCGGTGCCACTTCGCCCTCCGGTGGAGCTGGGGACACCCTGATTTCGGTGCCACCTCCTCATTTCGGTGTCACCTCCCGCTCCCCGTGGGGCTGGGGACACCCAGATTTCGGAGCCCCCTCCTAATTTCGGTGCCACCTCCTGATTTCGGTGTCACTTCCCGCTCGCCGTGGAGCTGGGGACACCCTGATTTTGGTGTCACCTCCTCATTTCGGTGCCACCTCCTCATTTCGGTGTCCCCTCCCGCTCGCCGTGGGGCTGGGGACACCTTGATTTCGGTGTCACCTCCTGATTTCGGTGTCACCTCTCGCTCCCCGTGGGGCTGGGGACACCCTGATTTCGGTGCCACCTCCTGATTTCAGTGTCACCTCCCGCTCCCCGCTGCCGCCGGGGCTGGGACGCGGCTCAGCATCACCTGGGGCGGCAGAACGGGAGCCGCAGCCCCGAGCCCGCCCCGCTCCCTGCTCCCCTTCCCCGCACTCACCTTCCGTGCCGGGACACCGGGACACAGGAACGGCAGGACACCAGGACACCGGAGCTGCGGGACACCGGGACACCGAGACACAGGAGCAGCAGGACACCGGGACACCGGGACTGCGGGATACCGGAGCGGCAGGACACAGGAGCACAGCACACCGGAACACCGGAGCACAGCACACCGGGACACAGGAGCACAGCACACCGGAGCACGGCACACCGGGACACAGGAGCACAGCACACTGGGACACCGGAGCACGGCACACCGGGACACAGGAGCAGCGGGACACCGGGACACCGGAGCACAGCACACCGGAGCACAGGACACCAGGACACCGGAGCACGGCACACCGGGGCACAGGACACCAGGACACCGGAGCACCGGAGCACAGCACACCGGGGCACAGGACACCAGGACACCGGAGCGCAGCACACGGATGATGTTCGGCCCCGGCCGTGCGGGCGGCCCGGCGGAGGAGGGGCCGGGGCGGAGCGGGCGGCTCGGACACGCCGTGCCCGCCCCCGGGGCGGTGGCACCTGCGGGCGGGCGGGACCCGGACACCTCCGGGGGGACAGGGGGAGGCTCCCGAAGGTCCCGGGGATCCCTGGAACAGACCCTTCCCCGACACCCCCTGCCCCGGGACCCTCCCGTGCAGCCACGCGTCTGTTTTCCATCACAGCGCATCGAAATATCCTAATTTTAGGATAAATACAGCTTCCCTTGGGATCAGCTCTGCTGGAAAATAAATTGAAAATGTTTAAGTTTGAGCTAAGAAGTGTTCGAATCCATAGCGGCAGCCTCGCAGCGAGTCTTTTTCTAGGGATGCAGCTCCCATTCCTTTGTTTTCGCTGCGCTCTTGCGAAAGCTGGAGCTTGGAAATAGATACTGCAATTTGTGATGTTTTCACAGAGTTAATTAACTGCTGCAATCCCACATTCCGAAGACGAAATTGTAGGGATACACTTGCAAACAGTCTGCTCTCTAATTGAGTTCATCCTCCAGGCATGAGCTTTATCGAGGAGATCTTGAAGGGTGAATATTTTTGACTCATGGAAAAAGCTCCTGCAGTGTTTGCCTTCCTCTGCAGGACTATTGGGGAATGTTTGGACTTTCCATCCTCTCCCCTTACTATAAACCATCGGCATTGGAAAGCCTCTTCTTCCCAGGTGGAGCCATCCTCATCCTGCAGGAGCTTTTCAGAGGGTGAGGAAGTGCATCTTTCGCACTGAAAGCAGCACATTGCAAAATTTATTCGAATAATCGACTCCAAATTTTACTGGACTGATTTCTAAGTCTGCTTGACATGGTGCAAAAACCATGTAATCCTCGTTAGGAATCTTCTCAGCAGCAAAAAAAAGAGAGAAAACCATTTCTACAGAAACCTCACCATGCCTGGAATTTGCATTTCTGAGGAGAAAAGTAATGATTTAATTGAGAAATGCTCAGAGTAATAATTACTGGAAATAAGCTGTTTAGAAAGCTCCTGAACATGACTTAAGGGAAGTGGAAAGGACACAGGAACTTCTACTCCATCACATAAAGTGAGTGGAATATTCGTATAAAAATGGAAATACATGCACAGGGGAAGTGGAAGAGTCTCCCTGACATCCTCCAGGCCACTGAAAAAGAGGAGGAAGAAGGAATATGTCCATAGAGAGGTAGTAGAGAAGATGCAATTATTTATTTAAAAAAAAAAAAAATTATGCTGTGTTCACTCCCCAGTCATCCAAACCTTTAATTAGTGCCCCTGGATCCCTGGCAGTGTCCCAGGCCAGGCTGGACAGGGCTTGGAGCAGCCTGGGACAGTGGGAGGTGTCCCTGCCATGGCAGGGGGGAATTGGGATGAGCTTTAAGTCCTTTCCAACCCAAACCTGGCTGGGATTCTGTCAGTTTGTGAATGACTTTCTGCAGGTTTAGAGGGAAAATTAAACCCAGAGCGTGGCCTCAGACATGGCCTCGGCACAGGCTGGAGTGTGGTTCTATTGAATGAATCATTCAGAGAATCATGGAATATCCTGAGCTGGGAGGGACCCACAGGATCCTGGCCCTGCTCAGACCCCAAAACCCCACCCTGGACATCCCTGAGAACATCATCCAAACCCTCCTGGAGCTCTGGCAGCCTCGGGGCCGTGCCCATTCCCTGGGGAGCCTGGGCAGTGCCCAGCACCCTCTGAGGAAGAACCTGTCCCTAAAATCCATCCCAAAGCTCCCCTGCCCAGCTCCAGCCGTTCCCGTGTCCTGTCCCTGCTCACAGAGTGCCCTGTCCCGTGTCACACCAGGCGCACACGGCAGAGTTCAGTTCAGTTTTATTTCCACTGTAACGGATTTCGAATGATACATCATGCAGTCTGCCAGTGTATCCATCCATCTCCGACAGAACTTCAGCACGAAGATAAAAGACTTATCTCCACGGGCTGGGGGGAGGAGGGTTCAGGTCTGCTATCAAGAGTTTAATACAGTTCAGCATCATTCGATGCAATGGCAAAAAAAAAAAAAAATTTCCCCTTGTTACCAGCAAAAACGTGTCCACCATTTATTTCTTTTTTTTCTTTTTTTTTTTTTTCCTAAATTGAACACTACTGTAAAGATACATAGAGCCCAGAGAATACACATCTGCAGTACACGTTACACACTTTACAAACTAGACAGGTATAAATCTACAGAATGCCTCGGCCCCCGCGGCCCCAGCGGGAGGAGCCGGCGGAGCGGTGTTTCCATCCTGCACAGCGGATGGTGCCGGTGCACGGCGCGGTTCGTACAGGCACGGTGAGGACAGAAGTCAAAGCAAGGGGAGATTCAGATTATCCTGCCCGTTTGTTTCCCTTTTCCCCACGGAGGAGTACTTCAGTCGCGGTTATGTGAGGTATTTCTCCTCCAGCAGTGGGAATCTGAGGAGCCCTTTTCCTTTCGGACCTTCATCGCCATTTGGTTTAAGTGTTTCTTCAAATGAAACCGCGTTCCAATTAAAATCCTTTGTTTTGTTTGTTTTCGAGCCTTAGGGCAGGGTCAGATGGGATATTGGGAAGGAATTCTTGGCTGTGAGGGTGGTCAGGCCCTGGAATAGAATTCCCAGAGGAGCTGTGGCTGCCCCTGGAAGTGCCCAAGGCCAGGCTGGAGCAGCCTGGGACAGTGGAAGGTGTCCCTGCCCAGGGCAGGGGTGGAATCAGCTGATCTTTAAGATCCCTTCCATCCCCACCATTCCATGATTCTATAATTTATAAAGATTTCAGGCTACAATTTACAAAGATTTCAGGCAAATGTGCATCTTAGTCCACTAGGCTTTATAAAGTGAAATCGAAAAGTTACTCAAGGTTCTGTGGGCAGGAATTGTCGGAGTAAATTTTGTAGGTGACTTATTTTTAAGTTTTCAGTCTGTTCAGGATAATCCAACTCTCACCCTTGTTGAGTTAAATACAGAACTTAAAAATGCATCAGCCAAGGTCTTTCCAAGCTTAAAACTTTCCTTCCTTTCCAGAAAACAAGTCGATGAAACGTGAACTCAAGGACAAACACAAGATATTTGAACATATCATTAAGAGAAGCTCAAGTGAGCCAGAAATACTTTTTAATTACTAGCAAAAGGAACAATATGCACTTTAGTTCCATCTGAAATCCATTTTCCATTCAGGAATGGTATTTCCACCCCGATTTGTCCCATGCATGACATTTTTGGATGTGAAATTTCATTTGCGCTGTACAAACCACAACTTTAAAAATGAGCTTTGAATAAATAGAACACAACACTCAAAGAGCAAAGAAAGGAAGATGGGGTCAGGAAACAGCAAGAGACAGGTTCTGATCTCTGCAGAGCAGATGTGTGGTTTTCCTTTCCAGATATAAAATGTGAAAGCCTTAAAAATGGTACAAAAGTCGAATATACAACACGCGATACAAACTGAAGTTGCCTAGTTAAAATAGGCTTCAAAAATTAAAAAAAATCAATAGATAAGCAGAGTATGTTCAACTGAGAATTCGTCACTTCCAATTATCAAATATTTCAGGTATTTAATTTTGAGAATTTTAGCCTAAGGCATCTTGGGGGCATTTCTGAAAGTCCTCCTGCAGTGTTGGTGTAAAAGTGAACTTGGAGAAAACTTCATCGTTTTTCCGCTGGTGGCACTGACTGGCTGATCAGCACCAGCACGAGGAAGAGATGTCCAGGTTAACTTACCCCTCAAGCTGCAGGAAGCTGCCAGAAACTGCCCCAAAAAAATTCCTGGCGACGCCTTGAGGAATTCAGACCTTTTTCTGTTTATGGAATGCTGCATTTACAAGATAATTCCGTACCGAACGCTGAGAGACACAACAAAAAGTTCGCCTACAATACAAAATCTCTGACAGCAAATAAGCTTGGGATCTTTTCCTAGAACCAAAACAAGAGGATTATTAGTTCCTAGTAGAAACCTCAGCTCTGACCAGCTGGGAAGACAGCACAGAGCAGTTCTGAGTTAGTGATTTTATTAAAGATTGCATATGGCAAGTTCACAGTTCATTCTTCTGGCAGTGCACATGCACGTAACGAAAGAAAATATAAAACTTTGGAAAATACAAAATAAATTAAATACATGCAAATCTGCAACTTCATTAAACAGGTTTAGCAAAATGCTTCCCCAAAATAGTGCAACATTAAAAAACAAAAACAAAAAAAACCAAAACCAGTTAAATTAAGTCCAACTTACTTTGCAACACCCTAATTTCAGTAGAAAAAAAATATCTAAAGTCAACTCACAATCTTCCAAAACGCTCTACGGAACTAAAGAATTCTACACCTACACATTCAGAAATTAAAAAAAAAAACCCCAATCAATCTCAAATGAAAAAAGAGCAAACGCCTGCAAAAGAAGACCGGAGGGCTACGCTCGGCCGGAGCCTTCCCAGAATCCTGGAGCCTTCCCAGAATCCTGGAGCCTTCCCGGAATCCCGGAGCTTTCCCAAAATCCTGGAGCCTTCCCAAAATCCCGGAGCCTTCCCAAATCCCGGCTCCCTGGAGTCCCACCTGCCCCAGGAGATGTGGAGGGAGGAGGAGGAGGAGGAGCAGCACCTTCTGCCTGCCAGCAGAACCTTCCCAGAGCAATTCCAGTGCCCCCTTGCTGGGAGATGGAAATTTGCTGTCTGAGAGATCCGAGGAAGGCTTTTCCTTCCCCTGGAGCAAGAGGGGACCTTCCATAGGATGATGGATCTACAAAAACATTCCCTCTGCACATCCCAGCACAAAAATTCCCAAATTTGGTCTGCAGAGGACAGCTCGAGTGTCCAACTCTCACCTCCTTTTGGCCTTTTTAGGGAAGGGTTTGGGGGATTTCACTCTCCTTGTTCTGGTAGGGAACTGCTCCCTCCGGGATCTGAATTGCGGTGCAAACGGATCGGGGCTCGTTTTGGGGAAAAGGGGGAGGTGTTTGTTGGATTTTCCAAGGCAAGATTTCCACAGCATTCTGAAAGCCTTCAAAACTTCCTAGGGAACAACTCTCACAAACACGTGGCTAAGCCATGCCACTCCAGGAAAACCCACCACTGTAGGGAGAACTACAAGGAAAGAGGAGCTTAATTTTAAAATAGGTCACACAGATAAATTCATGGAACTACCAAACTTCAAATCCTAGGTCTATACTAACAGATTTCTCTGCATCCCGTTTGTTCTTTACCAGGTACTGCAATAAAGGTTATTTTATACAGTCCAAAGATTTTTTTTTTTTTTTTTTTAAATCAGGATATTACAAATGGTTCTTTGGGGAAATTTCCTTCTGAAAATGTTAAGCAGTAAAATTAAACCACATAGCAGCACATTTTCATCCCCTAAAAATATAAAATAATATGTATATTATACAGGAAATCAGTCATGACAGAGCACAATCACCTGCCTTTGATGGCACTTGGTCATTGAATAATTAATTCCTTGATGCCAGAAGTCGGGAATTACCGATGCCAACTCGGAAAAAAAAAAAAGCATCGCTCTGAGTGGAGAAGCCCCAACCTAAGCAGCGCCAAGGGCTCGTGGAATTCGGAGTGGCAGACTCCCTATCATCCTTACTGAGGTGGGAATGTTCCAGACGTCGGACAAGGATCTGGAGGAGCTGAGCTGGACACTTCTGTACACGTGGAGATCCTACGAAGCTCGGAGTACCTGGGAGGGGGCGTCGCCGACGGCGGTGGGAAGCGCAGGATGGACGGGACGTGGACCGGGTTGGAGAGGGGCAAAAAAGAAACTCATGTGACTTAATGACAGTCCTTAACATGCTAAGTGGAACTGACCTGCCGGAGAGAGCGAGAGAGGGAAGGGAATTAGTGGATTTGGGAGAGGAGAGAGCCGAGCACCCCAATGGGATGGGCAGCGACCAAAGCGATGGATCCGGAGTTGTGTAAGAAAAATGATGGAATTTGGGTCTCACAGACAGAATGAGCCAATCCTGATGGAATTCCCTCTCTGCCACCTCTAGCCTGGCTTTATGTGTCGCCTAAACACCAGCTAAAGGTCTAACTTTCTTCTTCCCTTTAATCTTTCTTTTCCTTTAATGGGATTTTTCTCTTGGCTGGTTGGATGTGCTGAAGAGCCAGAGAGGTTTTATCTCATGTAATAGGGAGGAAAGTGACAGCAGTTGAGTTTAAAAATTATAAATCAAAGGGATGAAAAAATACAAATCTGAACCAATCCTTCTGTTCTCTGTCTCCAGACAGAGATATTTTCCTGATATATATATATACACACACATATATAAAATAAGTGTTTACAGAAATAACTAATATATTTTATATATAATAACATGATAATACTATAAAAATATACTATATAATTTTATATGCAAACATTGTACAAGCATATTTTACTAAAATCCACATTTCTTTCTCTTCCATCTGCTGGGTTAATCAATCATAACCACCGACCAGTCCAACAGCACTAAGTGTCTTTTATCTTTATGGTGAATAATGAATGAACACAAGATAAATCTTTCCTCAGCAAATGTTGAAATGGGAACTTCATTTTTATTTCATTGCTGTTAAATGACTATAGAAGGAAGTTTTGTCCTAATTCCAGCTGGGTAGAACTGCACCATTCCAAAGCACTTTCTGCAGAGCATAGGAATGTCTCAGCAATATTATGGAAATAATCTGGATGAAGTTTTCCTTGCACAAGTGGTACCTTTACTACCACCCTTACTCAGACCCCTGGGTTTCCATCCAGGCAGCTCAGAATTCAGATTACTCACATACTCCCAATTTTGGCACTCAAATATTTGCAATTTGCCAAGAATCTTCTTAACCAAAGGACCAAAACTGAGGAGAACTGACCTTCGCTCACTGCCCACACTTCGCTCACTTCTTCAACACTTATTTCTTAATAATTGTTTATTACTTAGTAATTGTTTCATTCCAACCTGTGGGGTTGCCATTTGGGTTTCAGATTTTTCCTAGTTTTTTCCAGAAACCCCAAGCCCATAACTTTATCCAGTTTCTTCCAAGATTTTCCATCTCCTCTTTCTCCAGCCTCACTTTCCCTGCTGCTCCTCTGTAACGTGGCCTGAACCTGCTCATCTCCACAGCCCCCAAATCTAAACCTCAGCATCTGAAATATCTGAATGGTATTTTAAACCTCCTGATTGCTTTTTCTTGACTTCCACAGTCTTGTTTTTACAAACCCATCCAGTTTGAAGTGTGGTTATTTCATTAACAATTTTTATGAATCTACAGTTGTTCGCTTGACGTGTGTGACCTGTTTGAGTGTGACACTTCATTTCACAGCGGTTGGTAAATTAAAGGTGCACTTCTTTGAGGCAGGTGGCAGCTTTTTCCCCCTCAGAGTAGCTGTTAGAATCAATGTTTAGAAATCTTTGACAGGGCTCTGTGTCCCACTCTCTGCCTGGTCACAGAGGTGGGAATGCAATGAGGCACCTCACTCATGAGATGGAAAAGCCAATTTCAGACCACGGAAATTGGGCTGAAATTTCGGACTGATGCACACAAGCACTTAGCAAAGCCTTGCCCTAATTTACCCCCAGAGGAAATATGTTGTTGCTGGAAGCTCTGGGGCTCATGAGCACAATGAGCAGGAACAATCCCCCGGCACAATAACAGCTTGAGTGTGGCGTGATGGATGCTTGGCATGCAAGCCTGACATGAAACATTCCCCCAAAAAAGCTAAAAACACCCAAGAATGCCTCGAGGAAACCACAGACCATGAAGAGAGGCGTGAGACAGAATTAATCCTCAAGGAGGGCAAAGAGCCAGACTTGGAGGGACAACTTTGCTGTCCCCAGGCTGCTTTTCACAGCCACTCGCTGCCATCCAGCTCTTGGCATGTCTGTGGCATGAACTGATCATCTAAAATAATGCACATATAAAATCTCTCCAATTATGAGCAGCTGAAGAAAGAAATGAAGTCCATGGAACAGCCTCCTGGGAAAATGCTGCTCATCTTTTGCTCAGGAAAACCTCAAGCCCTTACAATTAAAGTAAAATATTTAGATTTTTTTACTTTTCATGAAGAGAACTAAGGGCACAAAGTTTGCCAAATGGTGACACTCAAATTTGGAGATGTCTGTGCTGCCACTTGCAGCTGCTCTACCTCTGTCCCAGGCTGGAATATCACAACATGGAAACACATCCACGGTGCAGAAAGCAGAAGACAAAGGAACCTCTGGAACTGTATTTTTACTACATGAGTTTCACACCTCTACGTGTGAACTTTGGTCCAGATTTATCAGAGCAGTTTTTAAAAAACTTTTTAAGTGCTAAGTCATTATAATAAAACCTCTCCCCAGCAGCTGGCAAAGCCTCTTAACAGGCACTCAGCTAGGGAGTGTTGGAATTATCAGCAAACAACTACTAAAAATAGAAAAAAAAATACAGTGGGTGTCCTAAAAAGCAAGATTGAAATAGAAGAGAACCGAGTGATCAGTGGGAGAAGAGATGGGTAAGTGACTGTGGTCTCACCTCTCGTTTATTTGGTGTTGTGGTAGTAGCTGGAGTTGGACATCCCTCCCCCTCGGATGGCGTGGACGGCCGTCGGAGAAGACGCGGGATAATGGCCAGGGCGGATGGGCTTGGCTGCAGAGGGAAAGGAGCCACCAAACAACACATTTCAGCTCTCACATTTTAGTTTTCCACCTCACCTTCTCCTCCAAGAGAAATCCTATTTTTTCCCAGCTGTGCTTGGCAGTGTGTTTTCAAATCCATCTCTGAGAAACACAGCGTTCCCTGTCTCAGCCAACAACAAATACACCCATTTTCCTGGTGGCACACCCATTTTCCTGCTAGCACATCCATTTTTCTGGTGGCAGAGCCCTTCCCATGCATGGGATCTGCAAAGATTATGGACTGTCTAACAACAGAGGGAAGTCACCTGGTGGGCAGTGAGGCACTTTTTATAACCCATTTACAACGTTCCAGAAGATGCCAAGACAAAGCTTGGATGGCTTTGGGAGCATTCAGCAGGTGACACTTTGTGCTGCCTGATTCTCCCTCAGGATTTCGTATTCTCATCTCCATCTAAACCATTATCCTTTGGCAATCCAAACAAATCATCCCCAGAATTGCCCCATCCCTCTGTAGTGTGCGTGCATTAGCTTGTGCCTCGGAGATATATCAATATCTGAATTACAAAGGGAGAATTTCGGAAATGAAATCACATGGAGGAGTAATCAGGGGAAAAAAAGAGAAAGGGACAAGGTCCAGAAAGGTAAGGAAAGAATGAAAGCAGGGAGGGAGCGTGTGGGGGGAGGAGGAGGAAGAAAGTGAGCGACTAATTTAAGGAGACAAGTTTTCAGGTCACTAGCAGGGCACACAAGACCCATTATGCCCTTTATTTACCCAGCGAAACAGCAGAGCCTCTTTAACCTCGAGGTGGGGCAGATCCTATAAAAAGCAAGGCCTTTGAAGATTGCTGTGCAGCGGAGGAGAAGCAGCCCCCGCGTTCTGCTGCTCTCTCAAACCAACCCCGAGCGAGCCCGAACCACGTGGGCAAAGCCTTTAGCTCCATGTCCTCACCGATTTGGGCAGAGTGTGCTCTCCGGGCCATGTTCTTGGCCCTCACGGCCTCCTTAATGCGATCCACCTCCTGCTGGTAGCGCTTGCGGTCCCTCATGGCGTTCTCCTTGGCCTCCTTCAGTGCACTCTCCAGGGCCTTAACTCTCTCTGCCGTAGCTCGAAGGCGTTTCTCCAGCTTAGGAAGCTCGCAACGAAGATCTGCATTATCACGTACCAGCTGCGGGGAGAGAGGTTCAGAGGGAAAATGATGCCTTTGAATATTTCCAGTTTTTTCTCTTAATGCACCTGTAACTTGCTGCAGTTTAGTGCTCCTTACAAAGTGCTGAAATCCTCTGTCCCAGCACCTTTAACCAAAACAAGGCTCTCTGAACACAGATCCAAGGACAGATTCATTGCCTTGGGGCCTGAAAATATGGAAACAACAGTGAGCTGGGGGAGCAGGGCTGGGGTGGTGAACATCATCACCTGAGGGTGATTGGAGAATTAGGGGCCAATATGCCAATGAAACAGAACTTGTAAAAGGTGAAGGGCTCAGGACCCAGGGTCCATTTTGGGTGTAGTCCCTGAGGGGGACGTTCATCTGCCTGAATGTACCTTGAAGGCCTCGAATAAATTTGTCCGCATTTTATACTCCTAGTTTGTTTTGGCTTCTCTTACAGGCATCAGTTTTGGCGACCCAGATGCGACGAAGGTCTCTCTCCAAAAGGAGGTCAAAAGGAAGTCGTGAAAATGCCCTCGGAGAAATGGCGGGAAAAGGCCCCCTCACAAGGAAAGGCAAAATGGCGCCGGCTGCTCTCCACGCCTCGTACGCCAAAATTAAAGAGGTTTCTTCCAGAAATTAATGTGGAAAGCTTATGTTACAGAGAAATTTAGAATATCCCGAGCTGGAATGGACCCATGAGGAGCAACGAGTCCAGCTCTTCACCCCACACAGGGCACCCCAGCAATCCCGCCCTGTGCCCGAGAGCACCATCGAAACTCAGTTTCACTCACAAAAATCATTTGTCTGGCTGAGGAGTGATGTTCATTTAAATTGTCCAGTGATATTCATTTAAATTGTTCATTTTAATTGTCCCAAAGAACAGCAGTTTATTACATTCAACAAAAGTCCAGAGTTGATCCTGAAAGATGAGGCCTTCAGCACCAACCCTGACACTGCAGAGCTCTCCACAGCCAAATTTGCTCCTCTGCAATTCAAAAACTTCAGCAGAAACTCTGCATTTCCTCAGAACACAGAAATATCCAGGATTTTGCAAATCCTTGCTCACCTCATTATTTCAAAATAGTGATGTTTAAATATGTCTTACAGACAACACTGAGTTATCACCCCAAATTTATCATTTCCAGTGGTTCTATTGCATTCACCTGTGTGTTCCCTGCTCAGCCATGTGGGAAAATTGGGAACTCCACTAAGAAATCACTTTTAGGTTTATAATTATGAATGTAATGATTATATGCAACTTTAAATTCATGCACTCCCTCAGTTCAGTATGAACCTGAGCGAGGTCTATCAATTATCCAAATAACATCTGACTTCCCGGGCAGCACCAGCCAAGAGAGGATTGATTTTTAATAAACACAAAACTGATGCAAACGGGCAGAAAATCCAGCACAATTTCCACTGAACAGATTACACCACTGCTGGAAGTCAACAGAAATCTGCTCCAAAGGAGTGACTCTCCCTTTTCCGGAGTGAAAAGTGGATTAACGACCACATTAATAATGCAGCAAAGCAACAGCAGGTCCTGACATTCACACGTTGTTTAACAAGCAGAGCATTTTGCACCTGCCGGGCCAGGCTCAGTGCTGGAGAAAAACACAAACAAGCTGAAAAAACATTGCCACAACGTGTTTTTCTGCGAGTGTTAAGCCCTTGTTGTGTGAAACAGTTATGATACAAAATCCAAGCAGGATGGTATCGAGTCCAATGTCACTTTTCCCCTCTAAGTTTCTTCTAAGCTGTGGATTCCAAGTTGATTTGGAGTAAATACACGCTAATGAGAGCTATAAAAATCCATATTTGAAACCCAGCAGATGCATGAAACGAGTGCAAAAAAAAAAGGCAAAATTGTAAAAGAAAAGCCACTCTGAACATGTCCCAGTTTCCACATTTAGAAAGTAGGTCTTTAAACCATCTGTTCCCTGGGAATCTCAAACCCCCAAACCTTAGCGGACACTTGTCGCAGTCCAGCACTTCCTGCTCTTTTGGCACTTCCACAGGAAGAATTAAAGCAAATTTGTGAGCGTGGGTCACTGAGAGAGCTTCAGGAGAGCGCAGGACACGGTGTTGTGTCACTGCTCAGAAATGAAATCCAAACAGCTTCAGTGCTTTGTGCTGTGCACCTGAACAGTGGGACACAGCTCCAGCATACTGGGAGAGGAGATTTCAGGGAGAAATCCTTCCCTGTGAGGGTGGGGAGGCCCTGGAACAGAATTCCCAGAGAAGCTGTGGCTGCCCCTGGATCCCTGGCAGTGTCGAAGGCCACTAGGGCTTGGAGCAGAAAGGTGTGAAATGTGAAAGGTGTCCCTGCCCAGGGCACTGGAAGGGCTTTAATCCCAAACCTGGGATTGTATGGAACTGGAACTCCATGCAGGAGTGAAGACACAGAGATGGACAAGCCCAAAATGACCAATCTCAACACCCAGGGAGGCACCAGCCCTTCAGCTGCACAGAAACTCCAATTCCATCCTTTTCATCGTCTGCTGCTTGTACCCACTCCAGTCACCTCCGAGGAGCCTCTGAACAGCTCTGAGCCAGGAGTCAGAGCTGGGGATGCACCACCCATCCACAAATCAGCTACTTTTATGCATTTCTTAGTGCCAAAGCAGATCTATTTCACAGGAAAAAAATAATTCCTTAATTACCACATTCCTAGAAGTACAGGGAGTGGGGCAGAGCAGCTCTAACACCAACTCCTAATGCCAAGGAGTTTGGAGGGTGCCTTTCCCTCAGACAGGACAGGCTACCTTCCAAAATTACCCTTGCAAACATTTAAAAAGTGCATTTTTGGATGGAGGCAGGGAAGGAGGGGGAGAAAGGGAGCCTTTACCTGTTTGTGAACCTTTGTAAGTTGTTCCAGGTTGTTCTCAAGAAAGGAAATTTTCTGCTTCTGCGCAGCACTTCCACCTCCATCATCACTGTCCAGCTCAACACTCTGCACACAAAATTGCAGCACTCAGCAAAGCCAGGCACAGACCCGAGGGGAAGCTCAGATCTTCGGCAAATTTGAGCTCCCCAAAGGTAGAAAAGTCTTACAGAGTCCCAAATTAAAGAGAAATTATTTTAACTCTTCTTTTGATATTTAAGAATCACCCCTTACATGAAAAATAAGCTATTTTTACTGAATAATTATGGGGGGATCATGGATCCCATTATGGAAAATCAATTTATGTTGAACTATTTCTGAAGCTCATCATCTTTGAGAATTTTGTAGCTGAACTGCGCTGGAGTTCATTTCCCTCCACCACCAAAACTTGTCCTTAACAAATTAGGACCAAATAAAAGCTGATAAAGAACAGAACAGCTTTAATCTTCTTCCTCATTGTTACTGGAAAAGACATTATCCCATTTGGTAACAGCATGCACTAAAGGCTTCCAGCAAATCACAAGAACAATGCAAAAAAAGGAGAAGATTTGGGTTTAAAAGAGCAGAGTTTTACTTTTTTAACACGGGTGGTAAGATCCTGGACAAACAGTTTGCGCAGATTGTGAAGAGTCTGAAGTTCTCTTGCCTGGAATAAAAAAAATAAAATAATAATTTTTTAAAAAGCATTAATTACTAGGACATAGCAGATACTCTGGTGTGAAAGTTCTCCTTGGATTTGAGTTGATAAAAGGAGAAAGAGCCCTGGATTCTCTCTCTAGGAAACACAAGGGCCCACTCTGAATGCCACAAAACAAACCCCATCCAGCCCCAAAACCATACTGAAGAAAACAGCTTCTCCAAAACTGGTAAAAGCAACCTTTTAAAATTTTAATTTAGGTACTTCAAAGGTGTTTACTCAAAAATTAAAGTATATTTGAGCTGGGTATTCAGATACAGGGGGAAAAGCTGAATAAAGCATAATTAAGACCTACCACTGTTTCCTCCAGTCCTTTAAGGTCTTCTCTCGCTTGTTCCCTTTTATCATTAAGGAGTCTGGAAAATCACAACATGGAACACAAATCAATCCCATCGAGCAGAGGGGAATCAGCAGCACATCTGCAGCTCTCAGCAAATTGTACATCTCTAATTATGCTTTTGGCTGCCCCAAATATCCAACTTTATCACATGGATGGGCCCAGTCACCACCTCCATCTTTTGTGTCCACACATGGGATTTTTCTCTTTCATTTCCAGGAAAGGTTTCTACTCAGACATCTGATTTATCACTTTAGAAAACCCCCAAAAAATCAACAAAACCCCACCAAAAATTCCTGAATTCTTTCCTGCTTGTTTTGCTGAGTATTAAGGAATGAGAGATTTAACACTTGCTGTGATATTTTATAAAATGAGAGCTCTAATAAAATCTTTTTTGGCAAATATTTCATCTAAGCTTTTTCTTGTATCAAAGCCACTGATACAAAAATACAGAATAATTGGACTAACTATTTATTAGTAGTTCATGCTGGCTTTGCTTCTGAAATGATATTTTCAGTGTGAATATTCCAACCCAAACGCCTCTCCTCAGCACATTTCCCATGGGCACACGAAGAGGCACAAAATTCAGGGAATTCACCAGGAAACTGTGCACTTACATGAGCTTTTCCAGTTTCATTTCTCTTTCCTGGTCCTCAATTTTTAATTTGTCATAATCAGCGCTCAGCTTCTCCTGCTCCAGCTGCAGCTTCTGGTTCATACTGGAATGGGGAAGGAAAAGTCAGCACAGCTCAGCCTGAACTCCAGGAGGGAGGGAGGGGAAATCTCCATGGAAAAAATGGGACTGGGCAGAAAAAAAGTAACTCCCTATTGAAAAATTCTGGAAGAAATGAAGCATAAAGAACCTGAAGGGCATTATTTTAAAATGTTGGAGAGCTAAATTCAATGCTTTGTTTCCTCTTCCTTAAAGGACACAAACTTGTTGGTCTCTTCCTTTCTTTCTTCCTCATTTCCCTACAATTAATCTTTGGCTATGTAATAAATATGATAAGAGAATGCCTAGATTTTAGAAAAAAGAAGAACACAGGAGCAAAACAGAGTCGCATTGGTGTGTCAGGAAAAAATATAAAAATATGTGAAAATGAGAGCTGTGGCTCAAACAGCTCAGAAGGTCTGGGGCAGGACTGGCAGGATCTCAAACCTTCCTGGGGATATGGTTCAGTGGTGGCTGAACTCGATGACCTTCAGGGCATTTTCCACCCCAAATGATTCCATGATCCTTTAAAATCTGCTCTCTCACCTACTGACCTGCAGGTGCAACGCTGCTCTTTTTTAACTCTGTAATTTTATGGCCTCGTTAAAGCTCCCCAATAAAGAATTAGGCACTGTAATCCACCGTGTAAAATAATTACAGGGCTGGCTGCTGCATGTAAGGACAGAACTCACACAGAAACATCAATCAAATGCACCAAAACCAAGCCAGCCCAGGGCAGGACAGAGAAGGGATGGACAGGGTGGACATACTCCCTGATTTCATCGATGATTTTCTGCTTTTTTTGGATTTCATCCCTCAGCTTGGACAGCTTACACAGAAACATCAATCAAATGCACCAAAACCAAGCCAGCCCAGGGCAGGACAGAGAAGGGATGGACAGGGTGAACATACTCCCTGATTTCATCGATGATTTTCTGCTTCTCTTGGATTTCATCCCTCAGCTTGGACAGAACTCACACAGAAACATCAATCAAATGCACCAAAACCAAGCCAGCCCAGGGCAGGACAGAGAAGGGATGGACAGGGTGGACATACTCCCTGATTTCATCGATGATTTTCTGCTTCTCTTCGATTTCATCCCTCAGCCTGGACAGCTGCTTCTGGTGGGCTTCCCTGTGGCTCTCCATCTGCTGCTCCAGAGCCTTCTGCAAGCACAGAGCCAGCGGTCACACACGAATTTGGGGACACACAGCTCTGGTACCCAACCTCGAGATCAGAGGGAAAACTATCCCATCCATGCAGGGATCTGCCTGGTAAATCCTGCTGTCATTACAGAACTCCTGTCTATTCATCCAGGCATTGAATTCCCTTTTTAGCAGCAGCTGTACAACAATTCTGACTCATTTTCTTGCAAAAACTATCATGTGAAAACCCAGGGCTTGGCCATGAATGACACTGATTTTATATATATTTTTTTATATCAATTCTCTCTTATTTCCCCTTTATTCACCAAGGAAATACATGGACAGTTCTACCTGTGACAGAAGTAAAGCCCAAACCTCTGAGAATTGTTCATCCACAGCCCTGCTATTGAAATTGTTATTTAAATTTCAATTCTAGGATTAAATATGCCTCAAGCAGCAAGGCAAGCTCAATGTTTCTCTTTAGATTGCTAACAAAATGTTTGCTTTTTCCTTCACAGCTGTAAGGTACAGCTTTAATCACAACTGCTTTAATTACTTTACAACTGCTTTAATTCACTTTAAATTTTCATCAAGGAGAGAAAAGTTTTGTAACTAAGATCCTCTATCACTATCTTGTAAAATTGTCTTTTTCACCTGCAATTTGCAACCCCATCAAAACAACTCATTATTGCAAACATTTCTTGGCATTCTGAAGGAAAAATACCAAGAAACAGCTTTATATTTCATGATTATTTCCAGGCCTTAATCAGAATTCCAGTCAAACTTTGGGGAAGTTAATCCAATTTCTCAGTACCTCAATGATATTAACCCCAGCAGCCTCATTCACCATGGAGCAAATTGACTTTCAGCGGAGCTCCAGCAGCAAAAAATCAGTGTAACACAGAGCTGAATCACTGTCATTTTGGACCATGTAAACAGGAAGACAAAACTCCACCACAATTATACCAAGAAATTCCCTCTAAATTCCCGTTGTGCCAAAATACCTTCATCTCCTCTGCATCCTGGAGCCGTGTCAGGTGCTCCTTCTCCTTGTCCTTGAAGCTGACTTCGTGCATTTTTTCTGTTTAAAGGTGAGGAAAGTTGGGAATTAACCACACAATTCCAGCCTGTCTTATATCCAGAAATTCCCCTCAGTCAGGGAACATTGCTCGTGCAGAAATCCAGAGTGATTTTAAGGCTACAGGTTAAAAATTCACATGAACCACGAGCCTAGCAAAGCTACAAGAACTGCTTTTGACAACTCCACATTTTCCACATGAAATTGGAAGGGGAAAGGCAAGAAATCCTTAAAATTAAGCAGCTGGGAGCTGGGAAAGACACAACTCGTGCACACCTAAGGGAGGCAGGGAGCAAGTGCAATTTAGATAAATATCCAAGAATTTTACAGAATATTTAGCAAGATCGATCGGCGCTGTTTGGCAAAGTATCTGTGGGGTGTTTTTTATAATTTTTCCCATCATTAAAACAGAAAACTGAGTCTCCTAAGACACGGTTGGTAAAAGAAATGATGAGCAGGAGATCTCAAGCTGTACCTTGAGCACGTAACTTGGCCAGCTCCTCGTTGAGGGAGTCCTGGGACTCCTCCAGCTGCCTCCTCTTCTGCTCCATGTTCTGCATGTAGTCTGTCAGGGATTTGATCTTCGCTTCGTGCTGGAAAGACAAGAACAGAGGTGAGGAGCACAGCTGTGTCCCGGGAATTGTGTCCCACAGAAAGGAGGGAAAATGGGAAAATTTCCACAGGTGGTGTTTGGAGAACACACAGCAAAATTGTCTGGGAAGGATAAAGAGATCAAAACAGGCTGTGGTTTTAAAGGTCACGCTTCGGAGCCTGATTTGGGATTTCAAAGTAATTCCAAATTGGAATTTCAAAGTAATTCCAAATTGGAGTTTCAAAGTAATTCCAAATTGGAATTCCGAAGTAATTCCAAAACTTCCCTGGAAGCTTCTGACTTGGGGTTAAACCAACAGCAGCAGCATTTTAGATGCACACCAAACTTCTGAGGTGGCTTTGGGATCTTGCACCTGCAGGAGCTCAGATCCACTCCCCCTGGACATCCTGATGGTTTGTTAATGCTAACAACCTGAACTGGAAGGGTGTGAAGTTTGTAGTGAAAAATGGAATTAAAATATTCTAATTTGGGGACAAAAATTGAGATACTGTCTGAATTATTGCATCCTAATTCAAAGGCCAGTGAAGTTCTGAACCTGTGGTTCACCTTAAAATCTGCCTTGGCAGAGAGGGGATGAGCTCTCAGCTCTCATTTCAGTCCCTGCCACCCACTCAGAACCCCTGTACCACCTGGATTTCCATCCCAGGAAGTTTTCCTGTTTTTTCTGTTATTTTACAGCTTGCTGCCTTGTTTCCTTGGCAGCACAGCAACAGAGCCCATCCGGGGAGCTCCCCAAAGGTTTGGCTCATGAAAAACACAGACAGTGATCTTTTAAAGTGATCCAACACACAAACTGATGGCAAGGAAACCACTCCAGGGAGGAATTCCTGTGCTATTCCACAGAACCCATCTTGAGATCTGCATGGCAACGTATGGCACGGAGTGGATGTGCTGAAAATGAGCTGTGAAACACCAACAGAGCCAATTCGGGGAGATCCCCAAAGGTTTGGCTCGTGAAAAATACCGTCGGTGATTTTTTAAAGTGATCCAACACACAAACTGATGGTGAGGAAACCACTCTAGAGAGGAATTCCAATCCTATTCCACAAAACCCATTTTGAGATGTGCATGGCAATGTATGGCACGGAGTGGATGTGCTGAAAATGTGCTGAAAAACACCAACAGAGCCAATTCGGGGAGATCCCCAAAGATTTGGCTCGTGAAAAACACGGTCAGTGATCTTTTAAAGTGATCCAACACACAAACTGATGATGAGAAAAGCACTCCAGTGAGGAATTCCTGTGCTATTCCACAGAACGCATTTTGAAATATGCCATGAGTATGGCATGGAGTGAATGTGCTGAAAATGTGCTGGAAAACACCAACAGAGCCCATCCGGGGAGCTCCCCAAAGGTTTGGCTCATGAAAAACACGGTTAGTGATCTTTTAAAGTGATCCAACACACAAAGTGATAGTGAGGAAACCACTCCAGGGAGGAATTCCTGTGCTATTCCACAGAACCCATCTTGAGATGTGCATGGCAATGTATGGCACAGCATGGATGTGCTGAAAATGAGCTGTGAAACACCAACAGAGCCAATTCGGGGAGATCCCCAAAGGTCTGGCTCGTGAAAAATACCGTCGGTGATTTTTTAAAGTGATCCAACACACAAACTGATGGTGAGGAAACCACTCTAGAGAGGAATTCCAATCCTATTCCACAAAACCCATTTTGAGATGTGCATGGCAATGTATGGCACGGAGTGGATGTGCTGAAAATGTGCTGAAAAACACCAACAGAGCCCATCCGGGGAGCTCCCCAAAGGTTTGGCTCATGAAAAACACGGTTAGTGATCTTTTAAAGTGATCCAACACACAAAGTGATGGCAAGGAAACCACTCCAGGGAGGAATTCCTGTGCTATTCCACAAAACCCATTTTGAAATATGCCGTGAGTATGGCATGGAGTGAATGTGCTGAAAACGTGCTGGAAAGCACCGAGGGGGAGGAACAGCAGAGACAACACCGCGCACTCAGCAAGGCCAATTCTCCTCTCCTGGCACAGCCATTCCTCAGCAAGGCCAATTTCCCTCTCCTGGCACAGCCATTTGGTGGGGAATGAAGCTGGGAAGGCCACAAAGCTCTGGAGAAGGTCGGGCAGCCCCACCTGGGAGATGAGGAGCTGGCAGGCCGCGAGCTCCCTCTCGCTGGCGTTCATCTTCCTGTTGGAGTCCATCTGGGCGCTCTCCAGCTGCTTGCTGCGGTTCACCAGCGACTTCACCTCGGATTTCATCTTGCTGATGTAGAGCCTGGCCATGGTGAACTCCTCCTCGATCACGCCGTTCACATCTGCCAACTGAGAGCACAGGGATGGGGATTTGCTCACAGCCACAGCACCCAGAGGTGCTCCCGCTCTGGGAACTGGGCTGGGCGCTTGGGATTTGGGACAGAGTTGGCATTTTAGAGAGTCTGGAGAAGGGGAGAAGGATATTAATTATTGCCTGAGAATTTAAAACTCATGTTTTGAGGATAAAATCTTGAGATTGGAGTCTTTCTATAGCGCAAAAACCACTCATTTTATATATATATGTATATAAAAAAAATTAATATATATATATTAAGGAGACATCTTCCTTTGGAATTTTTGATTTGCTTTGCCCTCTTATCTTGTATGTTTTTCACACGTGTGTGAAGGGATATCATGTCAGGTTGTTATTCACCAGGTGTCAGGTTGGATTTTAGGGACAGGTTCTTCCCCAGAGGGTGCTGGGCACTGCCCAGGCTCCCCAGGGAATGGGCATGGCCCCGAGGCTGCCAGAGCTCCAGGAGGGTTTGGAAAATGCTCTCAGGGATGCCCAGGGTGGAATTGTTGGGAAGCAGTTGGATCCACGATCCCATGGGTCCCTCCCAGCTCAGGATATTCCTGAGGAGCTGTGTGGGCTCTCCCTGAGCGAGCACAGAGCTCAACTTCATCTGCTTCCCCCCTTTCCCCATGTGCTGCACCTCCTCCCAGAAATCCTGAAAAATGAGACCTCTTCCAAAACTCTCAGTCTGCTCTGAAATCAGGCACACTCGGAGAAGATGCTAATTGCCAACAAATTTGAAATTCCTCTCCTAAACGCTCCCCAATCTGGCCTTATTTCCACTGACAGCTGTCCCCTGAAGTGCTGACATCTCAGTTCCTACAAAATCTTGGCCCAAGCTGCCTCTGCCTCCATTTGCAGAGATTTCCTCTCCCAGTCCCTGCTCCTGCGGCCACCAGAGGCTGCTGTGACATCTCCAAAGGCTGTGATCTGCAGGAGCACAGCAGGGATTGTGTCCTCTGCAGCAGCACAGGCTGCAGCTCCTGCTCCCCTCAGGAGCCTTGGGCAGGACAGCAGCAAAAGTCAACTGAAAGTAACAAAAAATGTTGGTTTTTGCATTGCAAGAAATTGTCATACATCTCACAAAGTAACTTGCCTGGTTTTAACCACTGCTGTTTTTCATGTGGTTTTAAATGGGCAAAGATGGCATTAACAGCACCAGGGAGATTTTCCAGGCCGTGGAAAGTTTCCATCAGTGCCATTTAGCAATGACCATACAAATATTTTCTCTGAAATCAGCATTTTGTTCTCCTACAAAGCGAGCAGCCACCTCCTGTGCTGTATCCCCAAAGCCAAGAGCCAAGGCACAGCTCAAAGCAGGGCTGTCCAAAATCTGCATCAACCTTGGAATCAAAAATTCCCCACCCCTGAAGCCAAATCTCACCAGATTTTCAAATTCTGGGAATTCTGAGTCATGCCAGCTAAAGAAGGAGTTGGGCTGTGCGTGCATTGTTTTGGGGGAGCTCAGACCCCTCACTAATCAGTTCAGTGAGTCCCAGATGGGCTCTGGCCCCAAACACTGAGCTGGGAATGACTGTGGGAGCTGTGAGCCTCTCCAGAGCTCTGCAGATCTGCCTGTCTGCTCGGCCAGGAGGGACACAGAATGTCCTGGGAGAAAGATCCACATATTCCACATCTCCTGATGCTCCTGGAGCCAGGCTGGGAGAGCTGGGAATGTTCCCCTGGGGAGGAGAAGGACACAGGGAGAGCTCCGAGCCCCTGGCAGGGCCTGAAGGGCTCCAGGAGAGCTGCAGAGGGACTGGGGACAAGGCATGGAGGGACAGGACACAGGGAATGGCTTCCCATGGCAGAGGGCAGGGAGGGGTGGGATCTTGGGAATTGGGAATTCCTGGCTAGGCTGGAATTCCCAGATTCTGCCCCTGGACCCCTGGCAGTGTCCCAGGCCAGGCTGGACAGGGCTTGGAGCAGCCTGGGACAGTGGGAGCTGTCCCTGCCCATGGCAGGGGATTTGGACTCAGATGAGCTTTGAGTCCCTTCCAAGCCAAACCCTGCTGGCATTCCCTGATTTCCTGAGGGTTTTCCCTGCTGGGGAAGCCCCAGAGCCCAGGCACTCACTGTTTTCACATCGTTGGTGCCGATGATCCCCCCGATCTCGCCCAGGTCCTTGAGCAGCAGGTTGAGGATTTCCGTGGCTCTCTTCTTCTGGTGGTTGCTGAGCTCCTGCAGCTGGCCCAGCTCCCTCTGCGTGGCCGTCAGGGCACTCTGGAAAGGTTTAAAAAAGAGAATTACCCTCCCCTCTGCAGGTTTCCTGGGGCATTTTGCTCGTGCCTGCTGGCACAATGTACTGACACATCCACTTCCACCTTGGCATAATCCACTTTCACAACTCACTTGCCACCAAAGGCTACTTTAGATCTATTAAATGTAGCAAATCCGCTAAGAATCTTATTTGCATAATACATCAAAGGAGGTTAATCACGGAGAAATAGGTACAGAGGGATATAAAATTCAATTTTTTCCAATGGATTTCGTGGTAATCTGTTTTACTGAGGGAGATAACAAAGTCTTTAATGAAACAGAGCTGTTAACAACAGCTTCTTAAGTTGGTGTGATGAATTAAGGGAAAAGGATGCTTTAAGCTACTGAACCAATCTCGATTCTCCTCAGATCACATTTTTTCCTTAAGATCGGGACACATCAGCTGAAAAAGCCGATTAATTTTTTTCTGATTCCTTCCCAGAGATCCCCTTGGCTCCCTGTGAAATCTCTGCTCCACAGCGCAGGGTCCAGGAAAACACAAAACTCTGCCATTTGCAGAAGGCAGATTTTCACAGCTTTCTTGGCAAAATACAGCTTTTAAATATCCAAAACACCGAATGGCCACTTCTCACATCCAGCTCCTTGCTGCAAGAGCCACAATCTGCCACGGAGCAGCTTCTGAATTACCCTAATTTCCTTGGTTAATTAAGACAGGAAAGAGAGGTTTTTGGGAATATTCAGAGAACCCACACTAGGAACAAGTTGTTCTTACACTTTTCTGCGCCAGTTCATCTGCCAGCTGCTCGTTGGTCCTGGTTTTGTCCTCCACTTCTTGGGATTTCTGGTCATAATTGACAGCCAGCTCTTCCAGGGCTTGGAGCACCTCCTTCACTTCATCCTTGGCCGCTTCGTTCTCGATCTGCAGTCGGGTCAGCTCCTCCTGGATCTTCTCGTAATCTCTCCTCGTGGAGGCCAAAAGCTGCGAGGAAATATCACAGCAGCTTTAAGTGACCCAAGGACGTCTCCAAAAGACAGCAATAAAAAGGGCAAAAATGGGCAAAGAGGGGAAAAAAGGGTGGCACACATTGAGGGGAAAAATCCTGGAAGCAGCACCAGTTCTGGCATAAATGCATTTGAAGGAAGCACAAAAAAAAAAAAAAAAAAAAAAAAAGCTCTGAACTTCAACAAGAAGAAAAATCTTCATCAAATCCTGTTATGGCCCAAGACTCAGGCAGAGAAACTTATTTTAAGCAGTATCAGAGCTCCAAAGGCATTTTCTGCCCTCAATCCGGCGCAGCAGCTCGGACCACAAAAATACCACAAAGTGAAATGTTTCACCAGAGGCTCAGGGCTTTGAACCGAGCCTCGGGGAAAAAAGGCTCTCTGAGGCAGCCTCAAAGACCTGGCGGCTGCACAGAAATATTTTGATAAGCAAACCTAAGACGATTATTCTCCCTTATCATCTGAAGGCTGATGCTGAAGATTAGCTGCTCCTATTTGCTGAGGGAAAATATTAATCTCAGAAGAAAACACTGACTTCACACACACACACAGCAGTGTTTCCAAGCTGTAAAACTTATTAAATCTACTTTTTGCAGGCTGCTGGGAGAGATGCTGAGGTTTCAGAGATTGTAAGAGGTTAGCCCTGTCCCTTGCCCTTGAACCTCAAAAATTCAGCTGTGACTTCACACACACACACAGCAGTGTTTCCAAGCTGTGAAACTTTTTAAATTTACTTTTTGCAGGCTGCTGGGAGAGATGCTGAGGTTTCAGAGATTGTAAGAGGTTAGCCCTGTCCCTTGCCCTTGAAATGATGTTCAGCAAGATGGCAAAGCCTTAAAAATTCAGCTGTGACTTCACACACACACAGCAGTGTTTCCAAGCTGTGAAACTTTTTAAATTTACTTTTTGCAGGCTGCTGGGAGAGATGCTGAGGTTTCAGAGATTAAGACGTTAGCCCTGTCCCCTGCCCTTGAATCGATGTTCAGTGAGATGGCAGAGCCTTAAAAATTCAGCTGTGACTTCACACACACACACACACACACAGAGCAGTGTTTCCAAGCTGTAAAACTTATTAAATTTACTCTTTGCAGGCTGCTGGGAGAGATGATGAGGTATCAGAGATTAAGAGGTTAGCCCTGTCCCTCGCCCTTGAACTGATGTTCAGGCAAAGCCTTAAAAATTCAGCTGTGGTGTCCTTAGCACAACCCCAGCCCCAGCACAGCCCTGAGTGCAGAGTGATGTGAAAATAAATCAAAGTGACACCAAGCATTTATTGCTAATACCGGGCTTTCAAAAATAATAACAAAATCAGGGCGTAAAAACATCAAATAGGGAATTACAACAGATCAAACCAAATATGAGATGTGAGAAAGTTTCCAGCCAAGTCTGGATGTTCATCCACAGAATTCCCTCCTTCCCAGGAAGTATGGATTATGGATTAGTGGAATAAAACCTCCCCAGCTGAAGGATTTTGGGGTGGATTTCCCCTGCCCTGTCCACCGAGTTGGGTGAGACCCCCAGCAGAACACACCCCCCTCTCCACCAGCCCATCAAAAAGCAGAGTGGCACAGAAGAAATGGATTTTTTTTTTTTGGCTCAGAGAGCTCCCGGAAAACAGAGAACCAAGCAGGCAGCTCTGGAGGCTGGCACGTGCCCAGAGAGGCCCGGAGAGGATTCAGATGTAAGGGAAATTTATCTCCCTGGTAATGCTGCAGCCTCAGAAATGCACTCACGTTATGGAAAAAGCCATTGGATTGCCAGAGCCAGATGGCATGTAAATATTTAACCAACAAAATGCTTCAAATCATCTCCCTGCTCAGCACAGATGGGACTATTATTTACATTTACTCCAGAAATTTTCTGGGTGAACGTCACTGTGCCTTGCAGAAGTGCTGTGTGTCACCTGCAGCATAAACAAGAGGGTTCTTGCTGATATTTTGTGGGAAAATGGACCAAGGTTTGCAAAAGCCACTGAAAATACATGAAAATAATGAGCTGGGAACAGAGGGAAAGGAGCGTGGATCTGTTCATGGGGGGATGGAATCTTCAGAATATCCCAAAATGAAAAGGTGAAAAGGTACCAACCCCCCCCCCAAAATCAGCCTCATCTGCAGCAGGCCTCAGGTTTGTAATTAACCTGCTGGCTTAATCAAGCAGAAAAAAGGACTGGTTAATTAGAGGGGAGCAGAGTGAGGCAGCTGCTCGTGGATCAGTGAGCTCATCGCATCTCCAGGGGAGAGCAGGGACAGCTGATGTGGGGAAAAACACCTTGAAAAATAAAATATCACCTCATCCTCAGGAGCTGGACACACTCCTGAGGTGAGACAGAAAAAGGTTCTGAGCAACATCAGCTGCAGAGATTTCATAACTCAGCAAAGCTGGACGGGGAATGTGCCAAAAAAAAGGGGAAAAAACCTGATTGATGTTCCATGGGTGATTCTGGATCAGGGAGGGTGGGGAGTGATTGTGTCCCAAACAAAAAACAAGGAGTGCACTTCAGCTCAAAACCGAGGCACGAGGACAAGTGGGAGGGAAAAATAAGCCTTAGGTGAGAAAAGTGATCTAAAAAGATGGGAGAAAAAGGTTCTGAGCAACATCAGCTGCACAGATTTCATAACTCAGCAAAGCTGGACTGGAATGTGCAAAAAAAAATGGGGGAAAAAACCTGATTGATGTTCCAGAGGTGATTCTGCATCAGGGAGGGTGGGGAGTGACTGTGTCCCAAACAAAAAACAAGGAGTGCACATCACCCCAACTAGGAGGGAAAAATAAGGTTTAGGGGAGAAAAGGGATCTAAAAAGATGGGAGAAAAAGGTTCTGAGCAACATCAGCTGCAGAGATTTTGTAACTTAGCAAAACTGGACTGGAATGTGCCAAAAAAATAGGGGAAAAAACCTGACTGATGTTCCAGAAGTGATTCTGGATCGGGGAGAGTGGGGAGAGATTGTGTCCCAAACACAAACCAAGGAGTGCACATCACCCCAAAACTGAGGACAACCTGGAGGGAAAAATAAGCCTTAGGTGAGAAAAGTTATCTAAAAAGATGGGAGAAAAAGGTTCTCAGCATCATCAGCTTCAGAGATTTTGTAACTCAGCAGAGCTGGACCGGGAATGTGCAAAAAAAAAAGGGGAAAAAACCTGATTGATGTTCCATGGGTGATGCTGGATCGGGGAGGGTGGGGAGTGATTGTGCCCCAAACACAAAACAAAGAGCACACATCACCCCAAAACTGAGGAAAACTGGGAGGGAAAAATAAGCCTTAGGTGAGAAAAGTGATCTAAACAGATGGGAGAAAAAGGTTCAAAAATCTGATTGAAGTTCCAGAGGTGATGCTGGATCAGGGAGGGTGGGGAGTGATTGTGTCCCAAACAGATAACACAAACAAGGAGTACACATCACCCCAAAACTGAGGCACGAGGACAACTGGGAGGGAAAAATAAGGTTTAGGTGAGAAAAGTGATCTAAAAAGATGGGAGAAAAAGGTTCTGAGCAACATCAGCTGCAGAGATTTTGTAACTCAGCAAGGCTGGACTGGGAATGTGCAAAAAAAAAGGAAAAAAACCTGATTTATGTTCCAGAGGTGATTCTGGATCAGGGAGGGTGGGGAGTGATTGTGCCCCAAACACAAACCAAGGAGTGCACATCAGCTCAAAACTGAGGAAAACTGGGAAGGAAAAATAAGCCTTAGGTGAGCAAAGAGATCCAAAAAGATGGGAGAAAAAGGTTCTGAGCAACATCAGCTGCAGAGATTTCATAACTCAGCAAAACTGGACCAGGAATGTGCCAAAAAAAAAAAAGGTTCAAAAACCTGACTGATGATCCAGAGGTGATTCTGCACCAGGGAGGGTGGGGAGTGATTGTGTCCCAAATAGATAACACAAAACAAGGAGTGCACATCGCCCCAAAACTGAGGAAAACCGGGAGGGAAAAATAAGCCTTAGGTGAGAAAAGGGATCCAAAAAGATGGGAGAAAAAGGTTCAAAAACCTGATTGAAGTTCCAGAGGTGATTCTGGATCAGGGAGGGTAGGGAGTGATTGTGTCCCAAACAGATAACACAAACAAGGAGTGCACATCACCCCAAACCCGAGGCATGAGGAAAACTGGGAGGGAAAAATAAGGTTTAGGTGAGAAAAGTGATCTAAACAGATGGGAGAAAAAGGTTCTGAGCAACATCAGCTGCAGAGATTTTGTAACTCAGCAAGGCTGGACTGGGAATGTGCAAAAAAAAAAAGAAAAAAACCTGATTGATGTTCCAGAGATGATTCTGCACCAGGGAGGGTGGGGAGTGATTGTGTCCCACACACAAAACAAGGAGTGCACATCAGCTCAAAACTGAGGAAAACTGGGAAGGAAAAATAAGCCTTAGGTGAGCAAAGAGATCCAAAAAGATGGGAGAAAAAGGTTCTGAGCAACATCAGCTGCAGAGATTTCATAACTCAGCAAAACTGGACGGGGAATGTGCCAAAAAAAAAAAAGGTTCAAAAACCTGACTGATGTTCCAGAGGTGATTCTGCACCAGGGAGGGTGGGGAGTGATTGTGTCCCAAATAGATAACACAAAACAAGGAGTGCACATCGCCCCAAAACTGAGGAAAACCGGGAGGGAAAAATAAGCCTTAAGTGAGAAAAGTGATCTAAACAGATGGGAGAAAAAGGTTCAAAAATCTGATTGAAGTTCCAGAGGTGATGCTGGATCAGGGAGGGTGGGGAGTGATTGTGCCCCAAACAGATAACACAAACAAGGAGTGCACATCACCCCAAAACTGAGGAAAACCGGGAGGGAAAAATAAGCCTTAGGTGAGAAAAGGGATCCAAAAAGATGGGAGAAGTGAGATGACACAAATAAACTCCTAATAAACACCAGTACATAACGGGGTAGGAGTCATAAAATGTATTTTTAGGTGGGTGCAGTGCAGGGCAATCAAATCAAGCCGTGGCAGGAGGATGAGGAGCTCCATCTTAGAATAAAATAAAGCTGGAGGTTCCCCCAGCCAGGAGAGGTCCCCAGGGGGGCAGGTGAGCCTTCAGACACTGTTTTCTCCCTGGAAACACCTTGGAAACCCTTCCTGAGGGCCTGGATGGACAATAAAAGCCATTCCTGGGAAATATCAGAGTGACGTTCGGGGCACTCGGTGTTATTGCCTCGCTCTGCTCCTCCAGAACTCATAAAAAACACAAAAAGAATGGCTTGGCTGAGTTCAGTGATCACATTCCCCATCCTAAACCCCACAAATGCTCATTGTAGGGACAGAAAAACAGATTTTTTTTTAATTGTGAAGCACATCTGTGGCAGCACCAATAATCAGCATTTTCCATCTCACAGGCTGCCCTCTCTAATTGCCAAAATATTGATAATCAGTGATTTAATACCAGGAAATCTCTGACTCCCTGCAGTCCATATTGCCTGGAAAACTACATTTGGAGGGAAAAATCCAAACCCACCCCTCCCTTGGACCTCCAGCATCACTTCCCAGCAGGAGGGATTGTTATTGCAAGATTTATCAAGGCTTAATGAGAATATGATGGAATTTAAAATTCAAACCTGGCTGACACTTTTTCCAATTGAATTTCAGCCAGTCAAGATGACGTGACAGAATCATTAAACAGGGGGCTCAGGAGCAGAACAAAAAGTGTTTTTTTGAGGTTAAATTATTTATTTTAGTTCCTTACCTCCTCTTGATCCAACATTTGCTGCTTTAGCTTTTCAGCCAATTGGCTCTGCTGGTTGATTTCGTCATCCTGCAATGAAACAGAGGTGGAGAATTTGAATTTCTTTTCACAGCTCTCCTTGGATGAATTTTATTTCCCTTTTCTAGAAAAGAAGGGGGAATAACACAGCAAACCTTGTGCCTGTTTGAGTGGTGTGGGGGGAGAGAAAAATAAACATACACAGCAAAATAAATGTATAAATGGTGTATAAATTGTGATATTTTGGGTTTGGGATCAAATATCTTCTCATTTCCTACAGCACTGTGCCAAATTATGCTTCCCATGTTTTCTAGGGAAAAACTCAAACCTGCTGCCAGCTCCCCCCAGAATAATCCAATGGGGAAATAATTCAATGAAGAAAGTCAAAGAATGACTGAATTTTTTATTTTTTTCCTTTTCCTAATCAATATGGAAATGCTGGAGAGTGCTGCTGGGGATGCAATCAGAGAAAAACCGTAATTTCTTAGAGAAAACTGCTTTTTTTCAGTGCCACCAACACTGCTGTGCAAGCAGACTGTGCAGGGAGACCTCATGCACACCAAAACTGAGATTTAAACACAACAATCTCTGCACCCACAAACAGCAAATCCCAACATCAACAGCCAAGGACACTCTGCTTTTTTTTTTTTTTTTTGCTATTTTCCTGCTAATTGCAACTGAAATTGTAAAACTATTGAAGAAATTAAGATTTAAACACAACAATCCCACAAACAGCAAAGCCCAACATTAACAGCCAAGGACACTCTGCTTTTTTTTTTTTTGCTATTTTCCTGCTAATTCCAACTGAAAATTTAAAACTGAGTATCAAAGAAATTGAGATTTAAACACAACAATCTCTGCATCCACAAACAGCAAAGCCCAACATCAACAGCCAAGGACACTCTGCTTTTTTTTTTTTTTTTTTGCTATTTTCCTGCTAATTGCAACTGAAATTTTAAAACTATTGAAGAAATTAAGATTTAAACACAACAATCCCACAAACAGCAAATCCCAACACCAACAGCCAAGGTCACTCTGCTTTTTTTTTGCTATTTTCCTGCTAATTGCAACTGAAATTGTAAAACTATTGAAGAAATTAACATTTAAACACAACAATCCCACAAACAGCAAAGCCCAACATTAACAGCCAAGGACACTCTGCTTTTTTTTTTTTTGCTATTTTCCTGCTAATTCCAACTGAAACTTTAAAATGAGTATTGACAAAATTAAGATTTAAACACATCAATCTCTGCATCCACAAACAGCAAACCTCAACATTAACAGCCAAGGACACTCTGCTTTTTTTTTCTATTTTCCTGCTAATTGCAACTGAAAATTTAAAATGAATATTGACAAAATTAAGATTTAAACACAACAATCTCTGCATACACAAACAGCAAACCCCAACATCAACAGCCAAGGACACTCTGCCTTTTTTTTTTTCTTTTGCTATTTTCCTGCTAATTGCAACTGAAAATTTAAAACTGAGTATCGAAGAAATTGAGATTTAAACACAACAATCTCTGCATCCACAAACAGCAAACCCCAACATCAACAGCCAAGGACACTCTGCTTTTTTTTTTTTTTTTTTTTTTCTATTTTCCTGCTAATTGCAACTGAAAATTTAAAATTGAGTATCGACTCGTGATGAGAGCTGCCCTTTTCCTAGACAGCCTTTTTGCTGCTCCCATCCACAGTGGAAAATAGCTTTCCTGGGCCTTTTTTTCCCCCTCCACTTTTCATCTTCCCACAAGCCAAAGCCATTAATGGCCAGGGAAGGGAATTGCTGAGAGCTTTAAGTGCAAATAAAGAAAGAAATAAATGAGGCACCTGCACTTGGGGCTGTGTTTGCAGCTACAGCTACAGCAAACACAAAAAGGGGATGGGGATATATTTTCCTGCAAATTCTAATATATGACAAACAGCTGGAATTATTTTTTCTATTTTTCTCTCCCTGGTGACTTCCAAGTTTGCTGGAGGATTTTACTGAAATCCCTGAGGAAAAGGAAAAGCCTGAACTTAAAATGAAAGGGAAACTTCGTTCTGCTTTCACACAGTATTTGGAATTTTCCAACGTTTTCCAGTTCACAATGCTCAAGAAAAAGAGAAAAAAAAAAAACATTTTGGGATAATTTGGGGATAATTTTGGGATAATTTTCCATTCCCACCTTATCATCCAGCTGCCTGTAGAGACTGGAGATCTCCTCATCGTATTTCTGCTTCTCCTCCGTGGAGATGCTGGCGACCACGGGGGCGATGTTATCAATTATTGGCGTGTTATCAAAAGGCTCCAGGTTCTTCTGGTCCTTGGCACTGATCTGCTCATCCTCGGGCACAGCTTCACCTGTGGGGACACAGATCATGACAATCCCAAATCCGTGGGGGTTTTAGGATATTCCCATTGTCCTGCAGGGACACAGCTCATGGCAATCCCAAATCCATGGGGATTTTAGGATATTCCCATTCTCCTGCAGGACACAGCTCATGACAATCCCAAATCCGTGGAGGTTTTAGGATATTCCCACTCACAGAGGGAATAGTGCTCAACTTCTGCAGGGACACAGTTCATGGCAATCCCAAATCCATGGACATTTTAGGATATTCCCATTCATTGAGAGAATAGTGCTCAGCTTCTCCTGCAGGGACACAGCTCATGACAATCCCAAATCCATGGGGGTTTTAGGATATTCCCATTCTCCTACAGGACACAGCTCATGGCAATCCCAAATCCATGGGGGTTTTAGGATATTCCCATTCTCCTGCAGGACACAGCTCATGACAATCCCAAATCCATGGGGGTTTTAGGATATTCCCATTCTCCTGCAGGGACACAGCTCATGACAATCCCAAATCCATGGGGGTTTTAGGATATTCCCATTCTCCTGCAGGGACACAGCTCATGACAATCCCAAATCCATGGGGGTTTTAGGATATTCCCATTCTCCTACAGGACACAGCTCCTGGCAATCCCAAATCCATGGGGGTTTTAGGATATTCCCATTCTCCTACAGGACACAGCTCCTGGCAATCCCAAATCCATGGGGGTTTTAGGATATTCCCACTTATGGAGGAAATAGTGCTCAGCTTCTGCAGGGACACAGCTCCTGGCAATCCCAAATCCGTGGGGGTTTTAGGATATTCCCATTCTCCTGCAGGGACACAGCTCATGACAATCCCAAATCCATGGGGGTTTTAGGATATTCCCATTCTCCTGCACAGACAGAGCTCATGGCAATCCCAAATCCATGGGGGTTTTAGGATATTCCCACTTATGGAGGAAATAGTGCTCAGCTTCTGCAGGGATACAGCTCATGGCAATCCCAAATCCATGGGGGTTTTAGGATATTCCCATTCTCCTGCAGGGACACAGCTCATGACAATCCCAAATCCATGGGGGTTTTAGGATATTCCCACTCGCTGAGGGACTAGGTGGAGCAAAGAAGGGCTTAGTGCCACTGCCAGGGATCCAAAGGACATGGAAAAGGATTAGCTCCATGGATTAATTTTTTAGCAGAGGAGGGAAAACCCAAAAATCCCAAGGTCCAGTTACCTTAAAGCACAATGATTCTCGTGCCTGAGGAGCAGAGTTATTTTTAAAAAAACTCAAATGGAATTACATTTTTCTTTTATTAATATCATGAATATTAAAATTAGTGATGCTTCCTGTGTTCTCTACACCTGAAATCATTCATTTTGGCATTTCAAATGGTTTTCCCATTCAAGGAGGGAAAACCCTCCAATTCCAGCCTCAAATCTGCTGGCATTCCATTGTCTCCTCCTCTCCAGATTTCCCAGGAGGGCACCAGGACCAGTATTCACCAGACACATTTTTCCACCAAAAATCCCTGTCCCCAAGGAGGATTTCCTGCTCTGTGTCACAATGAGCAGCTCAGGGATGAGGGATGGGCAATTTCTCATGACAAAAATGAAATTCAGTCCCAGCAGAGGCTGGGGAGAGGCTCTGGGAGCCCCTGGGTGCTGCAGGGGTGGGAAGGGCACAGCCACCCCTGATCCACAAACAGATTTTTACTTTTTCCAGGAAAAGCTCCGATATTTCAGCCCCAGAAAGCTTCACCAGCCATTCCCCTTTGGGATTTATCTCCCTGGCAGGGAAACAGGACAAATCCTTCAGGCCCCAAAGGAGAACAAAAAGGGCAAGAAAAAGCACAGCCAACTCAAGAGAGAATTTTTTTCCAGCTTAAAGCATGAAAAAGTGGAATTTGAAATCAAGCAGCATCACCTCCATCGATGCACTCCACTCCAAATATTTTCTGCCCTATTTCTAAAGGCTTGATGAGATTTTAGATTATAAATGAGGGAAATGGGATTTGATTTTTTGCTGTTGGAATTGCTGGAGCAGAGAGGGAAAGGTGGGTTTGGTCAGAATGTGGGGTCTGTACACACAGCAATGCTCCTGGGGCTGTGCAGAATCCACCAGGAGCATCCCCAAGGAATTATTTCATTTCCCATTCATTGGATGAGAACCTCCTGCCTGTAAAACACAGAAAAATCAGTGCTGAAATTCAGCTTCAGTGAGAGCTGAGCTCGCCCATTCATTTTGTGAATAATTCCTTGATTCCTGGAATAAGCTGCGCCCCTGGAATATTATCCCAGACGTGATTTCTGTGACATCTCCTTCGGGAAAAGCCTCCATCCTCGCAGAGGATGGGACTGCAGGAGGTGAGACAAGAAATCAGTAACATTCTGAATGCACTGCTGGGTGACCCTGGTGGAACAGCAGCACCGAGGGAGGGCAGGAGGAGGAGGGGATGCTCAGACAAAGGGATCCATCCAGGCTTTTCTGAAGCAAAAAACGGGAAGGGAATCCTTCAGGAATGGGAAGGAAATTGTGGGCAGAAGGAGGGAGGAGTGAGCAGGCTCCAAATGCACATCTCAGTCTCCATAGCAATGGGGCTGTGCTGCTGAGGAGAATTCCCTGGAAAAGCACAGGGAAGTGGCTCCAGCTCCTCGGGAACAGCGCAGGGAGGAGGGAAAGGAATGCTCTGCATCCATAAAAATCAGGGGTTAGCCTCCCGGGAGGTGAGGAACCACACCTGGCCATGGAACACAAACTGGGAGCCCTCACTAAATCCCAGTTTGATCTTCTTGAGGCACATCAGCACCCAGAGCTGGAGGAGAAGGAGTTCAGAGGATAAAAATCACTCCAAAGCTGCATTATTTTCCTGTCAGGGTTTTTTTGGGATTTCTGGTCCAAGGGGGATGCAGGGATTCCTTGGATTTTGGTTCCCTTGGGGCTGTTTGTTGGTTTTTCAAATGGGAAATGAAAAATTCAAAAAAATTCAAACTGAGGCTGGTTTGCTAAAATTATTTGTCAGCATTCAAGATTGGATAAAAATTCTTTAATTTGTATTTCAATAAAAAAATCTTTAATTTGTATTTCAATAAAAAAATCTTTAATTTGTATTTCAATAAAAAATCTTTCATTTGTATTTCAATAAAAAATCTTTCATTTGTATTTCAATAAAAATTCTTTCATTTGTATTTCAATAAAAATTCTTTCATTTGTATTTCAATAAAAATTCTTTAATTAGTATTTCAATAAAAATTCTTTCATTTGTATGTATCCATATTCTTCCTCCTCCACCATCCTACAGCTGATGCTATGACCTCCCCTGAACATTTCCCTGCATTTCTAAAGAGAAAATTGCCTTTTCTCAACAGAAATTTCATTGAGAAGCCACAGGAGCAGACAAAAGGAGACTCTTCTCCTCAGATGCCACTCCCTATCATTGTACTAAAGGACAATTATTCTAATGTGAAACTCAATTATCAAAAAACCCCTGAATCTCAAAGTCCAGCTGCCTTAAAGCACAATGATTCTCATGCCTGAGGAGCAGAGTTATTAAAAAAAAACCCAATGTAACGACATTTTCCCTTTTCTTTATTAATATCATGAACAATACTAAAAGTAGTGATGCCTCCTGTGTTCTCTTCACCTAAAATCACATTAATTTTGGCATTTCAGCTGCTTCCTCCTGTCAGTGGCTGCTGCTTTGCCTGGTTTTGCTTCTCCACCTTCCACTGCTATTAGTTCTTGTTATGAAGTGTGAGTTAGAACCGAATGTGAGCTCACAATTAGCGACCAGCCACACTTAATTACAATTTAAGGCAAGATTTAAACACCCATCATTAAAAACACGACAGGGATCCACCCCAGCTCCCAATTCCCAGCGCCTACCATTCCTCCACCTGTTCAGCTCCAGCTCCAGGTGTTGGATAACATTCTTTAAACTCTTGTTTTTGTCCTTTTCCTTCTCGTATTTTTTCTTCCACTCCTCTGCTGTCAGCTCCAGGTTCACAGACACCGTGTTCTTGATGGTCTTGGCCCTGCACAACAAAACCTGGGTCAGATCTCTGCGTTTTTAGCTCAGGGCTGCAGCAGGGATGGGGAATTTGTCCGTGAAAAAAAGGGAAATTAGCAGAGAAATTGTGGTTCCCCATTCAGGGAAGGAAAGTTCAGGGAAGGGAAATTCAGGGAAGGGAAATTCAGGGAAGTTCAGGGAAGGGAAGTTCAGGGAAGGCAAATTCAGACAAGTTCAGGGAAGTTCAGGGAAGTTCAGGAAAGTTCAGAGAAGTTCAGGGAAGGGAAGTTAAGGAAAGTTCAGAGAAGGAAAGCTCAGGAAAGTTCAGGGAAGGGAAGCTCAGGGAAATTCAAGGAAGTGAAATTCAGGGAAGAGAAGGAAAGGAAGGAAAAGGAAAAGGAAAAGGAAAGGAAAAGGAAAAGGAAAAGGAAAAGGAAAGGAAAGGAAAGGAAAGGAAAGGAAAGGAAAGGAAAGGAAAGGAAAGGAAAGGAAAGGAAAGGAAAGGAAAGGAAAGGAAAGGAAAGGAAAGGAAAGGAAAGGAAAGGAAAGGAAAGGAAAGGAAAGGAAAGGAAAGGAAAGGAAAGGAAAGGAAAGGAAAGGAAAGGAAAGGAAAGGAAAGGAAAGGAAAGGAAAGGAAAGGAAAGGAAAGGAAAGGAAAGGAAAGGAAAGGAAAGGAAAGGAAAGGAAAGGAAAGGAAAGGAAAGGAAAGGAAAGGAAAGGAAAGGAAAGGAAAGGAAAGGAAAGGAAAGGAAAGGAAAGGAAAGGAAAGGAAAGGAAAGGAAAGGAAAGGAAAGGAAAGGAAAGGAAAGGAAAGGAAAGGAAAGGAAAGGAAAGGAAAGGAAAGGAAAGGAAAGGAAAGGAAAGGAAAGGAAAGGAAAGGAAAGGAAAGGAACCCCCAGGGCATGGGGATATCCAGGGCTGAGGAAGGGAGGCTGAACTCATGCCAGAGCCTCTGAACCCGGCTCAGGAATTCCTGCCTCCCAAGGCAGAAATATCCCAAATTCCAACCCTTCTACCAGCAACCACCACCACCTGACTCCGGTGACAGTGCTCAGCTCCAACCAAACCTAAACCACGGCACCAGGAAATGCCAAGCAAGCACCAAACAATGCCCAGCACCTGCTGCAGCAAATCCACAAATCCCTGAAAAAGGCAAACCAAACCAACCCCTGTGAATGAAAACACCTCAGATCTCTGCCCCTCAGACACTGAGTTCCTTCAAATGACTCCAGAGCGGCTGAACAAAGCAGAGGATAAGGGAAGGAACAGCAGATAAACCTCCCAGCAGTGGATAAAGCTCCAGTGATTTGCACTCTGTGGCAAGCAGGAGTTTTATTGCCTTCAAAATGTTTTTGAATAACCCTGGGCTTTTAAAGTCATTCCTAACGGTCAGGGTTTGGATGTTGTCTCCGCTAAAAGCACGGCTCAAGTTCCCACTCATTTAACTGGAAAAAAATCCCACCACATCAGGAAGTTTATCCTGGTGATGGATGAGGCACTTAGTGACAACTAAAACTAAAAATTATCTAAAACCACGAGAAAAGACGGAGCAGAAAGAGAAAAGGCTGATTCACTTCTGTCAGAGGAGCACTTGTACAACTTGATTGGTACAGGAGCTCCTGTGAAGATGGATTTTATCCCTGACATTTGTTTTAATGGTGACACAATTCTTTTTTTTCCAGGAAAAATGGAGGAGTCAGCAATCAGCCGTGAGTCATGGACCTTCCCTTTAATGCTATTCCTCAGCTGTGTCACATCAGGAAAATGAGACACCACCACCCCAGAGCCTGGAAAAGAATCCACATCAGGCAGCAGCATTCCCAAAATCCTGACAAAAATCACTGCAGGGAAAACCCATGGGCTGTGTGCACCACGAGTCCTCCCAGAGAAACACAATTTGTTTCCTTCCTGATTAAATTAAATTCTGAATTCTAAATCCATGAGGAACTCCTGCTTTACCCTAAACCCCACCCAAGCTCCCAATAATTATTTATATCAATAATAGAATTATTTAGATAAATAATAAAACATTCCCCTGTTTTCCCACTTCTTGCAGCTGCCATGCTGGTCCTCAATGGGGATCACCTCCAAAATGTTCCTCCTCCTAGGGAAGTGTTGGATGTTCAGCCAGCATGTGCAGAGTCAGCTGCAAAACTGCTCTGCCCCCCCAAAAAAGGGCAAAATTCAAAGATTCCTGGGAAGAGGAAACTGATTTGAACTTGGAAGGTGGAGATCAGAGCTGTTCATTTAATTAATTTTATTTTAAAACTGCTCTGCTCCAAAAAGAAAGGCAAAATTCACTGTTTCTGGGAAGAGGAATGAAATCTAGAGGAATGTAAACTGATTTGAACTTGGGAGGTGGAGCTCAGAGTCGTTAATTTAATTAATTTTAGTTAAAAACTGCTCTGCCCCAAAAAGAAAGGCAAAATTCACTGTTTCTGGGAAGAGGAATGAAATTGAGAGGAATGGATTCTGATTTGAACTTGGAAGGTGGAGCTCGGAGTAATTCGTTTAATTAATTTTGTTTTAAAACTGCTCTGCCCCAAAAAGAAAGGCAAAATTCACTGTTTCTGGGAAGAGGAATGAAATCTAGAGGAATGTAAACTGATTTGAACTTGGGAGGTGGAGCTCAGAGTCGTTAATTTAATTAATTTTATTTAAAAACTGCTCTGCCCCAAAAAGAAAGGCAAAATTCACTGATTTATGAGAAGAGGAATGACATCCGGAGGAATGGAAACTGAAATTGAACTTGGAAGGTGGAGCTCGGAGTTGTTAATTAAATTAATTTTATTTAATTGCTGCACCTCGGTGTTTGTGTTTGCTCAGCACACGGATGATCTGGGCAGGAGAATTTGTGCCTTCCACAGCTAAAACTCATGTCCAGCACACAATGGGGAATCAAAACTCCAAAGTGGCTCTTAAATCTGATTTGTTCCTGGCCAGGGCCCCTTTCTGCAGCCCAGAACCTCCGAGTGCTGGGACACAACTCATTTCCAGACAGACACAGAGGTCCCGAATCCCCCAAACCGTCCATTCTATTCCAAACAATCCTGACTCGCCAGTGTTTTTCCTTTCTGCTGCCACACAAACCAAACAAAACGAGGAATTTTCCAAAGTACCCGACTTCTCCCCAATTATCACGAAAGCAGTAATTACATAATGAGCCTGACCTATTTCTGCAAACCTTCCCAATGTATTTTGTAGCACTATCGCCAATAAACACACACGGAAGAGGAATTTTCCTTCTGGATCCTTCCATACTTTTTGTTCCTAAACTGTCCAGACCCTCCAAACAGAAGATCCATGAGCTGCCATGGCAATCTCTCAAAGCTGTCAATATTACAGATCCTCCACATTTTCAATTTTCCTAATGGCTTCAAGATATTTTTTACAACCATAACAACGATCCCCGAGGTGGAATTCAAGGAGAAGACACTTCTTAAAAGCATCAAGAGCAGTGTCAGATAAAGCAAAATGGATTTTTTTCCACAGAAAACTGCCCAGTGCCATTATCCCCCAGAAAATTCCAAGGAATTAAGATAACACTTTGTACTTCCTGCAGGAAAATCAGCCAGGGCTTCCAAGCAGAGCAGCCAACATGAACATTTTCAATTTTCTCAGTGGCTCAAAGATATTTTTTACAGCCATAACAATGATCCCTGAGGTGGAATTCAAGGAGAAGACACCTCTTCAATTTTCTCTGGAGCTGCTGGGAATGAAGAGACAGCTCCCTGAAGTTCTCCAAGTTTGGAGCAACTCCAGGAAGCAGAAGTTTCTGGGTTTCAAACACCTCCTCATCTCCCTGTCCCGGGCTCAGAATGTGCGGGAGGAGCCCAGCGATGCATCCAGCCTGACCCCGTGGAACTCAGCCTGACCCCACAGGACTCAACCTGACCCCGTGGGACTCACCCCAATCCTATGGGACACAGCCTGACCCCCCTGGGACTCACCCCAAACCCATGGGATTCAGCCTGACCCCATGGGACTCAGCCCAATCCTACAGAACGCAGCCCAATCCCATGGGACTTACCCTGATCCCATGGGATTCAGCCCAATCCTATAGAACTCAGCCTGATCCGATAGGACTCAGCCCAATCCTATAGAACTCAGCCCGATCCGATAGGACTCAGCCCAATCCTACAGAACTCAGCCCAATCCCATGGGACTTACCCTGATCCCATGGGACTCAGCCCAACCCTATAGAACTCAGCCCAATCGCACAGGACTCAGCTCCATCCCACAGGACTCAGCCCCATCCCATAGGACTCAGCCCAACCCCATGGGACTCACCCTGACCCCACAGGACTCACCATGACCCCATAGGACTCACGCCAAACCCATGGGACTCACCCTGATCCCATATGACTCAGCGCCATCCCAAAGGACTCAGCCTGACCCCATGGGACTCAGCCCCATCCCATAGGTCTCAGCCTGACCCCCAGGACTCACCATGACCCCATGGGACTCACCCTGACCCCAGGACTCACCCTGATCCCCCAGGATTCACCCTGACCCCACAGGACTCACCCTGACCCCACAGGACTCACCCTGACCCCACAGGACTCACCCTGACCCCACAGGACTCACCATGACCCCATGGGACTCACCCTGACCCCATGGGACTTACCCTGACCTCATGGGACTCACCCTGACCCCATGGGACTCACCCTGACCCCATGGGACTCACCCTGACACCCCGGGACTCACCCTGACCCCATGGGACTCACCCTGACCCCATGGGACTCACCTTGACCCCCCAGGACTCACCCTGACCCCCAGGATTCACCTTGGCCCCCAGGATTCACCCTGACCCCCAGGACTCACCCTGACCCCACAGGACTCACCCTGACCCCACAGGACTCACCCTGACCCCCAGGATTCACCTTGGCCCCCAGGACTCACCCTGACCCCCCAGGACTCACCCCGACCCCCAGGACACACCCTGACCCCCCGGGACTCACCCTGACCCCCAGGACTCACCCTGACCCCATAGGTCTCACCCTGACCCCCAGGACTCACCCTGGCCCCCAGGACTCACCCTGACCCCACGGGACTCACCCTGACCCCATGGGACTCACCCTGGCCCCCAGGACTCACCGCTGGCCGAACATGAGGGTGGACTTGGTCTCGGCCTCGTTGAAGACGGAGGGCGAGCAGCAGATGACGATGGTGGTCCTGCAGTTGCCGCCCAGGGAATCCTGCAGGATCCGCGTCATCTTGCTGTCCCGGTAGGGAACGTGCGTTTTCTAGCGCAGAGCCCGGGGAGAGACAGAACAATTGTTTGTCAACAGATTGATAAGGGAAATCACGAGTGATAAGGGACAGGAGAGAGACAAGAACAATTGTTTGTAAACAGAGAGACAAGGGAGATCACGAACCCACAGTGACAGGAGGGAGTGATGAGAACAATTCTTGTTGAACAGATTGATAAGGGAGATCATGAGTGATAACGGACAGGAGAGAGAGATGAGAACAATTGTTTGTGAACAGATTGATAAGGGAGATCACAAGTGATAAGGGACAGGAGAAAGACAAGAACAATTCTTGATGAACAGATTGATAAGAGAGATCACGAACCCACAGTGACAGGAGGGAGAGACAAGACCAATTCTTGATGAACAGATTGATAAGAGAGATCATGAACCCACAGTGATAGGAGGGAGAGACGAGAACCATTCTTTTCGAACAGAGTGACAAGGGGGAACACGAGTGAAAACGGGACAGGAGGGAGAGATGAGAACAATTCTTGAACAGATTGATAAGGGAGATCACGAACGCACAGTGGCAGGAGGGAGAGACAAGAACAATTCTTGTTGAACAGATTGATAAGGGAGACCATGAGTGATAAGGGGGCAGGAGGAAGGACCTGAACCCCACAGTTCCGAGGGGAATTGCTCTGACCGTGCCAGGGTGTGATACCCACTCAGCGCCACCACCGAGAAGCAGTCCCCTCCCCGAAGTGTCACTCCCTGGGGCTCTCCAGCCTCCATTCCCTCCCCTCAGAGCTGAGCCCTCACTCCATTCCCCCGCGGATGGCAAAGGAGAGGATAAACAGAGCCGCGCGTCGCCCACACCGAGCGCGTTACTTACAGTTCCCTCTGCCAAGGCCGAGATCACATTGCCCAGGGCAGACAAAGACTTATTGATATTTTTAGCTTCATCCAGAACAGCTCCCTCTGCTCCAGTTTTGCTGACCTGCCAAAGAGAGCGGGCACGAGTCGGGCTGAGCTGGCAGCGCCCACAGAGCTGCGCTAAAGCTGCTCCTGGAGGAGCCAAGCCCAGCTCAGCTCTGCTCAGCATCAACGAGTTTGATTTAAATCAGCCTTAACCTGTCTTAATCCCAAATTCTCCCACTCCAAGAGCGAGTTGGCCCTGATTTTGGTCACCTCGGGGAGCACGTCCAAGGCCAAGCTGCCCCTGCAGACAGGGAGCACCGCAGGGATGCTCTCCCTGGCCCCAAAATGAGCGCCTTGGCTTTGTCTTTTCCTTGCACAGACCAAGAATATCAGGGCAGATTTTGTCCACGATCGCTGCCTCTTTCTGCAGGCCGAAGGTGGTGGAAATCAACCCATTTTCAGAGCGAGACAAATGGATTGTGGCCTCCAAACTGTTCAATTCTATTTCCCACAGTCCTAACTCGCTGGAGTTTCTCCTTTCTGCTTCTACACAAATCAAACAAAATGAGCAATTTCCCAAAGTATCCAAATGCAGGACAAAGCCATTTGTTTTTCTCTGCATTCAAACTATCTGTAGTCTCCTCTAAAAATGCCCCATGACACGAAAGAAAAACAGCTTTGTCTTTTAAGAAGACAACCTATCCAGGAAACCCCGATTTCGGGTTTTCTGTACAATGTGCAGCCATAATGAACCACAAAAGTTTATTTTTCAGAGAAGAGGAGTGCCTGGATAGGCCCTCACTTTGTAACCATCATAAAGCATTTTTAATTGAACATCTTCATGCAATCACAGACATTAATATGATTAATTACTCTGATGTGTCACTTCTGCATTGTACCCGTGGGTTATCAATTAATGTGTCGCAATGAGCAACTCAAAATCTCAATGAACTGATTTGGAACACTCCAGAAGACATCAGAATGAGAACTGGGAAACATTTTTGCATTGCAGCACCGTTCCAAACCATTACTCTTTTAGTGAATAGACAGGAGTTCCTTTTCTGGGGTTTATTTTTCTATATTGGAAAGCAGAAACAGCCACCAACAGTCAAGATTCAGGGAGCTTCGTGCAGACCTGCATTGACTTCTAGCATTTCATTCATTTAATATGTGAAATAATGACATAAAACCCAGAAACAGGACATGACAATATCAGCAAGTTAAAATACCCAATCTGATCAATTCCATTACAATTACTTTCCTTTTTTCAGCTACACAGATATGAATGTAAAGGCAAATAAAAACACGCAGGTTCACTTCATAAATGCAGATTTTGGGGGTTGCATTTCATGCCAACAGTTGGGAAAAAGGAGAATTTACCTTCTCACTCCCAGCCAAGTCCACCAGGTACAGCTTCCCACTGAGCTTCTTTTCAGTCTCCACATTCTCTTGCTTGATATTAATGAGGAAAATACTGTGGCTCCTCGAGCTGTGCTCGTTCATATCTGCAGTCACAGGGCAGAGCTTTGCTTTAAATGCCTCTAATACTTGGTTTAAATGCCTTTAATATTTGGTTTAAATGCCTTTAATATTTGGTTTTAAAGCCTTTCAAACCTGGCAGGGAATTCCATCCCACCTGAGCTGGCCCATGGCTACCAAATTTCCAAATTCCAAAGGTCTTGGTGCAACTCTGAGAGGGGATCTCACACTTAGCAGAAGTTTCCACCCAAACCACACTATTTAAATTCAAATTTCAATTCAAATTTCAATTCAAATTCCATATTTTTACTGCTTATGTAGGTAAAAATCCTCCTTTACCCACATGAAACACAGTTACAGATTAAGCCTCACTTATTTGAGGTTTGATTGTAACCATGCCATGCTGGAAGTTTCATAAAGTAGCAAAAGGAAAATACTAAGAATCAAGAAATCACTTTCTCACCCAGCAAATTTGTATTTGGGTAGTTTTTGTTAAAGGAAATACCAGGAACAGTGGGAGGAAATGTTACTCAGAATAAATTTCTATCAGAATGATGGGGAAAAAGCAATATAGTATTTACCAAAGCAAGAAGGCAGAGACAGAGAAGAGAAAGAAGTTACAGAGGGCATTAAAAGAAATCAAATTAAATTAAAAATAAAACCACAAAAAACCCCAAATATACCCAAAATACCAAGAATTTAATTCTAAACTGAGGTTCTGCCAAGGTCACTCTGGACAAAGGACATCTTCCAGTGTAAAATGGGACCAGGCCCTTTTACCCTGTCCATGCAACACCACATCAACAAGTTTGGATCCTTTTGGGGTTGAATTCCTGAGGATTTGTTTGCTTTGCCATCCCCGGAACCCAGTCCAGGGATAACTTGCAGGAGATGAACAGCAGAGCTCAGTAATTCCCTGCTCTCTTTGGCCGCTGCTTGACCAGGGAATTGCAGCCCAAAGGAAAATGTAAGTACATCATTTCAGCTCTTAATAATTCCAAAATATCTTCAGGCTGAGCCCTGGGATGTTTTATGGGGCAATTCCATTTAATGCCATGCCTTAAATTCAGAGCTCAGAGCCGAAAGTCAACGGAGGCTCCACAGCAGCGAAACGGCACCGAAGTGCAGCCAATTAATTCAAATTGTTATCATTTCAGCAGCGTTAAATCGCCCCCAAAGTAACTCTGAGTCCTTGATGAACACGGATATGATCAATATAATCACATTAATCAATATAACGGCTATAATCACGGATAAATAATCAATAAATCCCTCGGAAGCGCGGCCAGGGAACCGCAGGGACACTCACTTGTCACGGCCACATGCCGGTTGGCTTTGCCCTCGTCGATGACATCCAGAACTTCCTCGGGACTGGACACAAATCTTTCTGTGCAGCCCTGGGGACAGCAAGTGGCAATCAGGGATGTTTAGGAGCGGCAGCGTTTAGCGCTAATGAACAAAATAATTAGGAGAGCCATCAACATCCCCCAGGATCATTAGCGAGGCAATGGAGCCGAACTTGCCTCCGTGTGACTTTCAGGGGACCTGGGAGGCAAATCTTTCCCACAAGATTAAAGACTCAGTGAAATCCAAACACACAGCACGAAATTTTCCGCAGAAAACACGGAATTATGCAATTTATATTCCTAGTTTGGGTTAGATCTCCTACCCAAGTTGATTTTTCTCTCTCCAACTACAAGGCAAAATGCAAAGTCCTTCTGTCTTAATGCAACAGCACTGAATAAATTATTTTTGTCAATTTCTTTTTGCTCCTCAGGCTGAGAATAAACAGAAAAATATTATATATACATTATTTAGGCTCACATATGTTCATAACGAGTATATTTTATTTAAGGGAGGGCCCAGAATGTCATTAAACGAATTCCTAGCCCAACCAATCTGTTCTGAACTATTGCGAGATTCCAGCACCCATGCAGCAAAATATTAAAGAACAAAATTCCTCAAGTTGTTCTCTTTCATATCTGACATGAAAGGGGAATATGAATACTTAAAATTGAACAGCACACGAACAAAATGGCAATGTTCAAAGTCAGGAAAATAAAACAAACATGATTCGAGCCCATTAATATTTCAGGAAACTTGTTTCAATCCAGGAACCAATACAACTTAAACATTCAAGGCTTCAAACACGAGTTGAATTATTTCAGCAAACACGCCGGATGCAAATGGAAATGTGCAAATAAACGCATGTGTGGCGAAGAATGAAAAGCTGAGGATTAAATTAAATTATTCTTTTACCTTAACATATGGGACTCTGTTTTTATCTTCATGTACAGCGAGGTTTGTCTTTGACACTGGAGAAAGATGTGGAGATCATTAGGAATATTCCAGAGGCAACAAACAACATGTGAGCTCCAGGCATGACAGACACGTTTGGGGATGGAAATTTGTAAAAATTTGAGATCTGCAGTCATTCCCTCTCCTCAGAAACCTCCCACATTTCTGACACACACAAGTTGTTTCCTGCGCTGTCAATCTCGTACCTGTTTATTTAAAGCTAACTCTGGCGCATGAAAGCTTTTGTTTATTGCTTGCATGAACCAAACAAACCCAGATTAAGATGGATTTTGGCAAAGCAAAGGAGACAGGAGAACCGCCTGGAATTCAGAACAGCTCAGTGCTACACTGACAGCCATTTCTGTATTTACAGCCATTTCTCCATTGACAGCCTTTTCTATATTGACAGCAATTTCTATACTGACAGACATTTCTACATTTTCAGCCATTTCTACATTTTCAGCCATTTCTACATTTTCAGCCTTTTCTACATTTTCAGCCATTTCTACATTTTCAGCCATTTCTACATTTACAGCCATTTCTACATTTACAGCCATTTCTACATTTTTTAGCCTTTTCTACATTTTTTAGCCTTTTCTACATTTTCAGCCATTTCTCCATTTTCAGCCATTTCTACATTTTCAGCCATTTCTCCATTGACAGACATTTCTACATTGACAGACATTTCTCCATTTTCAGCCTTTTCTCCATTGACAGCCATTTCTACATTTTCAGCCATTTCTACGTTTTCAGCCATTTCTACGTTTTTAGCCTTTTCTACATTTTCAGCCATTTCTACATTTACAGCCATTTCTCCATTTACAGCCATTTCTACATTTTCAGCCATTTCTCCATTGACAGCCACTTCTGTCCTCACTGATTAACAAAATTCCCTTTTATTAACACACAACAAGCAGAGATAGAGACACAAACTGTGCAAGAAGCACATCCTCCCCACCCAAACTCCGCCGGACAGGAGCAAGGAATAATTCTAACCACATTTGAAAATCAGTTTTCCTTGAGGAACCCACCCAGCCCTGAAGGCTGAGAAACGCTCGGTGCTCTCTGATTCACACAAGAAATCTCAAGCACTGCAGAGGCAGGTGCACAGGAGACACATCAGATGATTGAAACTGCAAAATCCTCCTGCTCCCAGCCAGGCACACAATTTAAATTTAATCCCCTCCCAAATAAAGTAACTGTTTCCCCTCAGGCCTTGGTTCAAAGCTCTGTATGAATTCAAGGCACTCAGTCCCGGGAAAACACAGAACTCACCATCGAGCAGGTCTCTTATTTTGTCCAAATAGATCTCAAAGTAGGAAACCTAATGAGATAATCACAAAAATCACAGATTTAAACGTTCTGTGTTGCTGTCTCTGGGTTTCCAGCCCTGTCAAAGCACCAAACTAAAAATAAACCCAACCTCCCACACAGTTTGAGTTACATCTTTCAGGGGAGCACACTCGGAGCTTAAATGATTTGCAAGCCATTGATCTTCCTCCGTTTATCAATGATTCATCAGGAAAGTACACAAAAAAACCTTCAGGCAAATCTTATCTGGTTGGGTTTCTTTTTTTTTTTTTGCAACACAGGCCAAATTGACAAAAATATTGAGTGAATCAAATCAATCCAACTCCTGCCGTATCTGTGCAGCTACAGCACGAGAAGGGTGAGGTTTGAGGAGTGTAAAAAACTGTACATTGATTTTCACCCCCACAAAGCAGAGAGCACCTTTACCACACAATTTCCACAAGCTTGAGCAATATATATGAAATTAAACTTTTAAATGAAGCGCCTGTGAAGGTTCTGCCTTGAATCAAATCCCAAGAATTACATGAAAATGAGCTTTTCTGTAACAAAGAGAGACAATTGCCCTCCAAAAAAAAAAAAAAAAAGAAAAAAAGAGAAGGAGAACGACTGAATGAATGAGTTTCTTAACAAAAGGGTGTTTGACTCACAGAAGCAAACAGAAATACGTGAGGGGAGGAGGGCCTAACCCTTCCTTAATTCAGCTTTATCCAGATTAGTGAGCTGGAATACTACATGGCTGAATTCTAGGTATCAGTCTGGGTTTTTTCTACGGATGAGCTGAACTCTCCATGTAACAACTGCTATTAAATACAGATTTTTTTTGCTTTGATGCCTTTCCTTCCCCATTTCAAGCCCTCCCCTGGCCCAGCTGATTCCAACAGCCCCATTAGACCTGACTTAATATTTTACACTGAAGACCACACAGAGGAGAGACCAATTCTAAATGGATCCCTAGCAGAGAGGGAAAAAATGCTATTAATTGTGAGTGTTGGCACACAATTCTACGAGAAGAGTGTGACAGTTTGGTTAAAGCCTGGCTGCTGCTGACAGAGCATTTCTGTCCCTGACAGCTCTTGCACCACCACCCTCTCCCTGCCTCCCTTCCTTTCCTGGAAAGCTTTTTCTTTCCAGCTCTGGTGGGAAACCATTGGAACAATTCTGTGCTGGCAGAAGGTGATTTCTAATGGGAATTTACTACATTTGGGGTCCCCATCCATTGGTATCCAATGCAGAATGTGCAAAAGCTTTCTAGAGGAGGGGAGGAGACCTCTGCCACTCCTGTGGAAATTCAGAGGGGTGTCTCCATATTTTGCAATCTTAAGTCTCTTGAAGTGTTTCCTGGTTTATTTGTAATTTTTTTCTGGTTGTACCTCACTGCTGAGAAGGTTCCCAATACAAGACCAAGCTCCTTTCCAGGCAGCTTTCCTGGGAGAGATCCACCAGCTCTGGTGGGAAACCATCGGAACAATTCTGTGCTGGCAGAACATGACTTATAAAGGGAATTTACTACATCTTGGGGTCCAGTGTGGAATTTGAAAAAGCTTCCCAGAGGAGGAAAGGAGATCTGTGCCACTCCAGTGGAAATTCAGAAGGGTCTCTCTGTATTTTGCAATCTAAGGTCTCTTGAAGTGTTTCCTGGTTTATTTGTAATATATATATTAATATATATAGATAATATATTAATATATTGCAATAATATGTTGTAGTATATTAATAAAAGTAATATTTTGTATTATAATTAATACAAATATTAATGTGAGACAAAGCCAGTTTGCTCCCAAGGTACTACCATGTGTAATAATTAATAAATATTAACGTTTGTGATATTATATACAATATTATTTATACTATATATAATATTATTATTAATATATAGTGTAATACAATATTATATACAATATTATTGTTTGTAATATTATATACAATATAATGTACAATATTATATTATACAAATATATACAATATTATTCGTAATATTGTATATAATACAATATATATTGTAATACTTTTATTTTTGTAATTTTTTAATTTATTAAAAATTTTTATTTTTTAATAAATAAAAAAATTTTACAAAGATTTTTTAGTATTTGTAATCTGGCTGTACCTCAGTGCTGAGAAGGTTCCCAATACACGACCAAGCCCTTCCAGAGGCTGGTTCAGAGATTATTCAAATAAACACACAAATATTCCCCCAGGGGCACTTCAAGGCATTGAATGCAAACAGCACTTAAAATTCACTTATCTCGAACTTTTAGGCACAAAAAGGACAGAGAGCTCCATTCTTGGAGCATCAGGAGAAAGCAGAGTGTCCTCACATCTCCCTGGAGTATTCAGGTCTAGTTTTGTTTTGGGGAGGGATGGCACAGAGAACTCTTTTCCCTGCAATCCATGGCAATTTCCCTGATGTTTGCTTGGAGAGAAGCTGAGCCTGACCCCGGCCCTGCCAGATGGAGCCCCCCAGGACAGCAGGGATGGACAGCAGGAATTGAAGGTCACCCCCAAGCATCTGGGAGATCACATGGCTGGGACCAGGGAAGGGACATGGGAAAACATGGCAGCTGTTCCAATGGAGCCTTGGGCCAGGAATTCAAAAATTCCTTCTATGAATTGCCCAATCTTTCCCCTCTTTGTGTCCTTGAGCCAGGGAAAACACATCAGGATTGTCCCAAATGTCCTGCATAAATATCCAGGATATTGTTGTGGGTTTGACCCTGGCTAAAAAGAAGTGCGTGCTCACGTTGTTTTGATTTCTTCTTAAATATGTTTTCACAGAGGCGTAACTAACATCTCTAATTGGCCCAGGTTTGGCCAGCAGCATGTCCATCATCTTCAGAGCCATCAGAGACTGGCTCTGCTGGACATGGTGGAGAAATTTCCAGAATCTTTACTCAGGACATGCAGGAGCCATCTTTGTACCCCACCCTACTCACTGGCAAAAACTGGGGCCAGGCAAAACTACCACAGATATTTATGGCCACAATCAGTGGGGTCCAAGCTCTGGTGAAGCTGCAGTTAATCTGCATTTTCCTGCCCTAAGTGTGGCTCCAGCAAAGCCGAGCTGGACACACACTCCAGAAAAGGATTCCAGCAGCTGCAGGAGGTGATTTCTAGGAAATACCCTCACCAATAAATATTGGATTTTGAGTTGCAAAGGGGATGGAGGAAAAAAAAGAAAAACCCCACAACATTCCAAGGCAGATTTCCCACGGACTTCCTTGCACCCAACCTGTTATGTAACACGTCACTGCACATTTACCTTTATGTGGAACTCCAGGTTCTCATCCATGGAGTAGATGTGATCGAAGATGTCATGTGCAATTCTGGGGATGATTCCCATGAGCTGAGGGTCGTGCAGCTTCCCCTGCGGACACAAAACACAACGGGGACTCAGCAATCCTTCCTCAGGGAGAGGACACGGGGGAGGTTTGTCCGAACTTCCCTCCTCCAGAGGGTCCCCATGGATGTTTATTGCTCCATAAAGAATGGAGGAATTTGTGGGGTGGATTAAGTTGATTAAGTTGCTCAGAAAAGGCAGCAGAAGAAACTCCACACGTGGAATTCCTCACCCCATGTGTCCTGGGGTGGCATAATGATATTTTGTATTCCCTATCGTTTGTATGCTTGAGCAGAAATATGGTCCTGGAGCTTTAACTGTGTCCCGCAGCTGGGAGAAAGCTCTGCCAGCACGGGATGGTTTGAAACTTTTGTTTTTACTTTTTTTTCCCTCAGTCAGTTACTGCTGCTGGTTGCTGGTGCTACTGGTGTGGCTGCTGCTTGCGTTTTCTTTTTGATTTTTTTTTTCTTTTTTCCCCCTGGGATTGTTTTTTCCATCATTTTTGGACCCTTTTCTTCGACTTGCTTTCTAATCCGAGAACCTGAGGAGCCCCGGAGGACAGCGGACGAGAATCCTCCAGGGAGCCACCGGAGGAACTCCACCCGACCCCTCCGGGGACCCCAGAAATGGAAGCTACGCCTGAGGAAAAGGACACTAAAGCTCATCAGCTCTTTGTTCAGGTTTAATGACCCCTTTTCCCCTTTCCCCTTCCACTGTGTGCTCTGTTAATTAAACATTTCTTCCCACTTTAGGCTGAGCTATTCTGTTGTTGTGGGGGGAAGGGGTGCCAGAAACCTTTGTGGGGGAGGCACCTGTTCAGAGAGCTTTCCGCCTAGGAAATTTGTCTCTAATCCAAGACACCATGGAATTCCCTTTGTCCCCTCAGCTCCGTCCCCCACAACAAACACCCAACCCACAACCTGATCCTCCCTGTTCAACCAGATTTTTGGGACTTTCTCAGTGACAAGAAGCATTAAAACATCCCAATTCTCCTTCCCACCACGCTGGAGAGCTGAGGGAAGATCTGGGTTTTGGGGATTTGCGGATTCTGGTGAAATATTCCACCCGGAGCTCGCTGGGTCTATTGCCAGGGAGCTGTGCCTTACAAACCCTCCAGTTTCCCACATTAATTTACACCACTGCCCTCCCCTGCTCTCTCAGAACTGGATATTAACTCATCCCATCCCTGCCTTGCTCTTTTTGGAGAATCCAAACACGTCCAGGACAGCCAACGCCACAAGAATGGGAATAGAAACACAAATTTGAGACCAAACCCTTCCCTGGCTCCATCTTACACCGAATCGCTGCTCCCAAATGTTTCACGGAACTGCTTAAATATGCAGTCAGGAGTCAGGAGTCGAAGATTCCATCAGAACACAGTGTCTGGAATCTCTGACACACCTTTGTCCAATTAAAACTGCCCCTGTCAGCACAAAAATGACTCTTACTCCAAACAGTGGAAGGAAAATATAATTTTTTTAAAAAATATAACAGGTAACTGCCCAACTCCCAATTGTGGGAGGCCAGATTTGATCTGTAATTCCTAAAAATTATTAAACTCCAACATTTTTTTAGCAAAATCACACACACATGCCTGTGTTTTTTATTACCAAGTGTTTGTCAGTGACCAGTGGGTCACACTGACCTGTTTTCCCAGTTTTTCAGCCTTTTTTAGCATCCTCAAATATATTTTTTTTCAGCCCCTGCCTCATTTACCCCCAGCTGGTGAAATGACAGTGAATTCCCAAGCAGCAGCCCAGGATGAAGGCAATTTCCCACAAAAAAATGCCATCTCCTCTCCCTCCACCCCAGCCTGGGTTTAAAGCACTTTTTGGCTTTCTGCCCCTGAATGACACAAACACCTTGAGGGAAAAAAAAAAGAGACATCAGTTCCATTGGGCTTTCCCTATAAAGCAGCACTCAGCTGTGGCTAAACGGTGAATATTTTATCTATTTTATACAATAAAAATTGTATAAATTTTTATACAGCAGCAGCTGTATAAAAACACCACACCACATCCAGCATCTCACTGAGCTGCCCCAAAACCAAAAACTCCTTCCCACGCCAGGCACTATTTATTCCAAACTGCGAGAATGGAAAAGAGAGTGATTAAATCAACTAAATCCTCGAGGAAGGGGAAAACTTGGATATACAAACACCTCCTAGCACTTTGTTCTCCCTTCCTGCAGCACGTGGCGACTGCAGCGCCATTTCCTTCCCTTCTCCTGAGGAAATCCTTGGAAAGCTCACTGGGATCAACTGTGAGTTTTCCCTAGGAGGGGAAAGGAGCTTTTCCTAACCTGGGATGAACAAGGATTTGCTGGGATTCCTTCAGGGCGCTCAAACCCAACCCGAGCTGCGTCCACGCTCCCAAGTACAGCGGAACACAGAATTCCCGCGGCAGCCACAAAACCAGGAATGTTCCAGCCCTGCCCTGCCCCTTCCCTGCATTTTCCCTCAGCCACAGGAGGCTTTGGATTCCCTCTGGCAGCACCAGGGAAACTCATCCCTGAAGAATTTTTGGGAAGTGACAACTCCTAAACGTGTTTAATTAAATCTTCTCCAAGCCAAGCAAGCCCCATGATAAATGATGTTTTTCTTTCCACAGCTCCCTCAAGCTCAGAGGAGAAATTCAGGTGTAAAACCTGAAGTGTGAAAGCCACTCGAGCTCTGGTTAAATCAGGAGAAATTTCTGTGGATTTTTATTGGAACGAGAAGGGGTGGGAATGGGTCCCACTTTAATTTCTGGGATGGTTTGGGTTGGAAGGGAACTCAGAGCTCATCTCATTCCAGGGGCAGGGAATCTCCCACTGGAAGAGAGAGACCAGAAAAAGGAAGGGAAGAGCGAGGTAAAGGTGGGCTGGGAAGCTGGAATTAAAAATAGAAAGGAACCCCAAATATCCTCACAGATTCAGCTCACAGGAGGGGTTTGGACAACTGCGGTGCTGCTGCCACCGCAGTTGGGAAACTCCCCCAAAGAGTGTTCCGCTCATTAAAGCCTCAGATTTTAATAAAAACATGAATTTCCACACTCCAGCAGAGCAGGTGAGGTGCAGCATTTGAGGCAGGGCTGCTTTCCCTCAGGACATTCCCATAACAGCTCCAATTTCTGGGGACCGAGCATTGCCAGCTCTGCTGCGGAGTCAAAGCCCATCAATTTAACCTAAAATAAATGTGCTTTTTAAGGTTTTATCCGCCCTTCAGGTGGCAAGGAAAGATCTGTGCCTGTCAGACACCTCTCCTGGATATTTCACAGCCCCACGTCCTGCTGGAGCTTAACACCAACACTGTGAAGCATTTCCCATTCCCCATTTCACAGAAAATCGCCCGGAACAGCTTTACCAAGAGGATTTACTATTTCTTCAACCTCAGACTATTTTTTTTCCCCTTCCACAACACACTTTAGCAACTTTACAAGAGGATGTTAGGCTAAGAGGGGGATTAAAGCTGAATATGGACTTGACTCTGCTTGGAAACGACAGCTTTTTTCTTTATTAAAGGAGGGGAACAGCCGTTTCTCCACGGTCATTTTCCTCCTCGCCGCTCGTAATTCGGAATTTCAATTGGCTTTAGGAGATCCTTCCCAGGCCATGTGGCAGCACCAGCTCGAGCCCTGCAGACATTTTGATTTAATTACACCCAGAGCTGGTGGATTACTCAGGATTGTGCCATCTGGGAGGGCTGAGCCAGCGATTCGCCCCCTCCTGCCAAGGACACACTTAATTAGACATCGCTCCTTGCGTCCTCCAGGAACACAGCGATTTTCCCAATTTTTCTGATTTTCCCAATTTTCCCTGTGGCTCCCGTTGTCCTTCACCTTCAGCTTTGGTGGCTCACCTGAGGGGATTGTGGAGCAGAACCATGGGGCGCTGCTGAGGCCGGGGAAAGTCATTTTTGGAAAAGTCATTTTTTAAAAAGTCATTTTTAAAAAAGTCATTTTTAAAAAAGTCATTTTTAACGGGCACAGAGCCGAAGAGCTGATGATAATTTTTGGGAAGTGACAACTCCTAAATGCATTTAATTATAATAATAGCTTATAATTATAATTTAATTATAATAAATAAAAAGCTGAGCTGAGATGCTCCAAGACACACACACCCAGTTTGGGGAGGAACAGCCCCAGGAAGGGTTAAATCCTTGAATGATCCTCATTTTTTTAGCAGGAATATCAAAATATCTTCTACCACAATTTACATTTACTTTATTTCTTTTTGAAAGTTTATTTATTTAATTTATTTATTTTATTTACTTTACTTAATTATTTATTTTTAAAATTTTATTATTCCATTTATTTTATTTACTTTATTTACTTTATGTATTCATTTTATTTATTTTATTATTCCATTTATTTTATTTACTTTATTATTTTATTTACTTTATTTACTTTACGTATTCATTTTATTTATTATTTTATTTACTTAATTTACTTTATTTATTTTATTTCATTTATTTTATTTACTTTATTTTATTTAATTATTTTATTTATTTTATTTACTTTATTTACTTTATGTATTTATTTCATTTATTTTATTATTTTATTTCATTTATTTTATTTTATTTACTTTATGTATTTATTTCTTTAATTTATTTACTTCATGTATTTATTTTATTTATTTATTTTATTATTTTATTTATTCATTTTGCTTTATTTTCTTTATTTATTTATTTATTTATTTATTTATTTTATTTATTTTCTCATTTGTGTTCTCACCCGTGGACCCACAAATCCCACTCAAATCCTTTCAAACCCAAACATTCCCACAACGAAAAACAAGGAGAACCCACACCCGATGGGTTTCACTCGCCACTTGTTCTAAATAGATCCGTGACTTATTTCAATATCCATGGCCATACCTTGGAAAAAAATCCATATTGGATGAACTGCTAAGGGCAGGAGGAGCTGAATATTCCCAAATTCCTTTTTCTGCCTTGCCCAGGGGATTTTTACACGGAATTTTCCCCTCCCTCCAAAGCGATTTAATTGGCCCTGTACCTCCATGGTGTGTGTTTTTCCTGATGAGGTCTGTCCGTAAGCAAAGATGGTGCCGTTGTAGCCTTCCAGGACATCTGCAAGAAGGAGGAAAGCAATTAAAACTCTCTCTAATGACATCCTCAAGATGAATTAGCAGCGATTTTTGAGTCTTTGCAGTGTTGAAGCTGAATAAGGAAATCGTTTGGGCAATAATGGGGGAGATGTGAGGTACTGAGCTATTTTTAGGCAAAAAAAAATCACAATAAGGTCTAAATGAGAGAATTGCAGGATTGTTGGCATCTCTCTCCCTTTCCTGGGAGGAATTTATCTCTGGACATCAGATCTCATCCCATAAATCTGTGGGACATGGGAAAGAAAAAGGCAAACTGCCCCAAAAACCATCAGGAACCCTGGAGAAAATCAAACAAATTCACAGATTTTCCTTATTATAAACTTGAGATTCCATTTTCTCCATCCCAGTTCATGGCCTCATTAATTTCCAAGATTGTCTGCAAAGCAAGAAGAAAGTCAAATGAACAGGAATTTGCTTTATCAAAAATCAATTTCTCCAAAGGCAGAATGAATAATTTGATGTTGGATTCAGATATCAAAATACTGACTTTGCAGTGGTAAATGACCACTTCCAGAGAGCTGTGTTTGTGAGGTTTCCCATCCTCTAAATCTCAATTAATACAGACCTCCAGGCAAAAAAATTAAATAAATTAAATTAGATATTATGAATAGAATTTATATATAGTATATAATATATAATACATGGTATATGATATATGATATATATGATACATATCATATAATATATAATATAGTATATATAATATATAATATAGTATATGGTATATATTATATAATATATATGATATATAATAGAAATTTATACATTTATTACAGAAATGTATAAAAATATATATCTAAATATCTAAATATATAAGTATAAATAATATTCTTTATACATTTACATAAACACACAAATCATTTCTTTATTTGCATCTCCAGGTAAGTGCTCCAGACAAGATGGAAGATTAAATAAGACGCATTAGGAAAATATAAAAAGAATCTTGAATTGAAAGAGATTGTCAAAGTTGAGGCCATAATTAGTATCCTTCTGGAAATTAATATTTTGAATTAATTTAGCATCCTCAGCTGCTCAGAAAAATAGAGACGCTGCTTATCGTTGCTTTAAGGAAACAAAGTTTAAAATAATTGATGATAAATAACAATGGAATGGATAAAAAAATCCAGTTGCAGTATTCCATACGAGTTCACTATTACTGTTTCAACTTCCTGCCAAATTTGGTTATATTTTAAAAAACCAGCTTGAATTAAATACAAAAGAAGGAAAAAAAGTGGGGAAAAAAGGGTTATTATCTGCAGGTGAACTCAGCTCACAGCCAAGGGGGAAATAACCTGATTAATCACCTGTTATGTAAGAAAATTGCTCAGGATTTGCATCAATATTTGCATTTTGCTGGAGGAAGCAGAGATAAGTCATTTTTACCTTCCCAATTAGCAAAAAATACCTCATCCTATTAAAAAAAAAAAAAAAAAAACCAAAACCAGTCCTTTGCATCACCTGCAGTGAAAACAAGTCAGAGGTGTCGGTATTGAGGTTATTTTTGTTGGAAGATTTTCCACCTGAAGTCATTTTTAGACCATCTGTGCACTGAATCCAGAGAGAGAAACAACCCCAGACAGAGCAAAACTCCAGAGGGAAGGGAAAAAATCAGATTAACAAAGCGACTGAACTAAGATCAGGTGGGATTTTTACAGAATTCCCAGGAAAAAAGTAAATCCGAGTGTTTTTCTCAATTCCTGGCCCAATTCTCCCCACAATAATTCCTGGTTTTTCCCCAAAATCCTCCTCTGCCCCTCCACAGCTGTTTTTTTTGCCCTGAGGAAGGATCCAACAAACATATTTTCAACTTTGTGCTTCTCTTTTTCACCCCTGATCTCCCCAGTTCTGCACCTCAGCATTCGAAGGCTGCATTTGCAACCAGAAAAATCATGGAGATCCCAAAAAACCATTCCAAAAAATCATCCCAAAAAATCATCCCAAAAAAAATCCCAAAAAATCATCCCAAAAAACCATCCCAAAAAATCATCCCAAAACATCATCCCAAAAAATCAATCATCCAAAAAACCATCCCAAAAAACCATCCCAAAAAATCACCACAAAAAATCATTCCAAAAAACCATCCCAAAAAATCACCCCAAAAAATCATCCCCAAAAAAATCCAAAAAAATCATCCCAAAAAATCAACCCAAAAAATCATCCCAAAAAATCAATCATCCCAAAAAATCATCCCAAAAAATCATCCCAAAAAATCATCCCAAAAAAATCATCCCAAAAAATCACCACAAAAAATCATTTCAAAAAATCAATAATCCCAAAAAATCAATCATCCAAAAAAAACATCCCAAAAAATCCTTTAAGGTTGTTTTCTCCTCATCCCAGGTCATGCACTGAGGCACTCCAGGGCTCAGCTCTGCTCCCAGACATTCCCCCCTCATGGAATTGTAGGGAAAATGCAAAATCCACACATATAGGTCCGGCGGGGAGGATTCAGGAGAGAAAATCTGCTTTTTTGGCAAGAGAAATTGATGGGAAACAAAGCAGAAGTGGTGGCAATCACACAATTCTCTATTTTTCCCTCATGGATTTGGGGATATTTGGGAGTTTGGGTTCAACAGAGATGATCCCACACACATCCCCTCCTCGTCCCCAGAGCTCCCTGCATTTCAGGAATGTCAAACACTCGGGCAGGGATGGAGCTGTTTGCTCAAACCTAACCCCATGCCTCATTTAGTGAAAAAAACCCCTGGTTTGGATAATTCTGATTGTCAGTATTGCTATTCCGAGCACTGCTGGCATTTTTTGGGATGGCAATGGGGCCAGCAGCCATTCTGGGGACATCTGGGGACACACGGGAGCCTTGGGAATGTGTCGGGAAAGCCTCGGGGATGCTCACAGGGCCCCACTGGTGCCACTCTCAGCAGTGGAAATTCCCATTTCCAGCAGGAAATCTCACTGAAACATCAGAAACACTGCACATCCTGCACTTTATTGGGGTTGGAAATGGAGATTAAACGCGAGGAAATCGAAATCCCGAGCTCAGGAACATCACCCCAGTGCTGCTGTGCCCTCCCTCCCTTTCTCTTCGCCCTCTCCTTCCCATTCTTCTTGTTCTCTCCTTCTCTCTTTTCCCTCCATTCCTCTCTCCCGTTCCTCCAAACCTTCCCCTCACCAAACCTTTCTCACCAAACCTTCCCTCCCCAAACCTTCACCCTACTAAACCTTTCCCTCACCAAACCTTTTCCTGATCAAACCTTTCTCTCACTTTCCCTCACCAAACCTTTCTCACCAAACCTTTTTCACCGAACCTTTCCCTCGCCAAACCTTCCCTCACTTCCCCTCACCAAACCTTCCCCTCACCAAACCCTTCCCCTCATCAAACCTTCACTCTACTAAACCTTTCTCTCACCAAACCTTTCCCTCACCAAACCTTCCCCTCACCAAACCTTTCTCTCACCAAACCTTTCTCTCACCAAACCTTTCCCTCACCAAACCTTTCTCTCACCAAACCTTTCTCTCACCAAACCTTTCCCTCACTTCCCCTCACCAAACCTTTCCCTCACCAAACCTTTCCCTCACCAAACCTTTCTCTCACCAAACCTTTCCCTCACCAAACCTCTCACCAAACCTTTCCCTCACCAAACCTCTCACCAAACCTTTCCCTCACCAAACCTTTCCCTCACTTCCCCTCACCAAACCATCCCCTGACCAAACCTTCCCCTGACCAAAGCTGCCTTTCAAAACACCTGGAAATTCCAAATCAAAGCACCCACAAAACATGTCTGAGCTCTGTTTTCAAGCAGGATTTTGGGAAGTTTTTGCCTCCCGATCTGGTCCCAAAAGACAACTCGGTCAGCGATTCAGCTCTCCCCAATTCCTCTCGCAATGGATTTTATTTCCCTCACCATTCTCAGAGGAAAAACAACTTCCGCAGGGGATGAGAAAGCCCTCCCCAAACCCAGAGGCAGCACACTGCAGGAGTGGAACACTCCCCACACTGCTCAGAGCTGTGCCAGCAACCCCAATAACCACCCCTGGACTCCAAAAATCCAGGTTTTACCGGGGGCTCACCTGTCTGAGGGCAGAGCTGCAGGCAGAGCCCTCTGAGAAATGAGCTCTGAGCCATTCTGCTCTCCAGCACGGAATGGTTTTCCCTCTGCTCCTTCCCCCAATCTCCTGGGCTGCCCCAGGTTGGGCTGCTCGAGGTGATCAGAGTGACCCAAACCATTTCCTGCACCCAGGTGTGGAGCAGGACCCCAAAAAACAAAATAAAAAGCGAGGGCCAGAGCTGGGAGGGCACAGGGAGAGCCCCCAGGGCTGGGGAACGAGGAGGGCTCTGCTCACAGCCCCTGGGGTGCTGCAGTGGGGACACAGGGACAACCCTGGGCTCCAGGAGGGTTTGGGCAATGCTCCCGGGCCCAGGGTGGGGTTTTTGGGGTGTCTGTGCAATGTCAGGAGCTGGATCCGTGATCCCGTGGGTCCCTCCCAGCTCAGGATATTCTATCATTCCATAGATGGAGCCTTCAGCACCAGAACCAAGCGTGAGGGTGATTTCAGCTCTGGGGGAGAAGGGCCTGGGATCAAAATGCACCCAAAAAAGTTGTCTCTCCAGTGAAAATCTGAATATTCCAACGGCTTGTGAAGGTTTTGCTCCATGAACCAGGGTGTTTTCCAAGAGCGTTCTCATCCCAGCTTTAAATGCAAACTCTGCATGCAAAGCAGCTCCCAAACCAGGGCCTTCCCCACTCTCCACAATGATCCATCCTCCCCCTCAATTATCAGATATTCCACGCTCATCCTGGACTGAACAGACTCACACTGCATGAAGAAATCACTTTTTGTCCCTCATATCCCAAAAAACCAAATGTTAGTGTGGAAAAACAAGGAGAAAGTAAGAAACAACTGCTGCAATTCCTTCAGCTCTTTTGTTGTTTTTTCTCCCCCCACACAAACAAATCCTTAAAGAAAGGAAATACTTGGAATAACTAATTCCTAAACTCCCCTTCAGACATCCAAACATTCATTATCCAGTCTTTGAGCAGCTCGGGGGCACGGGGAGGCATCTCTCGGGATAACAAAGAAAGGCAACACCTACCTTTGACAATCTGCTTGGCACATGCATTATAAACTTGTTCCTGGGTCGTGTTCGGAGGTAACACCCTGTCAAACACATAGGGCTTCCCCTGCTGCAAACAGAACAGAAACCCCGTCAGGAAAAGAACATTTCCACCCCTTTACCACCCCAATTTCACATCCTGAAATGCAGCGTTTCCTGCAGAGGAAGCCACTTGGTGCCAATATTTTGTGGACAGAGCAGATGTGACATTCTGGGTGCTCCAAACTCGGATTTTCGATTGCTGGCAAATCAGACGTGGCAGATGTTCCCTGTGTGCTCACATTTGGGTCAGCAGCCTCGGATGGAGAGACAATCAGCTGGAATAGCAGCAGGAGGTGGATATTTCCTTCCCCTCCTGGGAGTGTGAGGAGGAATAGCCATATAAATATTGGGGGAATAGCCATATAAATATTGGGGGAATAGCCATATAAATATTGGGGGAATAGCCATATAAATACTGGGGGAATAGTCATATAAATACTGGGGGAATAGTCATATAAATACTGGGGGAATAAGTCAGATAAATATTGGGGGAGTAGCCATTTAAGTACTGGGGGAATAGTTATATAAATATTGGGGGAATAGTCTGTAAATATCGGGGAAATAACCCTGTAAATATTGGGGGAACAACCATGTAAATATTGTGGGAATAGTCATGTAAATATTGGGGGAATAGTAATGTAAATATTGGGGGAATAGTAATGTAAATATTGGGGGAATAGTAATGTAAATATTGGGGGAATAGTCATATAAATATTGGGGGAATAGCCATGTAAGTATTGGGGGAATAGTAATGTAAATATTGGGGGAATAGTAATGTAAATATTGGGGGAATAGTAATGTAAATATTGGGGGAATAGTCATATAAATATTGGGGGAATAGTAATGTAAATATTGGGGGAATAGTCATATAAATATTGGGGGAATAGCCATGTAAGTACTGGGGGAATAACCCTGTAAATATTGGGGGAACAACCCTGTAAATATTGGGGGAACAACCCCGTAAATATTGGGGGAATAACCCTGTAAATATCAGGAGAATAACCCTGTAAATATTGGGGGAATAACCCCACAAATATTGGGGGAACAACCCTGTAAACATCTGCCGCAGCTTTGCTGCCCATCCCTGCAGCCCAGGCCAAGCTGTGCTGTGAGCAAAGCCCAGAGCTGAGAGGAGCTGAAGTTCGCAGCTCCTGAGCTCTGCCGAGCCCAAGGTGACCCAGAACGGTCTCAGTACAGCCCCAGCACCCCACTGGTTTCATTTCCACCCTAAACACGCAAATTTGTCACAAAAACCTCAGCTGGGGCCCAAACCAGGTGGCCCATCCCAGCTACGTTGCCCTAATTCGTATTTTATTCCGAAATTGTTGTGATTTTCACCCTTAGCACCAACAAAACTGCTGATGCTATGTGGGAAGTGCTCCATCATGGCTTTCTGAGCGGGACTGGGGTCACAGTGACATCCTGAGCGGGACTGGGGCCATCATGACATCCTGAGTGGGACTGGGGTCACAGTGACATCCTGAGCGGGACTGGGGTCACAGTGACATCCTGAGTGGGACTGGAGTCACAGTGACATCCTGAGTGGGACTGGGGTCACAGTGACATCCTGAGCGGGACTGGGGTCACAGTGACATCCTGAGTGGGACTGGGGTCACAATGACATCCTGAGTGGGACTGGGGTCACAATGACATCCTGAGTGGGACTGGGGTCACAATGACATCCTGAGCAGGACTGGAGTCACAGTGACATCCTGAGTGGGACTGGGGCCATCATGACATCCTGAGTGGGACTGGGGTCACAGTGACATCCTGAGCGGGACTGGGGTCACAGTGACATCCTGAGCGGGACTGGGGTCACAGTAACATCCTGAGTGGGACTGGAGTCACAATGACATCCTGAGCGGGACTGGAGTCACAGTGACATCCTGAGCAGGACTGGAGTCACAGTGACATCCTGAGCGGGATTGGGGTCACCACATTATCCTGAGCGGGATTGGGGTCACAATGACATCCTGAGTGGGACTGGGGTCACAGTGACATCCTGAGCGGGACTGGGGTCACAGTGACATCCTGAGTGGGACTGGGGTCACAATGACATCCTGAGTGGGACTGGGGTCACAATGACATCCTGAGTGGGATTGGGGTCACAATGACATCCTGAGCGGGACTGGGGTCACAATGACATCCTGAGTGGGACTGGGGTCACCACAATATCCTGAGTGGGACTGGAGTCACAATGACATCCTGAGCGGGATTGGGGTCACAATGACATCCTGAGTGGGACTGGGGTCACCACGACATTCGGAGCTTTGTGATTCCCAAGTGACACGGGGACTGACATTCCCACAGGGATACACGGCGCAGCACAACCCGAAAACCTTGATCCCTCTTTGGCACGACTCTAATCACTTACAAGGCAAACACACGTCCCAGCCCTAAAACCAGGGCTGGGTGACACTTCAAAGGCCAATCCACCCTCCAGACAGCAGCCCCACTCCCCCAGCCCCACCCCGAGCGCACCATTTGCATTTAAAACACCAATCCTGGCGGAAAGGGACATGCAGCATCCTTCTCATCTCCCATCAAAGCCCCTGCGCCGCTCCCCTTTTCCCGACACCGCTGACGGGAATTCAAAGGTGCTGGGAGCCGAGCGAGGAGCCAGCAGTGCCACCCCAGCAGCTGCTCCACGCTCTGCTCAATTAACCATTTTGGTCGCGCTTTGATTCTGCTTCAAGCACATCAGGAGCTTCAGCTCCTGGGAAAAGCAGGCAGGGAGGGTTTGCCTGTGGGGTGAGCTCCTGCTCCAGGCCAGGCTTTGGGTTCCAGCACCAGAAGGCAATTCCTACGTGCTTTAGTAGATTATTTAGTTGGGAATTTGGGTCTGGGGCCACCCAAACGCCTCCTTGTAAGACACAAGCCTTACACACTCAGGATCTCACTCCTTTCCCCAAATCTCCCCCAGGGCAATCCCATTCCCAGGAAGTGGAGGGAGCAGCCAGCAGCCACCCCAAACTTTGTGTCTCCACATCTTCCCAGCCGGACACAGCGCTGCACTCCAGGGTGAGCAGGGCTGCCCTGCCCCCTTATAAACACTCCAGAGCCACTCCCAAATGGAATTTTAGCTCTTTACCCCACTTTGCTCATCCCAAGCTCCCGGGACCAGCCCAAAAATCCCATGGATGCACAGCCTCAGCTATCCACTGATCCCATTTATTCCCTTCACACCTGAGCTGAGGCTTTGAGAGCTGCCAGTGCCTCATCCCACCGAGGCAAACCCTGCTCTGCTGCCACCAGCCTGGGAGCTCTCCATGCCTGGAATGTCACAGAGCCTCCAAAAAACCCCAGTCCCACCCCAACCGTGCTCCACACAGCTGAACAGGCACTGCCTGCCTGTGGGATTCACCTGCCCGCCTGAAAATGGGAAAGAGAGCCTCCAAAAAACCCCAATCCTATCCCAACTGTGCTCCACACAGCTGAACAGGCACTGCCTGCCTGTGGGATTCACCTGCCCGCCTGAAAACGGGAAGCAGCAGCTCCTAAATGCGTTCTGCAGGGCACATTTCCTCCTCAGGAATTCTGTTTGGGAAGCTGGAAGGCTGAAAAAAGCCATCCCTGATATCTGAAGGGAATAAAGGGATGTTTGGAATAAAGGGATGTTTGGGAAGCTGGAGGTTGGAAAAGCCATCCCTGATACCTGAAGGGAATAAAGGGATGTTTGGAATAAAGGGATGTTTGGGAAGCTGGAGGTTGGAAAATCCATCCCTGATGTCTGAAGGGAATAAAGGGAAGTTTGGGAAGCTGGAGGTTGGAAAATCCATCCCTGATGTCTGAAGGGAATAAAGGGAAGTTTGGGAAGCTGGAGGTTGGAAAATCCATCCCTGATGTCTGAAGGGAATAAAGGGAAGTTTGGGAAGCTGGAGGTTGGAAAATCCATCCCAGATATCCGAAGGGAATAAAGGGATGTTTGCAATAAAGGGATGTTTGGAATAAAGTGATGTTTGGAAGAAAGGGATGTTTGGGAAGCTGGAGGTTGGAAAAGCCATCCCTGGTGTCTGAAGGGAATAAAGGGATGTGGGGGATCACAGAGCACTGAGTGCAGGAAATGAGAGCACTTGTGGGGTTTTGGGAAGGGTTTTGTGCTCCACACCCACATCGATCCTCGTTCCTTGTCCAGGAGTTCCTGGCTGGACCTCGAGGAATGCTGGGCCCTTCCTGTGTCACCCCATGGCAGCCTCCCGACCCTTCCTCCTGCCCCACAGCCCTCACTGCCACACCCACTCAGCTTTTGGGGTTTTGTTTGTGTTATTATTACAATCTCTTCATTCCTGACGGATTTTCCTCAAAGGCAACAAAAACCACATCCACCCCACAAAGGCACCAGATCCAAAGGGTTTGCCCCAAAACAGAAGGCAGGGTGAGCAATGAAAATCCCCATTTTCAGCGTGGTCCCTTTTCTCCCTATTGTCACCCCCAGAAGTGACATCACTGCTTTCATTCTTTTTTCAACTCATCTCGCATTAAACACCAAACTCAGGAGGCAATTCAAGGAAGCAATAAGCAGCCAGAAATCAAATGTTATTTTCCGAGCGACGCCAACGATTTGATCCGCGCACCTCCGTGCATTATTTTCCAAACTTCCCCATTCTACGCAGGGTATTGTTTCCCATCCATAAATCACATTTCCCGACAATCTGTTCCATTAACTGCTGCATAATGGCTGGGATAAGTGCTCTGATCCACCCCCACAATTCCTGCTCCAGTTCCATTGACAGCCACAGAGATTCTGCTCTGGCCCCTGGGTAGCACCAGCAATTCTATTCAGACATATTGACAATTATTATTTTGCTGCTTTAGTTTCCCATTGAGTTGAAAGGCATTTAAAAAAAATAAAATAAATACAGGATTTCGCAAGCACAAAAAGGATCTTCACCATAAATCCCAAATTTACCGAACCCGAGCAGCAGCTCAGAGCAGCGATGCCACTAGAAGCCAATGCAGTCTCAATTAAAGAAATTAAAGATAACCAAATACATTTCCTGGATTAAAATAAATAAATAAATAAATAAATAAATAAATAAATAAATAAATAAATAAATAAAACTCTCCAAAATTCCCTAGAGAGAGGGAATGAGGAGTGCTCAGAGCTGCCTGCCAAGAGTGAGAAGCCCTGATGGAATTCCGTGATGAATCCCCTGTGATCTCCAGGGGGGACTCCAGCCCTGGGTGCGCAGGTGGTGATGTGAGGGGAGGTGACACCTTCACCTCCAGGCATCTCAATCCTCTCCCAGATCCAAAATATTAAAAAAAAAAAAAAAAAAAAAATCTTATAAAAACCATGGGCAAGGTGAGACGGCTCAGGACAGAATTACTGGAGCAGCAAGGAAGCAGACAGACAATGAAACGCTGGATTTCTTTGATTTGGGGGGGCTGGGAGGAGGCATTTGCATGTGATGACAGATTTTAGCCTGAGACTATCCCCAAAATTAGAGATTCTTGAGCAGACAACACATCCCAAGGAGCACAAAAGCACAGAGGGGGACCCGGAAAGGTTCCCAGAGAAGCTGTGGCTGTCCCTGGACCCCTGGAGTGTCCCAGGCCAGGCTGGACAGGGCTGGGAGCAGCCTGGGACAGTGGGAGGTGTCCCTGCCATGGCAGGGGTGGCACTGGGTGGGATTTAATGTCCCTCCCAACCCCAGGGATGCTCTGACCCATTTCAGGATGACACAAGGTTAGAGGATGACCCAGGGCAAGAAAAGGGAGAGACGGAGGAGATCTGAGAGGAGCAAACATCGGGACAAGGACAAAAGCCACAGCCCCGAGCAGCTCTGCTCACTGTGCTTGTAGGACCGTGCCCACACTCCACCAGCACAGCCCTGTCCTCCCCCAAAATTCCTTCCAGCTTTTCCAGGTGAGGGACTTTGGTCTGTGAGTATCAGCAGGGGGTTTGAGGAATGTCACAGAGTCCCAGGCCACCAGGTCCCTGTGTCCCAGCTGGTGCCAGCTCTGGGAACACAGCAGGAGCAGGACGGTCCTTTTCCCCCATACCTGAGCAAATAAAAGCCCTAAAAAGGGCGCCTGAGTCCTGCAATAACTCAGGGAAACCACAGGAACCAAAGAGCCAAGCCAGCCAAGCCTGAATCCCTCGGCACAGCCTGTCACTGTCACTGTCCCCCAGCTCTGTGCTCAGGCCTGGAGGTTTTATTGATGCCATTGGGATGATCCCAGAGAGGATTTACTGCACCCCACACAGCCCCACAGCCAGCACAGGGTGAGGCACAGGTAACAGGACCCCGTAATTAGGAGCCTAATTAACGGAGAATCATTTCCCAGCTAGTTTTCAGCAGCCTGAGCGCTCCTTTGGAGAGGTTTGATAAATAAAAGATGTCTCACTGCAGGCCTGGAAGATGGAATCTTTGCAGAGAGCAGCGAGCAAACTCTCACCGGTGGCAATATGGGATTGTGGTGCTGAGGCACGTCCCGCCCAGCACGGAACGGGGAGCGGAACACATTCCTCCCCTCCAGCTCCAGAGCAGGAATTAAAGCCTTCTCCCCCTTTGAAAACGGAGAGGCCACATTTCCTGAGCGCTGCCTCCACTCCCAAGGGGACAAACGGCCCTGCAAATTCCCCCTGGAACTCCAGAGAACTCTGAGATGGAGGAGCTCTTTTCCCCGAAGGTCGTGGGGATGCTGCAGCTACAGGGTTGTTGTTATTTTGCTGATAAAAGCCAAGGAATAAACAGGATCTGTCCCATTCTCCTGAAGCCATTTATCCCTACTGAGAATTGGAAACGTGGTTGAAACCAAATGGAGAAAAAAAAAGCATGTTAGAAAACTGTGGCTTCAAAGTCCCCGAGGGTTGCAGAGGCTGGCTGAGAGAATTCAGGCAGATGAACTAAGATGGTGAAAAGGGAAGGTTTATTTACACGAAACCTCTTTTATATCCATTCATATTCTAGCAACTATTGGTCAGTAAAGAATCCACCTCCTAAAACCATTGGTCACAACCAAATAACACCTAATACCAAACACAGAGATGAAGAAAGTAAAAGAATGCAGCTTATCTCCACTCTCTGTGAGAAAGAACAGAAAGGTTCTAAAACAGTGCAACCACAGAAAACCAGCAAAATTCAGCTGTACTGACTAAGGAAATGCTCCTGCCATCCCAATCCCTTCTCTCTGCCAGCTTGCCCTATAAAAACATGGCAACAGCAGCAAATCACCCCGTGGGTGAAAAGTCTGAATCCCTGGGTTAAAACGAACAAGGAAATTTATTCAGAACAACCTGAATACACTACAGAGTCAAACTGAAGTGTCAAAAAAAAAAAAAAAATTCTTAAATCCTGGTAATATTCCTAAAACTCACTTGAAAAATCAATGAACCCAAGCAGCTCTGTCTGAGCAGGCACTGCAGAGCAATTGGAGTCAAACCCAGCATGACTTTTGCATGGGGGGTTAATTATTGATTTCCCTGGTGGATATTTTGTGGAGCTGCTGGCGCTTGGCTCACGGCCAGGGATCCACTCTGACTCCCCGTGCCAGCAGAAAGGACCTTGCACTCCTCACAACAAATCCCCCCTCAGAAAGCATAATTTCATTTTGGTTCCAACCTGCAGCTCAGGAAATCAAACCCTGGGAATTATTTCAGAGCTGTTCTCCCACCTTGATGCACGGCCTGGAGATCAGACTCTTCCTGAAAGGAGCTGGAAGTGTAAAGATCTCCCAAAACAAAGGCAGCTGCTAAAAAAATCGTCCTGAGAACCATTTTTGCATAGTTCTGACACAGCAATGCTCTCCCATTATTATTGACCTGCACTGGTGCAGTCAAGTCACCGCCAGACCCAAAATTATCCAAATTTTCTCCACTTTTTACCAGGCCCCAGCATTTCATTTAACCTCCCTTACAGCAGTGGGAGAAGAGAATTTGGCCATTTCTTTTGTTTATAAAACAACGCAAATGAACAGTTTAGGGAGAAAAGACAGGAAAATATTCTTTTTAGAAGGAAAGAAAAAAAAAGTCACCGCAATTCATCAAGACTCCTCCAAAGAAAGGTCTTGGGATTTTAGGAAGAGTTGAGTGAGAAGAGAACAATGGATATCAGGAAAAGTTTCTTCCCAGAAAGGATGGCCAAGCACAGGCTGATCAGGAAAGTGCTGGAGTCCCCACCCCTGGAGGGATTTAAATCCATGGGGGTGTGGCACTTGGGGACACGGGGCAGTGGTGGCAGTGCTGGAGAAAGGTTGGCCTTGATGAGCTGAGAGGTCTTTTCCAACCTAAATCCCACGATTGTCTATTTAGCAAAAATTCAGTACTTCCAAACTGGTTTTAAACCAGTGAGGTTTTTATCATTACTGAACAAAACCAAAATTTCACAGCCAGAAAATCACAGAGCAAAAGCCATCCTGGGGCAGCTCCTGGAGCAGCAGTGGCAGAGGGGCCAGACAAGGCCACCTCGGGGTGGGGACAAGTCATGGCCGGGTTTAGGATATTCCCAAAAAAAACCCAAATAGGTGGAGGCTTCCAAAGAAAGAAAGTGAAAGCCCCAAGGACCTTGAGAAGGCCCAAGTCCATCTCAGCCTGGCAGGGCTGTGTGATCTCTGCTGCGTTAAGGGGATCGCTGGCAGATTTATGGGGTGGCTCAGCAGATCAGTAATGGGATCCTGAGCGTGGAGCCAAGGAGAGGTCACAGCAGGACCACAGGGCACTGCTGACCCCTGGAGATGTGTCCTGGTCACCAAAACCAGGCTGGAGGGGACAGGGAACAGTCCTGGTCACGGGGGGCAAAGGAGATCCTGACACTGTCCCAGCAGCACTGCAGATCATTCTCCTCTCTGTCCAGAACTGAAAATCCCGAGTGTTCCCAAATCCACACCGTGACAGCAAAGAGGAACACCCCGGAATCCATAATTCTTCCTGACCCCAGTTTGAGAGGCGTGGGGTGAGGGAGAGAGGCCACAGCTCCCCTTGGGGCAGGCACAGCAATCCTGAGCCTCAGTTCCAGCTCCTGCCATCCATGACCACGGGAAAGAGGAATATTGGGAATTGCTCATTCCCACCCAAACCTTCCAAACAGCTCCTGCCCTTGCCTGCTGCAGTGATTTCCTTCCATCCCTCATCATCCGGGGAAAATCAAAAAGGCAGAACTCAGAGTTTTACTTGAAACCTCCAAATCTCACCATTTTGGCCCCAAACCCTCCAATCTTCCCCAAGCATTTTCACCCCAAACCCTGCAATCTTCCCTGAGCATTTTGGCCCCAAACCCTCCAATCTTCCCTAAGCATTTTGACCCCAAACCCTCCAATGTTCCCTTAAGCACAGGCATTTGGGGAGCAGGTAATTACACAAAAAATATACATTTTAATAATAAGGGTTCTTATATATATACAAAAAATACATATACACATATATAACATATTTTTATATATATATTTTTATATATATATATATATATATATATATATGTAATATTCCTATACAATTTAAAAATAAAGGTTCTTTCCCTGATGCAGAGGAGTCTAGGAAAGCTTAAATAGGAAATTGCTGAACAGAGGCCCCAGAGCTGTTTGGAAAAGCTGTGTATTTTGGGGGCAGGGCCATGATTACTGCAGTGCAATCCTATCCCAGTTAATAAAATTGTATCAGGTAATCAGACAAACAGAGACCAAAAACTCCGCACAAAAACATCACAGGCCAGAACTGCTGCTTCCTCCATTTCTGCACCAGTCAGGAGGAGGAGAACAGAGCATTTAATAATCTGGTTTTGCATCCCTGGTGAGCAAATCCATCGCTGATAAATAAAGCCAAGCATCGAGAAATCCAGACCTGCTTAAAGCTCGCTCAGAATTTAAGGGGAATTGCAACTGCATTTGCATTTGGGAGGAAGAATATTTACCCCAGCAGAAATGGGAATAAAAGTGGGATTTGTGCCCTGGGGAAACACACACGCAACAAAACCCCTCCCGTGAACTCCGTAAGGACACAGAGCTGCACAGTTGCATTTTTGAACTGCGCTGCTCGGGCTCTCTTTGGTAATTTTTTGGTGCTTTTTCTGAGCAAAAATAGATGTTCTGCCTCACAACCCTCCCTGCATCACAGGGAGCAACTCTCCTCCAGCCCAGCAGCCCCACTTTGTGCCCAACTGTCCCCAAAGAGGCCTGGCATTGATTCCACGTGGGAATTCAGCAGTGCTGATGTCCCTGCACGAGTGGGAGCAGCCCCACTTTGTGCCCAATTGTCCCCAAACAGGCCTGGCAATGATTCCACAGTGGGAATTCAGCAGTGCTGATGTTCCCTGAGTGCTCCCAGCGCCGGAGTGACCCCACTTTGTGCCGAACTGTCCCCAAACAGGCTGGAGTGGCCTGGCAGTGATTCCACAGGGGAATTCAGCAGTGCCCAGCAGTGCGAGCAGCCCCACTTTGTGCCCAATTGTCCCCAGCCAGGCGTGGCAGTGATTCTACGGAGGAATTCAGCAGTGCTGATGTCCCTGCAGTTCCCAGAGCAGGAACAGCCCCACTTTGTGCCCAATTGTCCCCAAACAGGCCAGAGTGGCCCCACTTTGTGCCCAATTGTCCCCAAACAGGCCAGAGTGGCCCCACTTTGTGCCCAACTGTCCCCAGCCAGGCCTGGCAGTGATTCCACATGGGAATTCAGCAGTGCTGATGTCCCTGCACATTCCCAGGGCAGGAACAGCCCCACTTTGTGCTGAACTGTCCCCAGCCAGGCCCGGCAGTGATTCCATGGAGGAATTCAGCAGTGCTGATGCTCCCTGCACTCCCAGAGCAGGAGCAGCCCCACTTTGTGCCCAATTGTCCCCAACCAGGCTGGAGTAGCACCACTTTGTGCCCAGTTGTCCCCAGCCAGACCTGGCAGTGATTCCATGGCAGTAATTCAACACTGCTGATGTCCCTGCACGTTCCCAGAGCAGGAGCAGCCCTGTCCCCCCCGGCTCTGGGGACTCTGATCCTGTTCAGCACCGCCAGCCCTGAGTGAAGGCTGCCCTGACACGGCAGGACAGGAGGATGAGGACGAGGGACAGCCACGGGCGGCGGTGACAGCCCTGTAAACACAGCACCTTACGTAAACCATCCTCAAACTCTGATTGTTCCACAGCAGGAACAAAGCCAGACCTGCAAGATGCCGGGCTGGCAGCTGGGAAAGGATAAGGGGGTGCAAAATAATCATTAAAAGGGTGATTTAATATTTTTTTCAGTTGCTCTTTCTGATAAGCCACGAGCCGTTCTACAAGGCTTCAGCCTCCAGCCACTCTCAGCACTATTCAACCAAAAAAACCCAAATAAAATAAAAAATAATGCACTCAGCAAGGGATTTCAGGTGCCAGGCTCGGCAGATGCCTCCCCCAGGACTCCAGGGCAGGATAATCTGCTCTCAATCCCCACCCCAGCCCTCGGCTCTCACCTTTCAGAAAGCCCCAAATGACTTTGTCCAAACCAAAAGCTCCCAAAAACCTGAGATCTCTGGAATTTAAACCTCCAAAGGCAAGGACAGAGCAGGGAGAAGCAAGGAGTGTTTCCCCTGCACACACAGGGAGCAGGGAGATGATGCCTGAGGCCATGGGGAAGTCACATCCAGGGTGGGTCAGGTCCATACAAAGTCTGCATCCCAAAAAAAACAAACCCAAGCTCTGCTGATCAGCAGCACTTATACATTTACACAGCCCTGCTTTTGGTGAAATAAACCACGCATTTTCCATAAAACACAGGAAAAAATGGTCCATTTTAAGGAAAACACGAGTCCCACGATCAGTGATTTGCTCTGCCCCATCCTGGCACAACCCCAACCCTAAAACCACCCCAGGGGCTCCCATTTCCTCACACAATTCCCTAAAACCATCCCAGGTATTCCCATTTCCTCACACAACTCCCTAAAACCACCCCAGGGGCTCCCATTCCTTCACAGCATTCCCTAAAACCACCCCAGCTGTTCCCATTCCCTGACAGCATTCCCTAAAACCACCCCAGGGGCTCCCATTCCTTTGTAGAATTCCCAAAAACCACCCCAGGTGCTCCCACTCCCCTCACAGCATTCCCTAAAACCACCCCAGGTGCTCCCATTTCCCTGACAGCATTCCCTAAAACCACCCCAGCTGCTCCCATTCCCTCGCAGCATTCCCCAAAACCACCCCAGGGGCTCCCATTCCCTGACAGCATTCCCTAAAACCACCCCAGGGGCTCCCATTTCCCTGACAGCATTCCCTAAAACCACCCCAGCTGCTCCCATTCCCTCGCAGCATTCCCTAAAACCACCCCAGGGGTTCCCATTCCCTCACAGTATTCCCCAAAACCACCCCAGGTGCTCCCATTTCCCTCACAGCTTTCCCTAAAACCACCCCAGCTGTTCCCATTCCCTGACAGCATTCCCTAAAACCACCCCAGGGGCTCCCATTCCTTTGTAGAATTCCCAAAAACCACCCCAGGTGCTTCCAGACCCTAAAACCACCCCAGGGGTTCCCATTTCCCTCACAGCATTCCCAAAAACCACCCCAGGGGCTCCCATTTCCCTCGCAGCATTCCCACCTTCCTCCCTGGCAAAGCTCCCCAGCTCCAGGATCACACCAGGCGCATCGATAAATAAATAAATAAAAGTTTTTCACGCTGGCAAGAGTTTTGTTTGAAGTTTGTGGCTGCGGTTCCTCCATAATACTCAAAAATCTGAGCTGCACACAAAGCCAGCCACGGAGAAATAAATCCTCTGTCACCAACACAAGCAAATATTTTTTTTTTTTCCTCCAGGAAAATGTTTCCCCACGTGCTCCTGCGTAGTGAGATTAACTCTGCTTTAAGATTTGTTTGCAGCTCTTCTGCTTTGAAGTTAAATTGTGGGAGATGCCATAAAGGGAGAAATAATCGAGGAAAATGACAGCAGTTTTTCAGTGGATATTGACGGCTGACCCAGAAAGCGGTGAGGAAATAAAAAAGCATGGGGAGAGGTTCTGAGGGGAGAAAAGCGAGCAAAATGCGAGATAAAAGGGGAGAGGGGAGATGGAATAGAAAAAGAGAGGGAAAATAGAAATGTAAAATAAAAGGAGAAAAGCAAGCAAAATGCAATATAAAAGGGGAGGGAGGAGAAGGAATAGAAAAAGAGAGAGAACAGAAATGTAAAAAAAGGGGAGAGAGGGGGAGAAGGAATAGAAAAAGGGAGAACAGAAATGTAAAATAAAAGGAGAAAAGCGAGCAAAATGTGAGATAAAAGGGGAGAGGGGAGAAGGAATAGAAAAAGAGAGAGAAATGTAAAATAAAAGGAGAGAGGGGGAGAAGGAATAGAAAAAGAGAGAGAGAACAGAAATTTAAAATAAAAGGAGAAAAGTGAGCAAAATGCAAGATAAAAGGGGAGAGGGGGAGAAGGAATAGAAAAAGAGAGGGAGAACAAAAATGCAAAATAAAAGGAGACAGGAAGGGAAACAGGTGCTGTGAAAGGAGGGAGAGGATGGCTATGACAGGGGTCATATCATTACATATTATTATAAACAAAAACCCAGGTGACCTTTTTCAGAGGATTTTTGGCCCAGCCCATCCCCAAGCGAACCCTGAGGAATCCCCGAGCCCGGGAGGGGCTGCAGCAGAGCCCACCCAGGGACTGCAGCAGTGCAGGAGGCACCGAAAGGGATCAGAGCTGCAGAAAAATCCCACTTTGGCACCAGCCCGGCTAAAAATAGTCGCTAACCCAGTTCCCCCAATTGCTGAGCCTCAGCTAAGTGGGGCAATAAGGGAGCTTGGATCAGGGCAGGGATCAGAGCTTCCCCGCGCTGTCCCCGCGTGACTCAAAAATTCAACTTTCACCCCTCAGAGGCACAGCTCGCGGCTCGGGAGGAGCCACAATTAGCTTTTGCTGCCATAGAAACCATGGCTGGGTAAATTCAGGAATGTTTTGCGCTGCGAAAAGGTGTGCAAGGCCTCGGGGTCACTTAATGTATAACAAAATGTGGTTTCAGCATCAAATATTCCTCGTGGAAATGTCTGACAGCAGCTTCAAAAGCACCCCGGATTTTCGAGGTTTGCTCTATTCCCTGAGCCAAAATAAAATCATGTTTTTTATAATAAAAATAAAATATTATGATGATGATAACAAGAATTATTACATATTATATATAATATATTATATATTATACATTACATCTAATATAAAATATATAAAATATAATATATAAAATATAATATATAATATAAAGTATATTATATATTATATATTATATACTATATATTATATATTATATATTGTATACTATATACTATATATTATATATTGCATACTATATACTATATATTATATATTGTATATTATATAAAGTAAGATAATTTTATAGTTTTTATCATTATAATAACATAATTTTCCAGTATATATAACATAATTATATAGTATGTTATATACATTATAATGACATCATTTTCTAGTATATATAATTTACATATTTATATACATTCTAGTGTATATGTATACTATATATGTATATACATATATGTGTATATATAGTATATATAATATCCATATTTTTATATATCTTATAGTATATATATACTATATATGTATATATAAAGTATATATAATGCATATATTTTAAAATTTACATTATATACATCATATATATTATATAGTGTATATAATTATATATAATTATAGTTTATATATTTATATAAAGTTACATTCTATATTATATAATATAGAACGTATTTTATATATTATCTATTGTATTACATATATTACATAATTTTATAATAAAAATAAAATAGAACAAAAAAAAATTTAAAATTATTTTTGTGCCTGGTGTGATCCTGGAGCTGGAAACAATAAAAGATATCTTTTGAGGAAAACATTCCCACAAATTCCAAGCACACTTTTGCATTCAGCTGAATTTTTATAATTTTTATACCAACCAAGGGCACCTCCTGTCCATCACCATAACTGGGTAGTGAAAGGGGAATTCTCTCAGAGGGAGAGAGAGGCACTGAGGAAATGAATCACTTTGAGCAAAGACTGCCATTAAATATTTAACTTTTTGTCTCTGGATACTCATTTCTCACGGGGGAAGAACTCCCACACCCCTGTGGCAGTGAGGCACTGTCTCACAAATGGAAAATCAGCATTTTCCGAAGGCATTTGGGATATTTTAATGGCAATCTGGAGACAATCGCCTGCACTTCCAGGGCACCCCACAAAGAGCCAGGAAGCAGAGAGGCCCAAAATCGATAGAAATGGAAGAATCAAAGCAGGAATCCATCAGCAGTGCCATGCCTGGGACTCCACACCTTCAGCATTCAGATTTTGGATATTTTCAGGTCATTTTTTTTTGCTTCGTTTCGTTAGGATTATTTAAATGTGCGATGTTTGCACGCTCCAAAATCCCATAAAACTGAATTTTGGAGTTTTTGAGCTCACAGAGCCATCCCAGCCAAGCACCATTATCCAATGTGTACCTTCCAGGGGAGCTGGGAAAACAAACATTGGCAGCAGCACAGCCGAGTGAGGAGAGTCAAACCATCCCTGAGCAGCTCTAAATCACTTCTCGGGGTTCTAAAAGGTTCCAGCAACACCAAACCGAGCAGAACATGGAAAATAAAGAGTCTGTGTGGGGATTCTCACTTATTTTCATCCCTGAACTATTTGGATGTGTTTTGTCTTTTATTTCGTATGTGTCAGTGAAGTCAGCAGAGTTTGCGCTGTGAGGAGCACATTCTGAAATCCCTCCTGTGCAGAGACCTCTGTGTCACTCTGTGGGTAAAACAGGCCTTAAAAATATTTTAAAAACCCTTGGGATAATAGATAAATGGCTTGTTTATCCATTTGATAGGATTTGGGAGGTGACATTGAGACAAAATGTGTCCAACTAAAGGAACCTGATGAAAACAGCCACAAAAACATCCCTGCAGGTGCTGAGAAAAACACAACAAACCCCAAACAAATCCCCCTGTCCAGAATGGATCTTTGGAGGAAAACCTTCACCCCAAATTCCAAATGTACCTTTGCATTAGGTAAATCATTCAGGATTTAACCAGGAACACCTCAGCAGTCCCAGAATGGATCTTTGGAGGAAAACACTCACCCCAAATTCCAAAGGCATTTTGCATTTCAGTTTTCAGCTAAATCATTTGGGATTTTAACCAGGAACACCTCAGCAGTCCCAGAATGGACCTTTGGAGGAAAACATCTACCCAAAATTCCAAACTCACTTTTTCATTAGAAAAATCATGCAGGATTTAACCAGGAACACCTCAGCAGTCCCAGAATGGATCTTCGGAGGAAAATCTTCACCTCAAATTCCAAAGGCATTTTGTATTTCAGTTTTCAGCTAAATCATGCAGGATTTAACCAGAACTGCCTCAGCAGTCCCAAGGCACAGAAGCTGAGCTGGAAATGGGATGGGGAGGGGTTTTTAGGAATGTCTGGCAGCACCTGGAGAGCCCTCAGGCAGCACAGGATGAGGAATTTGGGGAGAAAACAAAATCCTGAGTGAATCACTTTCGTGACTACATTTAGGACACGGAGGATAACACAAAGGGTGTCAGCAGCCACGGTAAAAACTGTCGAGAAAAACGCAATGAAATCATCTTTCCTCCCGAGTTTCCTCACAAAAACTCCTCCAGAGAAAAGCAGATCGATGCTAGAGCCTTCCAAGCAGCACTGCACTCTTTATTTTCTCTTTTGGAACAGCTTTTGCCCTCCTGGCACAGTCTGAAACCCTAAAAGAGAGGGAGATGTGAGCACACCTCACCCCACAGGGAAAAATCATCGGGAAAATCATCTCCAGGGGAGCAAAGTGCCCTCAGACCTCCCCAAAAAACCCCAAATCTCACTGCACAGGCTCAAAAAACACCTGGCAGAACAAATCTGATCCCCACTGGGAAGGACAAGGATGGGAGTGAGCTCAAGGTTTAAAAATATCCCAAAAAAGCATCCAGCAGAAGGGACCAGAGGGGAAAAGACAGCACAGAGGGGCTTGAATCTGCATTTTCCTGTGGTTTGACAATCTGTCCTGTTGGAATCCATCACCTGGATTTGGAATTTCAAGGCTTTAAGCAGGAATCCTTATTTCTGACAGGACAGGTTTGGAGAAGGGCACCCGAAGGGGATGGGGAAAAGAGAAAAAAAGGTGCCCTGAGGAAACACAAAAGGGAAATCGCCTGGGTGAAGAAATATGATTTTGATTTTGAGTAAATCATCTCCCGAGCAGCACCATCGATAAACAGAAAATAAACTTTTCACACCTGAGCTCTCACCACTCATTCAGAAAACAGAAAAGCAAACAGGAGCAGCTTCCCATAAAACACACATTGATCTGTGCTGGATAATCCAGCCCTGGAGGAGGAAGAATGGCCTTCCCGAAGGAAAACAGCTGAGGATAGAGAGGAGAATCAAACAAAACCACTCTGGTCCCACAGAAGTGCCTTAAACCTGCCGAGCAAATGAGGATTTTTCTTGGAAACTCATTAAGTGTCCCCACCTTGGGGACACCTCACAAAATTGGGTCAATCCCAACAGAATCCCAGGAGCTGAGCTGGCTGCCTCACCCCAAAATCTGTGGGGTTAGACAAAGGCATGGTGGAAAACGAGAATATTTGGAGAAATCCACAGATTTTTTCCCATTCTGACGTTGTAGCAGAGCAAAATTGCACATTTTCTCCAGTGCTTTATGAGAGCCTCACGGGGACAAGCAATAAATGTATTTGTTGATAATCAGCTGCAGAGCAGTTCCATTCTTCACCAACACACAGGAAAAACAGAACCAAAGCCCTCCTCAGTCATCTCATCAGGCCCCTGATTTTAATCTGAAATCTGATTTTAATCCTGGAAATAAGAGTGGAGCACAGGAATGGCCTGGAAAAAAAAAAAAAAAACACTTTAAATCCCAAGCTTGGGAGCAGCTCCCTGAATGGGCACAGCAGCTCTTCAGTAAATGGAATTGTTTCTTCTGCAGGGAACAGAAAAGCCAACCAGAGTCAGAATTATCATTATTATTCAGTCAAGAATTATCCTGTGCTTGTTCTTTCCCAAATGATCCACAGGCTCCTGATTCTTCCCGAGACACCTCCGGAGGAAAATCACCCAAAAAATAAATAAATAAAATAAAACCAGAGCCAGATCTGTCAGTGCTGTGCTGCTGCTGCTGCTCTGGAAATGTCTGAGCTGAAAGCTCCAGAGCCGCAGGGGATGAGGAGAGCTCGGGAACAGGGGAGGCAGCAGGACCCAGATGTTATTCCAGGAAAATCACACGAAAATCCTGTGCAGGAGGGGGAGGGACACCCCTGGAACAAAGAGCTCCCCCAAAGCGTTGGTCAGGTACCTGGAGACATCAGGAATTCCCAGGGGTTTGGATCCCAAAAGTCCTTCACGGAAGCTTTCAGCCAAAACTTGCTCAGTCCTCGCTGGAAAAAAGGTGGAAAAAGCAGAAATCCTCCCCAGGCACAGCAGCTGAGCATTTGGAGCGAGAGGTGACACCTTGATTTTGGTAAAAGCTGCACAAAAACAAGCCCAGCAGCACAGGGCAGGCTTTTTATTTTTATATTTCTAAACCAGCCATTTATCTATTATCCCATGGGTTTTTAAAATATTTTTTTCAGGCCTGTTTTACCCACAGAGTGACACAGAGATCTCTGCACAGGAGGGATTTCAGAATGTGCTCTTCACAGCACAAACTCTGCTGACTTCACCAGCAGATATGAAATAAAAGACAAAACACATCCAAATAGTTCAGGGGTGAAAGTAAGTGAGAATTTCCACATATATGAAATAAAACACATCCAAATAGTTCAGGGGTGACAATAAGTGAGAATCTCCACACATATGAAATAAAAGATAAAACATATCCAAATTGTTCAGGGGTGGAAATAAGAGAGAATCTCTACACAAGACACCCCAAAAAGTACTACAAGAGAAAATACTACCAAAAATAAATTTAAAAAAAAATAAAACAAAGGAATCAGCCATGGATCTTTTTTTTCCTTTCCCCCACAGGGGAATATTCCCTGTTGGAGGGACCCACAAGGCTCGTGCCCTGCCCAGGAATTCCTCCCCTGGACCATGACACTGCAGAGCAGAGTGACCATGGCAGCGTCAGGTGATGGTTTTGTTTGCTCTGAGGCACATTAGTTATTGATGTGGAATATTTCACGGATGAGACGACAGAATTGTCCCCCTGCGAGTAAAGCCCAACCCTGGGGGAGCCTGGGGGGGATCCTGGGGGAGATCTTGGGGGAGATTCTGGGGGGAGATCCTGGGGGGGATGCTGGGGGGATCCTGGGGAGGACCCTGGGGGGGAGCCTGGGGGGATTTTGGGGTGATCCTGGAGGGATCCTGGGGGGGATGCTGGGGGGGATCCTGGGGAGATCCTGGGGGAGATTCTGGGGGGAATCTGGGGGGGGATCCTGGGGGAGATCCTGGGGGGGATCTTGGGGTGATCCTGGGAGGGATCCTGGGGGGATCCTGGGGGGATCCTGGGGGATCCTGGAGGGACCCTGGGGGGGATCCTGGGGGGGATTTTGGGGTGATCCTGGAGGGATCCTGGGGGGGAATCCTGGGGGAGATCCCGGGGGGATCATGGGGGTATCCTGGGGGGGATCCTGGGGGGATTCTGGGGGGATCCTGGGGGGGATCTTGGGGGGGATCCTGGGGGAGATCCTGGGGGGATCTTGGGGGGGATCCTGGGGGGATCCTGGGGGGGATCCTGGGGGGGATCCTGGGGGGGATTCTGGGGGGGATCCTGGGGAGGACCCTGGGGGGGATTTTGGGGTGATCCTGGAGGGACCCTGGGTGGGATCCTGGGGGGATCCTGGGGGGGATTTTGGGGTGATCCTGGAGGGATCCTGGGGGGGAATCCTGGGGGAGACCCTGGGGGGATCATGGGGGTATCCTGGGGGGATCCTGGGGGGGATCCGGGGGGGATCCTGGGGGGGTCCAGGGGGGATCCTGGGGGGATCCTGAGGGGGATCCTGGGGGGGATCCTGGGCGGATCCTGGGGGGATCCTGGGGGGGATCCTGGGGGGGATCCTGGGGGGATTCTGGGGGGGAATCCTGGCTGGATCCTGGGGGATCCTGGAGGGATCCTCTGCCAATCCCAGAGCTCTCCAGCGTTCCCCAGGGCCGAGCCCCCTGGGCTGGGCAGGGCAGGGGAGGCTGAGGCTGAGGCTGAGCCCGAGGCTGGCACAGGGAGCGCCTGCAGAGCTCAGCAGCTCTGGCTAAGCCTGGCTTTACAAACCCTCCCTGCAGCGCCCGGAGCAGCTGACAGCCACAATGGAGACAGAGCCTTTCATCCCTGCCTGGGAACACCAGCAGCAGCCTCCCGAGCTGCTTTTGGGCCGCTCTGCTCCCACTGTTTGTCCCACAGTTTGTCCCCAGTTTGTCCCCACAGCCACCCCGCGCTCAGGAGAGCAAAAGCTGAAAACACCACAAATCCAAACACAATTCCGAATTCCCAAACATTTGTGGCTTCAAAGTCCCCGAGGGTTGCAGAGGCTGGCTGAGAGAATTCAGGCAGACAAACCAAGATGGCGAAAAGGAGAGTTTATTTACAAGAAACCTCTTTTATATCCATTCATATTCTAGCAACTATTGGTCAGCAAAGAATCCACCTCCTAAAACCATTGGTCACAGCCAAATAACACCTAATACCAAACACAGAGATGAAGAAAGTAAAAGAATGCAGCTTATCTCTATTCTCCATGAGAAAGAACAGAAAGGCTCTAAAACAGTGCAACCACAAACATTTCCCAGCAGGGAAAAGGTTTGTTGTGGTTTAGTGCCCTCATACCCCAGCACAGACTGGGAAGTGCCCACGGAGCCCTGGACGGCACTTGGGCCACAACAAAACGAGGTGACTTTATGGTTTGGTGCTCTTCAGACTTGGTTTTAGAGGTTTGGGGTTTTTTTCCTTTTTTTCCTGTGTATTTGCATACCAGGTGAATTAATTAATTAATTAATTAATTTTGTGCCATAAACCCAAATCCCAGCAGGTGCTGAGCCTCTCTGCATCCTTCTTTTCCCAGAATTCGGGGATGGAAGCACCCGGAGGAGCAGGAACACTCCCGGAGCTGCCCTCCCCCCATTCCTCACCCTACAAATGGCCCCACGCTCTCCCACGAGGAGGAGCAGCCAGGAAAATACATTTTTAGGTCTGTCAGGCACCACAGTCAATCAGAGTCACCTTGAGCTGGCAGAGAGAAAATGAAGCTGCAGCCTTGGAGAGGCTCTTGGGCAGCCAAGCGCGAAAGGAAGGCCTGGAATTAGCCCTTTTTCCTGCCCTGGTTAAAGGCAGATTCACCCAAAAGGATCTCGGAGCTTTAAACTTGAAGGCAGAATTGAGAGATTCACCCTAAAGGATTTCGGTGTTTTAAACCTGAAGGCAGAATTCAGAGATTCACCCAAAAGGATTTTGGTGTTTTAAACCTGAAGGTAGAATTGAGAAATTCACCCAAAAGGATTTCTGTGTTTTAAACCTGAAGGCAGAATTGAGAGATTCACCCAAAAGGATTTCTGTGTTTTAAACTTGAAGGTAGAATTGAGAGATTCACCCTAAAGGATTTCTGTGTTTTAAACTTGAAGGCAGAATTCAGAGATTCACCCAAAAGGATTTCGGTGTTTTAAACCTGAAGGCAGAATTGAGAGATTCACCCTAAAGGATTTCTGTGTTTTAAACGTGAAGGCAGAATTGAGAGATTCACCCTAAAGGTTTTCTGTGTTTTAAACCTCAAGGTAGAATTGAGAGATTTACCCAAAAGGATTTCTGTGTTTTAAACTTGAAGATAGAATTCAGAGATTCACCCAAAAGGATTTTGGTGTTTTAAATGTGAAGGTAGAATTGAGAGATTCACCCTAAAGGATTTCTGTGTTTTAAAATTGAAGGCAGAATTGAGAGAGTCACCCAAAAAGATTTCTGTGTTTTAAAATTGAAGGCAGAATTGAGAGATTCACCCAAAAGGATTTCTGTGTTTTAAATGTGAAGGCAGAATTCAGAGATTCACCCAAAAGGATTTTGGTGTTTTAAACTCAAAGGTAGAATTGAGAGATTTACCCTAAAGGATTTCTGTGTTTTAAACCTGAAGGTAGAATTGAGAGATTCACCCTAAAGGATTTCTGTGTTTTAAACCTGAAGGCAGAATTCAGAGATTCACCCAAAAGGATTTCTGTGTTTTAAACCTGAAGGCAGAATTCAGAGATTCACCCAAAAGGATTTCTGTGTTTTAAAATTGAAGGCAGAATTCAAACACAGAGGGTTTTGCCTGATTTAGGAAAAGGAAAACTCCGGGTAAGACATTTTCACCTTCCACACTTCACCGCGCCTGAATAAACACAAATAAATTTGGAGGCGCCAAATAAACACAAAACTGAGATCCAAATCCCAACTCCCGGGGATTTATTGGGACCAAATCCCAAATGCCAGGGATTTCTCGGGGTCAGGACTGCCCTGGGGCTCCCTGAGGAGCAGCTCTGACTCTCACAACCCCACAGAGCTCCGGGCACAGCCTGGGGAAGCTCAGCCTAGCGATTCAACTTTCCCTCTCTGCTGCTCCTTCCCAGAAATACCAAGTCATGATCTGTAATTTTTTCGCCCAAGGCCCCAGGGAAGTGTAACAGGAGATGACAGTGGGAAATTCAGGAAGTAAGCCTTTTCCCCATGCTTATTGGGAAGAAATAAATTGATTCAGACTTACTAGTCAGAAAAAAAATAGATATTCCCTTTGAATCGGTTATATTTATTTTTTTTCTTACACGATGACATAATTCCTCTGGGGGGGGAAGTGGATGGTTTTGTTTGGTTTTTTAAATTTTAACAGAACCTTCTTCTTTCCAATCCACGGATCAAAAATAAAAGCTGCATTGCAGTGCTTTCAAATGCTATAGTAAAACAAAAAAAAAAAAAAAAAAAAAGTGGCTGGTTCTGGTTTGTTTTTAATCCTAAGAGCTTTTGAAGACCGAAATCCTGCTTTTCCTAGAAGGAAGTTTACTCTGGTGGTGCCTCCCCAGGATTAGGATTCCTTGCATGATTCGTTGGAGCAGAGCAGCCACTCTGAACCAACAAAACAAATAAATACAATAAAAAATAATAAAAATACTAAAGCCAGCAGCAGTTCCCCCTCCTGCTGCAGTGGGATCCACTGGGATCGAGTTACAGCAGAGCCCTGCCAGCTCAGGGCTGCAGAGGACACAGAACAGGGGAGGTTTTTAGGGTCCCTTCCCCCAAAACAAACTCCAGCCATTCCCACAGAGCTCAGCACTGCCTCCTCCTCCTCGGGCAGCAGGAGCTGAATTTGGGATATTGCAATAACTGAGAGGATTGAAACCTAAACAATTCTGGTTGTGCCTCACTAAGGGAAAGGGAAACCCTGAGCTGCTGGTCAGATCTTCAAGATAGCAAACGATCCCCCAAATGAGCTGCCAGCCTGAATATCCACATAAAATAGATATTTATATCAATAAATGCATGCATTTTTCTTATTTCTCTCTATTTTTTTTTAAACTTCCACAGTAGGAAATTAACAGTTGCTGTAATTCTTTCATTTTTCACCTTCACCAAAGCCATTCTCAAGATCCAAAAACCTTTTCCAGAGCATCGCAGTCACTGTTTTCCCAAACAACAAATACTTTACAGACAAAGACACACTACGAGTGGGAAAAGAGAATTCTAAACTCCACTTCTCTTAAAAACACAGCAAATCCCGTAAAGGATTTACAGGAGATGTATTTTAATCTGCTTTTAATATGTCTGAGGGTTTATTTATTTAGGGGGGGAGGGGAACCTGCTGACATTTGTTTCTTAACCACCCAATGGTACAGATGAATTTTCCCTCCCAATATTTGTTGGCCAAACCCAGCCCCCTGCTGCTGAGCAGGATTGATAACCAATTTGATTATTCTATTGTTAACAGGCTGCTGGGGGTGCTGCAGCTTTAACCTTCACAGAAAGACAATTAATTCGCCAGGACAGAGGGCATTTAATATAAAAAAAATAAGAACAAGCAGCTGTTTATATTCATAAGTCACCATTTTTTTTCCTTGCAGCTATTTTGCAACTTTCCACAGTGAAGTTTCTAATAACCTCAAGAATTTTAACGAATTGCCCAAGGAGCCGACTGATAATTAGTTTTAGGGTCTCTTTATCATTCCACGGCATGGAACATGTTATTGATTTAAGCATAGAGGAGCAGTACATGAAATAAAGCACCAAAGGCCAGGCTGGACGGACACTAAAGCAAAAATCTGAGCTCAGATTGCCCAGGGACCCCCACCCAGAGCGGCACCGGGGGTCAGAGTAAGGCCTGGGAGAGGGGAGAGGGGAAGGGGAGAGAGGAAAGGGGGAAAGGGGAAAGAGGGGGAAAGGGGAGAGGGGGAAAGGGGAGGGGGGAAAGGGAAAAGGGGAAAGGGGAAAGTGGAGAGAGGGAGGAAGGGGAGAAGGGGAAAGGGGAGAGGGGGAAAGGGGAGAGAGGGGAGAGGGGAAGCAGAGAGAGGGGGAAGGGGAGAGAGGGGAAGAGGAGAAGGGGGAAAGAGGAGAGGGGAGAAGGGGAGAGGGGAAAGGAAGGCGCTGGGCTGTGCTGAGCCCTGGGAAGGAGCCACATCCTGCACCCTTTGTTCCGCAAACCCTTCGGAGCAGCCGAGCCCCGGGGAGCGCAGGGCCCGTGCGCTGCTGCGGCCGGGGGGCGGCTGGGGGTTCATTTTATCCTTTGAAACACGGAAAAACCCCAAACTCGGGTCGCCTCCCGCAGCGGCGCTCAGCGCGGTGCTCTGCGGTGCCTCCCGCTCCGCGGGGATGCTGCGCGGCCGCGGAGCGCTGCCGGGGCTCGGAACCGGGCTGGGGAACCGGGCTGGGGTGCGGGGCTGGGGAGCGGGGCTGGGGTGCCGGGTGGGGTGCGGGGATGGGGAACCGGGGCTGGGGTACCGGGCTGGGGAGCGGGGATGGGGAGTGGAGATGGGGAGCGGGGATGGGGTGCGGGGATGGGGAACCGGGGCTGGGGTACCGGGCTGGGGAGCGGGGATGGGGAGCGGGGATGGGGAGCGGGGATGGGGTGCGGGGATGGGGAGCGGGGATGGGGTGCGGGGATGGGGTACCGGGCTGGGGAGCGGGGATGGGGAGCGGGGATGGGGTGCGGGGATGGGGTGCGGGGATGGGGTACCGGGCTGGGGAGCGGGGATGGGGAGCGGGGATGGGGTGCGGGGATGGGGAGCGGGGATGGGGTGCGGGGATGGGGTACCGGGCTGGGGAGCGGGGATGGGGAGCGGGGATGGGGTGCGGGGATGGGGAGCGGGGCTGGGGTGCGGGGATGGGGTACCGGGCTGGGGAGCGGGGATGGGGAGCGGGGATGGGGTGCGGGGATGGGGAACCGGGGCTGGGGAGCGGGGATGGGGTGCGGGGATGGGGCGCGGGGATGGGGAGCCGGGCTGGGGTGCGGGGATGGGGAGCCGGGCTGGGGTGCGGGGATGGGGAGCGGGGATGGGGTGCGGGGATGGGGCGCGGGGATGGGGAGCGGGGATGGGGAACCGGAATGGGGTGCGGGGCTGGGATGAAGGGATGGGGCGCGGGGATGGGGAGCCGGGCTGCGGTGCCGGGGCTAGAGAACAGGGCTGCGGTGCCGGGCTGGGCTGCCGGGGCTAGAGAACCCGGCTGCGGAGCCGGGCTGGCCCGGGATAACTCCGGTGCCGGCGGCTGCCGCAGGGGCGCGGCGGAGGCGCGGGCGGCCGCCCCAGCCGAGCATGCCCAGTCCCCGGCATGACATCAGCGCCCGAGCCCGCGGCGCCCCCGCGCCCCCCGGGCCCCCCGAGACCCCCGGCACCACCGGGGACCCCCGGGCCCCGAGCCCGCTGGGCTGGGGGCGGCCCGGCCGGGGGGGCGCGGGGAGAGCCGCCCCCCCATGCCGCTGCGGAACAATGGATGGGATGGGGGACGGGCGGGGAGCGCTCGGGGGCTCGGGCGGGCGGCGGCACCGCGGGGAGCGATGCGGCACCGCGGGGAGGGATGCGGCACCGCGGGGAGGGATGCAGCCCCGACGGGAGGGATGCTCGCCCCGCGCCCCGGGATGCTCGCCCCGCCCGCGGGCTGCGGGCTGCCGATGCGGCAGACTCACCCCGATGACCACGGTCTCGTCGCCCTTGAATTTGGGGATGAATTTGTCGCCGCGCAGGATCTCGGCCTCGTTGAGGGGCCGGAAGCGGCACATCACCTTGATGCTGCACTCGGCGGGGTCCGCCATGGCGGCGGCGGGCCCGGGGCTGCGGGCAGGTGCGGCAGCGGGGCTGGGGCCGCCGGGCGGGCGGAGCCCTCGCCTCGGAGCCGCTCGCAGCCCGGGACACGCCCCGGACCGGCCCCGGCGCGGGCGCGGCTGCGCGGGGAGTGCGGGGCGGTGCGGGGCGAGGGAGGGACGGGGGAGGAGACCCTGAGATGAGCCGGTGCCGCCAGTGACACACCTGCCACCAGTGACACACCTGCCACAGTCACACACCTGCCACAGTCACACACCTGCCACAGCCACACACCTGCCACAGTCACACACCTGCCGCCACTGACACACCTGCCCTCAGTGACACACCTGCCACAGCCACACACCTGCCCTCAGTGACACACCTGCCCTCAGTGACACACCTGCCACAGCCACACACCTGCCCTCAGTGACACACCTGCCACAGCCACACACCTGCCACAGCCACACACCTGCCACAGTCACACACCTGCCACAGCCACACACCTGCCACAGTCACACACCTGCCACAGTCACACACCTGCCACTGTCACACACCTGCCCTCAGTGACACACCTGCCACTGTCACACACCTGCCACAGTCACACACCTGCCACAGTCACACACCTGCCCTCAGTCACACACCTGCCACTGTCACACACCTGCCACAGTCACACACCTGCCACTGTCACACACCTGCCACAGTCACACACCTGCCACTGTCACACACCTGCCACAGCCACACACCTGCCACAGTCACACACCTGCCACAGTCACACACCTGCCACAGCCACACACCTGCCACAGCCACACACCTGCCACTGTCACACACCTGCCACAGTCACACACCTGCCACAGTCACACACCTGCCCTCAGTGACACACCTGCCACAGCCACACACCTGCCACAGTCACACACGTGCCCCCAGTGACACACCTGCCACAGTCACACACGTGCCACAGTCACACACCTGCCACTGTCACACACCTGCCACAGTCACACACCTGCCACTGTCACACACCTGCCACAGCCACACACCTGCCACAGTCACACACCTGCCACTGTCACACACCTGCCACAGTCACACACCTGCCACTGTCACACACCTGCCACAGCCACACACGTGCTGCCATCCCGGGCTTCTCCAGGCCCAGTGTCCAGCCTGGCCTCGCACAGGGGATGGGGAACCCACAGCTCCTGGGGGCGCCCCGTGTCAGGGCCTCCCACGCGCACAGGGAAGGAGTCCTTCCATCTATCTCAGCTGAATTTCCCCGTGTCCTATCACCTCACTTCCCATGAGGAGTCCCTCTCCCGCTTCTCCCCGATGCTGGCAGCCTGCCCTGGGCTCTCCCCACCACCTTCTCCAGCATTCCCAGCCTACCTGGGAAGGTTCTCTAGTTCCTGTCAGCTCCGTGTTTGTCTCGCTCCAGCCAAGCCCCCTCAGCATCCTCCCCTCCTGCCTCTGGCACCAGCCAGATCCATAACCAGGCTAAAGGACATTTCTCCTGGAATATCCCTCCGTCCCTCATTTCTGGGAGGAGCAGCAGAAGCAATGGCACCTCTGGGCAGCGCTTTGACCTTGCTCAGTTTATGAGAAGTTCTGTCACGGTGCAGCCGTGAATCAGCATGTGGCAAAAGCAGCGTCTGGAGCCTCTTCCTCCTCACCAGGGCTGCTGTCCTCATCCTCCTTCCCTAAAAATGCTCCTTCCTTACCTGCAAAAAGCACCTGCAACTCTCCCTCCTGTCCCCAGCCCTGGGCCAAGGCTCATTTGTTTCCCTGCATTCACATGATTTGAAAGAGTCTAAAATACCACAGGAAGTCTCCTCCTCCTCCATCATTTTCTGCCCACAAGGATCTCCTGCTTAAAGAGAATCCAAACACCGTTGGTGTCACTGGGGAAGCTGCAGGCCCCAGCTCCAGTATGGCTTTTCCATCAGAGTTTTTTTCAGTTATCCTCAGCTGGACAGTCAAGATGAGGGTGGACAGTCCTCCTTGGAAAATCCAAAAGGAGATTTTGATGGAAATCTCCTTTCTCCCACCTGAGGGGGATGTGAGGAGCAGGCTGGCTGCAAAGCCTCTCACACCCTTCTTGAAAGCAATTCCATGGGGGAGAGTTAGCAATGTGCAGCATGTGATAAGACATTATTACATAATGAGATTTATTCCCGTGGATTACCAATTATCCCTTTTCTTTCTGTTATGTTTTGAGCTTTTACCCTGAATAGCAAATTTGTTAGTCATGACAAGTAGGGGCTTAGTCATAAAAGACAACGGTTTGGATGAATTAATCCTTATTTTCCTCCATTATCGAGGGCTCATTTTAGGGTGAGATAAGCAAAACTGGATTTTTTCTCTTCCAGCAGGTATAATCTGCCATCGGGAAGAATGCAGAGAGCCATCTTTTCTCAGCACTTTTGTCCCAAACAATGTGACATTGTCTGGAGCGCAGACAATACTGGATTGTCACCCAGCTGCTATTTTTACTACTTATTTCCAGATTAGCTTCAGCAGCCTGGTAGGAATATTCATTTCCAGGCAGACTGGGGAGGGATCAGCACCTCCTGGACTCTGTGAACTCCTCGCAGGCTGGGCTGGGTGGGATTGGCACTTTGGTGGGATTGGCATTTTGGTGGGATGGGCACTTTGGTGGGATTGGCACTTTGGTGGGATGCACACTTTGGTGGGATTGGCACTTTGGTGGGATGCTCATTTTGGTGTGATGCACACTTTGGGGGATGCTGCTTCCCAGAAAATGTGAAGATAAACAGTAGCAGAGCTGAAATATTTGGCTCCAGCCACCTTCATTTCTTTCACTTCTCAGTAAAAACCGTTGTTTTTCAACAGTACATTTGTAAGAAATCCACTCAGAGTTATGTTTTTCTGAGCTTACTCACTCCAGAACACATGAAAATTTTCTTCCTACCAGTACCAGAGGAGTAAAAGCAAGATTCCAGCTCCTTTTCCCACTTTTCCTGTTCTTCAGCCCCACAGTTTAGCTCACCCTGGCAGATCAGATATGCTTTGACAGCGAGTGCTGATTTTTCCTGAAGAAGTTCTCCAGCAGAGCCAACCTCACCTCACTGAAGATCCCGAGGTGTCAGAGCTCTCCAAAAGGAATAACAAGGATTGGGGTCAGAAAGGAATGGTAAGATCCCATTTCTCTGCACAGCCGAGGCGCTGAGGCTGCAGGAAAAGCAAGGAGGGGACAGGTGACAGAGGAGAGGACAACAGCAGGACACACACGGATCCTGCCGGAGGCGATCCCGCAGCAATGAGGGAACATTTCAGAGCTGCTCATGCCATCTCCTGTGCACAGAGCCCTCTCCTCGCCCCTGGGCTCTGGAGCTGGCACGGAGCTGCAGGAGAAAGGCAGCAAGGTTGAATTTCTGCTGTGCTGAAGGATTCAGAGCGAGGAGCAGACACCAGCGCTGGCCAGGGCCGGGAGCTGTCAGCAGCAGAGCCACTTTAATGCACATCCCATTGATCCCATGGCTCAGCAGCGGCCACAGGCAGGAAATCAGATCCCTTTGTGTCATCGGGGCTCAGATGTGGCTCAGGGGAAAGGGGTGAGGAAGGATTTCTCCCAGCAGGGACCAAAAGGGTGGAGATCCCCACGAGAAAAGAAAATTGTAAATGTCACCTGTAGTTAATGTCCCACAGGCGCCACAAGACACTGAGAGAGCACCAGGGATTGCTTTTGCAAAGGCAGAGCAGCAAAGGGTTTAGCAGGAATAAAAATAAATACAGACAGGCTGGAGAAGAGGCAAAGATGAGCTGCAAAGTGCTGAGAAGGCAGCCAGGAGAACTGAGGGTCAGAAATGATCTAATCTGCATCCCCAGGGACCATCAGAACACATCCACAGCTCGGGAGGGACTGCGCTGCAGGAAAAATTCCACAGCAAAACGCACAGGATCTGCAGGGCTGACACTCTCGGGGTGATTCTCCCAGACACAGCATCTCCCTGGATCTGACAGGTCGGGATTGCTTTGGGGTCAGGGCCGAGGGGGTTCTGTTCTCACATTTCCACGGAAGTTTGGGTGTGGAAAAGGAGCTCTGGCACTCCAAGGATCCTCCATGAGAGCGTTTGGGCTGCGCTGGCAGGAATTGTTTCTGATTTGCAAGACACTTCAATATATGCTTACTTGGGAAAATATATGTTAAGTACACACATAAATCTCAATCTCCCTATAAATTATTCACGGTATGCACAGTCATATATTCCGCGCTAACCCACCTATATAAAATGGGTTTGCTCAAAATAAATAAATCGATTTTACCGCTGTATAAAGCAGCAAAATGTTTCAGTTCATTATCGAGTACACCAAGTATTTTTCCCAAATCACCATCTTTACATTTGGGTTAATAAATCACCCAAATAAAAGGGTTGTAACCTGGAAAAAATCTGTTGTCTTTACGTTGTAGAAAATTATAAAGCAACCATAAAAATACCAAATGGGCAGAAAACCACTAAAAAATACCCAATCCCAAGCCACAAAGTCTCCATGGAGCTGCAGAAAGAGTTAAGGAGCATCGCAGGCAGCTGATGCCATCTTCCGGTGTCACTTCCAGCCCTGATTTCCAGCCCCGTGCCCAGCCGAGCGGGATCAGCATCAGCAGCGGGGGAATTTCGGGCATCCTCTGTGCCCGGGCGGGGCTCGGTGCGGGAAAGGCACCGGAGGGCTCCGAGCCGCGGGGCGCAGCCAGCAGCGACTGCCCGCCGAGCCCGGGCTGTGCCACCGGCCCGGGGAGTGTGTCACAGCCTGTGTCACAGCTCAGCCGAGCCGTGCCCGGGCAGTGCCACCGGCCCGGGCAGTGCCACCGGCCCGGGGAGTGTATCACAGCTTGTGTCACAGCTCAGCCGAGCCGTGCCTGGGCAGTGCCACCGGCCCGGGTGTGTGTCCCAGCCTGTGCAGTGTCACAGCTCAGCCGAGCCGTGCCTGGGCAGTGCCACCGGCCCGGGGAGTGTGTCGCAGCCTGTGCCGTGTCACAGCTCAGCCCGAGCCGTGCCGAGCCCGGGAGCGCAGCTGGGCCGTGCCCTGGCAGTGCCACCGGCCCGGGGAGTGTCACAGCCTGTGCCGTGTCGCAGCTCAGCCGAGCCGTGCCGTGCCCGGGCAGTGCCACCGGCCCGGGGAGTGCCACCGGCCCGGGGTGTGTGTCACAGCTTGTGTCACAGCTCAGCCCGGGGAGTGCCACCGGCCCGGGGAGTGTGTCGCAGCCTGTGCCGTGTCGCAGCTCAGCCGAGCCGTGCCGAGCCCCGGGAGCGCAGCTGGGATGTGCCCGAGCAGTGCCACCGGCCCGGGGTGTGTGTCACAGCTCAGCCCAGCCGTGTCCCAGCCTGTGCCGTGTCCCAGCCTGTGCCGTGTCACAGCTCGGCCCAGCCGTGCCGCGCCCGGACAGTGACACCGGCCCGGGGTGTGTGTCACAGCCTGTGCCGTGTCCCAGCTCAGCCTGTGCCGTGTCCCAGCTCAGCCCAGCCGTGTCCCAGCCTGTGCCGTGTCCCAGCTCAGCCCAGCCGTGTCCCAGCTCAGCCCAGCCGTGTCACAGCTCAGCCCAGCCGTGTCCCAGCTCAGCCCAGCCGTGTCCCAGCTCAGCCCAGCCGTGTCACAGCTCAGCCCAGCCGTGTCCCAGCTCAGCCCAGCCGTGTCACAGCTCAGCCCAGCCGTGTCACAGCGCAGCCCAGCCGTGTCACAGCTCAGCCCAGCCGTGTCCCAGCCCGCCCCGGCCGTGCCGAGCCCGGAGCGCAGCTGGGCCGTGCCGCGGTCACTCGCCGCTCTTCTGCTCCATTAGGCGCTCGCTGCCGTCCCCGGGGGATCCCCGCGCTCGTCAGGCGCCGCACGGAGATTTTTGTGACATCCCCAAATTGATAACATCTTGCCGCGCTATGATAGCGAGCGATGGAGCGCTGTGCTCTCCCACCGCACACAGCCATCGGTCTGCTGCAGATTCTGATACCCACCTCAGTTATCGCCTCGGTTATCGCCTCGGTTATCGCCTCGGTTGTCGCCTCTCAGTTGTCGCCTCCCTCCTTCCTCGGCTCTGCTCCTTCCACCTCGCCCTCCGTGGGAATTGCAGTTGTGCTGGAGCTAAAGCAGAGTCCTGTGGATTGAAGTCAGGCTGGACTGAAGAGATTTTCCTGCTCTGAGACACAGAAACAATCCCAAATTCAGACCATGGGTCAGGCTGGGAGGGTGTGAGGCCCTGGCACAGGTGCCAGAGGAGCTGGGGCTACCCCTGGGTCCCTGGCAGTGCCCAGGGCTGGAGGGGCTTGGGGCACCCTGGGATAGTGGAAGGGATGAGTTTTAAAGTCCCTTCCACCCCAAACCATTCTGGGATTCAGGGATTCCAGATGTGATCTGGGTTACTTCAATGTTACTCTGTTAGTTTTCAGATTTTAGTCCTATTCCAGCTACATTAATTTCTTTTATTCAGACTGGAGTTAATGGGTGCCAATCCAGACTGATTAAATGAGTTAAATTCATAGTACAATTTCACTTACATGTGTGTCCTTCATTATTCTTTTTGAGATTACACACATTGTTTTTTTGGGATTACACCACTAAAAACCGTCCAAAGGACACAGAGATCACATTCAGAGGTTCAGCAGGTGACTGGGAAACAAGCAAACCGCAGAGAAAACAGGGAATGTGTCTTGAACTCCCCCTACCTGCTGAAAGGCCCTTCAGAAGCAAATGTTGAGTTCATTCCTGCACTAGGGAATGCCATTTTGGGCCCTGGCACCGCCGCAGGATGGCACAGCCCGAGCAGTGTAGGGACCTCGGCATGGCCTCACCTCAGGCACTGCTGCTGTGCTCCCAAAACGAACATTTCAAAAGTTTCCCTCATAATTAGCTGCTTGGATCAGGAGTAATTCTCTTCCACGTGCCTTTTTTCAGACGGAAACTCTTGGATCTTCACAGCTCACCCAAGTTACGCTGCCTGGCTCTGCTGCTGCTCAGGAAAAAATCCCTCTCCCTCAACAAGTTTAGTTCCTTTAATTTACAAGGTTATTCCCCATCTTTCCAATTAAAATGGGAATGTTGCAAAGCCTCAAAGCAGCAGAACCATGGAAATGAGCTTTGAAACATTTTCTCTGAAGTCAAATCCAGGGAGCCTGTTGGGATGACAATTAAACACACACCAAACTCCAGTCAATCCATAAATACAAAGATCTGATTAGAGAAAGAACCATCATTTTCTGGTACCTGACATTTAAAACTCTGCACAATTATGAAGTCTGGTATAAATTGCTGAAGGTAAACCAGGGTTCCACAACCTTACCTGAATGACTTTCCCACTACAGAAATCCCTATTCCAACCTGACTGCAGAGATGCACAAATGAGGGAATTCAAAATGAACAATGCCACGTCCTCGACATGTTTAAACAGCACAAACCCACCTCAGCCAGGGGCATTCCCAGCTGGGCTCGGGACAAAGGATTTCACAGCAATACCCCCTCCCTTTTCTCTTTTTTTCTTCTTTTTAATGAAGATTTCCATGGCCTGCAGCATCATCCACCGCTCCCCTCTTCCTGCACTTGAGGCACAGAGAAATTCTGCAGAGGACTATTCAGTTCTGCCTCGCAGAAGGTTTCATCACCACTAATCCTTTAAATGAAACCATTCCACAGCTGGCACTTACCATCAGAGCCTTGGGAGTTCACAGAATCCTTCTCTGCACCTCACATTTCCCCAGAATCCATTAAAAGTTCGGAGCTCCAGCGAAAGGTTTTTTAAGTAATTAGATGAGGATTAGGCTACACGAAATCAGAGATACACAGCAATCTTAGAGACATCTTCTGGCCAATTTTCCCTGAAAATGATCCACTGAAAATGATCTTTGTAGTGAGAAGAGTCCATGCTAAGTGTGCAGCTTTCAATCTGCAGAGGAAATTACTTCCCATCTTCATTAAGCCTCCACAGGGTTTTGGGGATGGTAGTGAAGCAAGGTTATTTCTAGATATCAAGGAGAGTAATTTTTTTTTCTTTTTCAACCTTGGATTTTCAACAATTCTTTAAAAAAAAAAAAATTATACTTCGGACTAGGTAGGTCAGTCATTCCCTGGAATGAGCCCAGCTCTACAGAAAGCCTGGAAGATCAGATAAAAGGAATTTGTCAGGGAGCAGCAATCAGTGCCCCCTTGCGCTGTCCCCACCCCTCACCTGACCAAGGCACTGCTGTGGGTTCCTCCGTTCCCAACAGGAATAATCTATCCTCACCTCTCCCTGCAGACATCGTGGAATAAAAAAACAGAGCATTGGTTAACCAAAAAACAGGTAATTTCAGACATGTGAGTTTGTGGTGAGCTCACAGGATTGAAAGCTCTGCAAGTGTTTTTAGCTGCCACAACTTTTACCTCACACAATGCAAGAAGGTTTAAACACAACTTTGATTTAAGAGATCTTTACGTAGAAAGCTAAGAAGGAAAACACACTGATGGCATGACACAGGCCAAGTGTATCGTGACTGTCAGGAAAAATGAATCCCCAAACACCAGAGGTTCATGTCCAAAAAGGAGACAGAGGAGTCCTGTAAGTTTATTCATGAATAAGGGGAGAGGTCACTCCCATGGGGTCTCTCCCCTTATTCATGAATAAAGTCACAGGACTCCTCTGTCTCCTTTTTGGACATAAACCTCTGGTGTTTGTGGATTAATTTTTTCCTGACTTTCCTGGGAGGGTGGGTCTGGACTGGACATCCCGAGGTTCCTTCAGCCCCAGCGGTTCTGGGATTTGTGAGGAGTACAGAACCACCCAAAGGTGGAGAACAAAGCAGAAATGATCCACCCCATTGCTCTGGCAGGGCAGGAAACTCTCACTCCCCATTCCCAGGGGTCAGCAGCAGCCCACCCCTGCCAGCACAGGGCATCACCTTCAAGCTTCTGGAAATAAGTGCATATGCTGAGATGAGAGAGACCCTGAGCAGCCCCAGGGCCTCATGTCCCTGCCTGCACACGCTGAAATAAATAACCACATGAAATAACCACATGAAATAACCACATGAAATAACCACATGAAATAACCATGGCCAGGTTTTGATATGTATTTTTATTTCCCTGCAGTTTTCACTTATCAAGAACAAGTAACAGGGAAAGTTGTCTGAACTAGTGCATAAACAAACATTCGGAAACACCACTACACGTATCTAATGTACAAGAACCGTATAAAAAAAGTCACTAAAACACTACACTACGAAGGTGTCCAACGCTTACAGTCAGACTTTTTCCAACCCGTTACTTGCCTTGTAGCCACAGGAAAACTCTCCAAAATTGAAAAGACAATCTTGCCACAACCCTCCCTCCCCCCCCCCGCCCCCCACCACCTGGGATGGCTCGATAGCTAGACATCCAATAATGAAATTATTGCAATGATACAGAATGCAATACATACCTGGTAAAATATCCTTTATGTGGTGTGGTACAGTTTGAAAGCCGGTTAAAATACGCAGTCTTCGGATAAAATGGCATCGAGGTGAAAATTTTCTCAGATCTGCACAATTGGACATGTGCCAGATGCATAATTTTCCTAGTCAGTTTTTTTTTTTCCCTCTCTCCTGTGTAATTATTTTTTATAAACTGGTATTATAAATAGAAATATACATTCAAAATATATGGAAAAGTGAGTTACTACATTAAATTTGCATGTATCGATCCATCCCTTTCCCCTGCACAGTAATAGAAAATACTATTTTGCCTTGAACTTCATATTTGACAGTGAAATGCCACTAAAGTATTTACCAAAAAGTCCATCTAGTCAAATTGTGAAACAAAATGAACCAAGTGAAAACTTTACATTTCCTTTAGAAAAAAATTACAAGAATTTTGTTTCCTAGCTATGAATCTTTAACTTTTTTTTTAGACACAAAGTTGCATTTATTTGTACAAGATACAAAATGTAAACATGGCAAAATAAATAGTTTAAACAAGTGATGCAGGATCCCATGTCATGCTCATGATCCCATTAAAGAATTATTTTTTAATCCATTCAGTTGCAAATTCAAGTGCAAAAGCATGATGATGAATATCTACTATTCAAGTAACAGAAATAATATTGATGATACAAATAAACTATTTTACAAGGTAGTGATTTTCCCAATTTTACAAAATTTACATTGTATATCGACTTAATACACGATATAACTGGAGTCCATTCGGGTGGGTGTGAGTTCTCTGTGAGCCACAGAGTGCTGTGGGTTGCATTCAGCTGGAACAGGAAGGAGCACACCGTGAGCACAGCTGGGACACCGTTGGAGGTTATGTCACTTCCATGGCCACTGTGGTCTCTGCGATGCCATTCAAGCCCAGGCGCTCTGGTTCATGGTTCTCTCTGCAAGGAAGAACACCTCAGTTACAGCCACAGCACATCTCCTCACAGCTCTCATCATTTCTTTTGTGTCTTCACACAGCTGTTACCTGCACCAGGCAGGAACCTCAGCACACACACTGCAAATGTTATTGAGAAGTAAATACTGGCATTCAACAGCTGTTAATCCATAGTGCAGAATTATTGCATTTAACCATCAATTTCCAGCCCAAATTATGGAGAGAGGTACTAAAAGCTCTCCTGAAGGAACAAAGTCAAGGCATACCATGATAATTCAGTTATTCTGAAGTTATTCTGTTAATGAACCATGTGTTGTAATCCCCTTCTGCTTTAGCACTAGTGCAAGAAACTTCATTTTTTACTCATTTACTAATACCCATTTTATACTTTCCCAATTCAAAACCATGACTTCATTTTTCTGACATCACATAATGCAGCAGAAACTTCAAACAAAGCCCAAAAATTGCCATTTTCCAAAAACTTTGCCAACTGCAAAGCTCCAGCCACTCCTATGAAACATCATTAAAGTATCCTGAAATAACAGGGCTGCTGTGCAATGAGAATAAGTATCTTAAAGATCTAAAAGGTCTTTTCCAACCTAAAAAATTATGAATTATGATTTTATATGCAAGATGCAGGTTGTCACTTTTCTGGTCAGTGTTTTACATCGATATGTAACACATATGAAAATGTAAATATAAAAATGTATGTGCCAGCCTGAATTTTACAATATTGGTACACAACATTACAGAGAACATGAGGAGAGATTGACAGAATCTACCTGAAAAAGCTGCATGAGAAGGGACAAATTAAAGGGCTGAAATTCAGAGTAGAAGCTGACCAAAACTACTGCTGCCTGAAGGCAGAGCACATTGTTCGGGGGGTTGGTAAATCTGCAAAATGAGCTCTGTGCTTTGCCATGGCCATGCTGAAGGGGCTGAGGCGGTTTTGGGAGGCTGAAGGTGCTGGGAAGTCTCTCAGAGGTGGAAACAATTCCCCCTAGTGCAGAGCTGGGATGTCTCCAGAGAGGACACAGCCTGAAGGGAGTGTTTGGGAGTTCAGGAGGCTGAAGGTGCTGAGGTGTTTTTGGGAGGCTGAAGGTGCTGAGGGTGTTTTCGGGAGGCTGAAGGTGTTTTTGGGAGGCTGAAGGTGCTGAGAAGCCTCTCAGAGGTGGAAACAATTCCCTCTAGTGGAGAGCTGGGAGTGTCTATGGAGAGGACACAGCCTGAAGGGAGTGTTTGGGAGTTCAGGAGGCTGAAGGTGCTGAGGGCGTTTTTGGGAGGCTGAAGGTGCTGAGGGTGTTTTTGGGAGGCTGAAGGTGCTGAGGTGTTTTTGGGAGGTGAAGGTGCTGAGGTGTTTTTGGGAAGCTGAAGGTGCTGAGGGTGTTTCTAGGAGGCTGAAGGTGCTGAGGTGTTTTTGGGAGGCTGAAGGTGCTGAGGGTGTTTTTGGGAGGCTGAAAGTGCTGAGAATCCTCTCAGAGGTGGAAACAATTCCCTCTAGTGCAGAACTGGAAGTGTCTCTGGAGAGGACACAGCCTGAAGGGAGTGTTTGGGAGTTTGGGAAGCTGAAGGTGCTGAGGGTGTTTTTGGGAGGCTGAAGGTGCTGAGGTGTTTTTGGGAGGTGAAGGTGTTTCTAGGAGGCTGAAGGTGCTGAGGTGTTTTTGGGAGGCTGAAGGTGCTGAGGGTGTTTTTGGGAGGCTGAAGGTGCTGAGGGTGTTTCTAGGAGGCTGAAGGTGCTGAGAAGCCTCTCCGAGGTGGACACAATTCCCTCTAGTGCAGAGCTGGGCACATCTGTGGAGAGGACACAGCCTGAAGCTGCGCCAGGGGAGGGTCAGGTGGGACACAGGAATTCCTTCCTGGAAAGGCAGTGCTGTCAGGCACTGGGACTGCCCAGGGAGGGTGGCAGTCACTGCTGAGGTGGCACTCAGAGCTCGGGGCTCACAGGGCGGGGATTGCTCCCAGGCTGCACTCTGCAGTTTTGGTGATTCCAACCCAACCAACTGCACGGTTCCAAGCACAGCTCTGCAGCCCTGTCCCCACTCACCTTGCTATACTGCTGATGGCACTGCTGGGAGTTACCTTTGGCACTCTGTCCATGCTGGCAGCAACTGTGGCAAGTTTTAAGGCTGTTGGCGAGGGCGCTGAAGTCCGTGTATTGATATGAACATTGACTGGAGACACAACACTGACGTTGTTGAGGTGCACGGCGCTGGGCAGGCAGGAATTGTTCATGGGGAGAGGCTGAGGGCTGCTCGTGCACAAGGCTGGGATTAAGTGGTTTGTGGTGCTGTGGCCAACTGTCCTTACGAGCTGTACAGTTGAGATCCCTGGGCTGGATGATAAAGCCATGTTGGTGGAGTAGAGAGTTCTGGAGGTTCCTGTCGCACAGAACAAATGGTGAGTGTTAAAAATGGGATATAAAGCCAAGGATTAACCTCAAGGGTAATGCTTTGAGTGTGTATGTCATTAATGTCTGTATTTTACAGACTCACAAAATGGAAAAATTCAGAAGAGGGAGATGGCACTCTCCCATGTGCCTGATCTTCCACCCTAAAAGCACTGCCCTCTTGGATAGGAACTCAGAGAATTACACACAGACCTCTCTCTCATTGCTGGAACTGCTCCAGGTTATTGATTTTATTCAGTTGTGTTTTCTCTCCCTCTATTCATTTCATATTACCATTAACCCAGCCTGGCAGAAGGTCTATAAAACTAATCACATCATTAACTGCTAAAACAACAAATTACTCTAAAAGCCTTTTCTTTGTCCTGGCAGCCCAAATCCCATTTGCCTCTTGGCACAGTGGAGACATGAGGAGAGCTGGGAGGGGGCACTGAGTGCCAATGGCTGCGCTTTTGGGGACAAATCCTAAATGCACTGAAACCTGAGGCTTACAGTGATGTCAGAAGAACTGCCAGTAGAGGTTGGTTAGGAAGTTTTTGGCTGAATGAGTGAGATAACAACCAAATAATGAACCAACTTTTCCATTTCCTTCTCAAAGTACTTAAATGTTTTAAGCTGTTGATTTATACCTTCATTACACACTCACACTTGCTTTAGAATGCTGTCATTTAGACTTTTGATCAGAATAGATTATTAGAAGGTAAAGACTACCAAAGGAAACCAATGCCCTTCCAATGCAATGAGCACTTGGTAGTTTTATATCCATTTTAACAACATATATTGGACAAGGCTCTCAGGCACAGAGTAGGATTCTTGGGGCTGTCCTGCACAGGGCAAGGAGTTGGACTTTGATGATTCCTGTGGGTCCCTTCCAACTCAGGATATACCAGGATACAAACCATTGCTTCAAAGTTCTTTAGAGATCACTACGTCAAACTATCACACCTAATACATTTGATTTTTTTTTGGTTGTTCATGAATATTTTAGGAATCAGCAACAAGATCAGTTGGTAAGTAAGAGCAGCTGATATTTTCAGCTCAGTGCAGAGCAGATTTCCAAGGGCTCCTCACCTGAAGGCTGGACAACACCATTGATATTGTTGTGGCTGGTGTTCTGCTCCTTGGTTCCCTCGCTGCGCCCGGGGGCAGGGGCACTGACCACTGCAGAGGCAGCAAAGTGGGCACTGGCTGAATCCAGGGTTTTGGACATGCAGTCAGAGGTGCTGGAGCCCTGAAGGAAGAGAAAGAAGTTTTTCAGAATTAGCTAAGTGCAAAATGAAATAGAGCTTAGGATTGCTACAGTGTGCAAGTAAAGCAAACAAATTAATACAGCTCCCACGTGACCTAATGCAGCACAACAGTGAATATTCCTGTGTCACCAGACTGATGGAAGCTGGAAATTGGTGTCCCAGTGAGTGCTGAGCAAGTGCTGCCCAACTCAGCCAGGCCATGGCCAGGGCAGTTCTCAGCACAACAAACCACTTGTGCCTGTGCTGTTGGGTCTGGAGAGCAAAAGGCTCTGGGGACACCTTGGAGGCCCCAGGAGAGCTGGAGAGGGACTGGAGACAAGGCATGGAGGGACAGGACACAGGGAATGGCTTCCCAGTGCCAGAGGGCAGGGATGGATGGGATTTGGGAATTCCTGGCTGGGAGGGTGGGGAGGGGCTAGGATGGAATTCCCAGAGCAGCTGTGGCTGCCCCTGGATCCCTGGAGTGTCCCAGGCCAGGCTGGACAGGGCTGGGAGCAGCCTGGGACAGTGGGAGGTGTCCCTGCCATGGGATGGGATGAGCTTTAAGGTCCCTCCCACCCCAACCCAACCCACATAGGATTCCCTATGTTTGGAGAAGTTTCCTCTAAGGAAACAACCATGTCTTAAATCTCCTTCTCTCGTCCATCTCCAGGCAGCAAATGCTCTGCAGCTGCAAATCTCAGGGCTGTTCAGTATTTGTGGCACATCCATTCTCAGGCAGTGACTTGTACCACAGCAAAACCGCCCAGCACATTCCGGAGCCCCACTCTGTTAGTCCAGTTTCTACTGGAAAGTCTCACCATTCTTACTGGAAAGAACATTAATTCTGCAATTTCAATTTATATTAACTAAGAAAATTACTTTGCACAGAAGCTTGAAGTGTTTTAAAGATCCAAAATTCATTTGTTTTGTTTAAATATTTTGGCATCATGTCTTTTCACTTATAAAAAATGTCATCAGTGTCTGCCAACACAGAATCTCTGATTAATTGAGGAAGAAAACACTGAGGGGAAGGGACAAACAGCACAAGCAGTTAGACAGAAAATGCTCAAAGTAATATACATTTTCCTAGTGACAGACAACAGCAACAGCTTTTACATTTTATTGGGAAGAAACTAACAGAAAACTAAGCGCAATGGAAATGCATCTTCTTCCCTTGCAAAGAATTCCAGAGGAAAAGTGGGATTCTTTTAGAAACCAGAACATGCAAATATGCAAAGCTCTCTTTTTCCTCTCAGAGGTACCAATTTTTAGTACTCACTGAAAATCTGTTCGTAATAGAACACATTACCTCGGAAGGTAATTTTAATAGAGTCTCTTCAGGAGGGAAGACAAAACCAGTGAAAACAATGAGAGCACACACTGGTATCTTCACACTGTGTGGATGCAGTAACACATTCAGCTACAAAGTCTCTTAACTTGTAAAATGCGGCCAACTTATTAAAAAACCCCTGAAGTGCTTTCCATTCACTCTAAATGTCCCCCATTGCTGGGGTGTCCCATGAGGCTGCTGAGGTGACCAGCCTGTGACACAAAGGGAGTGCAGGACACGGTGAGGTGCAGTACCTGTGCTTTCGGATGTGTCTGTTGGGAGGAATGCTGAGATTGCTGCTTCTGCTGCAGCTGGGCCAGCTGCTGCCTCTGCATCTGCACTAACTGCTGTTGGTGTGTCTGGAACTGCTCCTCTGTGATTCCCCCTGTCACTGCAGGAAAGAAAGGAGCCACGGTTACAGCACTGGCACAAAACACACGTGTGTTCCCCCATGGTGAAGAACAGAAAACATGGCAGATGCACCCAGAACCTGCACTCAGATTCTCCACACATTATGTAAAGGAGAGGTCAAGCTGTGTTTGTTTGTTGTGCTCTTTCATTGAGTCAATTTGTGACAAAAGAATTCAGAGCTTTCGCTGCTTTTAAGTGGTTTCTATCTTGGGTGGTTTTCTTTCCAGTAGCTTTAGGCAAAAGGTTAAGAGAAATGATTTTCCTGGCTTTCAGCAAAGCAGCACAGCCTGAAAATCCGAGCTGAGGACAAAGCACCCTGGGCTGAGCTGGGCAGATTCTCTCCCAGTGAGCACTGGGAGCTGATTCCTGACAAGTTCCCTTCCTGCAGTCAGTATTGTCCCCTTCTCTTAGGGAAGCACACACTGGCACGGGAGATTTTTTTCTGCTAATGATTGTTTTTAATGGAATTAGAGTTCAGGGGTGCCACAAAAAGGTTATTTTTGAGAACCAGGTCAGTGCCACCCCAGTAATCTCACAGTCACAACACATGAAGGGAATGAAGACAGAAAAGCTGGGTTTAAACTTCTCTCCCTGAAGAATTGCACACTTGGTAAACTGGAAATACTGACAAGGGTTTCACGCTAAAACCTGAGCTCTGTACAGTTAACCTAAGAACTGAGTTCAGCTGGGAGTGAGTAAAGAGAGAATTCACTTTGCACAGATTCTCAAGAATACATTTCAACAGCTTATCCTGAACTCTGTTTTTCCAAGACTGAAGCTGTGACTGCAGGAATATCCTCTTACCAAAACACTCATCTAACATTAAATTATGGAGTAATCCATCTTTCAGGGTTTGGCTCTTCCATTTACTACTTTCAGTATTTGTGCTTGTCCTGAAATTCCATTGTGAAAAAATATCAGAATTAGGACTGTGACTGCTTAGAAATTGGAAACTTTTTCTCTACTGCTACATAATTAAAGCAAGTTTTAACCATGTTAGGGGAGCAATTAGCAGTCCAATTACTAAAAAGTTACTCCTCTTAACTGCAGCAATATTACAATTTCCAAGCTAAGTTTATTTTGCATTTAGCTTTACTTTGCTCCTCTTGCAGATTCTTACCCAGAATTTAACTCCAAGTTAAGCCAGCTCAACCTGCTACATTCCCTCACAAAACACATGGCACTGCTGAAGGCAACAGGGCCAAGAACAGCATTATGGAATATGACATATATTTCTATTTTTAAGTTCTGAGGTAACAAATCCCAGAAAACGTTGTTTTGTTTTATAGAAAACTGTTTCAGAACAAGGTTAGATTTCGTATTTTCAATCTCCCTTCCTTCCCAGTTTGTCACAGAGCACAAATTCATGGAACATTCTACTACAGGACACAGGGAAGGTTACTCCAGAATTCAATACTGCCTTACTCTGCCTTTATGTGCCTGAATTTCAGGTATTTATTCAGTTATTTATTCAGTGGTCAGGCTGGGCTCAGCTGTTCACTTTGTTATAAACCAGCAGATGTTCATCAACACATTTAATATCATTTGCTTCTGCCAAATCAAACACCTGGAAGGTCCTAGAGAAAAAAAGAGCAAACTTTCCCTATGTCCTAAGGTCAGAATTGAGAGCTCTGCAGCTTCCACTGCTGAGCATCAGGGGAGTTTTATTTTATCAGAACGGAAAAATTGCAACAAAACAGAGTCAAAAAGTCACTTCAGCTTTCACTGCCAGGCTCCTCTCCTCCTCGGAAGGTTTGGATTTTGATGTCACTTCTCTCAGGACTTGAAGGCTTTCATCAAAGATCAGCTTGCAGGCTGCCCCAAATTGGCATTACATTAATTACTTCTAAGTGGTGTTTAAGGCTGGGGATGAAAATACCTCTAAAGGAAAAAGTTTGTTCCACAAGCAAAATCCTTCAGCTGGGAATGTGTGGTTGTCCTCTATCTAGGGACATGCTTTTCCCATCTGCAGTTCTTGTAACATGAGCAAGAGAGTCATTTAGCTTTAAAAAATGGTTCTGGATTCATGCACTCATCTGGTATTTTGAAGAAAGGTCTAGTCATATAATTTAAAAATGAAAAAAAAAAATCTGTTTGTACATTCCTTTTGAGGAAATAGCCCAGGAAGAGTTGCTTTATTAACACCATGAAAAAAAAATACAGAGGTAATTTTAAATATTCTTGTGCACCAAAAAATCAAAGCAACTCTCAAGTCCTCTCTAAAATAAAATAATTTTAAAAAATAAAAATAATCAGTTAAGGTACTGCCACAGTTTCCTCCGGAGGGAATATCAAACCAGCTGTAAAATCAACTGATTCCAACAATCACTTCCCAAAGAGAATGCCTTCAGTAAGTGCAGTGACAGTGCCTGTGCTCATTCAATGCACAACCAGACTCTGACCAGCCCTTTTAAAATGCTTTCCCTATTTACCAGAGAGAGAAACTGCAGTGCCTCTTGCTGCTTCAGTTATTTGGGGAAGAATTCTGTTGTCTATTGTGTCTGATCCTGTTCCAGAATTGCAGGATCTGGTTTGTAATTTAAATCTGTGATAAAAAAGGTCCTCCCCAGCCATAAATTTCACGCATAATGTACTTCAACTACTGAGGGATTTCCATTTAATTTAAATGTATTCCTCAGATGATTTCTAAAATTATACCACAAGTTTATTACTATTCCTCCAAAAAGTGGCTTAGATCCATCAGATTTGCTTTTATTCATTTCTCAGCTATTTCTTTAACTCTTCTATTTCCTGCCCTTGCTCTAACAAGACAGCTCTTGGTGCTTATCAATAATCCCATCACACTGAACTGTCCCTTTCTGCCACAGCTGTGACTCCCCAGGCCTTCAAGCTCTTTCAAAAAATAATTCTATAAAAATATAGTACATTATATCTGTTCTTTCCATGCAGCAGGAAAATGCTCCTGTGCCAATCTTGTCATGGGAGAGAACAATATAAAGGTTACAGTGACCACAGTGAAAAGCTGAAAAAGTATTGGGCTGGGATAAATTTTCTGTGCCTCTGTCAGAACGAGACATTTATGTGTACACAGGAATTCCAGAGATCCATTATTGAAGGTTAAACAGCCATTCCTGCAGCTTTGAGAGAGATGGAACATTCCATAAGCACAGAAATGATGCCATTCAGAGTCAGTCTATTCTATTATTTAAAGATCCTGGTGCACAACACAGGATGGAGTAGGGATATACTCTGGTGCTTGCTGTTGTAGGAGATCTCATTTGCTGTACCTCAAATTTCTCAGATTTTGGTAGTATTGTATGATTATGATTCTTTCCTGATTACAAAGAAGCGACAGTGTTAAAACTTGAGCAATTGCAACTCCAGCACGTGATGCAAACACTGCTTAATTTAAGCTTAAAGCTATTTTTTCATCACTGGATGCTTCCACTGCCAATGTTTTCATCATTTTCAGACCTTTCCATGTCTGCTCAGGGTACATTGGAACTTACTACATTTTTTTGAGTCAAAAATGAAAACTGACAGCAAGAATGAGCCACCCCCACCCTCCCCAAGAAACCACCAGTTGTGTTTTGAATCTGTAACGAGCATTCTTCTACCCTTAAACAAGGTTAGACCAATTAGTGCCATTAAGACTCAATTAGACCCAAGCAATTCTTAATACGAGCAGAATCCCTGCTTTGAATAATGTTTGAATCAAGCACTTCAGATTCTAATGGGAGCAAAGCAGGAGGAAGAGCGCTGCTTGTGGGAAGTGTCTGCATGTTTTAGGAAATACAAAATAGTCAGGTTGTATCTATGGGTAGGTCCACACCAGTGCTGAAGATTTCATCAGGAAATGAAGAAAACCCCCAAAACTCAGCACTTGAAATCCCAGAAGAAGCCAAATCCTTGCCTACCTGATATGCCATTCTTGCTGGTGTTCAATAAAGCTACAGATGCTGCAGAGACTCTTTTATTATTCACAGTCTGCCCTGCTTTCCTTGAGGTACATTCTTCACTATCACTGTCCTGGAGATTGAGTAGCCTGGGCTGGAAACACTGCAGTCGACATGATCTGATATTGCTTAGGATTTCAGGAAGGGACAGTCTGTTTTCACAATGTTTATTGGAAGCATTGGTCCGTGAAAAATTAGAAGAAAAGTCTAAAGTCTGGGAAGAGCTTGAAAAACTGTTCAGCATTTCCGGGTCAATCTGCCTCAAGACAGGATCATGTTCTGTGGATATTCGGTCCATAATAACCCTGATTAAAGAGGAGGAGAGCAATCATTAATTTCATTATTTCGTTTTAATACTTTGAAGGGGAATGAAGAGCAAAAAGAACCCAACTGTACCTTCCACCCCTGCCAATCCTCCTCCTTGCAAATCCTATACACCTCCTTGGGATTGTAAGGGTTGTAAGGCAATGCCTGAACCTCAGTTTGTCCAATTCTGCCAGTTCTGGGCTTTCAGACGAAGAATTCGTTTGGTCCAAACGAGGCTGTGAGGAAAGAAAAGGCCATTTTACACTCACTCAAGGGTGCTTTGATTGGGGCACTGCACAGGCTCCAGGGCAGGACATGAGGTAGTTTATGTTGAGTTAACCACAACTCCAATGGCTTCAGTAGCCAAAAAACAACATTAGGCTGTTAAATGACCTGCTTCTAACAGCAATGGAGAAGTAGGAGAAAATGAAAATAGAGTTTTCAGTCATTTCAACTTCTTTTGGCAAAGGAGTTAATTCACACAGGGAAAAAAGAAAGCAGGATGAATTCTAAGATGGAAGCTTCAGCTTGGACCCTCTGGAGCCAAGCAGAAAAGGTGGGGATGTTGGGGATGTTCTTGCAATTGTCTTTGGACTCACCAAAGCATCAAAGCTTTGATGGTGAGAGTGGGAACAGAACTCCAACATTAGCACTATGCCAACCCAAATTTAAGGAAACCACCACTAAATCCAACAGCACAGTCTTACAGCATAATACTGGCATCCTGCTCTTCTCCTGAAAGCACAAGGTCCATCAGGGTCGTTTTCTTCTTCTGCTTCTGACACTGGTGAGGGTACCTAGAGCGGAAAACAACATCATTCTCCCAACTGCCACACTGGTATAATTGTATTTATTATTAAACTTTATGTCTATGTAATGTGAACTGCCACAATTTTATATCAAAGCACAGCCTGGAAGAAAAACTCAATTTCTACAAGGATCTTTTAAATATATTCCGAGTTGGGACAAGCCAGACTGGGCAAATGGCAGGTGACTGAAATTTCTGTCTGCTGTACACGGAGATTTTGGAGGTTACCTGTGGGAACTCATCCTCATCGGAGCTGTGGAAGTCGTACTGTTTGATGTCACTCTTGCTGAGCACAGGCAAGGGCTCGGCCAGGGGCTGAGGGGTCACCACACACTCCAGTTTGGGCTTCTTCAGGTACTTCTTCTTCTGACGGACAACGTCGGACACCTCCTCCTTCAGGGAGGAGTGGTGAGGATGCTGTTTGGAAAAAAAAAAACAAAAAATATGAAAAACCAAGGCATGAGAAGGAGAAACTTATTTGCTTTAAGACAGGACTGCTTGTCTTCCAAAGTCTCTGCAGACATTTGAGACACATCATGCGAAGTTTACTGAACACATTAAAACTCAGAATTTTTCCTCTGATTGTCTCTCCAGGTATTTATTAATAAACTGAGAGCTCTCAAGTCATGACTGCCTAAGAGGCTCCTCACTCTGCACTACACTCAGTATATTGTAATTGGAATTCCAATTATTTTCTGAGATCTCATTTTTCCATGGCACTTTCAATTTTCTGAACTGCTCAGACATGTTCAAAAGAAACAATTTAATTTGTTTCCTGTTTCTCACAGAGTTGACACTTTTGAATAGATGTGATGGTATTTGGGTTGGCTAGTTAAGATTTCTCTCACATAAACCCTCTGCACCGAGCAGCTCCATCAATATTGAACTGTCCACTTGAACACAAATGTTATTAAACTTCAAAGCTCCTATTTAAAAAGATTATTTCACTTGCAAAATTCTCCATTTGAAGAAGCCAGTGCAGTTTTAGAAAGTGCTCAAATTTACCCTGAATTAACACTCATCAATAACAGCCTGGCTGAAACTAACTGCAGCAATGGAGCTCAGCTTGGGAAGCAGAGGAGAAACACAAGGAATGCAAAATTCCTGAAGAACCACGGTTTGTATGGAATTCTGGGACCACTAGGTGTCGCAGGTGCTAAATACAAATTTCTGGAGGTCTTCAACTCTCAGCCTCACCCCCATGCATTTAACTCCTGATATTTCAGGTTATTTCTGCAGAGATATGCCTGAATTCAGAGCATATCCAAAGGAATGATGACCCCAAAGGAATGATGACCCCAAAGGAATGATGATCCCAATAATGAGAGACTCAGAGCAGGAAAAACGTTACCTTAACTTTACATTCTTGAACTTTGTGGTGGTTCCCGTTGTGGAGAGATGATGGAGTTGTGCACATCTCTTTGTCGGGTCTATTCAGCTTCACTTCATTGAGGATTTCACCTCCATAATCACCCAAATGGTACCTCAAAAAAACAGGATTAAAACTACAGTGCTGCATTTCCACTGGGTGATGTTTGGAAGACACAAACCACTATCTTCCAGTTGTCTACACAAACCCCTTCACTTTTAGCATCTAAAATTTATGGTGCTATAATAAATTAATTATAACAGATTGGTCTCAAAGCCATTTAATGAAGATTTAAAACCATGGTTTTTATAATCTGGAATGTTACCTTTTCTCCACAACTTCCAACGTTAAATGCAACAGCTCCCGTTTTGTTTTCTCTCTCCTCTTAATCATCTCCAAAATTGTTATGGCTCTGCTAAACTCCCTCCTTAATTTCAACATCTTCTCATAAGACGCTTCATCATTCTTTCGGTTCTGTCGAGAGATGAAACAAATTTTTAGTCAAAAGCAAAAGCCACAAGGCACAAACTGCAAAAATAAAGTTATATAATGCTGCTGCAAATGAGGCTCATGAGCACAATCCAAAGAAGCTTTTCTTAAAGCAGATCCTACTCGGCAAACAAAGGCACAAAAAGCAAACGAACTCAGTTTTAAGAGTAAACTGAGAAGAACTCTTCAGCCATTTCCCCCCATGTTTTGCTCAGATTCCACACCAACCCTGTGGAAGTTTGGCAGAACCAGGAATTCAAGCCTTGGTTCCTACAGCACTTTGCCCATCTTGGTTCCACACACACTAAAGCTGTGCAAAGTTGATGGAAAATGCTGAGTGATTACACATTTCCTGCTTCAAATCATTCCATGCTACAAATACAGAAACTGAACTATTTGCCCTCTGTGGCAAACTGAAGATTATTTCCCCATTTCTCACGGAAAGGGAAGCTTCCAACCCAGCAGGTTGTTTGTGGGACAGGCATTGCTCCGAGCGTCACCTCAAAAAATGGATGGGCTGCAAACTGTCCCTTGCAAGATTCTGGATAGGGATCCAGAGGGAGGAATTTCAAATTCCAAGCAGTAGAGTCTGCCAAGTCACCTTTCTGGTCTGCATCTTCTCAGTTCTCCTCCGGAAGGCCACGTAGGGGTCGTTGTTGGTGGAGCCATCCCTCTTCTCCTGCTTGATCTGGGGGATGAGGGAGGGCCCCCGGCAGTTCTTGCGCTTCCTCACCCAGTAGTCATAGACAGCCTTGATCAGGTAGTCATCCTCATTTAGCAGCAGTTTCGCTTCCTGAAGGGTCACAAGCTGCAGGAGAAGAGGGAAAGGTGCACTTGGGATGGGGCTGCAGGGAAATCACCACACAGTCACACCTCTGGTGCACTTTGTGGTAAACTTTTGTTATTTTCCAGCGTTAGAGTAAAGGGATGAAAAAGCACTGATGGAAACTGAAGCCACCGCTTGCTCTTCCTAAGTTAAACAAGGAGTTCACAATTTTACTGAACCAGCATCACCATCTCTTTCATCCAGAGGTCTAGAACTCCACCAATCCCTCCTGAAATCTGAAAACACTCTTTGAAACAACTATGAGCACAGGATAGAAAGAACTTACTACAGTCTGCAGATCATGATTTGGGAATCACTTAATTTGACTGTTTTTTCCTAAAAAAAAAAGAAGTTTCTTATTGGTTAAACTTTATTAATGTGTGATTCTTTGCAGCTGAATGCTGATTGACCTAGAAGTGAACTTACTTTTTAATTACTTCCCCCAAAATGTTTACTTTGGGCTAGAAAAGGACAATACCCATTCCTGTTTATTCCAGCCCAGAGACACAAAGCTGCTCACTTGTTTGCTAAGTTATTTCAGTAGGTCGTAGTTCTACACAGGTCATTTAAAGATGAAAATCTAATCTATGTTCAGCTTTTTATAAGGCAATCAGACTCTAAATAAATGTAAAAAGATCACTAAGTGGTCCATCAGTTGAACAGACTCAGATCATTGTGAGCCCATTCATTAAATAAAAAGAAAATAGTATCTCTAGTATTACTTAGAAGTCAGGCAGCACTTCATCTTCCCCATGACTTGAAAATATCAACTGAACAACTTAATTTGCAACATGTCAAACTCGAATCTACTTAAATCTGTGTTAGGAGAAGCAAAAAAAAGGAAACAACCCATTTCAGAAAATTAAGGGAATCCTAAGTGTAACCATGGCTACTCTGGAAGTGTTAATTCCAGCCAGAGCAGAATAAAACCTTTGCAATCTATGGCACAATTAGAAAAGCATTGAACCGTTTTTAAACGAAAGCAAAAAATACTGCTTGAAAATCATTTCAGTTTTGTTATTCCTTTGCTCCCTTTTTCCTATTAACATATTTCTCAAAAAAAAAAAAAAAAAAAAAAATCAACTCTGCCTCGAGTACACAGTCAGAGAAGTTAAACTGGCCCTGTGTGTGTGTGTTTGCTGTAGTTGCAGAGTCCTCATATCCTGTTTAAATCAGGTTATCAGAATGCCCAGCAGGAATACCTGGACCCCCTCCTCGGCAGGGAAGGCATCCCAGCAGCATCCTTTAATATTCCAGGGGTAAGGCATGGAAAACAGGAATTGGGAGGCAGCCCCAGAGACACCTGAGAGCACTCAAACCTCTCCAGCCACTTCCCTTCCCAAGCTCCAATAACCTGCGAGAGTCACCTACAGACAAAAACCTGTATTCTCAGAACACTTTATTTTTGAAAAGCATCTTTCAAAGTTAAATTTAACTTTATTACTTCAGCAATGAAAGGTGAAACCAGCGAAAGAATGAATATTGATCATGAAAATGGATGACGAGAATGGCCTGAACTGAAAGCCAAAAAGAGGTGTCTTCCTCAAAGCTCTAACAAATCCAAGTACCATGTGTTCAGCAAGTATCATCCAACATATTCCCTATTTTTTCCCATTCATTCCCATTTGCATAGCTTAGTTAGAAATCTCTACCTTTTCTAAAGTTGCTCTAAGATGGAGAGAATCCAATATTTTGGCCTTTTAACAGCCAGCACTGAACTAAATCAGGTTAAGGAACTGAGGCAGAGCCCTGGATCCCACAATGGATTTTTCACTCCCACAAAGCATCGTCTCACTGAGAAATAACTCCACCTGTTTCAAACTTGACTTGTACAAACTGATCCCTCAGATGCAGTTCTGGAGTAATATTTTGGGCTGTCAGACCTTTCTGCCCTCCTGGAGCACCTCAGGGTCTGACTTAGAGACACCGGTACCTTCCTCTGTAGTAGGAACTCCAAGGGCTCAACCTTAACAAATGTTTGGTTCACTGTCTGTGCTTTGAAGTTTCTAACCCTCAAAAATCAACCCAAGTCAATGTCCAGTAGAAACTGAAACAAAATTTGGATTCTCGTATGTTTACAGCCATTTCTACATCTACTTAGAAATGGCTGTAAACATCACCACAAGCTCATTCCACACCGACACTAAGGTAAACAAGGTGTAAGTTGTCTCCCTCTAACACACTGCGGTCAGGAACTAAAATTTCAAACCAATCCCTGCAAAATCCCAAAAGCTCCTTCCCCACCTGTTCTATCTGAAGTTCCCAATATTGCCACAAGAGACAGCACTGGGGTTTCTGTGCAGCTGCAGACCACACAAACACACTTCTCCTTGAGCAGGAAATAAAACCAAGCACCCACCCAGAGTCATCCCCAGGAAAGCAAAACCCCTCCGTGATTTCTTCACACAATACCTGGCTAGAACTGGCTTTTTCGAGTCTGTCAACCATTATTTCAAACTGCAGTGGCTTGATTTCCATCTTCCTGTTCAGCCTGTTCAGTAGGGTCTCATCCTCAGAGTCCATATCATAATCTGGCTGTTCATTGTCCAGATTAAAGGCTGCAACACAAGAAATTGAAATGCTGGGTAAGTAACACACTCTGGACACACATCTGCAGTCAGGAATCAAAAATGACTGATTATATTCCAGACCAGCACTTCTCTGCCAGAACACTCTTTGTGCTAGAAAGTTTCCCCATTTAACAGACAGTAGTTGGAAGTTGCTTCCTTATTGTCTTCAATTTCCAGTATGAAAGGAATCCAGAAAGTTCTAATTTCAAGTGGCTTGAAGGCATGAGAGGCAGAGAAACTTTAATGTAAAGAAGAGCAAAGATGCTTCTTAATGCTGTTATAAAATAGCTCTTCCAGAGTATCATAGTAAGATTATTAACAAGTAAGATAATTTTCAAACAAATTCCAGTCTTGGAGAACAAGCATTTACTCTGAAGTTCCAATATAATTTCACTTGCCTGTTTTTAAATAGTACAACGAATCTTAAGTGTTAAAATACTCAATAAATTAAGCTTTTTCTTGTTTTATGTAACTGTAGAAATCCTAGACCTATGCTATGGGAATTTTCTTCTCCAAAACCACCTCAGCTGTAGATGTAGGGCCTTAAAATTCCTTCAGACTCTCCAAATAGTCAGTCAGACTTCTCAGTAAAGCTCATGTCTTTATTATTAATTGTGCTAATTATTTACCATCCTTGACAAAGTTCCTGGTCCTACTAAAAGCACAAGGAAGTTCTCATTCAGGTAACACAGCAGAAATGAAATTTTACAACAAATATGAGCAAATAGCACGTGACAGAAAGAATTGTTAATAAGAACATGAATTGTACACCTAATAAAACCCTGAAGGGGTGACACACCAAGTACAACACTCCCAATAAGTTAATCAGCACTGGATTAACGGCAGCTAATAGGCCTGATGAAATATATTCTATTCTTAATAGACAAACAGCACTATCTTATCTCCATGCTCAGAACTCGTGGCTACACCAAGTGCTAATTTAAAAACCATTGCTCCTGAGCTGCCCTGTGTGCTTTGAGAGAGCCTTAAAACAAAACCTTGGAAGACCAGGAGCAAAATAAGACCACAAAAAACCACCTTTAAAGTAAATCTCAGTATTTTCTCTCCCACAACAGGTGGCAAGCAGTGTGTTCTTTCTACATCTCATGCTCAAGCTCACTCTCTCTGTGATCCAGTGTGATCAGTAAATAAGCTAAAGCACCACCAGTATTTATGATTTGGTCAGGCACAGGAACTCAGCCAGATGCAGCTGGGAAGGGCTAAAAAGCAGCCCCTCAGCATCTCCAGCTCAAGCTGGAAGCTCTCAGAGGAGACACTGCCTGCCTGTACCAACTGTGACAACAGCGCTCGGCCACAAGAGTTCCCTGACCTACCACACACTGTAATAATTTATTTGAGGAGAAATTAATAACAGGCTGTAACGATGTGTCAAGTGGAATTGTTGGCAGTATTAATTCAGTAATACAAGTTGCATGGCAAGTTTATTTAAGACACTGTCACTGGGCATGTGACCAAGAGCTCTCTGACAATTTACTGTGTATTAAACTGCAGATTTCAACATCAGGTCCAGCCTCTCCAGTAGACTGAAAACCATTCAAGCCCACAAAAGGCACTGCTTGTTTGCCCTCAGGCAGATGTTGGTCTCACAGCACAAAGATGTCACCCTATTGCATGTCAGTAGATAATTCAATAATACCCTGTGGACAAAACGTTTCCAGTCAATTTTTTCAAGCCAGAATATCAGTGGGCAGGAGGATCTGTGACAGAGAAGATGTGATGCCCTTCACCTGTAAATCACAAGCAGTGCCTGTAAACTTCCCTTCCTTTCCACAAAGGGAAAAGAAGAGTCACTAAAAGGTCTTGAACCATCCAAGTTCCAGAACAAAATCAGACACGCTCAAGTCAGAGGCAACCAGGGGACACCAAGACTAGAAAAAAAGCCCAACCATTCCATCAAAAAGCATCTCAAAACACCCATCACCCTCAGGAGCACATTCTGGATATCAGTGATGGGAAGGCAGCTTACTGCACTGGCAGCACCTAAAGTGACCCCATGGTGCAGCTCAGCTGGAAACAGGGGCTCCCTCTCTCCCTCTCTCTTTGCTGAATTTTGAGAAATACTCAAGATCATAAATGGCACCCAAGAGATACTTGCCAGGATCACCACATGTCAAACAAACCCAGTCTCATTTTCTCAAACTTCCATCATTCCTGGGAGAACAGCAATAGCCCTTGTCTCATCTCCCACTCTTCAGCATGGTTTTGTTATCAGCAATGTTGTGTTTGTCATGGCCTGTGTTTGTCAGTGCAGCTCCCTTGCAAGAGAGGGGCTCACCCAGAGGCTGCAGGTTAATGCCACTGAAGGATGGAAGCAGTACCTGCATTCACCTGCTCCAGTGCAGACAGAATGGCCACAAACCCTCAGCAGCCTGGGGAGCTGTGAGAGCCTCAGGAAATGCAAGGCTTCCACTTCTCCTTTGGAGTTCATCAACCCCAAGCTGCCTTGTCACTGCTCTGGGACACCCATGGAAGTGTTCTCCTTCTCTGAACTTCATCTACCCCTGCTCCTCAAAAAACACTTTCAGCAACATCTGTAATTACCAGTCTTCTTCTTTCCCAAGCACTGGGTGAACTGAAATTATTCCAGAAAAAGCCATTTTTCACCCTGGAGCTGGCCTGCAGCATGGCAGCTCCCTGGCTCCAAAAGCATCACAAGACCCAGGTGTTTATGTGCCGTGTGAAGGAACCATCCATCACTCCTTGTTCTTGTTCCTGGCCCTGCCCTGGCAGCTGGGGGAGCTGCTCATTCAGGCCTGCAGGAGCTGCTGGGGAACGGGAACCGGAACCAGAACCAGAACCGGAACCAGCCCCAGCCCCGTGTTCCAGGCGAGCTGCTCCTGGTCAGGGTTCCACAACCAACCAGTGTGCCAGGCCCCATGGACACCTCCTGCTAACCCCTGGGACATTCCCCTGACTCAGGATCAATCTGCTCCAGAACACCTGCATTTCTACAGGGCACTGCTGGACAGGCCCCAGGGATCCCACCTGGGAAGGTTCCTCTAGGAATGCTCAGAACCTGCTGGTTTGCTCACTGCTGCTGCAAATACAACATCCCAGGGATCCCACCTGGGAATTTTCCTCTAGGAATGCTCAGAACCTGCTGGTTTGCTGCTGCAAACACATCCCAGTGATCCCACCCGGGAAGTTTCCTCTAGGAATGCTCAGAACCTGCTGGTTTGATGCTGCAAAAACAATATCCCAGGGATCCCACCTGGGAAGTTTCTCCTAGGAATGCTCAGAACCTGCCAGTTTGCTGCTGCAAGGACAACATCCCAGGGATCTCACCTGGGAAGTTTCCTCTAGGAATGCTCAGGAATTGCTGCTGCAAACACAATATCCCAGTGATCCCATCTGGAAAGTCCCCAGGAATGCTCAGGAATTGCTGCTGCAAACACAACATCCCAGGGATCCCACCTGGGAAGTTTCCTCTAGGAATGCTCAGAACCTGCTGGTTTGCTCACTGCTGCTGCAAACACAACATCCCAGTGATCCCACCCAGGAAGTTTCCTCTAGGAATGCTCAGAACCTGCTGGTTTGCTCACTGCTGCTGCAAACACATATCCCATTTCCCACCCTCTGCCACTCCACCCACTCCCAGCAGTACCTGCCAAAGGGATTTGCTTTTGTTTACTTGAGCTCCCCCAGGAACTGAGTTTATACCAACTTACACAAATGCAATTTGTTTTTCACTGGAGTTCCATTGAACTGGGTTTAACTTAACTAAATTAACTAATTTCATTTAGCTAACTGAATTAAGGCTGTGGTTCCACACTCATTTGAAGCTGCCACAGGCATGAGTTAGCACTGAGTGGTTCCTCTGCCTTCCCTGCTCAGCAAACCGCGGTGCTGCCACCCTCTCGTGCCAACCCCAGCAACCAGGCCTGAGCCAAGGCAGCACACTGAGAAATACAGAGGGTCACCTCACCAAAAAGTGAAGCTTTCTGCCAAGAAGTTCACCTTTTAAGGATGACTGGAGCTCATTCTTGGAAAATTATAAAGCACGCTGGAATAATTAGGGTAGTGCAAGGTTTTTTCTTTACACTCAGTTCAGTATCACCTGAGTTGGTGCTACTGAGGTTAACAAATACCTGGAACCAAACTTACTTGCAAATTCCACGCTTTACAGAGAAATTAACTTTTCTCTACTCAGAACTACTGATCTAAATAAAAGAATGTAAAAAATATTAAGATCTTAGGCTACCAGAATCCCAGCAAAATATAATTTGCCAGCAATAACCACCAGTAGGCATGGATTATACTGTGTGGCCTCCTGGCACTTTCCATCAGTTTACATAACTTCCCTGGCTAAAGTGGGTATTGCTGCTATTTGTGCTTTCAGCATTAAAACAGAATTTCTAAGCAGTTTATGTAGCATAAAGCTGCCTTGTATCACACCTACTCCAACCAGAATATGTGGGAAAAATTATCTTGGAGCAGTATCTGATATTTATCTTCAGCTCAAATACCTTCTGTAATTCTGTCCAGAAAGACTGTGAGTCTCAACAAGACAAAGAAAATTTTGGCATAATATATATTTAACATTTTTAGACATGTTTATTAACAGTATTCACAGTGTTTCTGGCAGTGTCCAACAAAGAAGAGAATAAAATACATTCCTCGATCAGCAACTTGATTTCAGTTCATTCAGCCTGCCTTGCTTGCAGGTTTTTCTTTTATTAAGGAGAGAAACAATTCCTTTGAGTTGGTTTTTTCCCCATCACCTCTGTGGTCCCTATTGCATCACAGAGGACCTTGAGCACATTATTTCCAAAATCTCCTATTTTGTAAAGAAATGGGAAAAACTGACACTTCACCATGTTGGTGAGAAATGATGCAAACTTGCAATAATTGAATTGAAGGTTTTGCTACAAAGGTAATTCCTGGGAGGAGTCCAAGTCACAATCCCCTGAACCACATCCTGCAAAGGACAAACACCATTTCTGTGCCAAGGAACAACTGAACTCTAACTTTGTCTTTTGTCAACAGAATATCGACCAAAAAAAGAGTTAAAATTAACCCAGAGCCCACAAGTTCAGATTAATGAGATCTTGTAAGATACAAGCTAAACTCATACAGAAGAATACTTCATTTTATCTATAAAATGAACTCAAGAGTTCCCTTCTGAAATGGAATTCTTCAGTTTTAGCCAAACTCAGGGAAAAGTGACTGTTACCCAGAACAGCCTGAACTGCAGTGGCAGCACAGCTGCCCTGACCTGCCAGAACTCTTTTATGAGCAGTAGAACAAAGGCTGATTTCATTACAAAAACACTTCTGCTTTATTGATCTCCACTTGCAGAAAATTTTGGAGTTAATGGGTGAGCAAGACAACCTCTCTCCTGCTCCCCCCATCAGTAAAAGCAACTCAGAGGCAGCCAGGCAGGTTCTGTTAGTCCTTCTCAGGGCTAGGAAGGAAAAAACCCACAGGAGGAAAGGCTGGATCGCAAATGCTGGAACCCCAAGAGCCAGGATGAGGCTCAGCAGCTCCTGCACATGGACAGAGCATCAGCACAGAGCCCAGGAACAAACTCAGCAGCAAAACCCCACATTCACCAGAACCTTCAATTCCAGAACTTTATGTACATAAATCTCCCATGGATTTGAGTCCTCCCACCTTCTGAATGCTGTAGCGATTTTGTCCTCCAGACAAAGGTACCTCAGGTTAAATAAGCAGGGGATGAAGAGCCACCACAACAACCCCAAAGTTTTTCACTTACGCTGGATGTGAATGAACTGCTTTGGTTGCTTGAACTCTCCTTTATACAAACGATTGTAGTAGTTGACATTGCTCTCTGCTTCAGGGACGGGGATAACCATGCTCTCCTTCTTTTCTCTGAAAACTTGCTGTGCTGAGATAGCTCGTTGCAAATGGTGTTCCTGCAAGGCGAGAATGGCAGAGTTTATTTCGGTATCAGTGTACAGAAATGCATACAAAGACAGGACAGCCCTTCCCCCCCACTGTTTTCCTATAGGATAACAGAGTGGAGGCTCTGCTGGATTTTTGAGGCCAGCAGGGTGCTTGTGCCCAGGAGGGTGACAGGATGTGTCCTCCATCATTTAGTGTTCCACTGGTTCCTGACTGATGGGAATGTGAGAGCTGCAGTGAGTGAGCTACAAACAGATGAAGAGAACCCTTTGTTCAGACAGCAGCCCACACCTTCCACCAGACTGGGAAAAATACAAACCTTCAAACTACACTAAATAACCTCAGCAGAAAATTAGGGCTGGGGAAAGCCAAACCCACCCAAACCTGTCAGAAAGAAAAATGCATGCAAGATCAGGCCTTTTAAGGATTATAAATTCAAAAGAATAGCAAATTTCATCATTCCTGTCTGCCCAGCAATCCTTACTGCCCTGCTTTTAGAAGTTCAGCATGTTAACAGCAACAGGAAGAAGAGTTCTCACAAAGTAACACCTGAAAAGCAGGGATTCCCCAAACAGGTATCACTTCATTTTATTCTTATGGGACAGAAGTCACAAATTCCACAGAATCACTTCAGGTGAAAGAAAGATCACAATAAATGTAGCAGTTCACAGAGATTTTTTCACACATAATTTTATTAGTTTACTCAGTAAAACCCATCTACTGTTGCAAGTCAGAGCTAACCTGTAACTTCTCTCTCACAAGACTTTTCAGGAATACTCATGTTAAACTTTAAAACAGTAAAGCTTCCCCTATTTGAGGGGAGGGAGGGCGGCACAGCAGAACATCAACTTGAAATCCAGGCTCAGCTCTGTCACAGACCTGCGTGACCTTACTCTGTTCCAGGGGCTGCAGGTTATCCTCCAGCCATTCCCACACACTGAACCGCTGGGAAAAGCACTTGTCTGAGCAGGGAAAAAACCACACACACATACACACAAAAAAGGGTTTGCTGCTCTGCCTTCCTCCTTTGGCTTTCTAGGGTGCCCCTCCCCACAGTTAACACTCCCGAGAGGCCAGGATCAACACCAGCAATGGGACCCTGCCAGCATTCCAGTGCCTGCCTGGCACTGCAGCCTGGCACACACAGCAGTCTGGCACTCACACACTCTGCTACCCACTTGGAAATTCTCTCAAGAGCAAGATTTCTTCCTCTTTAATTCTACAGAATGGTATTTTTAAGAAGCAGAATGAATGAAAACCTTTAAAAATAAATAATTTTCAATCAATTATCACCCCTTAAATATTAAGGTTTACAGAAACCGAATAGTGCAATTCCTGCAAAATCAGAGCAGCTTTGGGAATCTCCTGCAGCAGATGAAGCAACACTAAATCAATCAGGCTCCCAAGTGAGTGCCATTAGAATTAAGACAAGCATGCAATCCAATAGCTGCTGTGATCTGCCTGAGTTACTCCACACTGAGTAAATCTGTCACTCCACCATTAAAACGTGTCTTGGAGAGCTCTGCACTGCTGAGTAATTCAACTACATCAAAACAGTTTCATTACTGGGCTGCTTTCAGCTGATGTCCCTGGAGTTGTGTACCAACAATCACCTCCACAGAACTGCTGCTAGGAAGGGCTTGATCTGTCCAAAATTCAGAACACCTTTTGGCTCTGCAGCCCAGTGAAGTGTAATTCAGAGGAGTAATTCAGATTCTCAGCTGTTGTAGCGCTGCAGTAAGCACACACAGAGTTCCCAAGGAAAGGCTGACAATAGGTGTTAGCACTCATTTCACTATAAAAAGCCTTCAAGCATAACACAGCTTTCAAACAGAGATTTCAGCTTTCAACAGTGCTGCTGTCACTCCTCAAACAGCAGAGCTCCGAAACAGATAGATAAGCCATGTAAATTTTAAAATTAGGGGGAAAACCTTTCTGCTGAACATCAAGTTCAGACAAATTTGAACTTTAACTCGTGAAACAATTCTGTTTAAACAAACTGAAGATCTTTATATGAAACTTGGTCTAATTAATTGGCTTTATTAAACCCAAAAAAGTGTTTTTAGGGACAGATTTATTAGCTGGTATACCAAAACACCTTTTGGTCTAGTTTTCTTCACTTTTTCTTATGGTTTTGAAAGACATGGAGTGTATTTTAAGCTCACACTTTGTTCTGGAGTAGAGCAGATCCAAAGGTCTTACACAAAATAACAGGGCATTAGAGGAACCAGTGATGACAGCAAACAGAACGTGCTGCCATGGGAATAAAAAGGAGTCCTTGACAAAGAGTGATTACCTTTTAATTCCTTAAAAAGCACATCCAAACCTTTCTCTCCAGTATGACTACAAAATTTCAAACAAACACAGCTTAGACGGGGCTATTTCTTCAACTAACAGCATTAGAAAGATGTAAATGTTTAGTGTGTGTAGCACTGCTGCTTGAGCACATTTACACATTAAACCAGAACTGCTCTCTGAACCCCTTCTGAGACACTGCAATCCTTCCTTCCATTTTTCCTCAGAAGGGAAAATACCCTAAAATTCCTACAACCCTGGTACCTAAAAATACTCAGCTTTGGCTGCAGACATTCAGAGCCAGGTTTAAAGTCCAGGTACCTTCAGTGCCATGTCCCTTCACCCTGAAACACCACAGATTGCATGTTCTTCCTAAACTTTCTATCAGTTTCTTCTCTATATCAGAGGGTTCAACAATAGTAATAAATCAACACGTTTGTTTAGCTTTTTGTTTGTTAAGCTTTAAGGGAAACAGTGATCAACACTGAATGTAACTTTTCACATATTTTTCACCAATATCACAGAATCACAGAATGGTTTGGGTTGAGGTCATCTAATTCCAGCCCCCTGCCATGAGCAGGATGCCACCCACTGCACCTACCTCCTTTGATCCCACAAACCAGAGCACTCGGACCCTACAGACCACTTTGGGTTTTTCTTAGTCCCCTCTTGCCACGCACCAAGTATTCTGTGAGAAACAGTTTATCATACTTTAAATAACTGTGCCAGTTTTTTTGGTTGAGCATGGTTGGAGATGCCCATGGCTGAACACCATCTTCACACTGATAAGCTTATCTTAATTATCCTACTCCAATGAGCAATCCCATATTGGATACAGACCCCTAGAAGACAAACCTTTAGGATTAAATGTTCCTGGGCCCCTCTTCACTCCTTAAAACTACACCACTCAAGCAAAGCTACAAGCCTTTAGAAGGTTGTTTCACTATTTAAACACAGCTTTAACCCCACGGCCCTGCATGCAAGTAGGATGGAAGGGAAAAGTGAATTTATCAACAGCTTTTCCTACCCAAAATAAGCTATTTCTAGGTCAGCCTGGAGTCAGCCTTCCAATCTACCTGCACCAAGAACAGAATTAAAGCAAACAAGGAAAATGTACTGAAGTGTAAATATCTTCATTGTTTAACATTATATTCGAATTGGGAAAATGAAAGACATTGTTATCTTTAATACTGAGATTCAGGAACTAAAAGCACAGAACTGTAGTTGGAAATGTGCAGACTCATCTTGCAAAGTCTCAAGCACAGCGAGTAACACCTCTTGACAGCACTTCCAGAAAAAAGTGTCAGGAAGCTCAAAAGCTAATTTGGTCAGAAGCCTCCCTGCCTTGGAAAGCCTCAGCCCCATCCCCTCCCTCTCTGCACACAGACTTTTTTTTAATAGAAGACTTCCAAGAGCAAAAGTGTAAACTCAAGCACCAGTTTTTGTTTTCTTCTGTGGTTAACCCTTTCGATCCTACAGTGCTGTTTCCCTTTCTTCCCCCTCCCTGTGCTCTGGGATGGAAAGCTGAAATACAGAGTCACATACAGAGCAGGAAATCAGCCTGCGCACCACAACAATTCCCACCCTTGAGAGCTGAAATGCACTCCTTCATTTCCAATTTATTTTGAAAAGCAGGCATTTTAGTGATTAGCAAAGCTGATAAAAGGCATTTTTTTCTACTGATTTGATAAAGAGTTAATCTAGTCAGGAATCTGAGCTGTTTCCTCTTGCAGAGGGTGTCCCCTTAACTGTATTAGGTATCGAGTAATGCAGGGCACTGGGCAAACCAAAACACCAAAATACTGAGTGGAAGCCAACACACCCGAACCAAGGCTTTCGACAAACTCCTCTCAGCTTCCCTGAGGAGTAGAAGGAGCTGATGGAAACAAGAAACAGAAGATACACAAGTGGAAAGGGCTGTGGAACCACTTCTCAGTTTCATTTTTGGCCATATCAGGTTTTTCCGACATGATACCCCAACCTTTTCTTAAAAAAAATAATCACAAGAAGCACCTGCCCCACGCTTGACTTCCAAACTGCTGAATTATGGCTACAGACCAGAAAAATGTCCTAAGGGTCAGCAGCTCTTACTGACTCAGCAAAGGGAGGCAGGGGGAAGTGAATCAAATTGGGCTGCTCCATCCTAAAAGTTCACACCAGTCCCTGGAATGGGTGAAATTCCTCCCTGGGAGGGCAGGGAGGGCCTGGCACAGAGAAGCTGTGGCTGCCCCTGGATCCCAGGAAGTGTCCAAGGCAGCTTGGATGGGGCTTGGAGCAGCCTGGGATAAGGTGGAAGGAATCCCTGCCTAATGCAGGAGGTGGGATGGGATGGAACGGGATGGGAACGGGATGGGAATGGGGATGGGGATGGAATAGGCTTTAATGTCCCCTCCACCCCAAACCATTGTGGGATTCACTGACTTTTCCATCACTTTCTTCACTTTCCCAGTTGTTCCACCACTGCAGCACCGAAGCCAAGCCATTCCAGGACTACTTTCCACCCAAATCCCAGGATTACAGCCCATCTCCTGAAGGGTATCTCTGGAATGCCGATCTCTGAACAGCCCAACAGAAGGGCCCCCAAGCCTTCCCCAGCCCAGCAGCTCTGGATGACACCTCCTGCCTAGGTAAAGGCATCTCCAGAGGTGAGGAGATGTGAATCTAAATGAGGGAAAATCCCCTTTGGACCTAAACAATGCCCAGGAATGCCTTCCATTCCCCTCGGGTAGTTGGCCTAAAGCCAACTGAAGCACTTTAGGAAATGAGAGTGGCAATTAGCCCACAGACCCTAATGAAGGGACAGGGACAGTGAGAAGAGCACAGATCACAACCGTTTTTGAGCTTCTTTCTGCAGCAACAAACAGAAAAAAAACCCAAGAAAAAATTCTCTAAATAACTTTAGTGCAGAAAAAGGAAACAATACAATTTCAACCATCCTATGTCAAACTGGACATGAAACAACTGTGATATATCCCAAATACTACCCCGAGTAGGACAGAAGTAATGCATGAGAGCATGAGCAATCGCTCATCCCTATAAATAATGATTATTCACAATTTATGAACATATGGACACAGAACTGTCACTGTCTGTGAAATGTCAAAAAACCCACAGCAAGGAAAAATCTGTATTTTAAAGCTACATCTATTTATACAAGTTCCCAGTCTACTAAAATATGAAAATACACTAATTATTAAAAATAAAATTATTGCTATAACAATGAATTTAATTAATTAAAAATCCTTTTGGAAAAGCTGTTTCTGGTACTAGATGAGAAATTTCTGTTTACTGAAGAGTGGGATTTTTTTTTCCCCAAAAAAGCTTTAGGAGAGAAGTGTTACAAATAATGTAACCTGTAGTCCAAGGAGCTCCTTGGGATACACTGGTATCACTCAGAAGGTAACAAATGATTCCAGGAGGAATCCCCAAGATCCCAGTCAAGCAGGATGCTAAAGGCTGCACTGATATATAGAGATATTCTCATTTCTCATGTCATGAACCCCACGATGTATTTTCAAAGGCTGAGATTCCCCAACAATGAGCCTTCCCCTTTATTAAATCCACTATTATCCACGGAACCCAAATTCCATTTGATTCCTGGCTCCACACATGAACACCTCCATGTGACCGTGAGTCACAGAAGGGCTCCTTGCAGCAGGGAGGAGGAGAGTCACCGGGAGGGAAACTGGAAATTCTCCAGCAGAGTCACCGGGAGGGAAACTGGAAATTCTCCAGCAGGAGCCAACAGGAGATCACAGCACCTCTCCCTGTCTTCTTGCTCTGTGCATTTAACCTCAGCCTGTGGGGAACATTTTCATCCCAGCATTAAAATCCAGAGTTCTTATTTAACTGAGGCACACACACCTACAGCAGGGAATTGGTATTACACAGAGTTTGTAAACAAATGGTGTTTTCATCACCAAAGTGATGCTACCTGGAGTGCTGAAGACCTCATGAACCACAGAGAAATCTTTTGGTTTATAATTTTAAAACCATGTCAGAGATTGGTTCATGAAATTAAAACACATACAGTAATTGATAGAAGTTAAAATGATTTAAAACTAACTACAAAATTCCATTTTAAACCAAATACCTTTAACTCAAGAAACATATATATTATTATTAACTTCCTGTAGTATCAGTGTCTCCTTAATTAGCCAGTCTCTGGATACCACTGCAGACACCAAGGGTTTTGTTTATATCCCAGTCTGGCACAGGGAATCCGACATCTTCAAAGTAGAAACAGTTTTTGTTATGCAACACAGACTGGTCTAAGATACACCAAGTGTGAGCTGCAGCCAGAGAAATGGCACAAACTGAGAAAAACAAATTATAAATTCCAATGTAAACAACAGAAAACAAGCACGGAGAGGGGGGAGGAAGTGTTTCTGCTGGCTCAGAACTGATCTGTGGATGAACCACTTGGAGTGTCCCAGGGGACAGGAGGATACAGGAGTTTACTGATATGGAAAACTGATGGAAAAATGGCATCTCACCAACTGGGAAGAGCCTCGCAAGTCAAGCTGAGCAAATCTTCACTTCCTGCAACTGAAAGTGACATTAAAACATCTTGCAGAGAACAATTCTGCCAATGGGGAGGTGTTCAGCACTCAAATTTGAGAGACCAGAGGTGTAAATGTATTAATCATAATTAGAATTGCACCAAAGTAAATCAGGGAAATTAAAAATTCAGATTTCTTTTCCTGCAAATTTCTGCTCCCTTACATTCGCAGCACTTCACCCTCCATGGACAGGAAGAGTATTTTAACCCAATACCTTCAGCCCCACGATACTGTGATTATTATACATTGTATAACAAGGAAGAATTTGCAAAAAGGATTAAAAATCAAAACTTCTGAATAGTCTATTCTCTAATACTTTATTTCTTTTACTCGGGACCAGTGAACATTAAATGCAAAATTATGACAGTCTATACTGATATTACTTTTAGCTCCATAAAATTATTTTTGCTATTTTTTACCCTTTGTACATATAGAAATTCACTTCTAATTCAATTCTTCTCTACTTGTTATACAAATGTCTGTTCTACAATAGATCTTCACCACCACTGCCTTTTAGGACACCCAAGGTTTATGTAAATACTAAATGTGTTATTTATCTTTCCAGAAGTTGAGCTGTTAAAATGATAATCATGCTATGGCATAAACAAGGCATTGTTTATTAGCCTTGTTGGCAAAATAAATTACAAATAACCTTCTGAACATCTAGCACCAATCAAAATGATCTTTCTTATAAGAAATAATTAAGAACAGAGATTACTATAAAGAGATTTAATGTCTGTTGATCTGAATTATTCAAACAGGACATTTCAATTGGTTTCAGTTAAAACCAAAATTGTACCAAGACACTCAGTTTTGCCAAGCAGAAATCTGGCACTCTGTAAATCCAAGGAAGCCCGAGGTGTTTCTTTCCAAGGTTTCCTTAAATTGAAGGAAAGGAAGGAGTGCTCCCTACATTGGAAACGTCCCGGAGCTGAGCCACACAGCTCTGAGAGGCCGATTGCAAAGTGCTCTCCTAAGCTTTTGTCATGGAATTACACCTCCTGCCGAGGAACCCTTGCTACAAGGGAAAGTTTCTGCATAATGACTCGAGGTGTGACTCAATTAGCAGCCCGGCACTGCCATTGTGCTGGGCAGGGACACGGGCACCCAAACCCGCCCGGGCAGCTCTGCCAGCCCAGCTCACTGACCCTGCAGCCTCTGGCCTGCAGCAAAAACGCGCCTTTATCTAAATTACCAGCGCCGGGTTAAGATAGGGCTGAACCCGCCTAACCTCGGGATGACACCGCTCCTCCGCTCCCATCTCTATCCCCGTGTGCTCCTGGAGAAAGGGCAGGATGATCCGCTGCCCCACAGGATGATCCACTGTCACCCCCCTTAGCAAGACAGACCCCAAAAAGCAGAACATCTCCGCTACCTGCTGTGGCTCAGCTCTACCTTAAAAGCACACTCGGGGATCAGTGACACTCGTCCCCGGCTAAGCTGATATCCCAAGCACTTGTTACAGGTTTGCTGATAGGTGTTAATGTGATAAGCCCTAATAAACTGCTCGTGAGGTGGAGATTTAAGAGCAAATCTTGGTCGTGTTTAACTTCAGCCACAACAAATTAAACCCCAAGCTCCGGAGTTTAACAGCTCCCAGTGCTCAGCTGCTCGGGGTTAATTCTGATTCACAGTTATCAAACGGGACATTAAACAGGGACCAGAGATTCTGCAGGTGAAGGCACAGGAAGGACAAAGGATCAGAGCTGAAATGGAAATAATGGCTGGGAAATGGAATTGAAATGTGCACCTGGGAGAAACATCACTGCACAATGCAAGTGAAAGACCTCAAACAAAACTGAAGTTCAAAATTCTGTGAATAAAGATCACAAACCAGCATTTTGCCGCCTAATACCAAACAATACTTCAGTAATCTCAGCAGTCCCCAAATACTCCCAAAATAAGTAAATAAATACAGGTGCTTAACACAAACTGAGGAATAACTTATCCTGGGAATTGTATTTTCCCAGCAGATAACCCAGCTGATTTTATTCAAACAAACCCAATTCCTTTCCTAGGCAAAGCGTGCTGTCATGATTTCACCTAGTTTTGCATGGAAACACAATCCTTGGAGTTTCTCACATAGATTCCCATGAAGTCTCTCAGAGGGATTTCTGTTTTACAGAATATTTGCATGGTTGGAGCTGAAGTTATCCTCCGCTGACCTGCTGTTTTACACACTGCTGTCCGTGCTGCTTTGTTCTACAAAGTCAAAGTGCTAAGGAACTCTGAGGGTTCAACCACAGGTTATGAATGCACAGCCCACACACAAACATCCAGTTAGGAGCAGGTTCTGTCCACGTGGGGAGTGATTTACGTGTATTTATGTTTTTAAACCCAGAGCTGAGTGCATCAGACAGTACCAGGTAGGCACGTCTGATCAGCAGCTGAAGTAAATTCTCACATATTTGATACTCTCCCAGTTCCCTCTATTAGAAGAAAATATTCATTATGGATATTTTTGCTGATACAGTTTAACAGGAAAACTAGAACTTGTGCAAAGCTAAAAGCTTCCTGCTTTGAAAGGAGAATGAATACGCTGTTCCAGGAGCATCACCGGCTCCAGGACACCTCAAAGGCAGATGATGAGCACTTCAAGTTCCAGTGTTACTACAGAAACTGAATGAACTAAGCAAGAAAAAAAAACAGGTTAACTACTTGCAGTCAAAATAATCAGAATTGAATGTTGTATTTAATGATCAGAGGAAGCTCATCCCGAGGTGATCCCTGAAGGGCTGGGAAGGAAAGTCCCTTCTCACGGGTACTGTATCAGCATTTCTGCAGCATCAAACCCCGTCCTTAACTCGCCATTCCCACACTTTTCCTCTCTAACCTCAGCCCTGTGATGCCATGCCAAGCTGAACTGTGAATGAGTGGATGTTCAAACAAGGACTGAGATGAAGGCTCAGATAGCTCTGACCAGGCAATCCCGGTATCACCCATTATCACCACATTTTCAGCTTCCTACACCTCAGGTAAATTCACTTCCCAGAGCCATCAGTGTGAATGTGCCTCATTACTAAGCAGGATTTCACCTCGTAATGTGCAACTCAGCACTCTCCAGTAATAGGTATTCAAATAAAAACACAGTTATGTGATAAGAAACAAAACCAGGGCTTATCTGTTCTGTAACTTTCTCCCCTTCCAGTCAAAACAATTCATTAGCATTAGGAAATACAAATCTTAGTCATCAGAAAAAAAACCAAAGTGTCCCTGCTCAGTTTCTGAAGCTCACAGAAGGACACCTTCCTGCTTCTGCTTAACAGTGATCGCTCTCTCACGTGAGTTTAAAAACAAATCCAAACTATTTTCTTCCTCAGGTTTAATTTAGAGTAAATTATAAACATTTGTAACATAAATATGCTACAGAAGAGAAACCTAATTCTTTCACAGCTGGAATCTCCAAGTGAGAGAAATGAGCTGCTGATTTGTGAAATGCTGCGGGTGGATATAAATCTCTGAGATACTCATACAGAAACAGTTCCAAAATATTCATCAAGAATAAATGGACCAAAATCTGCACTTTTGTACGTACAAAAGATCAATCACCAACTAATTAAATCACATGCCTGCACCAGCGAGGCTGGGTTGTAAAGAACAGGGCAGACATGTCACTCAAGCATTTTAAATCCTGCAAATCTGTAAATAATGATGATTTCCAGTGGATTATATTCCGGAAGATGCTGTCTGACCCCATGACACACTGTGCTACAAGACCTTTGTGATGCCACCAAGGCTTCCCAGAGGGTGGCACTGGGAGCAGAGCGGAATCCTGGGGCCAGGGGAACACGAGGTTTGTGGCTCTGTACACAAATGGAAAACAGCAGCCACCCTGACGCTTCAAACAACTTTCACTCTGGAAAAAAGGCCGTGAGACACTCTAGAATTTGAGATGGCAGAAATGAGTGTGCAGAGATTTCTCTCTCCCTCCAAAAAAGTCCCTTTCAAAATACATCAAATTGATCACAGCAGTATTTGCTACGAATAAAAGCTGTTTAGGTATTTCTCAAATATTTAACTACTGTCATCCACAACAGCCATTGCTAGAAGGGCTTTTATATAATTAAAAAAAAAAAAAAAAAAAGTACATTAAAGAATTATCTATGCAACACTGGGAGAAGGACAAGCCATGAATGAAACCATCACTGCATGACAAGAATCTGAATAATCTATGAATAGTAGTTTATAATCTTGCCTGGCTGATGCATCTCGCACTATGTTTATATATTGCTTCAGTCATTTCATTTTGAGACTATTACATAATATATCAAACAGAGCCACATGTCAGTTGCAGAGAAAACAAACCTCTCTCACAGAAAAACAACTTTTTAGGACAACACTAAAGTAGTTTTATTGAAGTATAAATCTAATCTTCTTCTCAATCATTTAAGCAGCCCATAAGCAGCTTGTTTGCTTAAACTCTTACAGCAATTTTCCATTAACAAGTTTATTTTAAACATGATTTATCAAAATAACAGTAATTTTTAAAAATTAATTTGAATATCAAGTGCAAACACAGCACTGCAAGATAGACTTTCAAGGCTGAGAAAACCAAATTAGTCTCCAATATTGCTTCATTAGTACCCCAGTGTCGTTCCTGTTAACTACAATCCCAGATCCTAGCAGAATTACTCTTCAGGAATTACTGAAGTTTTGATCACCATGTATGATACACATTAATTAAAAAATAAAACCCCACCATTATAAGACAGAGGATTCCTTTTAATATCAACAGTCAGGTGAGAAGAAACAACGAGGAAAGCATGGAGCCTCCTTTGACAGCTGCAACCTCGGTAAAGCCAATCCACAGGCACAGAGGTTTGGCTGAGGCGGAGACACGGATTCATTGAGGAAATTCTGGAGGGTGCATTTACTACCGGCGCTGCAAGTACAGACACATCAGGCGACAGCCTCTGTCTGAGCTTACACAACTCCCAGGAGCACAAAATAAACCTTACTCTTCCAGAAAAGTGTTCAACCACCAGCAAGACAAAGCGCTACGTTCAGAGGACACCACAACTGCGGGCAAGCATTTTCAAAGCTGTCCTACTGCTCACCCAAAACCCTGGAAACTTGTATTTACCTCCGTGGACAAAAGCTTTTCCACGCTTTAACATTACAAGAAGAACACACATCTCCACGTTGAACACTGGCTGGCTGATTTGGAAATAACATTTAAAGCTCCAATGCTTCATGCGACACGTCCAGCTGATGCCTCTGCCACGCGATGCACACCAAGCAGCACAAAACATCGGTGTTAAATAACTGTGAGCAGCACCGGGGCTGGCTGCAGGAACAGGGACACTGTCCCACGTGGGGAGCCAGAGCTGCTGTGTGTCCCCTCAGCCCCACATGTGCACAGTGTGTGTCAGGCTGTCCCCTCAGTCCCACATGTGCAGTGTGTGTTGGGCTGTCCCCTGAGCCCCACATGTGCACAGTGTGTGTCAGGCTGTCCCCTCAGCCCCACATGTGCAGTGTGTGTTGGGCTGTCCCCTCAGCCCCACATGTGCACAGTGTGTGTCAGGCTGTCCCCTCAGCCCCACATGTCCATAGTGGGTGTCAGGTTGTCCCCTCAGCCCCATGTGTGCACAGTGTGTGCTGGATTGTTCCCTCAGCCCCACATGTGCATAGCGTGTGTTTGTGTGTGTGTGTTGGGCTGTCTCCTCAGCCCCACATGTGCACAGTGTGTGTGGTGCTGTCCCCGCAGTCCCACATGTGCACACTCTGTGTGTGTGTGTGTGTCGGGCTGTCCCCTCAGCCCTACATGTGCACAGTGTATGTGTGTGTGTCTCGGGCTGTCCCCTCAGCCCCACAGGTGCACAGTGTATGTGTGTGTGTCGGGCTGTCCCCTCAGCCCCACATGTGCACAGTGTATGTGTGTGTGTCGGGCTGTCCCCTCAGCCCCACATGTGCACAGTGTATGTGTGTGTGTCGGGCTGTCCCCTCAGCCCCACATGTGCACAGTGTATGTGTGTGTGTCGGGCTGTCCCCTCAGCCCCACATGTGCACAGTGTATGTGTGTGTGTCGGGCTGTCCCCGCAGCCCCACATGTGCACAGTGTATGTGTGTGTGTCGGGCTGTCCCCGCAGCCCCCCATGTGCACGGTGCCTGCACCAAGCGCAGGGACTGACAGCACCGCACGCCGCGACACGGAGCTGCCGCCGGGCTCGGGGACAGCGCGTCCCGCTCCCGCTGTCCCTGGGAAAGGGAGAAGCTGGCCCGGATCCGCTCGTTCCCCGTGGAGTGGCACGGCACAGCACGCTGCACCCAGCACTTTCACGCCGCCACCACCTCCCCAGCTCCAGCCCGAGCGACTTGACAGCCACTCACAACAGGGTTGGCAGGAGTAGTATCAGCTTTAGTCCACAACGCGCCGAGCACCCCGAGCCGCTGCACCGGGCCGGCATCCCGAGCTGCTCCCACAGCCCCGAGCCCGCTGCAGCACCTCGGCACCCCGAGCTGCTCCGGCACCCCGAAGCGGCACACACCGAGCCCACTCCGGCACCCCCGAGCCGCCACTCGGCATCCCGCTCCGAGGCTCCGATACTCCGCTCCGCCACTTCGGCACGGCGAGCCAGCATCCCCAAGCCGCTCTGCCGCTGAGACATCCCAAGCCGGCTCGGGCATCCCGAACTGACATCCCAAACTGACACCCCGAACTGTCCGGGCACCCCTCGCACGCTCCACCGCTCTGACATCCCGAGCCTGTCCGACAGTCGGAGCCTGTCGGGCAGCCTGCCCCGCTCCGCCGGGCCGGCGCCCCGCTCCGCCGCTCTGACACGGCGCTCCGCCGCTCTGACACGGCGCTCCGCTCCGCGCTCGCCGCGCTGCCGCCGGCCCGTCCCGCCGCCCTCACGCCGAGCCCCCCCCGCTCACCCGCGCCCCGCGGGCCGGGACGCGCAGCAGAAGATGGCGGACGGCGGCAGGCCCCGCTCGCGGCGCCGGACCGCGGCTTACGCTGCGCCGTTTGCGCAGCGCCCCGCGCGCCCCGCGGCGGAGCGAGCGTAGCGCGCTTGGTGAATACCGGCGGCCGGTTCCCCGTGCGGGGGGTGCCTGTAAACAATGGTGCCCCCCCTGCGCCGCGCTCCCTTACCGATTCTTCCTCTTTCTCCATCCCCGTGGGCATCTGCGGCACGGCCCGGTTGATGGAGACGCAGTCGTTGAGGTCGGGCATGTCCTTGCCGCGGTAGATGGGCAGCGGTTTGGCGGCGTCTAGCGCCCGGGCGCGGAAGGAGAGTTTGCTCATTGTCTCCCCCTCACAATAACACCCCGGGGCCGGGCGGGCGGGGGGGGGGGGGCCCTTCAGTGCGGCCTCGCCGCCGCCTCCCAGCCGCTCCCGCGCCGCGCCCGCGCCACCATGGAGGGTCCCGCCGCCCCGGCGCAGCTCCCGGCGGGGCCGCCCGTAGCCCACAGCGCACGCCCCGCAGCCCTAGATCCGCGCCGGGCTCGCTCGGTCCGCTCCCTGCGCCATGGCAAACATGGCGGACATTAACCACAGCCGCTCGGCCCTCCCGGCAGCCCGCGCGGCTGGAGCGGTGCTGCGCGCGCAGCCGAGGGCGGGAGGCTGAGGGAGCCTCAGGGAGCCTGAGGGGGGCGGCGGGAGCGGAGCGCGCCGGGCGTCCGGAGTGAGCCTTCAGTGTCCCCGCAGTGTCCCCACCGTGTCCCTGCCGGGTGCCCAAAGTGTGCCCGCAGTGTCCCTGCAATATCCCCTCAGTGTGCCCACAGCTTGCCCACAATGTCGCCGCAATGCCCCCGTTGTGTCCCCGCCGCCTCCCTGCAGTGTGCCCGCTGGCTCCCTGACGTACCCCCACGGTGTTTCCACAGTGTCCTTGTATTGTCCCCACAGTGTCTTCTCAATATCTCCCCACAGTGTCCCTGCTGGGTGCCCACTCTCTCCTCACTGTGTCCCCACAAAGTCCGCACCGTTTCCCCCACAGTGTCCATACAGTGTCCCCACTGTGTCCCACATCATCCCTGCCGTGTCCCCATAGTGTCCCCCTGTCTCCCCCACAGTGTTCCCACCGTGTCTCCACAATGTTCCTGTTGTGTCCCCACAGTATCCTCACAGGGTCCCCAATGTCTCCCTGCCGTGTCCCCACAGTGTCCCAAGAGTCTCCTGACAATGCTTCCAGTGTCCCCACAGTGTCCCCACAGTGTCCCCACTCTCGGGACAAACCACCAGTTTTCTCTCCTCAGCGTGTTGGTCAATGTGGGCTTAAAGTGTTCCAGCCACAGAAACATCAAGAGGGCTGACACAAACCAACACTTCAGAAATTAACTTATGCCTGTGCAATTATTTTTTTTTTTTCCCCCACAGAATCACAGAATATTTAGAGCTGAAAGGGACCTCTGGAGACCATCCATTTCAACCAGGGTCACCTGAGGCAGGTGACACAGAATGCATCCAGGTGGGTTTGGAATGACTCTGGGAATTTGTTCCCATGCTCATGGAATGAGTGCCACCCTCATGAAAAATTCTTCCTCGTGCTGAGGTGGAACTCCTTGTGTTTTACTTTACTAAACTCCTTCATCATTCCTTCCACCAAGAATGATGTCCTGCAACTTGGAGCTAGTAACCCCAAATTCTCACCTGAACAAAGCCTCAGTCCTCTGCCCATCCAGAGTTCCCTGCAGGAGTTGACATTAGTCTGCAAAACCCCTCATCAAAGACCTTTAGTACCTCAAGTATCTCCTCACTTCCATTTTATTTAGACACCCTGTGACCAGGCAGCTGCTTCTCTACCTCCACCTTAGAACTCCCATAGGAGTTGGCAGTGTCACCTTCTGAAATAAACTGAAACTCATAGTCAAAACTTCACCCTTTAGATCACTGTGGGAACTGTACCTAATTTCCATTTTTGTAATTAGAAAAAAAAAATAGGTTCAGTCTCTCAATTGCTGTGTATTTTTAGTTACCTGTTGTGTTTTTTATTTACGTGGTTTTGTGTAGCAAATACAACTTCTGTTCATGACAAACACATGGTTTACAAAATGAAGAGTAAAGAATTGTGTCAGCTAGAGTGAGAGAGAGAGAAGGAAGATGAAACAAGCACAGGAATACACAAGAGGGAAAAAGAAGCAGCAAGAACATTGTGTTCATCAGCCACGGACCCAAATTAGCTTGGGAAAGAGATCTGGAAATTTTATTAATTCCTCCTATGAAAGCATCAGGTGAGTGTTCAGTCATGTGAGCAAATGAAGCTTTAAAAATATGAGAAAAAGAACAAACAACAAAACTGTCTTAGACTGCGCTTGTTTCTAATTCCCTTAGGATATTTTCATTTCTAAAGATAGACAATTCTTACCTTGGATTAGAATGAACAGGTAAATATTTTAACAATGTGTCATTTCTAACTTAGAATTTATAATTTAGACGTGGCCAAACTTCCCACCCTTAGCAGTTCTGGTGCCCCTGAAGCGATTTGGGATGAATTGGCAGCAGCAGAGAGCTGGTGTTTTCCAGGAGTGATTGTGACACCCTCTGCATGAGCTGCATTTTCCACCTGGGTGCTGTCACCTGGGGTGTGCTGAGGCCCAGCTGCACAGGTGACATCCGTGGAACAGGTGAGGTGGCTGCTGGGACAGGCAGCTCTTTCTCAACCACTTCCTCCAGTAGTTCCAAGGACTTTCTGCTTCTGCAGGAAAGAGGCATTTTACACACTGCTGTAGGATTTTTTTCCACTTTCAGTCAGCACAGCTGAACAATAGATAATAATAACCTTTTCCCTTTGTGTGCATGTTCTGTTCTTTTTCACTGCTTAAATAAAAAAAAAAAAAAAAGTACAAAAATGAAACATATTTACCCTCCAGGTGGCTCTTAGTCCTAAACTCATCCCTTTATTTTATTTCTACAAGCGATGCAATTTTTTTAAAATGATACCCTTTAGGAAACAGAGAGGTTTTCTTACATAGTCAAAAAAGCCATTGCACAGAGCTGAACATGGGCAGAGCTAAAGTTCCAACTTACATTAGTTTAGCTTTAAGCCAGAACCATCCGTATTTTAAGCACATAATCTGATCTCTTCCTTTTGTAAAATATTATAGATTTTCTGAAGAGTTTTAGTTGTAAAAAAATTATGAGCTGTAACTCACGTGTAGACAAAATAATTTACTTTTGATGCACAAAGCAAGGAAACAATGTCTCAAATGAAATTATTTCTTCAATAGTCGAATTCTGACTCATCTTCATAGAGATAATGGAATTGAATATGCACATTTGAACACTAGATAGTCCAAAAATCCACGGATTTTGCTTAAACATATATATCAGTGGAAATGTCAGGGCTGTATAGGCTCGGGGGCTTTATCCCATCCTTGCTTTTGGTTCTGCTTCTCCATAGTGACATTTAACACAAGGAATCCTTGTTCTCACCGTAGCTGCCTGAAGCCTGGCACATTTCTGGAGGTCTTTTTTGCAGATTTATCCTGTTTATTTGTTGGTTTTGTTTTTTTTTTTTTTCTAATAGTACATATCTCACTGCATTAATCTTCTCCAAGCAGAAGCATCACTAATGGATAATCAGCTCAGTGTACATTATTTCAACATGATACAGCAGGAGCTTGAATTACCTCTTTATTCTGTGTGTCGTTTCCTTATAAGTACAAGAAGCAGTTAAAAAAAAAAGCTCAAGGAGTGTAGAAACAGAGATTCCAGAAGTGATAACAGCCCCTGCCACGGCACAGTGGGGTGTGCAAAACCTTAATTCACTGTAGGGTGTCAAAAGAGAACTGGGGTTTTTAGGGTGCTGATGACTTGACTGCAAATACCCAAAAATAATCAAGATATCGAAGTGTACAGAAGAATTGCCTGCAATGTGCCAGGTACAGAAGGTGCAATTGGGAAATGATGCTGACAATCCACGCTACCAAATATTCCCATGTCGCTGCCCCATCATTGCACATCCCGGATCCCTGCCTCATTACAGAGGGGTTTGATCTCATGTTTAGGCAAATCTTCACTAGAAGGAAGCCTGAAAGTATCCAGGAGGCTGCCTTAGTGACTTCAGCACAAGGGAGAGTGCTGAGCTTTCCAGGAGATCCATGAATGGACTAGGGGAGTCTTTTTAAAGGTTATGAAGTCCTTCTTTCTCCCCGTGTCTGAGAACTCCGATTGAAGTGAAAGGAACCTCTGTCCTATTCATTTCAAAGGGGGTTTTGTCAGGAAAAAAGGGCTTGATCAAAGTAGCCAGTAAGCGTGCTTAGTGCCTAATGTTCAGAGTTAATGTATCATTCCCAACCATTTCTATTTCCAATTATTCCAAGGGTTTAGGGAACTGGCAGCCTGCTCGTTTTCCCCTCTAAGGTCACCAAAACCTATCAGCCAAACCCTGAAACCTACTATGGAATAGCTTCCTGGGAGATTTAAAGCTCTGAATGAAAATTATAAAAGTTGAAAATGGAGTAAAAATCTCCAGCCCGATGCTAAATAAAATGAAATAAAAGGGCAGCTATGAAAATAGCAGATTCCCCAAATTACAGCAGGAAGGGACTGTGATGAAAAGCAGCAGGAAGCTCCTGATTTGAGAGTTTTATATCAAAACTATTTGTGTCAAGAAATAGGTTTAAAATGAAAGGGAATTGTGCTTTATGTGTGGAGGTTACCACAGGCATCGGGAGCTCTTTCAAGGAACCTGCTGCAGCTGTTTCCTGTGGTATAAAATCTTGGATTCTGACTCAAAAGATAAATCTGCTCTTGACTGTGCCTGGGCTCTTTTACAACACAGTTCAACAAGTAAGTTAGCGATAATGCAGAGATGAAACCAGATAAATTTGGGTTGGAATTGTCAAGTAAAGCCATTGGGCACCTGTATGAGTGCAGCTCAAAACCACAGAAATATGGGGTTTTAGCACCAAGGAAAAGGTAACTTTTCAATGCAGTGACCAGTGAGGAAACCATGATTATGACTGGAACTAGGAAAGTATTGTTAAAATCAGTACATAGTAAGGATGGTGTTTATGCCCTTTAACTTGGAAGATAAAAGCAGAGAGATTTACTCAACTGTCATTTAGAAAAAATAGCAGAGGAAAATCACAAAAAACAAGTTTACAAATGTATACACATTTAACGTAAAATTTCACACCTCAGGAAGCAAACACAATTTTTTTTTTTTTTTTAATCGATGTGTTTTGAGGAGCTGGGAGCTCCCCAGCTTGTGTCAAAAAATTAAAGCAACCCCCATCCTGCAACTTAAAATATTAATTAAGTAAGACTCATAGAGCATTGCAAACTGTTCTTATTTTTATTCAGATTTCAGAAGCCAGAGTGAAGGACTTGGCATGAGGGTGACTCTGGAAAGCTCTGCCCCAGAAGTGAGAGATGCTCCCTTTCCTTCTCCGAGCTCTGTAGCTCAGCTGGATTTCAGCACAAGGGTAGGAGTGGGGCTGCTTTCTAAAAATAAATTCTTGGGCAACTGTAAAATCATAAAATCACAGGGTCCCAGAATGGTTTGGGTTGGAAGGGATCTTAAAGATCATCTAATTCCAACCTCATTCCATGGGCAGGGACACCTTCCACTAGATACAAGTTACAAATTAGGAAATACACCAAGTGTACCTTTTTTACAAACAAAACCCACCTAAAAACACCAACAAACCCACCCTGACAATTTCTGTCTTCTGGATTAATAGCCTGGAGATAACAATATTTCTAATTTATTAATAATGGCGACATTTTCCCTGCCCACCTTGCCCTGGTGGTCGATGTCATTGCTTTGGGCTGGTCTGGAGTGGCAATGTTTAATGGCTCCAGAGAGAGAAAACCCTTCAGACCCAAAAAATCTCCCCAGTGCTTCTCTCCAGTGGGGTAGAACATGGTGAGAACCATTTTCTGCTGTGCAGAAATAACCCAGATCTCACTGCTAGAAGCAGTTCCCCTGTCCCAAATTGCTGGAGCCAGTCAGACTCAGGAGATGTTTCCCTAGAATGGGAGATTTTACTTTTATCTGACTGTGATGCAAATCAGAGGGAAGTGTCTTGTCACCTGCACGGGATCAGTGTCACCGTGGGCTCTGTGCTTCCCCCATTTTCCTGCAAAATGGGGCTCAGAGCCACCACAGCAGAACCAGAGTCTCTGCATCAAGAGACAAAAATATTTGCTGGGCTGCGAGAAGAGTCAAAAGGAAAATGAAAGTGTTTCGCTGGCAGTGAGGAGTGGGGATAATGTTTGCAGTGCTCTGTGCACACAGTGGTAATGACAAAAGGAAGTTTGGAGCAGTCGTGGTGGTGAGTTATGCAATCAACATGCAGATTTAAAGATGTATTCAAGCTTCACATTCCTGTACTTCCTTGTCAAAGGTTTTTTTTAAGAAAAAAGCATAAAAAAAGGACTATTTTACTATGCAGACATCAGTCACAGCAAAGCTGATGAAGTATTCCCAGTGCCAAATTGTTATTCATCCCCATTCATTGAGATCTGCTGCTCCATGTACAATCAGATCTTCATAAATACACAAATGCTCTGGAAGAGCTGCTCCAGGAGAGTCCCACCTTTAACCAGCTCCTGCTTCCTCAGGAGCAGCAAGAGCCATGCTCAGCTCGGGAATTTCTTCTCAAAGAAACATTCCCAATGCTCCATTCCATTCCATAATCCATTCCCATTTTCCCCCAAGTATTCGGTGGTTGGTTGTTAATTAATTTCTTTGCACAATTCTCTCTTGATTTTAAACACAGATATTTTGTGAGCTTTTCCTGAACTCACAGGTTAATCCTTTTGAGGAAAATGATCCATAAAGAGGGGAGGGGTTTGCTCCTTGGCACATCCAGCTGCTTCACTCTCATCCTTTTGGTTCAAAAACTCTGCGGAAGGAGGAGCAGTGAGTTTATTTTGGAAGCTGGAGAGGGACTTTGGGCAAGGACATGGAGTGCCAGGACACAGGGAATGGCTTCCCACTGCCAGAGGGCAGGGTTAGGTGGGATATGGGGAAGGAATTGTTCCCTGGGAGGGTGGGGAGGCCCACAGGCTGTCCAGAGCCGCTGTGGCTGCCTCATCCCTGGAATTGTGTGGTCCTCATGTCCCAGACCACGTTTGGTGCACGGACAGAGCAGGACCTGCTCATAAAATTCCTCTGAGCTTCACTACGGAAAAAAAGGAAGAAAAGAGTGAGAAGTGGGAACTGAATTGTGGGCATGGGACAGAACAGACAGGGCAAGAGGGCACTGGTGAAAGTGAGGGAAGGGCACTTCCTTCAAGTCTTACTTTTCACATGTGAACCTCAGAAGTTTAAATTAAAACTAAAATTATGGATTACTTAAGGTAGTGACAGGATGAGGGGACAAAACCTTAAGCTGTGTCAGGGGAGGTTTAGGTTGGGCATGAGGAGCAATTCCTTCACGGAAAGGGTGAATAGACTTTGGCAGGGGCTGCCCAGGGAGGTTTGGAGTCCCCACCGCTGCAGGTGTTTAAGGACAGCCTGAATGTGACAATTGACTGGGTGGGGATCGTCACAGGTTGGAATCAATGATTTTTACAATTTTCCAACCAAATTGATCCTGTGATTCTGGAATATTTGTGGGATATCTGCGGCTCTCAGGGCACTGCAAACACCCAACTCCCAGAAGCCTTGGGAAGAGGCAGGGCTTATGGAAGAGCCAACGCAGAGAGGAGCAGGAGCACCTGAAAACTCCAAAGAGAAAACTCCAAAGAGAGCTGCAGAGGTGCCCAAACCCCATGGGACCATTCCTGTGGAGCCTGCACAGACATCCCATAGGAAAATCAGGGAATGTCACAGGCGTGATGGGAATTTCTAACCCTGGAATCCTAAATAATCCTATGAGATTACAAATAAGGACATTAGTGCTTCTGGCTACTCCAGGTATAGGAAAAAATCTTCCAAGACAAAAGAATGGCTGGGTTTGGTAATGTTTCTGCAGGTGCCCGAGTTGTGTCACTAATTAATCATTCTTGGAAACAAAGGGAAAATAAAGGAGTGGAAAATAATGCCATTATATAATGAGAAAATTGCATCAGAGTTTGATTTTTCAATTGGAAAAACCTGCCAGGGCAATTGGTAGGTTTTCAAGCAGCCCAAATTAATCCATTCCCATTTTCCCCCAAGTATTCAGTGGTTGATTGTTAATTAATGTCTTTCCACAATTCTCTCTTGATTTTAAACGCACAGATATTTTGTGAGCTTTTCCTGAAGTCACAGGTTAATCCTCTCGAGGAAAATGATCCATAAAGATGCAAGGAGCTGTAATCCCAACCTGTCTGGATTATCCAAACTCCATTTGTAAGGTCCCAAGATTGAGCAAACAGTGCCCTCATGCCACCTAGGACACATTAAAATATTCTAACTTGGGAAATTTTGGTTCCATGCCCAGCTTTCCCTTCTGCTGGCACCTCTTTAATTGCAGGTTTTGTTCTCCATCACCGCTTGAAAGGGAACAGCTTCTCCCCACCGCAGGGCAACCACCCCAAGGAGCTGCAGCTCTTGGCCCAGCGTGGAGTTATTAATTCCTGAGGAGCAGCTCCTCAGGTCTCCATTGCACCGTGGGAGAGGCTTGGTGGTGTTAGCAGCACTGCTGAAGCTTTTCCTCCTCTGCAGCTCGGGCTGGAGCAGAGCCCTTGTCTGCTGCAGCATCAGAGATGGGATGATCGTTTCCCCATGGATCCTGCTGTGCTTTGGCTGTCGTTTGCCAATCTCATTTCTGCATTTCCCTATTCCCATGGACACATCATCATTCAGGACGCTTGGAATGCATTAAATTCCATTTTCCCCTCTTTTAGCCATACCTGGTCTGTCAGCACTCACAGGGCTCATTTCCCTGCACGAGGCAGGGAGGAGCTGGAGCTCTGGATGCACCCAACCAAACCCAGTTCCCATCTGCCACGGGACTGATAATCTAGAATTTATTAGAATCATCCCCACCTCACTTCCTGCCCTTCCTTTCCATAGAATCGCACAGCTGTTTTGTTCTAACTATTTTTGGAAGTGGTTTTATTCACGTTGCCTGTTTTGTGTTTAGCTTTCAAATTATCATTTCAGGTAAATTCCTGTTCTCCTCGTTCAGGGAAAAATGGCTCTGTTAACGTAAAGAGCCATATGGTGACAGTTGAAACGATTCAGTGCAAATTTGATATTGGCATAGGAATCGGGGAATGTAAAAAAAATCTTTGGGGAAGTTCAAGTTGGTGTCAGCAGTGGCAGAGCAGAGGCTGTGGTGACACTGCGGTGACACTGAGCCGTGTGGGTGGCCGTGGCATCACTACATCCAGGAGGAGTTTGCTACTCCAAAGACTCCCAAAAGCCACTACTTAAAATTAATTTAGAAACAGACATGAGAAAATGAATTTAATTTCAGGTATGTCCAGCAGTGACTTTAGGTCTGTTGCTGACAACACAAATCCGTGTTTTAACTCAGAATTAACAGAATTGTTCACTCTCTAGTTTTGCTTTGACAAGTTTGCAATATAAATCTTATCTATATAAATCTTATGTGCAAACTTTCCTGAATGTATTTTAAAAGTATCTTATTTAAGCAAGTGCTTAATTCAAGGCTGACATGTGATTTGCCAAACAAACTTATGACTAAGGCAACACGGAGTGAGTTCAGTAGGACCAAAATTTGCTCCAGTGTGATTCATCAATGAGTAAGAGTGAAGCTATCTGGAGTTTTAATCTAAGCACAGATTTGAATAATGACCTGGATTTTTTTGGAAGAGCAGCAAGCTAAGCAAGAAAAGGGGGAAAAATCTGTAAAGAATTCTGTGCTTGATATCACCGCCTATTTTCAGCTGTATGAGTCAGTGAGCCATCACATGGATTTGCACAGAAATATCAAAGCAAATCCCACTTCAAACCCACACCACTTCCCAATATATACCCTCACTCATCGATCCCAACAAACCAGGGAACGTCTGTTTGTCTGAAATAAAGGAGATCAGGGCTACAGGAACAATGAACTTTCTGAAAACAAAGCCCCTCATTTTCTGTGAAACTCCTGCCTGGGCTGATTTACTCAGAAGAAATAGGCACTCCAAAAGTGCCACTTACTGAGCTCAATAAGTGAGGTCTTTCCAACGTGTGCAGAGACCCAGGGAGGGAAATTGTTTTGCAAAATTGCTAAAAAAAAAAAAAAAAAAAATTTGTCTAAACTGACAGAGGTGGCAACGTGTGCAAATATTCCTTAATAACAATGATTGAGAGAGCTGCAGCTGCCATGCAAGACGTGAAACCCAACACATTTCTTCAATATTAGAAGCTTATTGGGATATAAATGTGAGCTGCCTCTGGATCCAGGGGAGGAACATCATTTGGAGTGGTTCATATTATGAGACATGAAGGCAATTACTTGCTCGAAGAAAACATAACTCAATCTGTTACAGAATAGTTCTGCTCAGTCCCATCCTAGAGGAAGATGGAGCATTGACAGATTTTCATTTTTTTCCAGAATATTCTGCAATGTTTTGCAAGTTGCTGCCAGATGTGAAGTCCTCTGGAAATTAAAAGAAGGATTTAGGCAATATTTTAATGTGATATTCAGAATTGCAACGTTTACATGCCAGAAGATGAAAAAAAAAAATTGTTTTGTACTTTTATTTCTTTTATTGACCAGAAAATCCTCTATGGATTTTTAAGTCCTACCACCTTAGGATATCCTCCAGTAGTTTATAAACCTCTATAACTGAAGATTTTTAGGATCTCCCACTCTAAGGAGGATTTAGCTGTGAATGAACAAGCAAACAAAGAGGAGAAATGGAAAATGACACCAGCTCGTCTCATTAGTTGCCAAGGTGGGGATTGGGCACAGGCTGGAGGATCTTGGAATTCTTTTCCAGCCGCAGTGATCTGGGACTCTGTGACTCTTCCTTGCACAAGGTGAGGGGAACCTTTAGCTGGGGGTCTTCAGTGCCAGACAAAGAACCGGGGAGTATAGAATGTTCAAACACAATGAGAAATTCCTCCTTCAGGAAAGCTCCTGTTGGGAAAGTGCTGCGTGCCAGAGTGGGACATTAAATCTCACCCAGTGCCACCCCTGCCATGGCAGGGACACCTCCCACTGTCCCAGGCTGCTCCAGCCCTGTCCAACCAAGGATCCAGGGGCAGCCACAGCTGCTCTAAGCTCTGGATCAGGGCTCTGTGCTGAAAAAATGCTTTTCAGAACAAAAAGACACTCAAAGCCCTTGAAGATGGGAAATGGGACAAATTATTCCAGAACAAAATGGCCCATCCCACACAGGTTGTTTAGGAAGCAGCTGGAGCTGCTGTTTGGAGGAGTTCTGCCTGCACAGAATGTTTTTCTGTATTTCTCTCACTTCCATGGCAGAGTCACCCTCGGTGAGGGCACACTCCTGCAGGAGCTGGCAGGTTCTGCCACTGCCAGCGCCGGGAATGCCAATGGCACGAGGAGCTCAGTCCCCACGCAGCCATTGCCTCCTTTAGGGCATTGTGGCACAAACCACGTGGGGCACAAACTCTACCTTATGTGTCTTCTAGCACAGCAATGTCAATTTGATCTTCATTTCTTTTATATCAATATTTTGTATATTGAAATCCAGTACCACATACTAATTCTAGGTCTTGATATAAACGTTGTGTTAATAGAATAGAATAGAATAGAATAGAGTAGAGTAGAGTAGAATAGAATAGAATAGAATAGAGTAGAATAGACTAGAATAGAGTAGAGTAGAGTAGAGTAGAGTAGAATAGAATAGAATAGAATAGAATAGAATAGAATAGAATAGAATCAAATCAAATCAAATCAAATCAAATCAAATCAAATCAAATCAAATCTTATTGGCTGGAAATGACCAACAAACAGCTGCACACTCCACCTGATTCCAACAGGAGCTGCAAGGATGGCTCAGATGATCTAAAAGTGTTTGGGACAGAAACAGCCACGTCCTGCTGAGACTGAGGAGAAATGCTCAAATGTCAGAGGGAACAAATCCCCAATTTGGCAACCAACAGCTGCCCAAATGCCCAAGGGATTGGAGGAACAGCCCTAGGGAGAGAGGGGAGGTGTGTGCCATGTCTACCCCAGCGGAATGAGAGCTGGAGAGAGATGTGATTGCTGAGTGGAGAGATCAGTGATGGCACTGCCACAGAGGCTGAACAACCCTCAGAGCAGAGGCAAACAGCGCTGAGGTTGGAAATCAGAGCACAATTGCTGCTGTGGGGTGATGTCCATCAGAGCAATGGGAGGAAAAATCAAATATGCTCTGATGGAGCTTAAAGACTTCCAAGGGTTGTGCAATGCTCTGCTTGGTGATATTGGGTGAGGCTTCCCCACAGGCAGAGTCCTTGCACCACCATTTTGGGGCTGGAATTTTTCTTTTTAAGCAAAATTTTTTAGCCTTGGTGGTGCAGCAAACAAACAAGGTCTCCTCCTGGCACCAGGAGCCAGAGCCGTGGAAAAATTGGGAAAAGCAGTGCAGTGAGACTGAAGGGAGAAATAAATTTCCAAATGTCTTCGGAAGCCTTCGTGCAATGGCAATCCAATTTTCATGGAGCATTTAAACCCTGACCCAGACGTGTGAGCAGGGAACTGTGCAAGAGTCCTCGCCAGGGTGGGTGGGAGCAGAGTAAATTTAGCTGCGTTTGTTTGGAGATCAGACTGTGCTTCTCACACTCCGCTTAGGAGATGCTCCAGAAAAGGTTCCAAACACCCCCGTGTTCCTGAACTCCCCGAGAAGTTGAATAGGTGCAATTGTCTGCGGGGCTGCAGGAGGAGTTCTCTCAGATGTCAAACCAAGAAGACATCGTGCGACCGGAGTTAAAAGCAGCGATTTCTGTGGCAGGAAAGCTTCAGATCCGTGGTTATTTACCTGAGGTGATGAGTCCTGATGCCCTTCTGCAGCACCACCAGCAGGTGATTGAAAAGAAACCTTGCTTTTTAACTTGCTTTTTTCTGAGAAGTGGAAACTTTGAGGGATTTTATTCATTCCTTGGTTCCAGAAACAAGTAGAGGAGACCAGGAACTTCTGATCAGCTGTGCCTTACCAGGCTTGGTTGTATTGAAGGAGGAAATAGAAATAAACATCTTTGAAGGTTAAGAGTTAGAAGTTAGGAGGCCTCCAAAGGAGGGAAATTTTAAAGAAGTCTCATTCCATCTTTGAAGGATCATTAAAAAAACCCCAAAACCCTTGAACCACTCCATGGACCTGCCAATGAAAGGCCATTGAATTATCTACAGCTCTGTAACACATGATTAATGCCATTTGGGCAGACCCTGAACATTGTCTGTTCAGATGAGCTGCAAGGCTCTCCAGAGGGACTCAGGGAGCCTCCAGCGATGGCTGAGCTGTGGGGACAGCCCTGCTCTCCCTGCCCATGGAGCAGGGCAGGCTGAAGGAAGGGAGCACAAAACCATCTTTTCTTTCCCCCTTTCCCAGGCTGGGAATGGTTCCTCCTTGGCCTGGCCCAGCTCCTCCTGAGGAGTCTCCTGGCTCTGACCAGCAGGAGGAACAGAGCCATTTGCTCTTCTGAAAACACTTGACGTCTTTGAGATGTTCATCTCCTAAAAGTTTTAAGATCCAAATCAATAACCTATTTCGCCTTCCTTTCATTCAGTAAATAATTGTGCTCATTTTGCTGCAGGTCCAGCGATCCTCGGGACACACTTCATTCACTTTTGCTCTTTAATCCATTATTTTATTAGATCCTTAAGTCATCCTCATCAGGCACTTAATGAGAGGGTCTTTGTCAATAGCTAATGGCAACATCTTCCTCTGGAAACTAATTAATGGAAGTGTCCATTTGTGGTTGCACTGTTTTAGAACTCTTTCTGTTCCTTCTCACGGAGAACACAGATAAGCTGCATTCTTTTATTTTCTTAATCTCTGTGTTTGGTATTAGGTGTTATTTGGTTGTGACCAATGGTTTTAGGAGGTGGATTCTTTACTGACCAATAGTTGCTAGAATATGAATGGATATAAAAGACCTTTCTTGTAAATAAACTGTCCCTTTTTCGCCATTTTAGTTTGCCTGCCTGGTTTCTCTCAGCCAGCCTCTGCACCCTTGGAGACTTTGAAGCCACATCCATTAATTAAAGGACAGCATTCCTGTCCTTTGCAACGCGGCTCAGTTTGGACCTTGTTAACAAAGCAGGAGAAATCATCACAAAATATTCACAGGTGCTTTGGGCTTTGGTAGGGAATGGCCTTTGGATATTTAGGAATTGTTCAATATTGAATTACCTTTTTAAAAACGCAACTCTTTCAGCCTCAGCTCTGGAAGGTGTTTTTAATCACACACAGTTTGATTGACCTTTAATCACACACAGAGCTTGACCTCAAATGCACAGAGCTGTTTTCACAAGGCTGAGGCCCTGCCCCGGTGATGGGAACGTTCCTGCCATGGCAGGGACACCTCCCACTGTCCCAGGCTGCTCCAAGCCCTGTCCAGCCTGGCCTGGGACACTCCAGGGATCCACAGCCACAGCTTCCATCCCAGGGAAGGATTTTTTCCCAATTTCCATCCACTCCTGCCATCCCTCAGTCCCCAGCTGTCCCCTCCGTTCCGTTCCTGTGGCACGGACGATGCACAGCGCAGAGAGCTCCGTTCGGGGCACAGACGCGATAACATCTTGTCGTACACATTCCGTAATTAATTTTAATTTCCTTAATTAAGAATCGAGTCTTTGGGGAGGGAAGATGAAAAAGTTCCTTCATAAACTGACAATGGGCGATTGTTTCCAGCTCCTTATCCCGGAGGCACTGGGGATAATGGGAGCCATAGAAATCCTTGGCCACATTGATTTTATGGATGTGATAGGAATCCCCCGGCACTTGCAGAGTAATGGGCACCTCTTTGCTCTTCCCTCACCACTCCAAAACACGGAAAATTTAGATTTCCCCACAAAAGCCGATCTTCATTTGAAGAATCAAGGCTTGGGAAGTGACTGAAGTAGGTATGGATTTAACCCTTGCCAGGAAAATCAACCAAACATTAAATCAATGGATGACAGAAGTCGGGGAAATGATGTTATTACAATTCGAACGTCAAAATTCCCAATGCTTTTCCCCAGCATCCATAAAAATAAAATGATATAAAAGAAATCCGACAGATGTAGTGTCATATGGAGTTGCTTAATGGCAACGCTCAGCCTTTCAAAAAAAGATTTACAGCCAGAGTCACTACTAAAACTTGACATTTGCATTGAATAATTCATCATTTGCTGCTTGCTGGGCTTTGTTGCCTTTCTTTTATTCCTCAGCGATATCAGCTCTGCTCTCAGTGAAGTCAATCAGCTCCAACAGATGCAGATGTTTTGTTGTTCCTCCCAAAACCTGACTCTGTTTCTAGCTAAGCCCAGCTTAACTCTGCCCTGGTGAGGACTCCTTGGCCGTCACAGATTTGATTTGCACCATTACCAGGCTTCAGCCTAATTCCCCCCAAGCATTCCAAGCATTTTAACAAGGATCACATGTGCCCTGGACACGTTTCCATGCCGACATGTGCCGCGCTAGGACCGACCCCTTCCTCCTCACTCTGTACAGCTGCAGGTGAGGCAAGGCCAGGTCTGAGGGTAAAAGGTTTGGGAGCCACAGCTGGACCAACATCTGGGCAGGAACTTGTCCGAGGGCTGCTAAAGCAGGACTTCATGGGCAATTTTATCACAGTTGTTGTCCCATTGTTGCTGGTTTTAGGGCTGAAAATACCACACGTGTACTCCCATTAATCTCCTAAAATTTGTCCAAATTTTTAAAATATATTAAAACACTATATTGTATTATTTATTGTATATGGTATTATTTATTGTATATTATTTATTGCATATTGTATATTGCATATTATATATATTATATATATGTATGTATATATATTGTATATTGTATATATATTGTATATTGTATATTGTGTATTGTATATTATTTATTGTACATTGTATATTCTATATATATTATATATATAAAAAATAGATATTATTTATATATATGTATATTATTTATTGTATATTGTATATTCTATATATATAATATATAATATATATAATATATTTTATATATATTATATATATTATGTATATACATATATATGTATGCATATATATTGTATATTGTATATTATTTATTGTATATTGCATTATTTTCTAACACTTTGTTGTCCATTTTTTATCATTATCATAGCCAAGTTGTAAATGACAAAGATTTATTCCTTCCCAAGATCCCATTCGTTATCTCCTCTTATTCTTTCCCAAGATCCCATTTGTTGTCTCTTTTTTGTTATTTTGGTTCATGAAACTCTTAAAACCAAATCTGGGAACTACGGATTCTCCTTTTGGTCCCAATTAAACAAACGAAGATTAGGATATGATAGGAGAGGAGAGGAATGGAACAAAATTTTATTTTTCAGGTGTAAATCTTCACTTTTTCCTCAGAAGCAGAGAGCTCAATCCCAAGACTGAGAACAGATAATGACAACCCCAAAACAAATTTTTTTCTTTGTTTTCATGACTTTTTCTCTCTCTAGAGAAAAATCACTGAGAGAAGCAAGAACTTATTTTCCTGGAAGTGCAAACGAGCTGTGTTTCTGCCGGGAGTTTGGAATTGCTTCTCCTTCAAAAAGGCCTTAACTGATTGTGGTTTGATGAGACAGAAACTTCTCGAGTGGGATGAAGAAAAGGTCAGTTCTAGAATCCTGTTCAGTGCCTGGAAATTTGGTTCCTCCCAGCACAGCCCTGCAACCCCCTGATCACGTGAAGCAGAAACCAGCGGGGCAGAAATCCTGTGTATTTGTGACCCAAAGTGTTGATTCTCCAGAATGATCAGTGAAGGACTCCCCACTCACCTCCCCACGGATGTGGCTGGAAAAGCCTTTGCTGTCCCATGCCATCTGTCCCTGGTGCACAGCCAGAGCCCCACGGCTCAGCCCAGGACCAATTCCTGCCTGGAGCTCTGAAACTCCAACTTTTGCACGGAGCTTCTCTTCACTTGTGCCAGCCTGTGCCACTGTGTCCCTGGGGTTTGAGATTTCACACAGGGATTTGTGAGGCTGCTCCTGCTCTTCCTCCTCTGCCCCACCTCACCCAGTGAACTCAAAACCCTTCCCATTTCCCAGACCTTTCCCAAAGCAGGAATTTCCAGAAAGTTCTATTCTAAATATATGTACAGTTTTTTTTTCCCAGTTCTAAATCCTACCCCCTCACCTTCCCTTGGGATGACACTCAATTACAGACAAATCCTTATCTCGCACAGCTAAAAACGTGAGGGATGGAATCTCTCCAGGATCTTCTTTCACAAGGGAGATTCCAAACCAAATCTTGGATTTTTAAATTATTTTTTAACAGGCCAACAAAAATTGCTTCGAAGTGTTCCCAGCCAGGATGTGGCAGGCAGCAATGAGGGCTCTGAGCTCCCACTGCTGAGCCTTCAGATGCAGAGCCAATGACAAATGTCACCATCCCTGGCTCAAGGAGAGGTTGGAACACAGAGCCACACGAGGCTGGAGGGAATTTTTGGGAATTGTGCACTCAGGCAGCATTTGTGGAATCACCACCAACCCAGCCTGAGGCTGCCTGGGAGTCTGGGCAATATTTAAGGACACAAAGAGCACGGAACTGCTCTTTATCCTCGGGAGCGCAGGGACAAGCAGGCCCCAGGAGCAGGGCAGGAATGCTCGCTGGGGTGCTCTGGGGCCTTGGAAGTCCCTGCAGCTGCCAGGCTCATGGCCTGGGCATAGAGAACTGAGTTTTTGTAGGATTTGTTCTGTTTTTCCATTGACTGGATGCCGGTGTGAACGGTGAGTATCGAATGAAGGATCAGTTTGGTGTTTGGCATTCCTACACATCCACTTGGACCCCTGGGTGTTTGGGGGGTCCTGGGGCTGAGCTGCTCCCTCCGAGGGGTGGCACGGGGGCTTGGAAGTCCCTGCAGCTGCCAGGCTCATGGCCTGGGCATAGAGAATGGATTTTTTGCAGGATTTGTTCTGTTTTTAAGCTTCCAAGTGTTTTTCCATTGACTGGACGCCAGTGCAAATGGTGAGTATGGAATGAAGGATCAGTTTGGCGTTTGGCATTCCTGCACATCCGCTTGCACCCCTGGGTGCTCCGGGGGGTCCTGGCGCTGAGCTGCTCCCTCAGAGGGGTGGCACGGGGGCCTGGAAGTCCCTGCAGCTGCCAGGCTCATGGCCTTGACACAGAGAATTGGTTTTTGTAGGATTTGTTCTGTTTTTCCATCATCGACTGGACACTGGTGTGAACAGCGAGTATTGAACGATCAGTTTGGGATTCGGCATTCCTGCACATCTGCTGCACCCCTGGGTGTTTGGGGGGTCCTGGGGCTGAGCTGCTCCCTCCGAGGGGTGGCACGGGGTGGATGTGCCCAGCCTGGGCTGGCAGCCCGGGCTGGCCCAGCAGGAGCCCCCGGGCTCCCCGCACTTACCCGTCCTTGCCGCGGCCTCCCCGCAGCGCGCCCGCACGGCGCTGCGATCCGCAGGCTCAGCTGGGAACTCTCTCGGCTCTCACGGATTGTGCTCAACCCCACAGCTATTTGTGGGGTGCTTTTGAATTCCACAGCGGTGCCCCTGGCCCCGTTAGGAGCAGGCATCCCATCGTGGCATCGAATAATCCGTCGGAAGACAAAGTCCCTGCCCCGAAGAGAACAGCACAGGAACTGTTTTTTCTGGTGATTTAATCGTAATATTGACAACTTTATCAAAAATTACAAAACTGATATTAAAAAAATTCTCTAATTCTTAGTAAGACTAGAATGGGTTTTTTTTAAAAATAGAAAAGCACTTTTATGCTACGGCTCTTCTGAAATTCTCACATTACAACCCTACATAGCAAAATACAAACTGTAGCTAAGAAAGGTAATTCAGTCCTAAGGTAATTCAGTCCACCACGAGCCCTCTAATATCTCTAGACCATCAAACTCAGGGACTCCAAAAGGATATCACATGACTTATAAACCTTCTGCGAAGATGATTTTGGAAAGACCTTGGAATTTGAAGTTCCTTTTAACCCCTAAAACCTTAGACTGTGAGGATAACAGACCTGGGACATCAGAGGTGGGGTGGGGTTAATTTTTTTTTGCTTTTTGCTTTTTTTTTTTTTTTATTTTTAAACTATGTGGATATTATTATTTTTTTTTTTTTTTGCAGCTGATACCAGCCAGAAGTTGAAAATATGAAGAAAATCCATCGAAAGAAATGAAAATATTTTCGTTTGATTTCGTTTATGGTGTTCACAAAACGCACCATAATAGAAAGAGGAATATTTCCTTTAATTTGAATGTCATCTGAATGACTCAACCACATCGTCACCCACTTAAGCAAAAGAAAAGCATAATAAATAAATAAATAAATAGACAAGAATATGCAACACTTTACATCCTCAAGGAATCACGGCGTTCCCTAAATCTACCGAGGTCCTGATCGGCGTCGTGGGCTCGCTGTACTCAGCCACTTTCGGGTGATTGTGCCATGGTAATGACAAATCCAGTGGTGTTCCACTTTCCACAATGGAGTATATTTTTTTTTGTTTTGTTTTTTTTCCACCTTTTAAATATAGGAATTCTCTCTTAAATTAGAAAGTAGGCAAAAAGTAGCTTTTTTTTTTTTTTTAATTTTCATTTTTAAGTCTTCTATTAGAAAAAATAGAGATTTATTAAACAAAAAATAATAAGGTAGAAAGAAGGGTTGGGCCTCCATCAAAAAAGTAGATTATGCTTTAATGCAAAGAGAAAGAAATGGCTCTATGGGCAAAATTCAAGTATGAGTGACCAGTTTTTTAATCGTAAAGTCGGTGCAACATTTCTTAAAATGTTACAACACTGCATGACCTGTAATGCTCACAATATTTACATTAACTGCTTACATGAAACCATAAAAACTCTAAAAGAGAAAAAAAAAATCGGTATGGACTGAAACAAACTACTCCTAGCACCCACATCAATGCCATTATTAACCGAGGAGATCAAGTGCACGAAAATACTTTACATAATCTCAGGGATGTAAAGTAAAACAGAGGGGAGGGAGCACAGACCTAACGGCCAAAGGAGACACAAACTCAGCTCTGGGACACGGAGCGGAGGGAGGAAGCAAAGGAAATCCCGAGGGATGAGGGCTCCAGCGCTCGCCCACGCACACACGGATCGGATCGGATCGGGATGGGGATGGGGATGGGGACGAGCCAAGGGCCACCGGCGACACGGACACGGCACGGCAAAGCGGAGCCGCGGGGAGCTGCCGGTGGCACGGCCGGGGCCGCGCGGAGCCAGCACGGAGAGACAAATGGACCTACCCCGCGAGCAAGGAGGGCTCCGCAGCCAGGCCCTGCCCCGGCACAGCCAGGGCCCCGCCCGGGCCGCGGGGACAGCGACCGAGCGAGCCCAGAGGTAGCTGCGAGCGCGCGCGGCCGAGCCCGGCCCGGCTGGCGTCGAACGCGAGCCGCGCCCTCGGCAGCGCACGAGGCCGCGGTCCCATCGGGAGCGCCACACGCCAGCGCCGCCGCTCCGCAGCCACAGAGGCACGGACTCGGGGAAAAAGGAAATCTGAGGTAAGTGGCGGTCCCGGAGGAGAGGTTGGAGGGAAAGGCTCCACCCCGGGACTGGGAATGGTGAACTGAGAGTTATTTCGGGAAGCCTCGGAGACAGAGGATGCCGCGGCTTCCGTCACCATCGCCACCATCCGTGTGAAAAAGAAAAATGAACTCAAATGGAAAGAATGTTGTGCTACACTTCCGTTCGTTAATTTTATAATGGCTCATAGCTTTAGACTTTTAAATCTGTAGTGTATTAATTTTTTTTTCTACATATGTTTCACATTTCTCACTTAATATAACATAAATAATTTGGTTAATAGATTTAACCTGCGCATTTCAGCCACATTAATATATATAAGAATCTGTTAATGGTATAAATAATTCTTTTTAAATAAAATAAATCTGATATGTTACATAATACTGATAAAAATTACTGTTGCTAATAGTTTTGTAAGCCACCCTTAACTTTTTTTCTGGTTTAATACTGCGAGATGGATACTGGGATTACTTTTCCCGGCCGCTGCGGAGCATTGCCCTTTCATCCTACCGCCAAACCAAAGGTAATCGACAGCAATCGATCCTGATCACCGCTGAAAGCAGGGCCTCTGCCCCCTTCCGAGGAAACACCATGTTAATGACGTTAGATAATTGGAGCTAATTAATCTAGGGGGTGGTTGGAGGGGCTCAACGTTATGGGGAGTATCGACTCTTTAGTTCCTCAGGTGGCTATGAAACTTTCCCTACAGAAATGGTTGACTAAAATAGTCCTACTCTTTTTTTTTTTTTCCTTTTTAATCGAATCTACAGCATTCTATGTTCAAAGCTAAGTAAATAAAAACGCAACCAAGGGTTGCAGCCTTTGAATTCTTAATTAGAGCTGTGATCCCACATCCCGTTGGGAATCTGCGAGGTTGCGCTCTCCTACAGAGGCCTGAACTGGAGTACAGCACTTCCAGGCAAGGTTCAATTCACACAGACAGTATCAATGAACACTCAGTGGCGTGAAGTGGATGTCATAATTAAGGTATTACATAATCATGCCTTCTCTCTGCTGTTAAATACAAAAACAGCATCTTTTACATTATCATATAAAAGCATTTAGGCTGTATTTTTATTTATCACTTTACACTGGTAGTCTCTTGTATGTGTACTCAATAGAAACCAAAGAATTTTGTACACTATTTTTTGTACAATAAAAGATAAAGTGTGCATTAGGTACGCTTGTACATGACAATATTGTACAATATTTACAGTTCAGATATCACCATGAAATTCTGTATTATCTATATACACAATGAAAATTTCTCAGAAACATTTGGACTATTTCTTATAATCACAATTTTTAGTATTATAGAAAAAAATTTCAGTAATCATCTGACATTGTTACTGCAACCTTTCAAGATTTCTGATTGGCTTATCCAGCAACCTCTATCCCTCCTAATCATCCAAAATCCTGTACCACTGCTCCTCGTGGTGCCCAGCGAGCTGTCTCCACAGAAATATTGATAGACCCACGTCTAGATCAATACCTACAGATAGACTCATGTGCACGTTCACTGTGATAAGTACTGGACCAGTAACAAAGACATTCAATGTTATCTAGAGATCTTCCTCCTCTTGAGTTTTGGAGGCTTCACTTGTCTGTCTCCCTGCGGGATTTGGTGGACCTAAAAATAAGTATATTCACAAGTTAGCAAAGGGTAGTGGTGAAAGGCATCAGAGAGCCGCGGGAGAGCTCAAGGTGCTGGCAGGAAACAGCTCCTGGCACGTCACATCCACACAGAATTAAAGGGACTTCAGCAGCGCCGAGGAACTGGGGGGAAAAGTCGATTCCTTTGCATCCCAGACCTTGGAGAGAGGCAGCAGGGGGTGGGAAACCTAATCAGGGACTGAAACCTCTTAATTAGGGACTGAGACCACCTAATTAGGGACTGAAACCTCCTAATTAGGGACTGAAACCTCCTAATCAGGGACTGATCCCAAACTGGGCAATAATGGTAAACTCTCAGTTCAAAACTTTTGTACACTGGAGTGACCAGAGTGATAAAAAGTGGGAAGAAGGTGGTGAGAAGATGCTGAGAACAGAGAAACTGGAGGAGTCCAACTTAGGGGGGCTGTGAAGGAATGAGGGACGTTCAGCAAACTCTTCATTTTGTGTTCAAAAGGAAACATTCAATTCCGAGCTCATGCCGGGTTGGTTTGAGAGCCAAAGTTTGTCATCGCTGCTGCTCAGGGAAAAGTGGTGGGAGAAGGAGGAGGAGGAGGAAGGCTGAGCTGGTGTGGAATTCCATCACCATCTGTCGGCAGCAGCTGCAGCTCCCAGCAGCAGCAGCGATCCTCAGCAGCTTCCCGAGCTCCTCCCGAGCTCTCCAGCCCCTGACACCCACTGGCTGTGCCAGAATTCCCTCCTGGAATTCCCATTCCACACCAACTGGGGCTGAGCAGCAGCAGCTGAGAACTGCAAGGCTCTAAAAACAGAGCTCTGACTGCCTGGGAGTGTGTCTAGGAATGAGAATCCTTATGGAAATCAGCCCTGATCCCAAATTCTGTGCCCACACCATTAAAATATCCATCAGGAGGCTGCAGGTCCATCAGATCAACCCAAGCCCAGCATGTGCCCTGAGCCACTTTGTGCAGCTTTTGGAATCCCTGGATTTACAGGTGGGAAAAGGTGGCAGGATGCTCCACCCCAAACCCATCCCATATTTATTTGTGACACTCCCACAGTCACTCCTGCTTGCCTTGTCCTTCCAAAGGAACGAAACACAGCAATGTTGTTTTAAATCAAAGCTCAAATCTCAGTCTGCAACATCAGAATTTTCAACAGATCTCAATGGTTATTACTTGGAGCAGCTTCTTGAATATTTCTTGGTGGTTCTGAAATCAGCTCTAAGTCTGAGGCTTTTCATATATAGAAATATATTTCCTATTTTATACTGCAGAAGCTCCAGAAGTGTTACTATAACTTCCAAGCACGCACATCTTCAGTCCTGAGCACTGAACATCGGCAAAAAACCTTTTTTTCCTGTGTTCAAACATTTTATAATTAATAATTTGAATATTTAATGACCAAATATAAGATGTGGGAGGTCACATGTGCTCTGATCAATTTTTTTCTATTTTTAGGTGGGCTGCAATGAAATTACAGCCATATTTTAGATATATAAATGAGGATATTTTATAAACCAAACTTTGTATTGGAAAGATCCTGGAGTTACACAATAACAGTGTAATTAGTGAGGAAAAACCACTGTTGGGTGTGATATTAGAAACACTCTGTTTTTTAAAACTTACCTTCCATGACAATATCTCTCATTTCTCATGGGAAAAACTTAAATCCAAGAGTTTTGCTCTCAAAAGAAAAATGCTTTCCAATGTGCTTTCAATGTCTTGCTACCCAAAGTGAGACACAAATGAGGCTGATTTTGTGTGATTTTGTGTCATGAGCCACAGGAACCCCATGGAATACGAGCAGGACTGGAACTCCTCCAGGTATTACCTGGGCTGTATGTGCAAATCTCTCCTTGTCAAGAGTAATAAAATTGGCGATGCAACTGAAATCCTACAACTTTTCCCTTTTTTCAGAACCATCAGACATTTGTGAACCGTTTTTAATGCGGGGCAAATATTGAAAAATCCATATTTTCGAAGAAAAGAGGGACAAAATTTGTTAGAAAGCCACCCAAAGCAAGGGACACACATGCAGAAACAGGGAAAAGGAGAATATTGCGAAGGAAAAGGAACTTACATTCCCAGACATTTTGTCTAGTTCACTCATGGCCTCGTGTATAGCAGCTTCTAAATGGTTATTTAGCTTTCCACTTCTAGGGAGAAAAGATGAGAGCCATCAGCAATTCTTAGGAATGGAAACAAAACTTTCAAAAATCAGTAACAAACACATGAAACTATTGGGAATGTTCCCACCCTGAGACTCCCAGGTTGGTGTAGCAGGAGGAGGAAGATCAGACCTCTGACAATATTATGGGAAGTCATGGTTTGTGTTGGGATTACAGAAGAAAAGCTAAATATCCTTCTAACTTGAAATAAGTTGTATTGATTATCTCAAATATTCCCAGTCTGAGATAATTCCCCTGGAATGGCAGCACCCCACAGGCTGCAGGAGGTGTGGGGTGAAGCTTTCCTTCTTCCGACCCCAAATGAGCCCAGCTCAGGGGCAGCTCTGAACACATTTCACTTCACAGTGACCATTCCATGGATATCTATTTGTTCTTTAAGGACTTTTCCTACTTGGACACGGCGACAGATTGTCCTCGGGAGGTGCAGGGATGGGGGGGGAGGAGGAGGAGGAGGAGGAGGAGGAGGAGGAGGAGGAGGAGGAGGAGGAGGAGGAGGAGGAGGAGGAGCAGAGCCATCCCTGTCCCGAGGGAAGGCGATAGCAGAGGTAAGGAAGCACCTTGGATGTCACTCACAGAGAGACACTTCCTATAAAAATCCTTTCCTTTTAATCACAGAATCCTGGAATGCTTTGGGTTGGAAGGGACCCTAAATCCCATCCCATCCCAGCCCTGCCATGGCAGGGACACCTTCACTGTCCCAGGCTGCTCCAAGCCCTGTCCAGCCTGGCCTGGGACACTCCAGGGATCCAGGAGCCTCCCCATCCTCCCAGGTAAGGATTTTCCCTCAAAATCCCATGGAAATCAACCCTGGCAGTTGGAAAGGAGGTGGAAATTCAGCATCAGGTCTCCCCTTCCCAGAGTTCGGTCCTGTAGTTGCACTGTTTTAGAATCTTTCTGTTCTCAGAGAGAATAGAGATAAGCTGCATTCTTTTACTTTCTTAATCTCTATGTTTGGTATTAGGTGTTATTTGGCTGTGACCAATGGTTTTAGGAGGTGGATTCTTTACTGACCAATAGTTGCTAGAATATGAATGGATATATAAAGAGGCTTCTTGTAAATAAAGTTTCCTTTTTGCCATCTTGGTTCGTCTGCCTGAATTCTCTCAGCTCAGCCTCTGCAACCCTCGGGAAATCTAAAGCCACACGGTCCCACCCTGAGCACGGCACAAGAGGGCACATGTCCTGAGCACATGTCCCACAGGAGGGACACGGAGATGTGACTCCAGCCTGGCCCAGCCCAAAGCTCGAGCTGAAATAACTGAGCGTGGATGGTGGGGATGGCAGGGGAGGGGTGGGAATGGAGGGGATGGGAAGTGCAACATTCCCAACTAAAGAGGAATAAAAACCCAGAGGAAATAAAAAATCCCCCAAAACCAGGTGGGAAATAAAAAGCAGAGGAGCAGGAAAGCACAGGGGAGGGAGCACTGCCCCGGGGAGGAGCCCTGGGAGGTGCTGTGTGTGCAGCAGGACAGGAATGCTCCTGCCAGAGAAACAGGGACAAGGATGGAGCTTGGGAAGGGCAAAGGCTGGGCCAGAGGAGACCAAAGAGAGCACAAGTGCCCAGGGCAGGAATGCTGCGAAGGAAACGTGGCTCTGGCAAGAAGGGAACAGCTGAGCTGAGCTGGAACTGAGACAAAATCCATGGAGTTCTGGAATGTGAACATTTTGAGGGCTGGGACACCAATCCTGCTCTGCTGAACCACCTCTGGCTCCTGATGGCTTTCCTGGGTGATGAGGGCTCCACGTGCAGTAATTATATCCAATGCTAAATGTTTAAAAAATCTGGATAAAAATCCAGTGCTACATCTCCCACCAGAAAGAAATCCATGCACTTTGCCAGATAAATCTACAGCAGCACACGGGAAGAGCAGGAAATGTCCACCAAAGGATCTGAACTAGGGAATAAGGTGAAATATGGAGAAAAACCTCTGTAAGGGCTGTAAAGCAGCTGTTTATGTCTGCTTTAACCTCTTTAAATCTGCTCCTGCTGTCCTTACTCACTGATTTCACTTCAGGGACTGAATAAATAACTGGGAAGTTGCCAAAGCCCTTCTGCGTTCCCTTAAAATCCAGGAAGGTATTTTGAGGATGACCTTGGGAAAAAAAGCCACCAACACTGTCTCATTGGCATAAAAACTCCTTCTCTTTAGCCCTGTGGGACATAGAAATAAAAGCAAAGCTCACCCCTTACAAGGAGGGGAAGAGAGAATTATTGAATCCCTTTCAGCCTGCGGTCACTCAGAGCTGACTCTGAATTCTCAGATTTCAGGGATACATTTTCCCTACACGAGTCAATAAGCAGCAGCACCACAGGGCAAACCCAATCACAGCACCACTCCTACTCTGTCTTCCTTTTACAGATGCCCAGAGAGGTTTTTCCCCCCCAAATTCAGTAATTTTCCTCTTCTTGTCCATCCTGATGCTTCATGTCCCAATATTTGCTGTTCCAGTTTTTCCCTCCTGGTATTTGTCACTAAAAGTTGATAAACCCCGGGAGCTGCCAGAGGTGTGACCCAGAGCTCTGCTCTGAGCCCCTGGGCTGCTCCACAGCCAGAGCCACAAATCCTGCACACTTCCCAGAGTGGGAAATCAAAGGAATTCCTCAGGACAAACCGAGGGGAGAGGGGCAGGTGGGCTTAGAAGTGTTTTTGGTCAGGAGAGCTTTGATGGAATGACTTTTTTAGCCATCCCCAGCAAGCTGTGACACTCCAACTCTTTGGATTCACAGCACCGACCCAAGGAGTGACTTAAAATGAACTCAGTGTGGCTGAGATCAGGAGAGCTTTGATGCAATGACCTTTTTAGCCATCTCCAGCAAGCTGTGACATGGCACTCCAACCCTTTGGATCCTCTGCACTGACCCAAGGAATGACTCTGAGTGAACTCAGTGTGATTGAGATCAGGAGAGCTTTGATGGAATGAAAGCTGATTGATTTCTATGAAAAATCAACTGAAATCTCCTGAGTTTTAGCCATCTCCAGCAAGCTGTGACACTGCACAGAGGAGATGCACTCCAAGCCTTTGGACTCTCAGCACTGACCCAAGGAATGAATTAAAATGAACTCAGTGTGGCTGAGATCAAGAGAACTTTGATGGAATGAAAGTTGATTGATTTTTATGAAAACTCAACTGGAATCTCCTGATTTTTAGCCATCTCCAGCAAGCTGTGACACTGCACTCCAACCCTTCAGATTCTCTCGCCGACCCAAGGAATGACTCTGAATGAACTCAGGGCAGCTGAGATTAGCAGAGCTTTGATGGAATGACTTTTTTAGCCATTCCCAGCAAGCTGTGGCATGGCACTCCAGCCCTTCAGATTCTCTCACCGACCCAAGCAATGACCCTGAGTGAAGCCCTCAGCGAGGCTGAGCCCCAGAAGGGCAGAGGGGAATGGAAGGGTTGGGTTTGGGGGAAGGCAGAAGGACTCACTTCCTGTTCCTTTTCCTGGCGCGGCTGAACGCCTCCAGCCCCTCTGTTAGTGTCTTCAGCTTCTCGGGCTCCACCTGGGGAGGGACGAAGAGCACATCTCGTTATCCACAGCAGCAATTCTCACTTTTCCACATTTCCTGCAGTGCCACCCCGGGAATCCTATCAGAATCACCTCCCCAGGGGGGCAGGAGCTCCCCAGCCTCCCTCGCTCATCCAGGAATTTGTGACAAACGCAAATCTGCAAATCCGGGACATTCGTGGCGACAAAACTGAGGAGGAGAATCTTTTGAAGGACTTTTCTTGGCTTTGTGTTGTTGAAATGAACAGGGCTCGTGCTCTGCGCTCACTTTTCCAAATGGATTTTACACCTGGAGGGCCTGGGGCTGACAATTCCATTTTTACCCCAAGTGTTCCCATCACCTCCGGTTCCCAACAGAAGAATTCCAGGTCTGTGCAGCTCATGGCACAGCCAAAGTCATTCCCATGCCAGAAGAAAATCTTTGCTTCTGCCTTATGAATCCAGGACTCTCCACTAGAGTCCACCTTATTCATTTGCCTTAAAATCAGTGATTTTAATGATTTTAAATTTTTATTTAGCAATCAGGGATGAATTTGGGCACGTGCTCAAGAGCACTGCAACTTAAATTTAAATCTTGAATATTTTAAATGGAAGCAATTTCAACCACTGTGTGGGCACCAGTTATCCCAGTGTAAATAAAGCAAGTAAAAAATTAATTATAACATCTCTATAATTTCATCATTTGCATCTCAAAACATGAATTCACGCTATTATTTTGCCCTTTGCTCTATTACTTATCAGTCATTATTTATCTATTCATTCTAATATTTTTCACTCTATCATTTGTCAGTCACTTCTGCTGATAAAAACAACAAAATCAGATATTTATAACACACCAACCTAAAGAAAATGAATGGTTCAATTCCTGTTTCTTTGCTAGATCTTGGTATTTTACAGAAATACAAATTTATTGAGGGTGTGCCTATACACAAAGTGAAATTGAAGTTGGAATGCAAATTCCCTCCAAACTCAGCCCTCCAATCACTAAATAATTTATATTCACCATGGATCTGACGTGTGGACATGACAGGGTAAAGTCAATGAGTGAGCAATCGCCAAAATCTCTCGAAATAAAGCCCAAAATGACACATTTAGCCCAAATTTCCCATCTTGAAGTCCCATCTGTGCTAAAGAAACTGAGAATGTGTAGGTCCAGGCACTCCCTGGAGTCACTGCTGCACGTGGGGAGCTGAGATTTCAATTTTCATGAAATAAATTCAATTATGCCACAAATTGTAGTGTTTTTCCCCTTAAAACCACACTCACTTTCGATGCAAATTTTTCAATAATCCCTCACCTCATTGGATTTTGGAAGAATACAAATGCACTCAGAAGAAACTGAAAACCTGGGGAGCTTTTTTAAGGACAAACATGAGGAAAAAGGAATTATCCTATCCATGACATAAACGTGTGGCTAAGGAAGAAACTGCCGAGGGCTGCCAGGAGAGAAAAAGCGAAATTCAATGTAAATAATGTTATCAAGAATGAATATCATGTTTGGGAAACAAAGGATTAAAATAACAAAAGATCTTCATTATTGGCATTTTGTGATGGTTATACATAAAAACCATTTTTTTTTTTTGTTTTGGAAGAAATACCAAATTGCTACAAGACAGCAGAAATAGCAATTAATTGTATCATCAGTATCAACAGCAGGCCACTGAACAGAACCAGAAAAACCCAGTTTAACCAGCCCAGTTTAACCCCTGGAAAGCTAAATTAAAACAGGATTTGCTCTGTTAAAATTCACCATGAAAAGCTCCCACAAAACCTTTGATTGCTCTCAAAAACCTTGGTGCTGTTTAGGTGATGAATGTGGGTAATAATCAAATTAATTGCTTAATGAGATACACATCCTCTGGTTTGGGATTAGACTCAGACTTGTTCCTTTTCTTCCCAGAAACTTCTGCTGAACTTCCTTGTGTTCCTCTAATTTCCAGCAGCCAAAAAAAAAGGAAAGGAAAATGCAAAATTCCTCCTTCTCCCGCTGGGGAAACACCACCCTTCAAACAGAGCCATAATTCCATTAATAATTCCATTATTCCATCAAATACCTGAATGCCCAAAGTCTTGTAAATGGAAACAAAAACCGAAATCATAAATAATCCACAGAACAGAGAATGTACAAATCCAACAGCAAATGAATACAACACGGGAGGGTCCCATTTGGTTACACTGAGGTTTTCAGTGATGTTTGAAGGAAGCTCCAGAGAAAAGGGAATTTTCAGAAGTGCTGCAGGTGACTCCCACCATGCACTGGTGCAGAATTCCTGGAGAATATTTGGTTTTCAAGGCTGTTTCTTTTTGGTTTTCCAGGTGATTTCTGGGTGATTTCCCAGGTGATTTCTTCTCCTTTGGTGTGTTTTTTTCCCTGTGAATCCCACCTTTCACCCTCCGCTCCTGCCTTTGGAATGGCCATTCACTCTGCACTTCTTGTGGGAGGAATTAGACACACTTCTTCTATTTTTAAATTCAAAATTATTAAATTAAGGGTGGGCTGATGCCAGAGGTGATCCAAGGCCTGGGACTTCCTCAAGAAGAACTTGGTGTGAGCATTCCCAGGCTCTGCTTCCCTGGTTTTTGTGCTCCAATTTAACACCAATTAATGCATTTTTGTGCTGGATTTAACACCACACAATTCCCATATAAAGCACATAAACCCCACAATAATAAAAAAGGTTTGCACAAAACCAACGGCATGCTCAGGTATCCACAAATTCGGGAGGAAACACGAAATTGCTAAAAATGCAAATAAAAAATTCCTCTCTTTACAGAAATGATAGAAAAGAAACTCTTCAGTTCTGTTAAACATTCACAGAGATTTGGTTTTGCAGTTAATACATAAAAGCACTGTGGGAATGGGAATGTTGTTGCTGTGTTCTGACTCACGTGGACAGGGATATTGGACATGGAATTCCTCCAGTTTGGGTTCATCCCTAAGGGATGAGCTCTGAACGCTGTCCTGGCTGGGCTGGGATGGAATAAACCCTGGCAAGCTCTGCAATATTCAGCATTTTCAGCTGCCAGGGGAGACTTCTCCTGCTCCAGGGGTGAAACCACTGTGGCCAAACAATGAGGATTTACAGCTCCAGGAATTCCCAGAGCAGCTGTGGCTTCCCCTGGATCCCTGGAGTGTCCCAGGCCAGGCTGGACAGGGCTTGGAGAACCCTGGGACAGTGGGAGCCTTCTCACCCCCTCTCTCCTCTGGGAATCTGCCCTTGACTGAATTTTTTGGAAAGTTACACTTTGGTCCAACCCACTCTGATAATTTTTGAGTGTTTTCATGTCTTTGTGTCACAGACAAACCCTATTTCCTTAAATCTCTCTTTTCTGCTTATGTATTTTTTAAATTTGCGTTTTATAAAATAGCACTTGAAAATATTTATATGTGGAAGATGTGAAGCATTTTGTAAGAACTACAAAGATATGTTACACAAGTAGTGGAGACCAGATTTGGGAATATTTTTCATAGTAAAATTAACTCCTTGATAATTGCATTTTTTGTGTATTCCCCACCAAGCACATGATTTGTTGACACAAAAAAAGGATTTTAGTATGAAAGAGCAGATTGGTACACTTTCCTCATTACTAAATGATGACCAAAACCTCCTTTAAAGCTGGAAATGTGTGTGCATTTCCTGTGAGGAGCGTGTGTGCCAATCAGCAAGATTTCACTCATTACAGATTCCTCAGCCTGATTGGGCCACTTCTCCTTTTTGCAGTTTCAACACTTTCAGGTATTTCCATATCAGATTCTTTGGACACAGCCAGGAACGTGACTGAACACACCACATAAGTTTTTGTTAACACCACAAAATCATTTAGCAAACCCCAAATCTAACCTGTCTGACAGCCCTGGCAGAGGTTTTCAGGTGAGAAAAGGGAAATTCAGCTCTACAAGCTACAGCTATGTGCAAAAGCCATTTCTGCTGCTAAAAGAAGAGACAAAGCCTAAAACAAAGACCAAGTTTCGATAACCATTTGCGTGCGCGTGGGGAGAGAGAGAGAGATGTGCATAGAGATATAAATATACCTTCCCCTCCTCAGCGTTCTGTTGACAAGAATTGTGAACCTCTTCTTCTCTGCCAAGTTTCCCAGGCCAGGAAGTCAGTCCTTTGATCTGGCCCCAGACCAAGTCGCCCACGTTAAACGTCCTCGGCCTGTAGTGGATGAGCTCGTGGGAAGAGGGGGAGTCGGGGTTCCGCAGGTCCTCCTCGCTGCTGATGCTCTTAGCATCCGAGGGGCTGGGCACGCACCCGTTAATGCTTTTGGCATTGAAATCTCCATTGTAATGGATGTAGTCTTTCACCAAGGAACTTTCCAAGCTGTTGGAGGAACTGGGAGATTGCTCTTCCAGGATCAGCTCTTGTTTGGAAGTGTTGAGCAAGTCCCCGAAGCCCCTGTTCTGCTGCGGGCGGTTCCCGTTGATGTGTGCACATCGTTCCACAGTGTTCTCCAGTCTTTCCTTGAAACTCATCATAGTTCTTTTGTAATTGTTATACCTGAAATTCTCCTCCAGCATTTTCTCGCTCTGACAGTTCCGCTGGGCCAGCAGGACCTGGTGCTGCTCGCCCTGCAGCAGCGGCAGCGCCGAGACGTTGTTGGGCCTCTCGTGGCACGGGCTGCCGTGGATATGGGCGGAGTGCTCCAGGAACTCCTCGCATTTCCACCTGTTCATGTCCCCCCCGGGGCTCTGCTCCCCTTCCCACTGCTTTTTGGGCGTGTTACACGTGGCCGCTTTGTAATACTCGTAGCCGTCCCCCTCGCCGGGAGCCTTGCCGTGCTCCGCGTTCTTCGGGAGCCGCGCGCCGCGGGCGCCGCGCAGCCGCCCCTCGTGCTCGGCGCCGCCGCGGCCGTGGGCGACGGTGCCCGAGAGGTTCAGGGGGTCCCCGATGGAGGCTGTGAAGGCACTCATGGCACTCAGGGCTGGGATGGGGCTCGGCTGCGTGGAGCTGGAGCCGGCCGTGGTGATCACCACCGGCACCCCCTTGCTGGCGGCGTCCACCACCGCCTTGTAGATGGCGTCCACCGAGGCGTCGCCCGCGGCCGCGGCGTTGGGGTTCTCCTTGGCCTGCTGGCCCAGGGATGGGTCAGTTCTCTGCTGCAGATCGCAGGGGGGCTCCTGGAAGGGAGGGAGGAGAGTGTTGGAGCTCTCGGGAACCGGCGCCATTCCCATCTGCGTGATCATTCTCTTGTTCAGGACAGCGGCGTCTTCCTGCATCCTCACCTGGGGAAAGGAGAGGGAAAGATGGGAATTGCTGCTCCGACTCGAGCTGGGTTTCAACACACAAACTGTGATTATTCCTATTCATTACTGCACATTTGCTTTTGTTATACATCAGTTACAAAGTTTAATGCTGAGCAAGAACAAATGAAAACTCTGATTTAGAGGGAAATAAAACCACTGTGTCAGACTTTGCCTCATGGATCTGAGTGGACACCTGCATGACACGACATGAACTCCCATGGACATTGTCACCTCTTCCAGAGCCTGTCAGGAATTCCCTCTTCTGCAGGAGCACAGCAGGCTCCTGTTTTCTCTCAAGCCCCTAACCACTCCTCCAAGGTCAGTATTTCTGATACAGAGCCACAGGATGGTTGGGGTTGAAGGGACCTTAAAGCCCACCCAGTGCCACCCCTGCCATGGCAGGGACACCTCCAACTGTCCCAGGCTGCTCCAAGCCCTGTCCAGCCCGGCCTTGGACACTGCCAGGGATCCAAGGGCAGCCACAGCTGCTCCGGGAACCCTGTACCTCCCAGGGAAGAGTCTCTTCCCAAAATTTGCCCTCTTTCAGTTTGAACCAATCCCTGTGGGCTGCAGTCCCCCACACCCCCATCCCCCTGTGCTCCGAGGCAGACACTGTCACAGCAACATGGCACCTCCTGACCCAACCCCCTGAGCTTTTCCCATTCCTTATCCCATCTGCAGGAGGGAACACGATGGCAACAAGAGCACTCCAACAAAAACCCTAAAACACAAGGGGAAGATACTCCAGAAGCCCTTTATCTACTTACCATGACTATTTCTATAACTGGGAATAAGACACAAAAAACACTGAGCTAAAGCAAGCAAAATTCCTACAAGAGGGAACAGACAGAGAACTGAGATCTTCCAGGGAAACTCCCCCACAGCTCCTTTTTCCTGCTGAAAGGGTGGAAGCACTGCCTGGCACCGTCTGCATTCCCATCCTCACACCTGCAGCTCTGCAGCAATACTGAGGAACAACAAATCCCTCTTTTCACTCTGTGTTTGTTACCTAATTTGCTACCCAACCTGCACTAGGAATAATTGTCAGTTATGTGCAGAGCAGGGAAGGCTCATTTTTGCCCAGTTTGTCATTGTCTATTCACTGCAATCCCTGTTTTTTCAGGCTGTACAATACACATCACAGCTCTTTCATCCCATTTCAGTGGGGATACAACAGGACTGGTGCACACAGTCACTTACAATAACTTATTAAGTTTCTAATTATTGCAAAGTGCTATCAGTATTTCTTTCTCACTGCTGAATTATTAGAATGGGCTGAATGGGAATTTAGGGTCATTTCTGTGGGATGGAAAAGAGTTTTGCTAAAATTCTATGGTGATTGTCAGCACATAGATTTTTTTTCAATACACGCAGCATAACTCTTTCCAAAGGAACTAAACCCAATTCCTAAGGAGAAAGGGATGAAATTTCAATAACAAATGTTCCTGATTTGCAAAATCCACGAGCTGCTGAAAGAATATATTGTACACAGTACATCTGTAATTACATAAATCATATTGTCCTAACCAGCAAAGAAACCCAAACTCTGGAGGATGTCACTTTACCTCCTGAGAGCCATACACTTGTTGGAATATTAATTTCCTTTTGTTTTCTACCTGGAAATTCTGGAACAGACACGCCATGGGGTTTGGGTTGTTGGCTGGGCCAGGAATTTGGGGCTGGCCTTGAAAGCCCTGCACGTTCTGGTAGCCCTGGAGAAGGTGCTGCTGCTGCTGCTGCTGCTGCTGCTGCTGCTGCTGCTGCTGCTGCTGCTGATTGGAAGGAAACATCTGATTGTTGTTGAGGAGCGACTGCAGATGACTCAGCTGATGGTTGTTCAGAGCAGTGTTCAGAGATGACACATCCCCTGCAACCCAAGGAAACACACATCAGGAATTCCCTTCAAATGCACTGCCAGGAAAAGCCTCTGGAAATCCACACCGTCCTCCAGGAGCGGTGCTGTCCTGCTCTGGGAACACAGATCAGGAATTCCCTTAGATCCAGCTCGAACTGACTGTCAGGAAAAGCCTCTGGAAAACCACACCGTCCTCCAGGAGTGGTGCTGTCCTGCTCTGGGAACACAGATCAGGAATTCCCTTCGAACAGGCTGCCAGGAAAAGCCTCTGGAAAACCACAGCGTCCTCCAGGAGCGGTGCTGTCCTGCTCTGGGAACACAGATCAGGAATTCCCTTCGCTGCAGCCTGAATGCACTGCCAGAAAAGCCTCTGGAAATCCACACCATCCTCCAGGAGCAAGGCTCTCGTGCTCTGGGAACACAGATCAGGAATTCCCTTCAAATGGACAGCCAGGAGAAGCCTCTGGAAATCCACCCCGCTCCCCTGCCATCCTGCAGGAGCGGTGCTCTCCTGCTCTGCATTTCTGTGGGTCTGGGGTTTGTGGGGTCACCTCCACCTGGGCTTGGCTAAAGGTTCCTGACAGCGCTCCTGGAGCAGCCAGGAGGAGCCTCTGTGGAATTCTGTGCCTCGGAAGCTCATGTGAACAGCACTGGGGTGGTGAGCAGGCCACAGACAGAGGAAAACAATTCAAGCCCCCAACAAAATGAGTTTTTCACTAACTGTGAAGGAGGAAAGGCTTTTTGGCTCAGCCATGTCACACAACGCTCTAAACAACTATTTTTTTTACATTCTAGAGTAAAAATTGAATGAACGTTTTCTATTACATAAAAATGTCACTGTCCATGAACATTTTAGCTCTAAAAAAATAAACACACTGTTGAACTTGACTTTATGAAAGAATGAAAATATATCCAATGCCTGGTTTGTTTCTTTTTAAAAATTAAACTCTTGTGTTTTCCTGAGAATTTCCATTTGAGGAGTCACTGGTTAGTTGTATTTAGCATGGAAAATGCCAGGCAGGGTTGAGTTCACTGTAGCCATTCAGAAGGTCAGGGTGAGGTATTATTTAAATATTATTTAATTCCCACCAGGAGTAGGTTACATGGACCAAACAGAGGAGTACCTACTCTATTATATGTTTTTGGTAAAAATAACCAAAAAGTCATCACCCAGGAGGGAAAACCTTGTATTCTAGCGGTTTTTCATCACTTGTTTTGGGATGTTGGTCATTTGTCATCTCCAGCACAGCCACTCCCACTAACCCTGTGCTGCCACAGGCACTCACAGCTGACCCAGGGATGCTCCTGGGCTGCCACTCCTTGAACAAAGAAATAAATCCAATTGCTCACACAACTTCCAGGTGCATTTAGTAGGTCTGGGTGGCAGAATTACTAATTCCCAAGATCAGTATTAACTGTTAAGGAATGAATGTAGAACGTGCTTGAGATTTCTTACAAGAACAGTTACATTTTCTCAACGAACAAGCTGCAACAACACAAAGAAAAAAGGAAGATAAAGCAGAATTCAGCCAAATTAAAAACCGGACTCTGAAATTCCCCCTCCCCAGCCCTGCTGAGGTTGGATTTTTCTCAAGAACTCACCGAGCAGGCCCGTCCCCAGGAGAGGGTTGAGGAGCTGCGGCACCACGGCGTTGCTGTTGAGCTTGGCCGGCCCCGGCGCGGCGCCGGCGCTGTTGGAAATGTTCAGCAGCGTCTCCGCCATGGACACCACGGCCGTGCCCCCGCCCAGCGCCGACACCGACAGCGCCGCCACCGCCGAGCTCGTGGTGGTGGTGGTGGCGGTGGCCTGCGAGGAGGTGGCGATGGAGACCTCGGCGTGGCCGCCGGAGCTCAGCACGCCCCCCACGAGCTGCGGGTTCAGCGCCATGAGCGCCGAGGCCCCCGAGGCGGCGGGCAGCAGCAGCGGGTTGGGCGCCGCGTCCGCGCCCGGGAAGCTGGGGATGGCGTTGGGGAGGAGGCTCTCCACCCTGCCGCCGTCGGGCAGGGGCTCGGGGGGCGCCGGCAGCTGCGTGACCGAGGGCACCGCGGGGTTCTGCTGCTGCAGCAGGTCGGAGATGGTGACGTTGAAGGATGGCACGGGGAGCATGGCGGCCGCCTGGGCCTGGTTCTGGAGCAGGGCCGCCAGCAGCTGGAAGTGCACGGGCTGCAGGACCTGCCCGTCCACGTCACCCGAGAGGAAAGCCAAAGCAGCATTGACGTTCGGGTTCAGGAAACCTAAAGGGTTGAGGTTGACCTCGGACTTGCCCTCTCCCGCCGAAGGCTGGAGGATATTTAGGAGGTTCTGGTTGAGGAGATGTTGCTGATTCACGGGCAGAGAGAGAGGCAGAGAATTGAGGAGGTTCTGATTCAGAGGATGCGGCAGATTGTTGTTTGAAGAGCTGTTCTGCGGGAAATGGAGCGAGTGTTCGTGGCCGGCGAAGGGGAACTCGCCCGCCATGGGCAGCTGGCCCTGCTGCAGAGGGGCCCCGGCTGCCGTGGTGACAATGACACCGTCCTGGAGCACGGACGTGGTCTTGGTGATGGCAGCCTGGCTGCTGCCGGCGATGGCTATCGATGACGACGGTCCTGACCCCCCTGGAACGGGAAAAGCGGGAATGTTAACGGGAGACACCCTGGGCACGCGGCACCGGGCTCAGCCCAGCCACCATGGGAGCTCTGGGGAAGCCAGGCTTTAAAAATGGCAACGGATCTGCCCCCAGCCGCTCCAAACGCTCCCATTCCATTGGAGATTATGGAATTGTGCACCTGAACTGCCCTTGGAGCTCTTGGGGAGGCAGTAGAAAAGCATTTCATTCCCATCTAATCACAGATTTTCATCAGCATAAACCCAAACCCAGCCATCACTTCACAGTTAGTCATGGACCAGGCTGGAATTAACCACCAGGGAGAAGGATCACAGGAATGATGTTGGGTGCAAGGCTGATCCATGATCCACTTCCAGTTTGAATTCATCAGTGGGGTTTTGGATTTTAAATTATTATTTAAGGCATTATTTTGGACTCCTGGACTAAAAAATACATGGTGTGATGATATCTGTGATAAAATATAATGAGCAGAGTATGTTCTGACCCAGGGCAGTGAGAATGCACAACCCCACAAGAATTTGTAAAGAAAAAAATGAAAATTGGGGTGGTCCAAAATCCATCACTTGGCACTAAAAGGAAGAGCAACTGGGTAAATTTACCATGAGGAGGCTACAAAGAAAGAGCAATAATCTTCATAATGAAAGCAAAGAAATTGCCTTGAACTACACCTTTCTACTTTATTTATTGCAGTTCATTGGAGAACACTCCAGTATAAAATTTATACACTGCGTATGTATTAAACTCTATAATTATAAGTGGATTTAACAGTGCTTTTGATGTAATAAATAATTTTCCATTCTCAACTGCCCTGCAAATGCAGCTCATAGGCTGTGAGACTGAAAGGTATCAATAATCAGAAAATATCAATTCCCATTTTTCTAAACAAACACTCCTCGAGAAGGGATTTGCAACCACGCTCAGCTGATAAGAACAGAGTCAATATAGTTTAGATCTTTTTTAACTAAAACCACAATTTTTTCAGTGCTGTAATGTTGTGACAACTCCAAAGTTACAAAACGAACCCAGAACACTTTGCAGTGCCCTGAAGTCAAGAGCACAAAGCTCAGCCCTCTCTCTCGGTGCCATTATCACATTTCAGGGCAGAAATTAAATAATAAAGTCACAAAAGATGAGGTGACACCAAAGTGCAATCACAGAGCAGAGGAAATCCTACTCTGTGTGAGAGAGTGTGTCCTACGCTCCTTCTAGCTCACAAAAAGAAAAATTTATTTATTTTTTAAAAATAAAATCAATATTTAGAACTAATCCTCCAAGGATTTAAAAATCATGGGAATTCCCAAAGACCAACCTAGAGATTTAAGGAATTCCCAGTGGAAGAATCAGCTGCGGATGTGTTGAGTAGCACGTGGAGAGATTTTTAATTCAGGATGAGGAAATGATTCTATTTAGAGCTCTCCTGAAAATCAAACCCAGTCTGGGTATTTTCCAGTGGACCTCACCTCTGTTTGTAATTTATTTCTGCTCCTGTTTTCCATTCTGCTCAGGTAAATGACCCCATGAAAGAGGATCTGCTGTTGGAAATTCGCTGCCAGGTTTTGGGGAAAAATGGCTCTGTTTTCTGACCCCCACCACCCACAGCTTCTGCAGAGCTGAGAGGGCCACAGTGCACCCAACACCTTTCTCCAGATTAATGAAGCAATTCATTAATTGCTACTGAGGAAAAAAGCAATCTTGATGGATACTGAGCAGGAGGAAGAAAATGTGTCCTTATTTGAGGCCAGACTGGAAGTTTGGGAGTCGAAGAGGGGAGGAGCAGCCAGACTTCAGCAGGAAAAAACCCCAAATATTTCCCTCCAGCTCCTGTCCAGCCTGAGAGAGCAGGAATTGGGCTGGAAAAGTCCTGGACTGGGATTATTTACAGGATTTGCAGCAGCACTCAGCAAATTTCTCTCAGGCACCAGACTGAAGTGGCAGAACTGAGTTCTGCACCAAAATCCCACCCCAATACTCAATACTGCAGATGAACAAACACACAGCCAGCCCCACTGGAGCACGGAGCTGGGAGAGCTGCTCAGGGTCTGCCCCAGGGCAAAGCACAGAATGAGCCCAGAGCACACACAACTCCAAAACCCTGAAACTCCAAGACCCCAAAACTCCAAAACCCCCAAACCCCAAGACCCCCAAAACTCCAAAAACCTGACACTCCAAAACCCTGAAACTCCAAGACCCCAAAACTCCAAAAACCTGACACTCCAAAACCCTGAAACTCCAAGACCCCAAAACTCCAAAACCCCCAAACCCCAAGACCCCCAAAACTCCAAAAACCTGACACTCCAAAACCCTGAAACTCCAAGACCCCAAAACTCCAAAACCACAAAATTCCAAAACCCCAAGCCTCCAAACCCCCAAAACTCCAAAACCCTGAAACTCCAAAACCCCAAAACTCCAAGACCCCCAAAACTCCAGAACCCTCAAAACTCCAGAACCCTCAAAACTCCAGAACCCTCAAAACTCCAAGATCCCCAAAACTCCAAGATGCCCAAAACTTCAAAACCCTAAAACTCCAAAACCCTGAAACTTCAAGATCCCCAAAACTCCAAAAACCCAAAACTCCAGAAACCTGAAACTCCAAGACCCCCAAAACCCCAAACTCCAGGATCCCCAAACCCCAAAACCCCAGCACCAAGGGTTGGCTGTGGCCACCCCCAGGCTCCGAGAGGAGAGCTGTGAGGTTCTGATGAGAAACACAATCAGGAGTTGACACCGAAAGGCAATCCCAACTCGGATCCCCAGTCCCATAAAAATGTGGTGCTTGGGACCCTGGAAACTCCAGCGAGAGCTCAGTAAACAACAGCTCTTAACAATCAGGAGCTCCTAAGGGTGAAATAGAAGGAGAAAATGAAGGACTAAAAGCCATAAAAGGCCAGGACAACCCCAAATTTGCAGCTCCTGCAGCCACAGGCTCTGCCAAAGGCTCTTCTGCCACTTGGTGAGAAAAACGAACTCTTTGCAACGCAGTGAAAAGAGGAAATACCCAGAATGCAGAAAAAGCAGATCTGTTGTGCTCTTAGAGAGTCAAAGAAATGTTCTGGGAGCAAATAAGCAGCATATAAATTTTAAAAATTATTACTATTCTAAAAAATATTTTTATATTTTTCTATATTTTTATATTTTAAAATATTACTATTAATTAAAATAATTTAAAATTAATTTATTAATTTAATTGTCATAAATAAAAAAATTATTTATGAAATTTTAAATTCTATTTTATGTCCAGAGCAGGTTCATTTTCCTGTGTGGGTTTTAGCTGTGTTCCTTTTTTAAAAGCAGATATTCTTAGGCAAAGACAATGAAAGAAATGGGTTTTATGGAATCAGTTTGTGCTCATGAAGATTCACTTAAAATAAAGAAATCAGACTGGAAGATATTTATCATGAATATCTCAGAATTGTTCTTCCTAACCACAGATGTACTTTCCTAAAGGATTGCACTTGGAGTGTACCAATTAGAAAATGATATTGCAAGTGCAATTTTAAAACTCATTTCCCTGCAGGAAACTCTCCATTACACACCCCAGTAATTAAACATCTCGGAAATACATTGCTGGAATTTGTGGAATAAAAATAGCCACGAAAACTCTGTGTATGAAGTACTTAGAAAGTAAAAGTGAGAAGAGCTTGCTCATTAGCCATTAACACCTGAAACACTTTCAGAACTGAGCACAGATAAATGGTGTGGATTCCACTTTCTCAAGGCTTGCTTTTTGGAGAATCCCGGAATGGTTGGGGTTGGAAGGACCCCAAAGCTCATCCAGTGCCACCCCTGCCATGGCAGGGACAGCTCCCACTGTCCCAGGCTGCTCCAGGGCATCTCTGGGAATTCCAGCCCAGCCCTCCCCACCCTCCCAGCCAGGAATTCCCAATTCCCAATATCCCATCTGTCCCTGGGTCAGGCTGAAAGCATTCCCTGTGTCCTGTCCCTCCACCCCTTGGAAATAATTGTAGTTGCACTGTTTTAGAAATCTTTCTCTTCTTTCTCAGGGAGAATAGAGATAAGATGCATTTTTGTATTTTCCTAATCTCTGTGTTTGGTGCTAGGTGTTGTATAGCTGTGACCAATGGTTTTAGGAGGTGGATTCCCTGCTGACCAACAGTTGCCAGATTATTAATGGATATATAAAGAGGTTTTTGTAAATAAAGTTCTCCTTTCGCCATCTTGGGTTTCTCTGCCTGCTTCCTCTGCCAGCTTCTGCGAATCTCAGGAAATCTCTAACCTCAAATAATCTCTCTGCACATCCAATAAAACCCCAGCCAGCTTTGTTTTCCATTGGATATTTCTCGACTGCTTTTCTAATTCAGAACCCTGCAAGTTCCGGACCCCTTTGCTGGAGTCTCCCATTTCTCTCCCTGGCCATGCCCTGAACTCCTCACTCAAATCTCCACCACCTCCAGCCTTTCCTGGTGAAACTCCGGAGGAGAAATCTGCAGGATCCTCTCCAAGGTGTGAGGGGAGGGCTCCCTGCACGCCTGACCCTGACAGGAGGAGGCTGTGAAAGCTCAAAGATATTTTCATTCCTGCACAGCTCAGGGGGGCTGGGACACCTCGGGGTCACCTGGCCACGCCTGAGGGCACCTGGAGCTGCTGCAAGAGCAGGGAGAAATTGGGATTAACAACAGTTTAGACATAAAACCTCACACTTTGCATCAGTGGCAAGATTGGTCAATTAGTGATTTCCAGAGCCTCCAACTTCCCAGGGAAATCACTGATGGAAAATGCAACCTCAGATTCCTCAGAGATCCCAGACATGAGTTCTGGCTTTAACTCCGATTCCATCCCTTACCTGCACGCTCAGAACCACGAGCTATGCATTTTGACAATTCTATTCCCCCTTTTCTTCTTGGGATGGAAAACATTTGAGATCTTTATCTGTTATCTCCCTTATTACACTGCTTCCAATTCCAAGGAAACCATAATTCAGCAGTTCAGCACAAACTCGTCCTCCTTATCAAGATCCTGCAGTGCCCTGAGACAGCACAGAAATCCCTCAAAATGGGCCCAAAAATAAAATATCTCCCCCCAGCCCAGCAGAACCAGTTAAAAACCTGAACTGGCCTTGTCTGCAGCGCTCCATGGCCATGGAATGTGCTCTGCTGGGAAATATTTACCTGCCTGCCCAGAATTTGTCCTCCTGTGCTCCATGATCACTGGGTTTTGGTTTTTTTTTTACAACGAATCAGCTGAAATGCTGGCCCCTAAAATTCGGGGGGAAGGGCAAAAAGCCTGAAACTATGATTAGGGCAGCAGATGTCCATAAAATTAGACTTTTAAAAATTTAAGTTTTTAAAATTAGGCTTTAAAAAAATTTAGTTTTTAAAATGCAATGCCTGACCGAATTTCATTCTTGGCTCCTTCCTTGCCCATCTTCTGTGATTTCTGCATTTTCCCAGAAAAATTTCTGCGATTTCTGCAGAAAAATCTTCTGTGATTTCTGCATTTCCCCAGCACTGCTGGGCTGCAGATGACTCGCAGGGAATGCTGTGATGTGCTCAGCTGGGAGCAGAAAGCAGAGCGGCGCTGGAGCACAAAGCTGTCAGGACAACAGCACGCGAGTGCGGAGCAGAAATTCAAGATTTTCTCACTTGCTCCCATCTCTCCCCACTCACAGCTGTGGCAGATGCATTGCAAATGAAGGAAAACACTTGAGTGCAAATTTGGGAAGCGAAAAATTCAATAAAAAGCATGATTTCCTTCCATAATCCCCACTCTTCCCTCTAGCAAGGGCTGGGGCTGCCCACTGGTGATATTTTCAGATGGTGAGAGCTAAATTCGTGTGGGAAATCCCACAGAATTAATTCAGTTCTTCTCTGTAATAACATCTTTAATAAGAGCCATCTTTCTACATTAGTTTGTTATTATTTTTTAGCAATCCTCTAACTTTTATCAATATAAATTCCTAGAAAGTTGGATGGCAGGTCTGGTTATCTCCAAGACTGAGAGTTGTTGGCAAATTCAGATTTTAAGAGGCCAAACACCACCAGAAAAGCCCAAGCTGTGTCCAAGCAAGGATTGAACATTTTCCTTATTATTTGAATAGAAAAACAATCACTTTCCTCTCCCCAAAATAATAAGGGAAAAAAAGGCAGAATGGGAAAAAGAAGAATGTTCCCTACCTAGCAGGATTTGGATGTTAAATGTTCAACACTCACAGATTTTCTACCACAAATTAGCAGCAAGAAAAAGGGAAATAAATAAAACCCTACAATCAAATCCATCACTCAGTGACGCAGTCCCATCCTACAAAAAACAAATTCCACCACACTCCCACTGAAAATTACCTGGGAACTAGAGATATTATCTGTGGAAGAAGAAAACAAGAGCTGCAATAACAAAACTTGGGCCATGTGGTTAAAATATAATTAAAAGCTTAGGCAATAACCAGCTAATTGTGGGGATTCACAGGATTTCTTCTCTCAGGAGCTATTTCTGAGGAGGAGCTGCTCTGAATCGCTGGCACAGACACAGAAAACAGATCTGGCAATTAAAATACTTAAAAACAAAGGGAAAAACAAGACACAACTGAAATATGAACACGAGAGGTTCCTTTAGACATCTTGCTCAGCTGAACTGCTCTTGAAAATTCAGTGTACAGGGGCTTTCACCAGCTCCATCCCAAAACCACCAGGGGACAATTCCCAATATTCCCCTTCCCAGTTTTGTTATGGAGCTGAATGCAGGCTGGCAACTCCCTTTGATTTTAAGAAGTTATTATTAACACAAAATACCCAACGTTTCACAGGAGTTTCATGGAAAGAACATTCCCATTCTCCCAGAAATCCAAGAGATTTCCCCTCTCTGGATTAAACCTGTGCTGCCGTCAGGGCTCAGGGAAGGTTCATACAGAATTTTAGGGAATAACACAAAGATAACACAACCTGAAACTTCATCTTAGAGTAGAAAACATTCTCCAGCCTCTATAATTGATAATTATAAATTCATAATTATAATTGGTAATTAAAACTAATTAATTAAATGCAGGCTGTGTATTCTATTCAAAATAAAGAAACAACTCCTTCAGCAGCAGAGAATGGAACATTTCCCAACTTTCCAGCCTTTGCCTGCACGGAACTGCCTCTTATCTTTTAGATAAGGAAAAAAGTGTCACTTGAGGCTTTATATCTAATCTCACAATCCATCTCCAGGGGGTGGGATGGCAGGGCAGAACAGAAGTCCCCACCCAGCTGGGGCTCTGCACCTATTTGGTTCCCACAGGGATGAGACCCCAACTGATGCTGGAACCTTTCCTCGGGGCTTTGCCACATTGGTTCTGCTGCATTTATGTTTTTGGGGAGAAATTCAGCTCGGAGATGAGTGGAATGGCAAGCCCAGGCTGAGATGAAGCAACACAGGAACCTTCTGGAGCCTTTGGGAAGCCCAGCCGAGGTGGGAGCCGAGGGGCTCTGGCTCCAGGGATTGTGCCCCGTGCTCAGCAGGACAGGGAAGCAAACCCTGGAGGCAATGGCAGACTTTGCTCTGTGCAGAGGTACAAAGTCTCACAAAGTGCATCAGGAAGTGCCTCCTGTGTCAGCATGACAAGGCAAAGAGCCACCCAAGGACCGAGAGCTGCTGCTCATGACCGCTCCAGGCAAGGAAAAAATCAATCTTTTTATGCCAGGGATGGGGAAAAACCCTTAAAAGTTGTCAGAAACTATGATCAGGGTAATACTAGAACATTATCTTTCTATAAGTCAGCTTTTCTGGAATTCCATTCTGTATTTTAAAGGAGGAAGCTCAGGAATGCAGCTCAGGTTCTCGCTTGGGTTAATGAGAGACCACTTGAACACTCTGGTGTGACCTGGGTTTCCATTCTGCTTCAGAAGTTTACACCATCTTCCAGCACTTTGTTCAACCAGTAACAGCCCAGAAAATTCACATTTTTGAGCTGTTTCCCTTCTCTCTTTAAACCCCCCGGAGATGATAACAGCAGCAAACCCATTTCCTCTCCAAATCTTCCCTGATGAACAAACCAGGAAATCTCTCCCTACACTCCTCCAATTGTTCACCCAACCATTTAATTACCACCTTAGTAAAATCATCCAATAAAAGCAAACACAAGCTTGGTATTCCCCCACGCCGGCCCTGAGAAGGTTTATTTTGTACATTTTGGTACTTGCAGGCTCTGCTCCAATCTCTGACACCACGTCTTTAACGCCAGCAGTGAGGAACTCGTGGATCACCTGGACATGCACTGCCAGGTGAGCCACAACATTCCAGGGTGGGACCAGCAGGGCAGGCTGCAGAAAAACCTCCCGTTTATCTGGAAAAGTGACAAAAGAGGTGTGGGCATGGCCAGAAGTGAATGGATTTTATTCATGAGGAGTGTGTGGAAGTTAGCAGAAGCAAGAAGGGGTCCACGATGGTTTTGTCCAGAAAAAGGGAGATATGTTTTAGTTTACCACTGCTTTTTCCCCTTTATGTTTTATTTTTGAGTACGTGGCTCTCAGCACGGAACAGGTGCACTTTTCACTGTGGCAAACCCAAGCTGACCAAGCAGATGCGAAGAAGGAACATTCACAGCCATCCCCCCCGGATTTCCGCGGGCTCAGACACAGGGGACACCCCAAGGAGGCCACGTACCTGCTTCAGGGCTGCTCTGGTGAGCGCCGCTGCCCACGCTGTTGGGGATGCCCGCGGCCGAGGGCGCCTGGATCCTGCCCTGAGCCGGGCTGGCGTGGAGGGAGTTCCCCAAGGCCATTCCCGCCTGGGGGAGCAGCCCGCAGCCCCCGCCGGCCTGCATCTGGTTGAGCAGCCCCGCCAGGTGGTTGGAGGGCGCGGGGCCGGCGGGGCCGAAGCCGGGGGTGCTGTTGGGGCAGTGCAGGGGCAGCCCCGGGGGCGGCGGGGCCGCAGTGCCGCCCGAGCCCAGCGCGGGCTCCGCCAGGTGCAGCTGGGTGCCCGCGCAGGGCAGGGCACCGCCGGAGCCGCCGCAGCCCGAGGAACTATTGCTGCTCCCGTGGGAGCTCTGACAACTCATGGACTGCAGGAGCTGCGACATGGAGCTGATGGGGAAGGAGCTTTGACTTGGCTTTCGTATCAAATCGGGCCCAGCTTTGGAAACCCCGGAGCTGTCCAGCTGGGACTGTCTCAGCAGGCTCAGCACCGTGGTGGTCGGCTGCTTCCTTTTCCTCAGAGGATCCTTCTGCTGAGACATCAATTTATCTCTCAGCGCTGCCCGGCCGCTCTGCCCTTCCGTGGTGGGGAGGAGCACGTTGGCAGCAGGAGGGAACATGGGGTTTAAAGTGCTGTGTCCTTCGGTGCTGCCGCCGCTGGCAACAGGTCCAGAATTGCTACTGCTGTTATTGTTGTTACCAGCAAGTTTATTTTGATTTGCTAGCTGTGCTTTGGCTGCTGCTGAGAGTAAACTGCTTGCTGGAAAAGAGGCAGCGTTGTGCTGGTTCAAGATCTGATTTAAAGGCATTCCCAGCAAACCAGGCTGACTCTTCAAGGAACCGCTTCCAGCCGATGCAGCGGGAAAAACTGCATTGTTTGGAGGATTTAATACATTACTCATTCCAGCGATTAATGGGTTAGGGATGTCCTTGTATTGATTCAGTCCATCGTGCTTGGTGGAAGGGCTGGATGGCATAGATGGCCTCGGTGACCCTATGGTTGACCTCGGGGACCTGGGAGGGACTTTGATCCCACTACAGGATGACTGCGGCCCCACCGGAGGCAGCAGGAAGTTTCCATGATCGGACGAGGTGGAAGAAGAACGCGATCTTTGGGGAGAAGCCTCGATCCTTCCGATGCCGGACGCCATCATGTGAACGGGGGACGTCACGGGCGAGGGGGACAGGGAGGTGGAAGCCGAGTGCTGAACCCTTTGGACGTGAGCGCCATGGTTCACGTGGGCGGGCTTGACGGTGGGCAGGGGCAGGTTGCTGGGCAGGGGCACCACGGCGGGGGGCATGCTTACATTCATCACGGGTACCTGAGAGTGGACACTCGAGTGGAACGTGGTGGGGTTCATGATCACGGGGTTCTGCGTCACCGGTTTGCTGGGAATGGGGTCCAGGATGCCAAGGGGATCCTTCTCGGATGTTAATGGCTTTTTCTGAAGAGCACAAGAAGGCGGTGGAGGAGGCGGGGGAGGGCCTTGGGGGGGTTTATGGTGGAACATCGCTCGTGGTATTTCCATAGCGGCCGAAAAGTTACACAGGGGTTTTTTCATGACCGGGCTCTTGGTGGTCAGGGTGGGGGACAGAGGTATATTAGTCCTTCCAGCCATTGCACAGGATGACTGTATGGGCGAGCCGTGGAGCATGACTGACGGCGGGGACAGAGGCGTCCTGCTCATGTGGATGGGACTGGAGTTGGGTGCTCCGTGGAAACTGGGATTGTTCCTCGTGAAGACGTCGGGGCTTCCGAGCGGGTCAGTCCTGGGCGAGATGGAGCCGTCGCCGTAGATCTGCGATCCCGACGAGGCCGGGCTGGGCATGCCCCCGTGACTGCCGCGGTACGGAGACTTCTGCCCCAGTTCATTGCTCCCCAATCTCTGCCTGGGATAGGCAGGATGGAGCTCTGCTTGCTGGCTTCCAGCCATTTCTTGCACATAAAGCCTACCCATGGCATTAGATGCCCCCATCATCAACTTGAAAGGAGTCTTACATTCCGGCATCACAGAATTTGTAATTCCTTCATGCGATTTATTCCTCATCGACCTTGGAGTTGCTGCTCGAGTGGGAACTACCGGCGTTGCACCTGGAGTTGGAAACACAACAGTTACTGTTTGGAAATGCCGTGTCCCGCGTTTCAGGGCAAAGCTACCGAGTGTGAAAACATTCCCAGAAGCTCAGGAAGCCTTTGGCTAAACTTTTGCTTCAGCAGAAATAAACCCTCAGTCACCGAGTGGCTGCTGGAACGGTGCCTGTTAGCAACTACCCAGCTGTAAATTCCATATCCCATATAAATATGGACCATTTTAAACCTTTTCCCTTCCCTTTAGCCTTTTCCAACCAGCACCTCCCGTGTCCTGAGTCCCCAGCATCCCCAGTTTGGCAGGAGCAGCGGGATGGCTGTGGCAGGGAAAAGGAGCCTCTGGCACCATCTATTGAGGACAGGAGGAACAAAGCCCAGCCAGGACTGAGATTCATTTCCCAGGGAAAAGGGCCGGTCCAAATGTTGTCCCTGACGAGGGATCCTCAATGCTTTCTGTTTGTTTCCAGCAGAAAAGCCTTGGGGATGTTTGCACGACACATGAACTTGTCCACAATGGAAAAATTCCCTGTAAATCCCACTTCTGAGGCTACGCCTTCCTACAAGCACAAGACCACTTTCCACCCTTATTTAAAAAGATTTTTTCTCAATGTTTTACTTCCAGCCTAGAACCACAAGCAGCTCCAAGTCTGGGGGACTTTCTGCCAGCTTTGCTGCTCTGGGAATTTGCAATTCAGCTCGCAGTGCTTGGCACACAGCCTCTGGATATGCCAAATTCAACTGGAATTGGGAGCTAAAAATTCCGTGTTTGAATGAACTCAGAGGTGCCTTGAAATTCCTCTCCTCATCTTCCCTTCAGCCTGGTCAGGTGGCACTGACAATCCTATCTGCTCCAACGTGGGAGAAACGAACATTTCCTGTCCTTAATGTCCCAATATATCCAAAATGTCTCAAAATATCCAAAATGTCCCTGGTCAGGTGGCACTGACAATCCTGCCTTCATCCTATCTGCTCCAACACAGGAGAAACGAACATTTCCCTGTCCCAAAATACAACCCAAGTCCCATTTAGGAGACAAAACGAAAGGTTGAACAGCAGAATAAAATAACTGTGAGAGGCCTCACCTTGAGTGCTGCAAATGAGCAAATGGTCACACATAAATGTGCAAAAATGAAAAGATATTTTGTTTACAGAGGGATTGATTGGGGAGTTTTCTTCTTTGCTTATGCACAAAATTCTGACCAACAGAGAAGGTAAGAGCACATAAAAACATAAATTATCTCCTTAATTTGGCTAATTTTTTGAAAACAGGAAAGTAATTGAACTACAACTCATTAAAAAAATTAAGCAGGAAAATGCACAGTAACTTGGGGAATTGCACTGTTACTTAAAAACAAAATTACACTGAAAAAAAATTCAAACAATGGTTTCAAATCCTAAATTTCAATGTGAAAATGCAGGGCCATATCATTACTATGAACAGCATGCATATCTTAGCACTGCCTTCCTATCTAAAATGTATTATTTCTTGATTTTCTTACGATTTTTGCACTTTGAAGGGGAAGAGCATTGCCAGGTGTTCTCCCAGCAATGAGGGCTGCAGGAGAGCTCTCAGGCCTTTTCCCAGGAGCTGAAACATCACAGTACAGAACCCTAAACTCTGCACCCTTCCCTCCTTTGTGCTGCCCACTGGGATGGGTAATTCTCCTTCAGAATCCTTGGAGCCTTCCAAAGTCCCTAATTTGGGGTGAATTTCTGTGTTTGGAGCTGTTTCAGTGCTAACTTTGCCTCACTCCAGGTCTCAGGGAGCCCCCCCAGGTTTACAATCAGTTTTCATCTTTTGTTTGGAGAATACCTGTCAGCTTCAGCCACCAACAAATTCCCTCTTTTTTTTTTTTTTTTTTTTTTGCTGCTGGGGATAATTAAAATGCTAATCCAGGTTGGTGGCCAAAAATAATCCTTGAGAAATGACAGTGGAGATCTCCCCTTGCCGTCTATTCTCCTTTACAATACAATTTCCCATTTAGCCAAGTCCTTAGCCACATCCTAATCCCTTCATAATCACTTTATTCTGCGCCTCTAATTTCCCATGTGACAGAATATCAGACATATTACTACAGTTCCAAAAGATGAGAGCTAATGCATTTTCTTTGTCTAGAACAATCTGATATCTTTTCCAAGAAAATCATGCTCTTAGTCTGGGCTGACCTGCTTTTAGACTCATTTTCTATCTACCTCCATCTCTGATTATTCCCTTTATTTATTCCTCCAATCTGCTTATTTTTGCTCTCATAGTTAGACTTTTGGGGTGGTTCTGCATGGTAATTACATGGATAAAAATCAGGTTATGAAATGATTCTGCATGATTTGGTTTTACTCACTTGTTCCACCACCAGGACTAGTCAGAACCAGTGAAGGATGTGGTGCTTCCATGCTTTTATGAAGTGTAGCCACGGCAATAATTTTCCTTTTGTGAATGCATAGTTTGGTGACATCTTCGTCCGCTTTAACATCTTCAGCAGTTCTCTGCTTCACAGCAGCTCCAGGATCAAAATTAAAGACCTGGCAGAGAAAATTCCAGCGTTTAAAATAATGACTACAGGCAGCAAAGGCACCAAACACACCTCAGTTAGGAATTTTATATGGATTATAGAGGAATTTTTGTTTGTTCCTGACTGCTCCTACATTGCCCAAGAGATCCCATGTCAGGATGTTTGGAAACAAGAAATAAAAAGCGAATATATTTAGAATAACTGAGTCAGATCCTCTCCAAGAGGGGCTGAGGCAGAGGGGAGAATTTTATATTTTTATATTATATGGATTTTATACTTTATGGTACAACTCTGGGTGGGCACCACTTACTTTAGAGACCTGAACAGAGATGAAGTCACCAGCACGGGTAGCTCATAAATATTATTGCACAGAGATGCAAAATGCTGCTTTGCTTTACCTTGGGAAGAACAAGAGGACATTCTAGGCCACACTTGCACGTTCCATCAGTCAGCAAGTAAGTCTTCACCTGCTCCAAGCAGGATAATAAAGACCCACTGGGACTGTAAAGGAACAGAAATGATGAATACGAGCTCTTTGATAGGTCCTGACTTGTATCTGCTCACAAGGACAGTAGGTAAAATCACATTTAATTTTATTTTCATAGTAAATGAAAAATTGCATATTTCCCATAATTTTCTTGCTTTTACTCAAGAATTGAGATAATACTTACAAAAAAACCCCATGAACACATTTTAAAGGAAACAAAACTGTTGCAGCTGGGTCTTTTTGTTGCACAGAGTTTGGTTTCATTCAGCTAAAATCTCGCCCCTCTCACAGAAAATGAGAAATGTGACACCAAGGAGCCAGGCCAGTGAGCTCCTGATAAACTGCACTGGGATTTCTCCAACTCCCACCAGAAAATCATTATCTCCACGTCCCAAAATAGGCCACTGGAAACTCTGTTACGGCAAAATCACTAATTCATAAGATGAAAAAAAGTTCTCGTGTCCCCAGCCTGTAAGTGCCAGATTGCTCTTTATTGCTGGGCCAGCTGAACTGTTTATCTGGAATAAACCACTGGTTATTAATGGCAGCTGTAAATAGCCTTAATTCAAAGCAAAACAACTTGAGTGGAATAGTCTGGATCAGGAGAACACTCGTGACTCAAAATTCTAAGCTATGATGAACTTTGGTACTCAGGATCCTCCACATAAACACCTCGTTCCGCACGAGAACCAAGTCACAGCTAAAGCAACATCTGCAAGTGACATTTAAAGTTATGCTGACAGTTTAAATAAGTAATTTCTTTGCCAGACATGCCCTGAAATAGTTATTTTTGGGAGAAGTGCTCAGGTTGAGTATGTGCAGCAGTGACAGTTTGGAGGGTGAGGAAGATGAAAGAGCAATCTAAAAATAAAGGTACAGGTCTGGTGACTGGTCAGGAAGTCAAAGCTTCCCTGCCTGAAATCCTTGGGGAGCAGGGGGAAACTGCTCTTTATTTTTATTAATTGTAATTAAACCACGATCCTGGCTGATCTTTTGCATTTCCCACCTGTCCTGCCCGTGCTCAGCCCAGGCAAACCCCACCCTGAGGATGGGACAGCTTCCCACGGGAGAATCCCAGAGTGACACTCGCTCTGGACCATCCCATCCACACCCAAAACCTCTCCAGACACTTTCTGTGATCCTCAAAAACTCCTCCTCAAAGGGAATCTGCTCTGCAGTCAGGATGCTGCTTTATTTGCATTGGCTAAAAGAGGCGACTTTTCCTGGGGTATTTTTAGAAAAAGGTAATTTTAAATAACCTCGGTGTGCTGTTTGCCTGGGCACACACACCAGAGCAGATCCTGGAGTCAAAAGGACTGTGCTGACAATCAGTGAGTGTAGAGAAAGGTCAATCCACAGAATCTGTGGGGTGTGGGATCCTCCATCCCTACAGAGGATTTGTATTTGTCCCCAAAAACAAACCCAATTTTAAAAAGGGCCATTTTCCATTCCTGCCTCGTTCCTGGGCAGAGCTGTAGCTGCAAAATCTCTTTTGTGTGCACAAAGTTATTGAAACTTCTACAACACAAAGGATAATCCACAGCTTCCTTGGGAAGAAACGAGCACAAAATCATGGAATTCCAGACTGGTTTGGGTCGGGAAGGACCTGAAAGATCAGCTGATTCCAGCTCCTGCTATCCCAGGCTGCTCCAAGCCCCGTCCAGCCCAGCCTTGGACACTCCAGGGCTGATTTAGGCCTCGCTCAGCAGCATTGTTTTGCTAAGAAAAGCCCAGAGAGTCAACTCAGTGCTTGTCCCAGGTAATGAGAAGCAGTTAATGAACAGATTTAATCTTGATTTAATCCAAAGCAACTGCTGACAGCTGACAGGAAAGCGTCCGTGCTTTACGAGGAGGCACAAACAGAGAGTCTTTATTCAGCTGGGATCATCTATTCCACTTAAATCATGTCAGATCTTAATATATCCACTAATTTTCTCTGGGATAGCTGCGGAGTCAATATTGTTTGACCTTTCCTTGTCTCCACGAAGGCTGGCAGGGCAGCGAGCAGGTTGTGGAAACTCAATCCTGGAGGACTCAGCTGCCCTGTGGATGCTCCATGGCAGGCAGGAGATTGGATTATTGGAATTCCAGCCTGTCCTGCTCTGGGCCTTGCACCAAAAAGGAATGGAAAATCATGCTCTGCTTCATCAGAGCATCTCGGGGAAGGCAACCAAAAAATTCAGCAGAGAATAAAAAAAATTACACTGGAAAACTTGGGAAGAGGGCAGGAATAACATGAGCTTCCCCAAAGCTGTAGGAAATGTGCAGAGCTTGTTAGAGCTGTGGAAAATGAAGTTCAAAGCAGGTATATAAAATACCATTTTATGTCCTGATGTCTGGATACAGAGCTTTTTGGGGAAAAAACCACTAAGCCATGACTTTTCCCTTCCCACTGATTGGTAACTGAGGCAGAGGCACAGTGAATTACAGCTGTAATACACTGTAATTCAAGGAAATTGAGAAATACCAGGGGAAGGTGGTTCCTCTTTGCCATGGCTATCACTGACACGGACTGGCTTTGATTCTGCTAATTGAGAGCACGAAAAGAAATCCCGGAATGCATCTGATCCTTGATGGTGGTTTAGTGTAAAATCAGAGTGTGCTTGGACTCATTAAGGACTTTTGTATTGGTAATACACAAAACGCTGCGAAGGAGTGGTTATTGTAATCATAGAACAGTGGAAGAAATTTAAGCAAATAACAGACAAATAATCATGTAGACTTGTGTGATGCAAACCCAACGTCCCCACATTTTATAAAGTTGACTTTGATCTTTTTTCCAATAACATTTAATTTAGACTCTCTTTGTCTGAGCACATTTCTTTAATAACAATTTCAATGCATTTCTTTGTGACCGTTCCAGGGCGAAGCAAAAAAAATCCAATAAGCTAAGAAAATAAACAAATAAAGTACCTAAAACGTTGAGTTTAGGTTTATATTCCTGGGGTTTTTTTCTTTTTCTACATGAGAAATGTGAGGGATCCATAGGAGTAACTCTTGCTGGAGAACATCAGTGATTGTGAGCACAGAACCTTCATGGGCGTTAAAAAATGGGTTTGGAGCTATTGAGTAGCCACAGAATTTAAATTTACTTAGAAAAGAATCACAGAATCACAGAATGGTTTGGGTTGGAAACTTTGAGTTTAGGTTTATATTCCTGTTTTTTTTTTTTTTTCTACATGAGAAATGTGAGGGATCCATAAAAGTAACTTGCTGGAGAACATCAGTGACAGTGAGCACAGAACCTTCATGGGCATTAAAAAATGGGTTTGGAGCTATTGAGTAGTCCCATAATTTAAATTTACTTAGAAAAGAATCACAGAATCACAGAACGGTTTGGGTTGGAAACTGAGTTTAGGTTTATATTCCTGGGGATTTTTTCTTCATGAGAAATGTGAGGGATCCATAAAAGTAATTCTTGCTGGAGAACATCAGTGATAGTGAGCACAGAACCTTCAGGGGCGTTAAAAAATGGGTTTGGAGCTATTGAGTAGCCACAGAATTTAAATTTACTTAGAAAAGAATCACAGAATCATAGAATGGTTTGGGTTGGAAACTTTGAGTTTAGGCTTATATTCTTGGTTTTTTTTTTTCTACATGGGAAATCTGAGGGATCCATAAAAGTAACTCTTGCTGGAGAATATCAGTGATAGCACAGAACCTTTGTGGGCGTTAAAAAATGGGTTTGGGGCTATTGAGTAGTCACAGAATTTAAATTCACTTAGAAAAGAATCATAGAATCATGGAAAGGTTTGGGTTGGAAGGGTTCTAGAGATATCCAGGCAGGAACACCTTCCACCGTCCCTGGCTGCTCCAGATGGCCTTGGGCACTGCCAGGGATCCAGGGGCAGCCACAGCTTCTCAGGCCTCCCCATCCTCCCAGCCAGGAATTCCTTCCCAAAATCCCATCTAAACCTGCCCTCCCTCAGCTCCAAACATCACCTCACAGAAGAACAATTCCCTCAAGTTTTTGAGCAGAAGAAACGAGCTGAGTCAGCAACTGACTGCAAATTCTGGCCAAAGCACAGCACACACCAGCCCAGCCCCTGAGTGACCTTACCTGATGTAGAGAACTCCACTTTGGTCCACCCTCCGCTGCCAACCAACGGGAACTTGCACTGCTGGTGGCCCTCCATCCGTGTCCCCTCCGTCACACTCCTTCCCACCATTCATTTTCCTGTTTCTGGTTATGAGTCTTCAGAGATATCAACAGTAAGGTGATATCCTTTTACTACATGTCATCCTGGCCTCCCAAAGCAGGCCCTGCAGCACAGCTTTCCCCAAATCCTACAAAGTGCATTGGGAGGCTCCAGCTCAGTTTGAAACCAAGTCCTTAAAAGTGGCCATTTTGGTCAATGAGTCACTTTCCCATTATAATCCACATTAAATATGCAATGTTTAACTCCTTATATATTCATAAGGATGAACTATATAGATAAAAATTAGTGCTTCCAACTTGGGAAAATCATAATTCACCAATCCTTTGTTACCTGTCAGAAAGGAGAATGGGGAAAAGGAGGATTTCTAGTTCAACAGCATGATGGCTCCAAGCTTGATGACTGTCTAAGATAACTTGTATTTTGTGAAAGCTCGTCTCATTTTTATAAATATGAGTCAGATCCAATACCTCCAGGTATTACACCCTTTATATGCCACATTATTTTTGTTTTCTTTTTATCTTCTGTTCATGATCCAAGTTGTCTTCTTGAGTTTCTTTCATGACTCCTTGGCTCCAATCAAACAGCCTGAAAAACACAGAGGTGGGAAACACGTGAGCCATTCTGTGCAGTCTTTCAGCCCAGTTCAGTAACTCAGGAAGAGGCTTCCAGCTGCAGCCATTCCCAGAGCTTAAAAATCAAACTTTTAAATGTCAGTGGAACCATCAAAATAAGGCTCAGAGCAAACAGAATCCTGCCAGCATTTTCTATTTATATGTGGATGCAATCGAGCTACGTCTTAAAAGCTACGAGAGTGCAACTGCTGTTAAATAGTTGATGGACAGTTTGGGTGAATTAAGGGATGCATCTTTTCACTGAATATTTTCACATATGCTTCTCTTCAGAACTATCAGCAGATGACTAAATTAATGCCCTTTAAAAGTTGTTTTAGAAAACTGAATGAATTTCATGTGGAGGAAGCTGCTTCCAGCCTTTGGTAACATCTATAAAAAATCCAAACCTCCTGCACTTCGATTGAATAAAAATAATCATCTCCCCCAAAAAATTGTGTAATAAAAAGGGAAAAGCCAGAGGCAGTGACTGATCTCTCAATACTATGAAACAATCTGAATATCCTTAGGAATAATTCCCTCAGGATGATTTTCCCTCATGACAGAAGTTGTGCCATTCTCCCAAAAGACTTTTTCAAGCTGACCAGGTGAGACTTAACTCTTGAGCCTGGACATTTTATTAAGGTGAGACAAACATGAAATGAGGGATTTAAATAATAAATACAGCAGGAAAAAGCAACAATCCTAAATTCAAATATAGGATGGCACTGATGACTGCTGCAGTAACATCATCAGGAGGTTTTATTTGGCATCAGGTGTCAATCCTGCCTTTTTCCCAACACTCACATTATGCCAACATGTTAAAACATAATAAATGCTATAGACCTGACTGATTTTAATAAGAAAAGGGTTTTTTTCTGAAGCTAGAAATGGAACATAAAAACATTTCTGCAATAACACCACATTACATCTATATTTAACAGTAATAACAGCTCCTTCCTTCAAGACCACTAAAGGAAGACTACAGAGGCATAAATATAGTCCTGGAAAATGTTCCCTTAAGTACCCTCATGCAGAACATTCTCTTTACAAGTGCTGCTTAGAAATGTAAAGTTCAAAATGCTCCAAAAAGGAAAAAAAACCCTCACCAGGGTATTTCCAAGGAGGCTATGGATAGGAGGAGCTGGATGGACAGACTCCCCTCGACCGAAGGGCTGAAAGCTAAAGAACACGGAATTGGCCAAAGGTTGGGATTGCGATTTTGGAGGCTTTTCCCACCCTTATTTCAGGTGATTTCAGATTTCCTGCAGGGTGGAGGCTGCTGGCATGGCCTGGCACTGCTCTGAAGGGATCTGGTTCCACTTTCCCAGGGTGGAATCCTCGGCCAAAGGCAAGGGCCAAGGGCCTGAGGAGCTCCTGCCCCCGAAGGTCACGGTGGATGTCCCACGGACACCTCACCATGGCCCCCATCAAAGCAATCCACCCTTTAATCTCTCAGGCTGGAACAGAAATAGGATTTGGAGAGCTCTTGGCACCGGTTCAGGGCTCGCTCAGGTTTTCAGTGCAGAAATTTGGGGGGTTGAGTGGTTTTATCCTGATTAAGGAGGGAGCAGATGAGGTTTCATCAAAAGCAGGCCAGAATTTACCTTATTGCTGAAAGCTGCATTGGCATTTTTACTGTAGGCCCCATGGAAGGCTAGAACAGGTAAATAATTTCCCTGTTATTCTGAATTAACTGAGAATTAACCTTCTGTAATATAATAAAATCAGAAAATATTGAAAACACGGGGAGCACTCAGTGCAGGCGAAGTTGCTCATGTCTCAGCCCAGCCCTGCCGTGGCTCACATTGCTGTTTTAGGGCCATTTTGAGCAAATAATATCCAGCAATTGCTTATTTTTACAAGAAACAAATTAAAGTAACCTTGTATTTCTGCAGGTTCTGCAGGGCCCTGCCTCAGCTCCCACTCCACCTCCACCATGAGATTATCACAACCTAATCAGATAAACCTTTGTACTGCACCTGGAGAGAAACAGGGCCGAAAAGAGCCAAAAAATTCACAGAACTGTTTCTGCTGTAAGAAGTATTTTAGTATTTTTAGGGAAAAGAGCAGGGTTAGATAGGATATTGGGGAGAAATTTTTCCCTGGGAGGGTGGGTTGGGCTGGGATGGAATTCCCAGAGAAGCTGTGGCTCTCCCTGGATCCCTGGAAGTGTCCAAGGCCAGGCTGGACAGGGCTTGGAGCAGCCTGGGACGGTGGAAGGTGAGGATCAGAGTTTCTTTAAGGTCCCTTCCATCCCAAATCATTCTGGAATTCCACTGTTCTAAATTCCATTTCTCTCGAGGTACAAAAAGACTTCAAGTCCCACAGTCCCCTGAGGAGAAGCAGTGCCCAGGGCTATTCCCAGCTCCCAGTTTTGGAATTTCCTGTGCTGGGAGGACACCCTGAGGTGCCTGGGTGGGATGGGACCCAGGAAACAGGGGTGAGGCTCCCCAGGGGTTTCCCAATGCACACATAATCTGTGTTTTATATGAATGCTCATGGAAATGAGATTTTTTCCCTAAAATCCAGCCCAATTCCATGTGGATTTCCACCAAGTGAAGCCCCCAGTCCACGCAGTAACCTCTGCACATTGTATGGGCATGAACAGCACAGGGAAGAGGTGCCCATCCATGTTTCCCAAAAAAATCCATCACTAAACGACCCATGGAGAGCTCCTGTGTGTTATTTCATTAAATTAATTTAGTAACACCAGAGAACTCACACCTCTGCTGGTCCAGAGATTTACAACTTGACAGGACAAGAGGCAAAGGCCTCAGTCTGGGCCAGGGAGGCTCAGGTTGGACATCAGCAGGAATTTCTCCATGGAAAAGGTGCTCAGGCCTTGAAACCATGGAGTGCCCATCCCTGGAGGTGTCCAAGGAGCTCCTGGAGGTGGCACTGAGAGCTCTGGGCTGGGGACAAGGTGGGGATGGGGACAAGAGGAAAAGGCCTCAGGCTGGGCCAGGGAGGGTCAGGTTGGACACAGCAGGAATTTCTCCACGGAAAGGGCGCTCAGGCCTTGGAGCTGCCCAGGGAGGTTTGGAGCGCCCATCCCTGGAGGTGTCCAAGGAGCTCCTGGAGGTGGCCAAGGTGGGCATGGGCACAGCTGGGAGGGACTCCGTGGGCTGGGAGAGCTTTTCCAGCTCAGGGATCCTGGGGTTCCATGCCTGCAGAAGCCCCAACCTCCTGATGTAATACGATTTTGTAAAACATTTGCCCCTGCCCCATCCTAGCTGGAGTACTTTGGAGTGGGATGCAAAGGAGTTGGATTTTGGAGCAAACCCAAAGTGTTCTGAACACCGAAATGTATCCAAAGGCCTGATTTCCATCAGCCCATGGAATAAATCCCTCCCCTCTGAAATCTAACAGCTCCAGACAAGTGCTGTTATCTCACCACGAGGAACACAACTTTCCACATCCAAATCTGTGCCTGCTTTTTTCCCTGTGCCAGCACATGATGTTTAGATTTGTTTTGCAGTCCAGTTTCATTACAATATCCTTCAAAATGTTTCACTGGAGAACTATGCAAAACTACACGGAATTCTTTCCCCCCTTTAACCCCCTCGACCCCTTCCCCGCACGGAACATTTCTCCTGGATTTTCATATGCTGGAAGTGTGGTTTCAATTCTTACCAGGACTCTCCCCTTTTTGAAATGCTGGATTTCAGGCAGCCCTGTTGCACACTCAACTGTTAATATTTGCTTTCATGATTTTTTAGTCAAGTGGGAAAATAGAAAACTTGATACGATGTAAAAAGAAATTTAAATTGGAGACTAACGGTCAGGATTCCAATCAGCTACATTTGAGAGGAATAATATTTGTTTTATTAGTAACTGGACATTGAGCCAGTTCAGACAAATTTTGACAGGTTGGTATTGCAAATCAGGGAATCATGGAATGGTTTGGGCTGGAAAGACCTCAAAGACCATCCCGTTCCTCCCCCAGGGACACCTTCCACTATCCCAGGTTGCTCCAAACCCTGTCCAACCCTCTGAGCAATAAATATTTTCCTATTAAAATATAATCTCAATATCTCCACTTCTTCTCCCTTGTCCTCCAATTTTGATGTTCCTTTCTTTTTATCTTCCAAGAACTTTGAAGTGCCTGACAATTTTACGGATCCACAAGTCCTGCCCACCTTTCTGAGGCACAAATCCCAATTCCTACCTACGGAATGGCCACATTTTGGATCTGAAGCTTTGCAAACACTCGGAAAAAACACCAAACACTGCTCAGAGACACAAATGACAATCTAATTTTCGAGGCTTTCCTTTCTAGCACTGAAAAACCTCCAAAATGAGAAATGCTCTCAAATCACAATCTTGGGGTTTCAGAACTACTAAGAAATTTTAGCTTCTTAAAAAGCATCACTTTCAAAGCACTCAGCAAAAAGGAGTTTTTATTCCGTTACCACTTGCACATTATTAATCTGTTTAAGTCTATCAACGCAATTAGCCAGGATTCTCCTGTATCATCTGATTAGATCCAAATGTTGCATCACTTTTTGGGAATGCTTTCCCGTTTGAAAAGCAGTGTTCTCCTGACTAATTAGATTGGTGGTGAATACTTGATGAGGACCTATTTTAGGCCTGTGATTCAACAAACAGAAGTGCCTCGAGCAGGAAGGAAACCTTTCATCCTTCAGGATTCTCTTCCGTGGCATGGGGTGGGGTCCAGGGCCATGGCTCTACGTGTGATTTACTCATGATTTACTCATGATATGCACATGATACACTCATGATGTACTCATGCATCATATACACATGACATACACAGGCTGTACTAATGATCTACAAATGAGCTACTCATGATATACTCATGATAGATGCTTGATATACTCCTGATAGTCGCATGATGTACTCATGATATACACACGATTTACTCATGACATGTACATGGTACACTCATGATGTACTCATGCACATGATGTACACGACATACACATGCTATACTAATGATGTACACATGATCTACTCATGATATACACATGATATACTCATGATAGACACATGATATACTCCTGACAGACGCATGATCTACTCATGATATACACATGATATGCACATGATATGCACAAGACACTCATGATGTACCCATGCACATGATATACACGACATACACAGGCTATACTAATGATCTACACATAAGCTACTCATGATATACACGTGATATACTCATGATAGACGCATGATCTACCCATGATAGACATGATTTACTCATGATATACTCATGACAGGCACATGATATATGCATGACATACTCATGAGCTACATGTGATATACTCATGATACATTCATGACATATTCATGATACACTCATGTCATACACATGACATACTCATGATCTACACACGATACACCCATGACATACGCATGATCTACACATATACTCATGATATATACATGATACACTCATGATAAACATGTGATATACACAACATACAGATGAGATACACATGATACACTCATGACATACATATGACATACTCATGATCTACACATGAAATGCTCATGACACACACACGATACTCATGACATATTCATGACATACACATGACACACTCATGACATACTCATGATACACTCATGACAGTCACATGATATACTCATGATCTACACATGATATACTCTTGATACACTCATGACATACACGATACATTCATAACATGCACATGACATACTTATGATCTACACATGATCTACTCATGACATACACGACATATTCATGATATACTCATGATCTACTCATGACGTACTCCAGCCTTCACGCTGCAAACACATCTCTCTTGTAAATCCATAGTATTGAGTATTAAGAGTATTTTGCCACAACCTGAAAATTGCTCTGCGCCACAAGACTTAATTAAAATGGGAATTTTACATTGCCCCAGTCAGTTTGTCCCAGTCCACCCTCCTTGGATATTGAGTTATTTCCAACTTCTAAAGGCGTTTTCATATCTATAACAAAGCTGATGTTCTCCCCTTTTACACCACTTTTGATGCTGAGGAGTATTTTTGGATCGGAATTGAACCACTCTGGAAAATGATTCCCTGGAGGTGTCCAAGGGAAGACTGGAGGTGGCACTCAGTGCTCTGGGCTGGTGACAAGGTGGGCACAGGCTGGACTCAGTCCTGGAGGGCTCTTCCAGCCTGGATGATTCCCTGACAGCTGTTTGGCTGAATTCACCCAAAACCAGCAAAACCCCCTAAGACTCTGGGCTACTGTCCCTGCTGTCCCCAGCTAGCAGCCCCTGGACTGTCCCAGCTCCCAGCCTGGATGGTTCCCTGAGAGCTTTTTGGCTGAATTCACACAAAACCAGCAAAAACCCTAAGACTCTGGGCCACTGTCCCTGGACTGTCCCAGCTCCCAGGCTGATTCCCTGACAGCTGTTTGGCTGAACTCACCCAAAACCAGCAAATCCCATCAGACTCTGGGCCACTGTCCCTGGACTGTCCCAGCTCCCAGCCCGAATCCCAGCTCGGGCACAGGCACAACCCCGTGGCATTTGTTTTCCCAAATCAGGCGACCAAGAAGCACTTCAGCCCTGCTGTTCAGGAATCCACCCTAATAAACCAACGTGGAAATGATTTTCACGGAGAAGGAAATCTTCATTAAAAGCAAATTTGAGTTTGGAATCCTTTAGAAAATGGAAAGAATTTGTTCTGATTTTCAAATCGCCGCTTTGGAATCTCTTTTAAAGTCATTTATCACCACAGCGAAGGTCAGGGCTGTTGTTAAAACCTTCTCCTGTCACAGAAAACTCTGATACAAAATGGGAATGAAAAGTTTCAGAGAAGCCAAACGAACAGGGTAGGGACACAAAAAGTGTGCAGGCTGGGAACCCTGCTACAGCATTTCCCATGATTATTAAAATATTTTCGTGAAGTTTAGAAGCAAAACCTGCAGTTTGGCTTCACTGATTTCATCAGGATCCCCAATTTAACTGAGTTTTCAACTGATCTTCCCAATTTACGGGCAAAATGAGGGCCCAGCATTTTGTAACAATGGGTATTCATGACCCTTGGTTGTCTCAAACTGCATTTAGGAACAGTTTTTTTCACATGCAAACTATTGAGGAGCACTCATAGAAATCCCTCCCCTCAGAGCATTCTGGCTGAGGGTATTGTTAATTAATCAGATATTAATCTGATATCCTTCCCATCAACGTCCAGGGAAAAATCAGAGTATTGGGAGATTGAACTGTGCCATTAGAGCCACCCAAGGCGGTGGGAAGTGGCTGAGCTGGGAAGAGCAGGATTCCTTTAGCTGTCCCCATGGACAGCACCAACCCCGAAACTCCTCCCGGGAGGATTTCGAACTCCCTGTGCAATTCCCAGGAGGATTTTGAACTTCCTGTGCAATTCCCAGGAGGATTTTGAACTTCCTGTGCAATTCCCAGGATGATTTTGAACTTCCTGTGCAATTCCCAGGTGGATTTTGAACTTCCTGTGCAATTCCCAGGTGGATTTTGAACTTCCTGTGCAATTCCCAGGATTTTGAACTTCCTGTGCAATTCCCAGGAGGATTTTGAACTTCCTGAGCAATTCCCAGGAGGATTTTGAACTTCCTGTGCAATTCCCAGGAGGATTTTGAACTTCCTGAGCAATTCCCAGGAGGATTTCTAACTTCCTGTGCAATTCCCAGGAGGATTTCAAACTTCCTGTGCAATTCCCAGGAGGATTTCTAACTTCCTGTGCAATTCCCAGGAGGATTTTGAACTTCCTGTGCAATTCCCAGGAGGATTTTGAACTTCCTGTGCAATTCCCAGGAGGATTTTGAACTTCCTTTGCAATTCCCAGGAGGATTTTGAACTCCCTGTGCAATTCCCAGTGAGGGGGAAATAATTATTTGTAAAAAGTGTTCAGTTCTGATGTGCGTTATTGACTTAGAGGTTACTGGGGAAATGGAAATTTGGGAAAATAAAGATTTAATTTAAAAGAAAAAAATATTTGAATGGAACTCTTTCAAAACCCAACCATGAAAATTCAATTAGATTTTAGTCAAGCAATTAAAAAACAGGAAAAAATCAGACTCCTAGAAATCTGGGGAAAGGCTCTGGGTGCTGGAATGAAAATTATGGAATATCCCAAATCTCCATTTGGAAAATATTGGGAAAATAAAGCGACAACTGAGGCTGCCACTTCCGATGGAAGAATGGATGAAGTTCACCCTCTCAAAATACAGAGTGTCTCTGAAAGGCTTTGCACAAAAACCCCCAAAAAACCAACCAAAGAAACCAAAACAGAGTCCAAAAAAGCCCCCAAAACAAAAAACCAGAACCAAAAAACAAACAAAAAAAACCTCCCAAACCAAACAGAAAATCCCCAAAACAAAAAAAGAAAAAACACCAAAAAATCCAACTCAAAAAACCCCCAAATAAACAAACAAACAAACAAACAAACAAAAAAGGGCAAGAGACAAAAGGATTTTGTTTTTGTTTTTAACCCTCACCCCTGGCTATTCACTATGGATTTATCAAATCCACCCCACGGAAGGACACCCAGGAGTTCTGATGCTCTTCCAGGCTTTCCTCCACATGAATTATTTTTTTTCCTTTCCAAGGGAAATAGGTCAAAACCGTGCACGTGAGACAGACCTGCTTTGTGTCAGCACGGCGGCAGCACTCCGAGTTTTCAGCAAATGAAGGCTAATATTTGGTGTGCACCAGAAATCAACCAAGAATGATGGGAGTGTTACCCAAACCTTTCCTAGGGAATGTCATTAATGGAATATTACTGAGCAATATGGCAATGAGAATTGGAGAAACTTTACATTCACCTTATTTGAGGAGGAAGAAATGAGGAATTTTCTGTCAATTCTCATGTTTCAGGCTTTTAAAAAGCTGATAGTATTTAGCATGGTTCTAGAATGTTTTTATAATAAAGATTATGTGAATTTTAGGAATGTTTGATGTACTAAAATATCTAATAAACAGATGCAGAAAATGAGGGGGAAAAAAAAACTATTTGTAAAAAGTGTTCAGTTCTGATGTGCATTATTGAATTAGAGGTTAGTGGGGAAATGGAAATTTGGGAAAATAAAGACTTAATTTAAAAGAAAAAAATATTTGAATGGAACTCTTTCAAAACCCGACCACGAAAATTCAATCAGATTTTAGTCAAGCAATTAAAAAACAGGAAAAAAAATCAAATTCCTGGAAATCTGGGGAAAGGCTCTGAGCACTGGAATGAAAATTATGGAATATCCCAAATCTCCATTGATTTTAACACCAAAAATTCAGCAATAAATGGCAAAAACGAAACCCATCCTCCCATATTGTCAATAATTTGAATAATTCAGCCTGAGGTGCTGTGTGAGGGAATGTCAGAACTGTAGGACTGCAAACGAAACCCACAAATTCTGCTTTTGTGCCAATGGAGTAATCACGTGCCTGTGCTATTTTTAGACCCTTGGAATTTTTTTCTCCAAGCGCTCTTTTTTCAGCTGTTTACTGAATTACGTAGCTCTGCTCAGCAATTTCCCTGATGAAAATACACTTAAGGAATTAAAAAATATATGGGGACAAGAAAAAGCAGCTCTTCAGATGTCTTAATGCAAACCCTCCTGCCTCATCTGGATAAATGGAATAATATTGGAGAGTCTGGGCTGCCTCTGGACCCTGGGATGCTAAAAATCTGATTAATCTGTCCATTAGCAGGTAATTAATTACTAATTGAATTAGTATTATTGGAGAATATTAGTATATTTGAATATTAGTATATTTGGAGAATTTGGCCCCACTATTTTATTTGAGAGTTTTCTATTAAAAAGGACGCAAAAGTTCAAGGATATTTAAAAAAAAAAAGGGGTTTTTATCCTTTTAAATGCCAAATATTTCTTTCTTGCTCTGGCAGAGATTTCTCAGTTACAAGTTTAATCATTTTGAAATCAATCTCTATGAGGATTTGTATACATGACCTTTCCTTCCCCCCTTTTCCTACTCACACTGCTCTGAGTCAGCTCTTCCTCAACTCACATTTGATTTAAAAATTTTGAGCAACACATTCCACTCAGGACGATGAGATTTCAATATTAAATGACTCTTAATTACTTCTTCATATTTATAAACACTTAGAAAGGTTTCTTGGGATATTATTTCTCCTTTGAAACTGTGAAATAACTGTTTCGACTTCTTGCTCACCCTGGCACGAAAATTTCACCTTTTTTTGTTATTTAAATCTGTGAAACCACTCAGACCCACCTAAATTAATGTATTAATTAACAGCAGGGCAGGGGATGGAAATAAAAATGAAGAAATCCTGACCTTTTTCCTCATTAAGCATTAGATTGAAGGTGGGTCTGCTCATCTTGTGCACTCCAAGCTGGAAAAGAATCAGTTAAAACAGAAAATGAGCAATAGTGAGCGACACACTCCACTCAGGACGATGAGATTTCAATATTAAATGACTCTTAATTATTTCTTTATATTTATAAACACTTAGAAAGGTTTCTTGGGATATTATTTCTCCTTTGAAACTGTGAAATAACTGTTCCTATTTTGTTTGAAGCATTTCTTGGAGGGGATTTGGCACCCAAACACCACAAATTTCTGTTTAGTGCACACCAAGGTGGCACCTGCTGGTGATGCTCAGAAAGGTTTCTTGGGATATTATTTCTCCTTTGAAACTGTGAAATAACTGTTTCCACTTTCTGTTTTGTTGTGAAACATTCCTTGGAGAGGATTTGCCACCCAAACACCACAAATTTCTGTTTAATGCACACCTGGTGGTGATGCTCAAGTATCCCTGGCTTTGCTCTGAAAATCCTGATCTTCCTGCAGGAGAAATACCCCAAAGCAGACAGAAAAGGTTTGATTTCTCCAGAAGGAGCTCCGCAAAAGGGCAAATCACAGCCAAGCCTGACAAGCATTGGAGAATCCCACCAGCTCACCAAAGCAGGGAGAAGAGAAATGAGAGTAAGGCTCACAGGCACCCAGAAATTAAAACCATGAGGCCCTTGAAGGATTCAGCACATCCCAGTGCTGAAGAACAAAGATCCCAAAAAGATCAGAGCCTGGAAAAGGCAATGTTCACCCCAAAAAGATCAGGGCCTGGTAAATGCAATGTTCATCCCAAAAAATCAGAACCTGGTAAATGCAATGTTCATCCCAAAAAGATCAGAGCCTCGTAATTGCAATGCTCACCCCAAAAAGATCAGAGCCTGGTAAATGCAATGTTCATCCTATAAAGATCAGAGCCTGGTAAATGCAATGTTCACCCCAAAAAGATCAGAGCCTGGTAAATGCAATGTTCACCCCAAAAAGATCAGAGCCTGGGAAATGCAATGTTCACCCCAAAAAGATCAGAGCCTGGTAAATGCAATGTTCACCCCAAAAAGATCAGAGCCTGGTAAATGCAATGTTCACCCCAGAAAGATCAGAGCCTCAGAAATGCAATGTTCATCCCAAAAAGATCAGAGTGAGATAAATGCAATGTTCACCCCAAAAAGATCAGAGCCTGAGAAATGCAATGTTCACCCCAAAAAGATCAGAGCCTGGAAATTGCAAGGTTCACCCCAAAAAGATCAGAGCCTGGCAAATGCAATGTTCACCCCAAAAAGATGAGAGCCTGGCACATGCAATGTTCACCCCAAAAAGATCAGAGCCTGAGAAATGCAATCTTCACCCCAAAAAGATCAGAGTGAGGTAAATGCAATCTTCACCCCAAAAAGATCAGAGCCTGGGAAATAGAATGTTCACCCCAAAAAGATCAGAGCCTGAGAAATGCAATGTTCACCCCAAAAAGATCAGAGCCTGGTAAATGCAATGTTCACCCCAAAAAGATCAGAGCCTGGGAAATAGAATGTTCACCCCAAACAGATCAGAGCCTGGTAAATAGAATGTTCACCCCAAACAGATCAGAGCCTGGTAAATAGAATGTTCACCCCAAACAGATCAGAGCCTGGGAAATAGAATGGTCACCCCAGCTGAAGGACAGTGGATGGAGCCAGGTCCTAACCTGCAACCCCAGAAGTTCTTTGTTCTCTAAAACGCCCCCAAAAATGGCTCTGGGATTGCCTAACAGAGATATCGGGGATGTTCTGCTGCAAAAAGGGGAAATGTGGCAACTCTCAGGCAGCTCTTCATCACAACTTGGTCTGTATTTTCCCCACAGGTATTGACTCCTCATGCTCCACCTCAGCACTCCCTGCACTCCTGGATCCAAGGAAATCGGTGGCCAAAGGCTGTTGAACTTGACCTTCCCTCAATTTGAAATAAGAGTTTTTCAAAGCATTTTATTTGAGAAAATAAAGGTCCTTTGGTTCATTTTTACTGCACACCTTCAACTGAAGTACATTGTCAGGAATAGAAAAAGTTTGCAGGGGAATGAGGCAAAGTTAATCCCAAAATTAACATGACAGAGTTAGAGAAACTGAGGATGTGAATGAAGAGGGATTTCAGGAGAGCAAAACGCACAGCCCATGGCCAGTGGGGAGGTCAAAATTACTGAAATTCCATCTGAAAGCTCCTTCTTGGTGTGTTTTTAAAAGTTTCCTGACAGTTGTAGGTAAAATATTCTAGTTTTTCATCCATATTTGAAATCAGATATGAGGCAAAACAAAAAACCCTTGGCCTGTTTTCCCACCTATCCTAAATTACACTTTGTGCAAACTGAACTTGCTTTTCAATTTTTTTTTTTTTAATCTACAGAGCAACCCCCAGCACTGCTTTGATAAAACCCTCTTATCTCTTTTTTCTGCCCATCCTACAGTGTTCTCTTTTCTCCTACCATAAACAAACCCAACCCTTTCAGCTGTTCTTTAGGAGCCCTGATTTCTAAATCTGGCACGGGCTGGTTGCTCTGCTTTGCATTCCTCTGGCTAATACCAATTGAAAGGACATTTATTTATTAACATTTAATAAATAGAAATTAAAAAGATATATTTAAGTATTATTTTAATAATAAAGAATAAATATTTTTATGTTTTAAAATAAAAAAAAAATTAAAAATATAAGGTCCAGTATTGCAAAACACCTCCTGCCTTTGATCTCACCAAGAGCATACACCACCAAGAAAATTTGGGATATTTTTAAGGAGTGAGGAGATTCCTATGGAAGGAGAATCCCACACTGGTTTGGGTTGGAAAGAATCTTAAAACTCATTTCACTCCACCCCTGCCATGGGCAGGGACACCTTCCACTGGCCCAGGCTGCCCCAACCTGCCCTTGCACACTTCCAGGGATGGGGAATCCACAATTTCTTGGGGAATCCTGTGCCAGGGCCTCCCCATCCTCCCAGGGAAGAAGAATTTCCCTAAAATTCCACCAAGGAATTTGTTGTGCAGCTGTTGCATCAGCTCTCCCTAATCAAAGGGACAGCTCTCTGAAAAAGCATTCCAAACGAGTAGGGAACATCAAGGATTCTGTGGGAATCCTACACACATCAGTTCAGACAGAATTCCACATTTCCTCTGAAGGAAAAAGCACTGATAAGAATGAAAATGTGCTTAAAACCCTGATTTTGATCCAACAAATATCGCACAGCCACTCCAGTGACTCACTGAGATGCCCAACACTCTACTGTAGATCAACAGAATTTTATTTAGAAATAAAAACACACACATTCCTTCAACTGGGCCACTTCAGATTAGGGATCTCTTCAGCCTTTTCTGGAGGGATTTAAAAAAGCTTTGGAGAAATCTTAAAGCTATGGAATTAGCCTGGTATTTATAGCTCCGTTTCCAAGCGTGTTCTTTGAGCTTCCTAGGACGTTCTTTTTCCCCATCTGCTGGTTGTTGACATGGTATAACCTTGCATTTTGATGATGAAAATCTATAAGAATAAGAGCATTTGATTTGATATTGTGCTGGAGAGCTCTGGCTCAATCTCAGGCAGCTCCACTTTGCTACTACAACATAATCCAGGGCAGGAATTGGTGCTGCAGATTTTCCAACACACAGAGCTGGAGTTCTATTGTTCCATTATGTCAAAATACGTTACTCCCAATTATGACTAATGCTCCATATGAATCACAGCAGCACAAAATGGTGGTTTTCTCCCCATGACAATGCTGTGTTGAACACAATCTGCTACATCGAGGTCAAGAAAGATTTTTTTTCCTTGTTCTCTTATCAGAAAGGTCCATGTTTGGGTGCAGTGTCTACCTTCCACCTAGGCAGGGACTGCCAAACTGTTTACTTTTCTACTTCAGCACCATCAAATGTTGAATATTCCCAATCTTCTGGTTTTTTTTTTAATGTTGCCTCAAATATTTTGTCTTGAAACTTCACCACTGTAGCATAAAACCACAAAAAAAAAAAATTCAGAAGTTTCTCAGCTCAATAAATGCATTGATTTACTTCGGAATACTCACCTACATTGCTTCTCATGGTCTTGCTTCAAGCTATCTTGGGGCTCTTTTAGGCTTTTTAAAATTCCTGCTGCACTTTGAGCTTTGCTTTAGACAGTCTCCTGTAGTGCTGGCGATGATGGGCTATGTCCATTGGGGCTGGCTCCTTGCCTCCCTCCACCCCTCATCTGAGGAACTGCTGCGCCCACTTACATCTGTGGAGATAACGACAGCATTCCAATTAAAACAGTGACACAAAGGCCTTAATTCCACTTTTCCTGATTGCTTTGTAAGCCCCTACACTATTACTCTGCAGCATAAACACAGTAATATTTGTTTGGAAGGAATGGCTTTGGTTGGAACTGGAGACCCTTTTGAGTTGCACTGAGCCTCACTAAAACCCTCCGAGTAAAGACAGAACGTGGGTTTTGAAGAGTTGGGATGTAAAAAAGGTGATGTGGAAGGTTCCAGAAGCAGCACTGATGAGCTGTGAGTCTTGGCTTATCAATCTGGGGATCCCCCAGCTGAAAGAGCACCTGTGGGGTCATGGAATCCCAGAAGGGTTTGGGATGGAGGGGACCCCAAAGGTCAGCAGATTCCAGGGACACCTTTGACCCATCCAGGCTGCTCCAAGGCCTGCCCAGCCCCACCTTGGCTCATTATTCCCCACCATGGGCCTGCTCCTGGGCCATTCCTGTCCTTCCTGTGTGGCTCCGGAGGCTCAGGCCCCTGCTGGGACCCCTGGGACCCCGAGGGGAGCCAGCAGCACCCCAGGAGCTGCAGCCCATTCATTCTCCTGGAGGTGAAACGCACTGGAGCTCGTTGGGTTAAAGGCATATCCCAAAGACTTAGTGTGGCCTTTAAAACCTGAGAGCCTGAGGACTCTGCACGGCCACAGCTGGGCAATGAATTCACAATTATTGGGGAATTCACATTTTTTTCCAAAAGAAGTCTTCATTAAAACCAAACCTGGTTTTAGAATGCTTTAGAAAATGGAAAGAATTTGTTTGGATTTTCAAATTGCCGCTTTGGAATCTCTTTTAAAGTCATTTATCACCACAGCGAAGGTCTGGGCTGTTGTTAAAACCTTCTCCTGTCACAGAAAACTCTGATACAAAATGGGAATGAAAAATTTCAGATAAGCCAAATGAACAGGGTAGGGACACAAAAAGTGCACTGGCTGGGAACCCAAATACAGCATTTCCCATGATTATTAAAATATTTTCGTGAAGTTTAGAAGCAAAACCTGCAGTTTGGCTTCACTGATTTCATCAGGATCCCCAATTTAACTGAGTTTACAATTGATCTTCCCAATTTAAGGGCAAAATGATGGGCCCAGCATTTTGTAACAATGGGTGCTCATGACTCTTGGTTGTCTCAAACTGCATTTAGGAACAGTTTTTTTTTTTTCATATGCAAACTATTTAAAATAAAAATGATTAACTCGCTAAAGTTCTTCCCCAACCAGTATCACTTTAAAAATGACACCCTATAAAATTATGAATACATATTTAGACTTTCTTAAGCACTGAGGCACAAGAAAACTTCCACATTTACGCCCTACACAGGCTTTACCTGTTCATATTTATATTGAGCACTAGCAAGGAACAGATATTACTGAATGTACAGATATTATTGAATGGAAGTATTTCACACCATGACCATTTCATACAGGTTATTCATATAATTATAATTTATCTTTACAGTAACAAAACAAATCGAAGGATGGTATAACCTACCATGAAAGAATTTGCATAAAAATATATTTTAGATCATAATTCCACTACGGATCCGACGTTCTTCACATAAAATTATTTATTAATGTTTAAACACATTGCAAGGTATTGATAAGAGATAATTTTATGAAGAATTCCCCTGGAGCACAGAATGCTAATCACAGCAAGCACTGCAAAACTGTAATTCAGTGGAAACAATTCCAATAGATGGATGAAAGAGCCCAAGAATAAAACCTAAGTCATAGCAGGGCTTAAAAATCTGGGTCACATGGCCAGTGCTAAGGGCTGGAGGAGCATCAGGGAAAGAAGCTTCCTCTAAAGGCCTCGAGAAATCCACAGCAAAGCATCACAATAATTCATTTCACTAAAGAACCTGATTGTTTAACTCATCAAAATGGAACAGCAAGGATAAATTAATGATAAAATGATCTGTACTGAGTGTATGGAAATGGATTTACACAGTGACTACAGAATTTGAGGTTTTTTTAAAATTCCATGCACATTCCTAACAATAAACTTCCCAAAAAGTTGCAGGAATCCAGTGGTGACTTTATTTCTGGGGAAGACACATCTGTTTTTTCAGAGCCTTTTGCTGTCTCCTTCCTTTGTGAGCTTCCTATTTACATAACAAGTCTGTGCTAACAGATTAAAAAAATCCTGTCCCCATCTAATCTCTCCAGATACAAACAATATTCTTACAACTACAGTATTTGGTGTATCTAAAGACATTTTTTATGAGGAAACATGAAAAATAGCAAAAACTGCCATTCCAGCAAGAGAAACAAAATGAACTTTTTAATTGCGTGCTGTCACAAAAGAGTAAAAAAGAGGGTGGCAGACAGCCAGTTCTCTTTTTGCTTTAGCTGGGTTTTAAATGCATTTCTTCTAAATCAAACAACTTGATTAGTGGCTGTTTCTCAGGCTATTTTTCTTATTTACTCTGTGGCATAACTGAAAGCCTATCCTCCAAACCAGTTAATTCCATATTAGGGCCGTGGGCTCCACGCTGGAAAATAACAGCAGCAGCTTCAGACCTGTTTGGGGGCAGCCAGTTTTGTCTGATTTTCCTTAGAGCAATCGGGATTTTTATTTTGTTAGGTGGAAGAGTCATACCAAATTCTATTTATTAATTGCACTGCCTTTCATTTCAGAGAAATCACAGAATTTGGGTTGGAAGGGACATTCAATGCCATGCCATATTCTATTTATTAATTGCACTGTCTTTCATTTCACAGAAATCACAGAATTTCAGAGTGGTTTGGGTTGGAAGGGACATTCAAAGCCATACCGAATTCTATTTATTAATTGTACTGTCTTTCATTTCAGAGAAATCACAGAATTTGGGTTTGGGTTGGAAGGGACCTTCAGAGCCATACCAAATTCTATTTATTAATTGTACTGTCTTTCATTTCAGAGAAATCACAGAATCCCAGAGTGGTTTGGGTTGGAAGGGACCTTCAGAGCCATCCCATCCCATGGGGACACCTCCCACCACCCCAGGGTGCTCCAAGCCCTGTCCAGCCTGGCCTGGGACACTTCCAGGGAATGGGAATCCTCAGCTTCCCTGGGCTATCAGAAAGGGAAGCAAAGAGAGACTTCACCTACCTGAAATCAGGAAGACTGGTGGGTGTAATCCCTCAGGGTTTCGTGGGTCTTGGAACTTTTGGGAAGAATTGGAGAAGTGCTGTTTCTTCAAGTGTTTGTGTTTTTTGCCCGTTTTGTTGCGATAAAGTCTCTTCTTCCTGCAATAAAATACACGTTTGTACTAAAAGGATATTCGCAGAAAGGCAAATTATTTTTTTTCCCTCTGGAAGGGTCTCTGTCTTCACTGCCCATAAACACAAAATCAGGAGAATTCCCAAGTAGGGTCCAGGTCTGGTCGTATCCTCCATGGTTTTACTCTTGCTGAGGATTTAAGACTAAAAACAGAGCCCACACAGCTGGAGAATGGAGAAAAGGACTTGAAAATGAGATATTCTTGAGAGGATCCACCGCAAAACTTCAGAGAGCTAAAATAGCAAAAAGACGCCCAGTTTTGCTTATTTATATACACATCTCTTTTTATATACACTCACACACATGGACTTCTATATAAATTAATATAAAACCCCTCAAAGTCATTTAGAACCACTGAAAGTAGGTTATAGACTTGTAGACTTTTTTTTCCCCCCAAATGCCTTGAAGATTCTCCCCTTAGAGCAAAGAGAATTCTGACACTTGAACAAGTGATGGCGAATCACGACCTTGACCTAAGCAGGGCCCGGAATTTAACTTTTTTATTATAACCAGCATAGAAAGTGGGTGAAATATGCATTATTTATGTGTGATTATGCTTGGAGTAACCACAGGGCTCGCAGGATTTTCAGGTTTCCCCAATTCACACTCAATCCACAAGGCCTGGCCTAAACCAGGGCCCTGTTGCCTCCTCAGCAGAAAGCCTGAAAATTCCAACCACAGTGGATTTTTTCCTAACTCCTCCATTTTCCTGCAGTTGGAGGGAATTTGTGAGGAGGGAATTCCTGAGGAGGGAATTCTCCAGGAGGGAATTCCTGAGGAGGGAATTCCTAAGGAGGGAATTCCTGAGGAGGGAATTCCTGAGGATCCACAAGGCCTGACCTAAGAGGGCTCTGTTGCCTCCTCAGAAGAAGGCCTGAAAACTCCAACCACATTGGATTTTTTCCTTACTCCTCCATTTTCCTGGAGTTGGAGGGAATTCCTGAGGAGAAAATTCCTGAGGAGGGAATTCCTGAGGAAGGAATTCCTGAGGAGGGAATTCCCGAGGAGGGAATTCCTAAGGTTCCACAGGCCTGGCCTAAACCAGGACTCTGCTGCCTCCTCAGCAGAAGGCCTGAAAACTCCAACCACAGCGGATTTTTTTCCTTACTCCTCCATTTTTCTGGAGTTGGAGGGAACTCCCAAGGAGGGAATTTCTGAGGAGGGAATTTCTGAGGAGGGAATTCCTGAGAAGGGAATTCGTGAGGAGGGAATTCGTGAGAAGGGAATTCGTGAGGAGGGAGTTCCTGAGGAGGGAATTCGTGAGGAGGGAGTTCCTGAGGAGGGAGTTCCTGAGGAAGGAATTCCTTTGGAGGGAATTCCCGAGGTGCAGCCCCTGGCTGTGCCAGAGGACACAACTCCGGTCTGCTCCAGGGCTGCTCCCGTGTCCCTGCTGGCTCAGCCAAGGGAGCCGATTTGTGTATTTTCTGCTGGATTAGTCTTAACCCAGATCCTTCCCTAATCCCTGTGGCTGCAGGAATGCTTGGGCTGGAGCAGGAAGGAGCGGCTCACGGACAGGAATGAGAAATTCCAAGTGGGGAGCGTGGCAGCCACTTGGGAAAATCCAGGCTGGTTGCTCATTTGATTTCTGAGGCCTGCAGCAGGGAAATATCTTCTCTCTTGTATTCATGGGAGCATCTCAGTGTATTTATTGTTTAAATAAAAGTAATGTTTAGCTCTTTACGGCTTCCTAATTCTAAATTTTAGCTGTTGTAATGCCAAAGAGCAAGGGAAGTGTCTAAAAAACCCGAACACCTGAGCAAAGCCATCCTGAAGCTGCTGGAACAACCATCTTGCCTCCTCACTGATTAGAATTCCCATCTATTATCCGAATATTCGCTAGACACGGAATCTGGAGAAAACGAAGTTAAAGCAGAACAGATGGCAGAAAAAAAAAGAAGAGGCAGCTATCCCACCTTCCAAGGCTACCTTTGCAGGAACATATGGCCTTTTCCTGGGCTTTTGTGTGACAACAAGTTGGCCAGATGAACAGAACTTCCAAAATGAACCGTGACTGCCTAACAGCACAGGGAGCATGGGAAAAACACCAGAGCTCAAAGAAATGCCATTAAAACAGGCAGGTCTCGCTGAGAAGTGAATTCAAAAATCAGCTGTAAGGCTAACAAACTATCACATTTCTTTAAATTACGTGATATATCTTTATAAATATAACGTACTGATGTATTTCCTTTATGTATGTGATATATATATGAGAGTAACATACTAACATATTTACTTAACATATGTGATATATAGATATAAGTAACATTTCTCAAAGGTTTGGCAACGCTGTCATTTGAGTGGCTGCTGTTTCGAGCACATAAGAAAGGACATTATCTATTTTTTGTGTCTCCTGTTACAGGAGAAAAAAAAAAAAGGAGTTTTAATTTGCAAGAGGAAAAAAATCAGACAGTTTAGTCAAAATCTCAATTCTATAAATCCTGAGTAGGTGATACTTCCATGGAAATTCTGCCTGAAGTTTGGACATTCTCCACATCTTGATGAAGTTCAGACTCAAGATCTAGACCCATGAAGTCTGGAGAATAAAGGTCTCTCCTACAACCACGCGTTCCAATTTATTTCAGTTTTGTCAAAACATCTTAGAATTAAAAACTGATGAATAATTTAAGAATTGTTCTCGTTCATCTGTAACACAGCACTTTGAAAACTTGATTTGTTTCCCTCAGCCCCTTTGCATACCTGGTGTACATGCATTGCTATTTTCTGCCTCACAATGGAAATGTAATCAACTTTTCTCCTTCACTGGTCTTTAATTTAATATAGAGATAACCGAGAAACTGATGAGAGCTGAGCTGATAAAGAATTTGAGGGCTGTGTAATGCCAATTTGTCTTTTCTCCTATTTCTCCTAAACCATTGTTGTTAAAGGTACAAAAGAATGACCTAGTAAAAAAATTAATTAAAAAATTTAGGAGTTATTATCACAAACTAACAAATAATTGATTTTTTCAATCACGGAACCCCAATTTTTGGGTTGGAAAGGACCTTCAAGCCCATCCAGCCCCATCCCTTTCCATGGGCAGGGACACCTCCCACAGGACCAGGACGCTCAGGTTCTCTCTGTAGGTGTCTCTACCTGAGCCTTTTCATACAAAATATAAATATAAAATATAAATATCCCCCAAAAAGTGAAGCCATTTGGTAAAATAACCCAAACAGGAGAGAGGAACAATTGTCACAATTGTTTTCCATCCCTGGTCCACCTCTCCTCCTGCCCCTGCAGCTGCTCCTGTGCTGGAGCAAATCTCCCACAGGCAAGAGTTAACTCCAATATCCTCATTTCTCTATTCTGACTCCATTATTTATATAAATATATTTGTGTTGAGCCCAAGATGAGAACTTTTTCCATTTCCCCGAGGACACAGCGTCAACAACTCTACAAATACTTGGATAAATATACCCACAGCACAAGAAAAGGATACCTGGACTTTCAGAGTTCTTATCCCAAAGCCCCAAACTCATTAGGAGAGAAGAAATTTCATGCAGAGAGCACACCAACAGTTTATATTTTTGCCTCATGACACTTTATCATCACATAATAAAGTGTCTTCTTTTAGCCATGACATTATGCCATTGTTTAAAATGAAATCCTCCCCAAAGAAAACAACAGAAACTTCTCTAAACTGCGTTACTCCTTATTTAAAAATTCTTGGCACACATCTCCATAACTGGCAAATCTTGATTATTTTAAACTCTCATGCAGGGCAGATGCTGCAACAGGAGCTGAGAGGAGACTCTGCTCTGGATTCAGGCTCCAAGGAATTATCCTGAAACTGGAAAAGCTGAGAAAATCCAAAATAAATTCCCACGGAGAAGGAATTTCACCCCACTTCCATCCCTGCTGCTCCAGGCCGCCTCTGTCGTTGTTGCTGCACTTCCTCCAAGTAGTTCTTTCCAAGTGATGCTGCTAATTAGTAGAGTTAATTGTCCGATTCATTGATAAAAGTATCAGGATGGTGTTTGAATACTCCCTGGGCACAGGGCTCCTAAAGCAGAATTCAGTTTCTGGAATTCTGATTCTAATCTTGCTGAGGTTAATAGAAGCTTTCCCACTGAGTTTAACAGAATTCACATCGGATCACTCCTGAGTCTATATTTATATAAAAATGCCCTACTATTTCAATCTGTTTGATCATTTAAAAGATATCCCTCTTATTTATTCTGAAATAGAGAGGAAAATTTTATAAAAATTTCTCCTAGGATTGAATGAGTTTTCAGAAAGCTTCGAGGGATTTTATGAAGTTTAAGGTTTTCTAAGTAAATGGTACTAAATAATCAAATATTCGTCTGATTTTTAGAAATATGTGTCACAACAGCACCAAGGCCAAAGAGAAATGCTAAACATTATTAATGACCAATGTCCCAAATGTCACTGGGCAAAAGCACAGTGAAAACAAGGATTTAAAGGTGCCAAGGCATTTGACAGCAAATCAGCCACAGGAGGAACTAAATGCAGATTTTTAAAGACACAAAGTATAAATTGAAGGATTTCCACATCAGCAGAGCACACAGAGGAAAAGGATCTGAGAACAATTTGGTTAAACCTAAATTTGCTTTTTTGTTACATAATTTTATATAAAGTTTTCTCTATGACCAAAAAAAACCTCTTTCAAGCCAAAGAAACTTCCAACATACAAGAAGTTGAACACTTTTAATTACTTTGCAAGTTACCTTAAGAATCAAATAATATTAATTTAATAATTAACATGTAAGTGCAACAACAAAGAATATTAATTTAATAATTAAAATGTAAGTGCAACAACAAATAATATTAATTTAATAATTAAAATGTAAGTGCAACAACAAAAAATATTAATTTAATAATCAAAATGTAAATGTAACATTACAGCATTACAATTTTGTATGGCTGTAAGAACAGTGAATTGCAAAATGCCAATTTAATGACTGAATTTTTCCTCCTTCACAGAAACCACAATTAAAGTGTCCCAGTTCCTTCATTCTCAGCCTGTTTTTTTCACACTTTCTGGCTTCAGGCATAATAAAAGATGAAATTTCTGACCGCTGAAGCTTTTGTTTCCTCTCCTGTACTTGCAAACGTCCCTAATTCAAAGGTCTGGCAGGAAGGAGTTAATGGGAACTTCCAGATGAGAGTCTGAGACATCCATTCAAGGAGAAAAACTTTCAATTCCTCCTGAATTCCGTTCGATTGGAATTGATGGGACAATCAGAACCTGGAGAAAATTTCCATTTGCTTTTTCTGAATGGGTGAATGTGAAAATGTGGCAACCAAACCTAAAAGTGGGACCTAAAATAGCCTCAAACATGAAATTCTGCTTTTGCCCTCGTGATCAACAAGTGTGGTGAGCAGGACCTTCATCTGAGCAACCAAAGGCTTGGAGAATGTCAACAAAACACGGCTTTGAACATAAAGATAAAATAAAGCCATTCTGGAAATGGCACCAGAGCATTAGGAAATGCCTATTTTAGCTGCTGCTCCATTGTACAGGACAGATGGAAACATTTTGTTTGGGCAACAAGAATTATTCCCTGATAATTCAATAATTTCTCCCTAATATCCAGCCAGCCTGAAAACCAGGAAAAACATCTTTATTCTTCCATGGACTGGGATCTGTGCACCTATTGGGGCTTCTTTAACATCATCAGTGCTAGGATTTTAAATCAGTTGAGTTTCCTGCTCCGTGGCATCACCCAAGTTTTTAACAGCCTCCTGATATATATTATTTACAAAATATAAAACTTTGATATTCTGCATTAACAGCTTCAAATAACAGCGCCCAGGTCCTTCCTCCACTCAAGTCCTTGCAGGTAACAGTTAACTGCTCCTAAGTGGAAGGCCTGAATTAGTAAATCCTAAGTAGGGTTACAAAGAGGCAACAGAAGCCAGATACAGGCTCCTGAATTATTTATTTTTTGAACTATAAACATATCCTCTGCTGAAGCTCTGGAATTAAGAATCTTCTCGTGCAGGTAGAGGCTCACTCTGCATAGCAGGGCTTTCCTACAGAGGGGTGGGAATTTACTCCAGGTGAGAATTTATCCTAAAACCTACAGGAAAATGTCCTAAATGGACACAGCCAAAAAATTTGGTCAGGGTTAGGGTTAGGGTCAGCCCTGCTGATGGTGAACAGAGGAGGATTTCATTATTTCTTCCCTCTCGATGGAACCACAGCGTTTTGTGGCAGAGTTAATACGACGGCACAAACTATCCCTTCTGCTTGATTAATTAAATTAATTAATAGTCTTGGGCCAAACCCCAAATCCCACACGAAGCTCTACATTTGTTGCAACCACACACCGAAAAAAAAGTTTCAAAGCTGAAAATAAAGAAGTTTTGGAAGGAATTGTTGGCTGTGAGGGTGGGGAGGCCCTGGCACAGGTTTTGCCACGGATGTCCCAACCCTGGCAGTGTCCCAGGCCAGGCTGGGCAGGGCTGGAGCAGCCTGGGACAGTGGGAGGTGTCCACTTGGGATGGGATGAGCTTTAAAGTCCTCCCAACCCACACCACCCTGGGATTCCATCAATTCCTGTACAATTTCTGTACCTCTGCATAAATTCTGCCAATGAGTTTGATAAAAATCCATTTCCGTAGTGCATTTTCCAGGTGCCATTTTTGAACACAGAAGACACAAAACCAATGGAAAGGAACAGAAGTTTGTTTGAACCTTTACTTTCCCATTTTTGTGTGATCAGCAATAGAAGATTGTGGTTTTAAAGTCTCCGAGGGTGCAGGGGCTGGCAGAGAGAATTCAGGTAGACGAACTCAAGACGGCAAAAAGGGAAAGTTTATTTACAAGAAAGGTCTTTAATATCTATTTATATTCTAGCAACTATTGGTTAGCAAAGAATTCACCTCCTAAAACCATTGGTCACAACCAAATAACACCTAATACCAAACACAGAGATGAAGAAAGTAAAAGAATGCAGCTTATCTATGTTCTCTCTGAGAAAGAACAGAAAGATTCTAAAACAATGCAACCACAGAAGATGACTTGGGAAGGGCCATGGATGTAACCAAGGGTGTGGAGTCATCCTGAGGAACAGACCCAACACACCTTCCCTGCAATGACTTTCTCTGCCCAAAACGATTACAGACACAGGCAGGGACTTGAGAGATGGGATTTCAGAAAATCTGAGCCAAACTGAGAAATCTCTACACACAGAATTGAAAATAGTTTTTAAAATTCCCCACTATTTGAGAGTAACACTCTAAAAAATGGAATCCATGAAGCTTTTTGGAAGCGCGGCAAGATAATTTAACACGTTGTGCTGCTCTGAAGTTAAGGTCACACATTCTGACATCATGTTGTGCATGAATTTTGATTACCCTCAGCGTTATGGTGTTTGACATTCATGGGATCATCTCAGGTTAAGGCAAATGGTGAAATGTTGCATCAGGCTGTATTTGAGGAACTGGAATTGAGGATTTCAGGTATTTTGTGCCATGGCAAAGGCACTGTGTGTACATTTACATGCAGTGACTGTTGTATCCAAGGAAAAGCCATTCAGTGATTTACAGCCACAGCACTCAAGCACAATTATCAGCTCTGAAACCCATCAATTTGATTTTTTCCCTTTCTTTCTTGCTTTTAGCTGGCACTAGCACAAGGAGTTCTGGCACGGATTGGTTTCAGTTTGTACACATTTCAAACCAGTGTTGATTTCCTGGGACAGATGATTTAGAATTGCCATGTTCCCTCTAACTGAGCAAGATCTGCAGTAGCACAAGAATTCTTGTATTTTAACTGTTGGGCTTCCAGCACCCAAGAGTGAGGCTCATTTTCTCTTTCCACTGAGCACTGAAGTGACTTTTTCTCTCTCAAACCACTGAAAAGCCAAGCAGGACTTTCTGGGGACAATGAGTCTCCTCTCCTCTCTATCCCTGTTGGATTTAATGAAGTGCCAGGGACAGAACATAACTCTAGGCTTTGTTTTTGTTTTTTGGAAGGGCCAAAAAGGAACAGGAATCCCATTTCCCATGGCAGCTTTTGGTGTAACAGCAATGCTAAACACATTCTTTTGTATTTTACACACCAAGCAATGTTGCTGCTCAGGTGCATTCCCAGAGAGCTTCCTGGGATGTTCATTGGGAATTTCTCAGCTATTAAACTTCTTCTGGAAGTGTCCTCTGGAATACTGCAAATCCTGGTGTTTTTAGGCACCTAAGGAGTATGAATTTTCCCAGACTGATTCCCACAGGGATGTCTTCTCCCAGATAAACACCTCTTAGGAGCCTTGGTGTCTTCCCTGGGAGGGTGGGGAGGCCCTGGGACGGAATTCCCAGAGAAGCTGTGGCTGCCACTGTGTTGGGAAATACAGCAGTTTAAAAATTTTGTATAACTTTAGTCAAAGGCTTTGTTTGTCTGTACCCAGGGAAAAGGAATTTTAAGTTTCTTTTCAGGACATTGCTCTGCCAGGTGAGGTCTGATGAACTCAAGGTATCTACAGAGTGGAGCAGCCCAAGGATCCCCAGAGAGATAAAACCATCAATGGAACATGAACAGAACATCGGTGGCCATCTCCAAACATCCACCCCAGAGCTCCTCTGACACAGCTGGAGACATCTCCCCGGAAAGGACTGATGAGAAAACTGAAAAATGAAGATCTAATTTACATCGGAGGGGAGGGGATTGGGATCCAATGAGAAACTGAACACTGAGGGTTGCTCAGCTCTGGACCAATGAACTTTGAGACAATGCATCTCTGTGGGTTTGACTGTATAAAATTTGGGGAAAATCCTGTAAAATCTGTGCATCATGGAATGATTCTCTCTGCACACCCAGGCTGTGTGTGGATGAGATGATTTCTGTGGCACACCCTGGCCAGAACAACAATAAAGCAGTATCTTGACTCTCTAACATTAAAAATGTTGTTGGAGGGTTTTTGTTTTTCCTGCAGATTTGGTGACACCTGGATCCCTGGCACTGTCCCAGGCCGGGCTGGACAGGGCTTGGAGCAGCCTGGGACAGTGGGAGGTGTCCCTGCCCAGGCAGGGGTGGGATGGATGGGATGTAAGGTCCCTCCCAACTCAAACCATTCCATAGTTCCATGCCAATCTGGGATGTGGAGCACTGGGAATCACTACCCACACGCTGCCATGGGGAAAGCACACGGTGCTGTCCATCCCAACCATCCCAAAAGGCCTTCCATCCAAACCTTCCCCTGGGGAGCCACTGGGGAATTCCCAGGGAACTGAGAGCCGTGAGGAAAGCTCTGCTCCCACCTCCCGAAGCCCTGAGCCCATTTAGGACTGGCATTTGTGAAGCACCGAAACAACAACAGCTGAGGAGGTTGTGGTTTCCTGCAAAGGACTGGCCAAAGGCCTTCAGTCCTGTGCTCCTGTCAGAATCCATCCCGAGGTACCAGGGGATGGATCCCATGGGATTTCCATATGGGAAACCTCCTGAAAGCTGGTAAAAAATTCAATCACCCTAATTAGGCAGCCAGCGAGCCCTCCCACTCTTTATTAGGAAATGTCAAAGGGAAAAAGCATCCAGGCCCTGGAGATCACCAACATTTGCATTTGAAACCACACCAAGACCACGCCTGGGAGTGAAAAAGGAGATAAAATGCGAGTTCTTCTAATGTTCAAAGAGTGCCTTGAAGGTGCTGCACGTTTTCAGTTGTTTTAGAGCATTTTCTTTAGAAGCACAGATCGGGTTTGTGGTTTTATTGTACTATTTTGCTTTCTAGTCTTGAAAGCATCAACTCAGCGTTCTGAGCTTTGAGCTTTCAGAAATATTCTGTTTTGTTTTACTGTCAGGCCTTGAGCTGCTGTGGACAAGGACGAGCTCAAGATCCATTTGGACAAATCCAGATGTGCCACAGGTTTTGCCATCACTCACATTTGCTGGCCAAAGCCTGCATTTAGTCATTTATTAAACTCAAATCATCAAGTTGAAGATGTTACGGCAAAATCTACTGATGAACGAATTAATATTTATTTTCTCTAGATCTTCACAAGAAAACCTCATCAGAAATGTTCAATACTCCTCCAAAATCTGTATTTTATACCTTTTATTCAAGGAAATGAACAGCAGGGATGGCTTCAGCCTTCAGATGGGGTTTCGATATGAGTTCAAGGACAGGTAAAAAGAACTGTAACTGGTGTGGGATCTCTGTCCTAGAGCTCATCTTGCAAAACTTGCTGCAGAATTACCTGAAGATTTGAAAAGCAGAAGGGTTTGGTATTGGTATTGAGGCTTATACAGAATGCAGGAATGGAAAGCACTTCAGCACTGCAGAGCTGTGCTGGCGATTCTGGGATTTGGGCATGGAAAAAAAGCTTTTTCAGCTCTGCCATCAGGAGCCCAGGATTCAGCAATTCCAGCTGGACAATCCTCAATCTGTCTGCTTTAAAATCACCTTTCTATCACCACTAAATCACCACATTTAGTTCACTGCTAGAACATACAGTTCAATCCTAGATTCACGTTTTATAAATTTCTATTTCTGCTCAACAAACCATTTACCCTTGGGTCAGTCCAGTAGGTTTTTTGTGGTTTGGGGTTTCTTCCCTCCCCTTTCAGTGAATACATCTCATTATTGTAAATATTCTGTGAACTTGAATCTAAAATTTATTTTAAGGAGCACAGCCCTGCTGCTCCAACAAGTAAGGAAGAGTCTGTAATGCCTGCAAGCTCTCCTTGCCTCCCTCCCCTTCATCCCAATTTTCAAGTTCCCAGGCTGCAGGGCTAAAGTGCTTTCAGCTTCTTACACTTCTGGATTTAGGGATTGATCACAGAGGAGGAACTCAGACCCTTCTTTCCTCCCAGCCAGAAGTGTAATCCCCCTGACCTGAACCCAAAAATCACTTATGGTTTTAGCTCTTCCTCCAGAATTTCTCCATCATGGAGAGGACAGGCTGTGCCGGAATTCTGTCAGTCCATACCTGAGTGTGGGCTCTGAACACACAGCAATGCCATTTTTTCTCCCTCACAATTTGGTGTTTAACTCTGTATTTGGGACAGCACAAGCCTTACCTTAGCAAATGCTCCAGCCCCTGAAAAATCTCTATTTAACATCTACCACACTGTCCCCATCAGCAATTTAGGGCTAAAAAAGGCACATCAGGAGTGCAGCTACAAACTGAGCACATTTTCTATCAATTTTATATTGATAAAGAGGACAAAGGGCAGTGTTCCTCAGTTCCCTGCTTGGGAGATCATTTCCACACAAATGCCCTGCATAAACTTCACCCAATTGGCATAATTTTTCCCTTTTGCAAGTAGTGTGAGAAAAGTCTGAAGTACTTTGTGTGCAGCTGAGGCAGGTGCAGGAAGAATAATGGACTGCAGCAACAACAAGCAAAAATACAGTTAGGAAGGATTTAATATGCATAAAACAGAGAAAATATTAAAGGCCAGATCACAGAATGGTTAAAGTTGGAAAAAATCTCTAAGATCATCAAGATGAGAAGGAGTAGTAATTTTATACAATTTTATATTTTATAAAATCCAATTTCTTACTATTACAGGTAATTAATATGGAAGCTGTTCTCGAGGTGCTATGGTGAGCTCAGTGTCCCTCCCAGGCTCTGAAACCAGATCAGGGAGCTGAGCTCGGGGCTGGGAAAGGTGATAGCCCAGGAGCTGCAGGAGCAGGACAGTCCCTGCGCTGGCCCTGGCCTGGGCTTTTGAAATTCTCACAGTCCCACAAGGGATTGGCTGGAAGCTCATCCAGAGCCACCTGCCCTGGGCAGGGACAGCTCCACTGTCCCCCAGTGTCCAGCCTGGCCTGGGACACTCCAGGGATCCAGGGGCAGCCACAGCTGCTCTGGGAATTCCAGCCCAGCCCCTCCCCACCCTCAGCACGTTGCTGCTGCTGCTGTGGAAAACTCACACTGCGATCTGTGGCCTGAATAGTTTTAGCTCCTGGATTAAGGAATGATCAAAAAGAGGAGATATTTGAACTTCTGATGAGTTTGCAAATGGAAACTTTAGTTCACCTTTCCTTTTCCTAAACTCACCCTCCCAGTCCCAGTCAGGAATTCCCAATTCCCAAGATCCCATCTGGGAAGCCATTCCCTGCGTCCCGTCCCTCCATGCCTTGTCCCCAGTTTCTCTGCAGCTCTCCTGGAGCCTTTAGGAACTGGGAAGTCACCCCAGAGCCTTCCTTACTCTCCCTGAGATGTCTAGAAGATAAAAAAGGACCTCTGTGGGGCAAGAAACGCAAACACAGGGGTCAGCCCAAGAACACAACCCACGCCCAGGAGAGCCCAGCTCCCATCTGCACCCCAGGACAGATTCCCAACAAGAATTCCTGGCGTGAGAGCATTTTAGCCTGGCTCAGCCACACTCCCCTCTTGGCTAAAGCTCCCAAATGTGACTCTGTGCATTCAACATGGGCTCTGGGGCTGTTTTTGCAGGGACAGGTTGTGATTCCATCCCCTGCTCCAGGCTCAGCAGCTTGTCCTCATCCCTGTCCCTGCAGCTGCAGCCAGCCCGGGCCCTTCAGAATTACAAACGGGAATTGTAGCTGCACATTCCTGCAGCCCAAATCAAAACTATTCACGGGGAATGTGTAATTTTGTATTTGAAATATGTTTAGATGGGACCATCACGATCATCTGAGGGCACTGGCCCTCATGTGGAAACATCTGTGTCAAAGCAGGGACTTGTCCCCTCGTGAGGGTCTATTTTTAAAGGCTTGGAATGTGTTTTAGATTTTAGATCATCAAGGAAATGCAATTTAAGACAAATCAGAAAAATCATTTTTATGTATGGACTAGCTCATAAGCATAATTTCCACTGAAAAGGCATTAAAGAGAAGCCTTTTAGGTACTAAGAACCAGAAAACGCTGAACACATTTGGGAGGAACCCCCAAACTTTATACTCTCAGTTTTAAATCCTCACCATCATTTCCAAAAGGACACATTGCTGCTTTTTACAGGACTGCAGGTATGAAGGTACCAGAGCCTTAGAAATATCCCTGACAGATGGCAAAATCACCCAAATATTGACAAAGTGACTTTTTTTTTTCAAGTAGCATCACCTAAATCAGCGATTTGCTACCTTGCTTCCCTGGAAGACAAAAGTTCTGCAGTTTCCTACCAGGAATGGATCTGCAAAATGTTTCAAAGTGCTTTCCCTCCCATCACCACTTCCCAAGAACTGTTTCCCCAGGATCACAATCAACTCAGTAAACACCAACCTGATCACGGCACGTGCTTATCAATCTGATCCAACCCTCAGAGGCACTTCACTCAGCTCTCTGCACTTTAAATTCTAAAGCAGAGTGACACTGAAATTGTCTCAAAAAGCCCCAGCTGAAGCCGAGGTGTGGTGGGTATATATTGAATTCCATACTCTGGGAACACAATATCAACTGCAAGCAGCTCCATGAGAAGCTCATGAGCACAAAGAGGATCCTCCAGTCGGAACACCCACGTGTCAGACTGCTCCTGACTGCCATTGTGCCTCCTGTCACCTGCTCGTTTGCCTACAGGATCTGTCCTCTGCAAATGGCACTCGCTGCCACTCAAACGCTGAAATTGTGCTGCAGGTGGAAAGAAAACTTGAAGAAATTTAAAAAAAAAAAAAAAAAAAAAAAAGATGTACCTGAAGCAGCATAAATGTCTACACTGGGAAAAGGATTAAACTTTCAAATAAAAATTAGCAGCATAAAAAATGCTGTTAGGATTATCTAGGGGAGGTGAAATAGACATTATAATACATTATAATATATGATATATATGGAACTGGTTTTCCTTTTCTTGAAGGGGCACCTGTGGCCAGGTTTCCTTCTCCATTTGCTGTTCCCTCAGTGGGACAGGAATGAAACAGAAATTCACTCCTGGAGCTGCTCCCTCATGAACTATCCATGATCAAATCACACCCCACACTCATCACGGAACCCTCCCATCTCCGTGGGGTAAAAACAAAAGCATTTTGTTTTCTAACGTCTGAACAATGAGCTGCTACCATGGAAAATTCACACTGCCATCTGTGGCCTGAATAGGTTTAGCTCCTGGATTGAGGCCTGATCAAAAGAGGAGATATTTGAACTTTTCCAAATGGAAACTTTAGTTCCTTTTCCTGAGCTCAGCTGCTTTTCCCCCCACTCTGAGAACGGCACCAATGAGCTGAGGGTGGGCTGGGTTTGGGTTTCTGGTTGGACTCCACCTTGAAGGTCTTTTCCACCCGAAAGAATCCCACGAATGTGTGATGAAACCTCAAAGAAATGTGATGAATCCTTTGAGGTGATCCTGACTTAGCCTGGGAGGCTGAGCCAAAGCCAACTGTGGCAATGAGTGTCCAGGAGCCTTGGGGAAGATCTTCACCTCTCAGGAATATTTTTCAGGAATGTGGTAAAAAATTAAAATAACTTTTTGTTTCCAGCTCTGGAGCATCACCATGGGTTCTGAGAGGAAGAGAGGCTCTTTTCTTCAGAAACTCGGTGTGAGTTTGATTTTAAAAGCATCGCTGGTTTTAATTTTCAAGCATTTGCCTGGGATCATTCTAGGAGAAGGCCAGTTGAGAATCTGAGAAATGATAATATCTTCCTTAACTATTTCAATACATTTTTCACTGTGGTAGTGGCCCTCAAAGGATGTGAATTGATAGGAAGGGGAAAAGAAAACAAAATTGGAAGAGTAAAATGAAAAACAAAAATCAACAAAACCCTTCACAAACTTTAAGGCCACCTTCATGTAAAAAACCCCAAATTTTTTAGGTTTTCATTTAAATTTGCTGCCCTTGAGCTTTGGGTTTTTTTTTCAGAAGGAATTATTAAAACAAAAATCAAAGATCTGAGTTCAGTTTGGTGCTTCAACAGAAAAGAATAATTCCGTTTATCTTAAGTACAACGCTGTACATTCTCCTTTTAAATATTATTTATAATTAATAAATCATGTCAGGAGCTCTTATCTGTTATTTTAAACCAGCAGCGCTTTCAGGAAAAAAGATGTGGCTTTTACTTCACAGAAATTTCTTGTGATATTACAGGAAAACCTAAGGATGGAGATTTGTAGCATTTTCGAACACCACAGGCTGAAATAATCAAAACCCTCAACATTTTCTGGAGATATCCCAAGAACCTCAAAATTTTCTGGAGATACTCAGGTTCTTGGGGCTGTAGGAAGCCAATCTTTAGCTTTGCTAAGAAAAATCAGATATTAAAAAAATTAACTGTAAAAATTTTGCTGTTTTGTTATGAATTTTAAAGAGAGAGAGGCACCGCAGGATCAGAAAGTTCTGCATTACTTAAACATTTAACTTTGAAATTACAACTAAATCCCTGGGCTTGATTAATTTGGTTACAATAAAAGAAGTGTTGGGAACATTTCCTTTTGTTCAGGGTGCCTGCTGCTCCAATTTTTCAAAATGAAAAGCCTTTGTAGTGGGTGAGTTTTATTTACAATATCTGTGTGAGGAAAAATTCAGAACGTCAGCCCATAATTCAGTTTCAGGAGGAGGAGCTGGGAGAGAAATGGGGATCATGGAAAACAAACTTCTTGCTCTGTGCAAAAACTTGGCAGGAGTGGTACAAAAATTTCTGCTCAGGCAGAGGAGGACTTATCAAATCTATTACATTTAAAATGTTCTTTGAAAATTTGGCTCTAAAATGCACCTAAAAGTTGTGATATTGAAGAGCAACATTATGAAAATGCCTTTTTTTTTCTTTTTAACCCAAACCCTTTAAATAATTTCTGTAGGAAAAAAAAATCAAATTAAGTAGGTCTCCTTTTTTAAATTTAAGAAGGTAGAGTTCGTTTATACCTTGCTTTAGAGGAAGCACCTTGGGATTTCACAAAACTCCGAGCCTTTCATATGGAAAGAAGACAGCGCGAGACAGAAAATTGATTGTTCTCAGAAAAACATCAGGGCTGCAGCAAAGGCAATCAGGCTCCTTGCTTTTAATGACAATTCAGAAAAACAGGCTGAGGAGAGAAATGATGGAACACAACTGTGCCTCAGAATTAGCCAAAGCTCGGCAGGGACACAGGTGTGAGGCAGGGCAGGGACAGCAGGGACAGAGCAGGGACAGGGCAGGGACAGGGCAGGGACAGAGCAGGGACAGCAGGGAGAGAGCAGGGAGAGAGCAGGGACAGCAGGGACAGAGCAGGGCCAGGGCTGCAGCAGGATTCGGAGCCCCACAAACCCTGGCTTTGGGAGCACAGCGCCACAGGCCTGGCGTTCCAAGGCTCAGGAGCTCCTGACACACCAAGGCTGGGGCTGGGGCTGGCACAGGCACTGCTGTGGCTGTCAGGGCACTGTGGAACTGCCCAGGTTTGGAAAGGTGAACAGAGACAAAGGCCACTGCTCCCCAGGGGTGCAGAGCCAGTGCGGAGTGTCAGCAGTGCTGCATTTGCTCCAGCACAGAGAAACCACTGAGCTGAGGGACAGAGGGCAGAGGAGCCTATGGAGCTGATCCAGGGCTGGAATTATGCCCTGGAGCCAGGCTGGGAGAGCTGGGATTGTCCAGGCTGGAGAGGAGAAGGACACAGGGAGAGCTCCGAGCCCCTGGCAGGGCCTGAAGGGCTCCAGGAGAGCTGCAGAGGGACTGGGGACAAGGCCTGGAGGGACAGGACACAGGGAATGGCTTCCCAGATGGGATCTTGGGAATGCCCGCCTGGGAGGGTGAGTTTAGGAAGAGGAAAGGTGAACTAAAGTTTCCGTTTGCAAACTCATCAGAAGTTCAAATGTCTCCTCTTTTTTGGTCAGTCCTGAATCCAGGAGCTAAAACTATTCAGGCCACAGATTGCAGTGTGAATTTTCCACAGCAGCAGCAGCAACGTGCTGAGGGTGGGCAGCCCTGGGCTGGAATTCCCAGAGAAGCTGTGGCTGCCCCTGGATCCCTGGAGTGTCCCAGGCCAGGCTGGACAGGGCTTGGAGCAGCCTGGGACAGTCGGAGGTGTCCCTGCCATGGCAGGGGTGGCACTTCATTGATTTTAATGTTGGACTCTCCCAAACCTGCTGCTAAAAGGTACAACAAAGCACGAAGGCAAATGGTGAATTCCATCGGCAGGGAAAGGCCTGAGCATTACTGAGGACAGAAGATGTGGAGCCACGAACTGAACAATTAAAGGCTGGTTAAATTCCATCTGTTTAATGGAAGGGTTTCCTATGGAGGAAAATAGCATGTTATCATATAATTAAAGATAATGCACAAGGTCTGAGTGGGTGAGGCAGGGTCAGGAAGGTTGGGAAGAATTGGAATGTGGATTCCATCCAGAGAGCCCCTGCCTTTAAAAATAGATCCCATGGAGCAGCAGCAGTGGCTGCCATACCTATACAGCTGTGGGACTTCAGTGGGGGGGAAAAAGGGGACAAAATATTAGCTGAGATGCTGAGAATGAGAATGAAATGTTTTCTTGGATTTCCCTGCAGCATCCTGAGGTTTATCCACATGTACACATTAAAACTTGCAGGAAACAACCAGTACAACATGAACCTTACAGAAAAAACTACTTCCCCTGCCCTAGTTTTTCACGTAGAAAAGATGTTTTTTCGGAACCCAAACACAGACTTCGATAATTATTCCCCCAAAACATTTGGTTTTCCTTTACCAAATGGTGTAGGTTCCCATTTTAGAACAAATAAAAACATATGCGAAGGTCTATCCTGGAAGGGAAGAGTGACAACAAAACAGACCCAACCCCTCAATAAGGCAGAGGTATAAATAATCTCTCGCAGCCCTGTTTGTCTTTTAAATGGAAAAATCTTCCTTCTGAGGGTCAACCCCCCAAAAAACTAAGGGAAAACGGAAAGGGAAAAGAACTGCCTTCATTTTTTTTCTTCATTTTCAAAGACTTCATAAATGAGCCACTTAATTTGTCTGGGCTAACAAAGCACCTCCAAGAATTCTCTATTGATGCTGCTTGAAAACAGAGATTCTATATATTTTATATATATATATATATTATAATATATTATAAAGATTTGCAGAATGAGCCCTTTCCCAGCAGATCCTGTCTTGACTTAAAGAAGAAAATTAATTACAAACACTCAACAAACTTTGTACTTAAATCAGTTTTAACTAGGTGAGAAGAGCATCACTGGGCCACAGCATCCTAAAAACAGTGAGGGTTGCACTCCACAAATTCCCAGCTCCTAAAAGCCATCCAAATTCAGATTTGTGAATGAATGAGCTTATCCATGAATTCATCATTTACAGGCTGCACTTTGAAAAGCCTCAGCTCGACTTGGTGCCTCCAGAAGTTCAAAACTGAAGCTGCAGCCTCATTCTGGACCTCTGTGCTAAAGCAAAGAAAAGCAAATATGTAAATTCCCAGCGAATTCAAGTGGCCCATTAGGAGCTCAATTATATTCTGAAATGATGTCTTAATTGGTTTGCTCATAGATGAGCTGTACTGCTAACCAAAAATCTACTGCCATAATCAGCACTAAATTTCAGATATTGCCACACATTAAATTAACAGCAGATAATGAGTGGGAAAATTAGCTCTATTTCCATAACAGAAAAAAAAATGGTCCCGTATTACCTACAGAGTTAGTTTCAAAATAGGAAGAAATGATACATAAACAAAACTCTCCTGGATATCCTCACATTTATTTGGATCAGACCACGTAATAAATAATAATTTAATAAATAATACAAGCAGAGAAAAGAAATGGCACAAGACACATTGGATTTGTGCCTTCAATGTTTAATTTAAAGTCACATTTTAAAATTCTACAGGAATCTTCAAAAGGTTTACCAATGTTTTACCCTTTTTTCACCTAATTTTTGTCTTTTGGAGCATAAGCCCTATCCTCCATTACTCTCCAGATTTTAAGGTTCTCATCAGTACCACAGAAATATTTTAAGTGATCTGCAGGCCAAAAAAACCATGAGAAAAGAAAGATAAAGAAAAACAATAAATGCAGGGAAAAAGAGAAGCTAAGGAAGGACTCTTGCAACTAAATGGAGGAGAAGCAACTGAGCTCTTTCCATGCAGATTATTTTTCACTTTAGAATAAATAAACATTAAAAAAAGGTTAAAAGTTGGCAGGGCAGGCAGGCTCCCAAACTTCAGCTGCTGTTCAATTTTGGAGGTCAAAAACAAACCTATTACTTCTAGGCAAACACAGAATGTGCTTTATTGGAGTTACCTTTGCTGTGTGAAGGAAACGATTTCAGAGATCTTGCCTGTAAGTGATGGAATCTTCACCAGTGCTGCCTCCAGCCACCACCATCGTCAGCAAGGATCTGCAGAGCAAGAGCACGGGGAAAATCAGCCACGAGAGCTGCAACTTTTATTCTAAATTGGATTGATTTATTCACCAAAAAGGCACAATTGTGGAATTCATGGATTTAGGAGGTGCTGTTAAAATAAACAGGCAAGCACCACAGCCACTGCATGGGAAGGGTTTTATCTGCTGGAGGAATGTAATCATTACTCCTCACTAGTGTATTTAAAAATACACCCAACTTGGGGAATTCACTGTTACACCAAAATAACAACAGCGAGGACCCCGTGAGCTGAAATCTGAATTAAATAAAATTACAAATTAGGATTGAAATGTGACATATTATAAGCACTAATAGATTATGGAAATTTAAGCCGCCTCCCTAGACTGGGAAATGAAAGGTAACTTTAAGACAAGGTCACTAGAAACGCCAGTTACGCTTTTAAAAAATAAAATTATTCAACAGTAGAACCACACAGCATCATTGGTTAGTGCTGCTCTCATATCTCAGCACTGTAGCTGTGGAAAGATGCACAGAAAAAAATTAAATCAAAACTCATCAGGTCTGAAAGTTTTTCTCTTGTAAACAATTCTCCCTTTTCCTCAGTCAATTCCACTTGGTTTAGACTTTCTCAGACAATGGAGGAATCCAACTCTGAGCAGAGGAAACGCCCCTGGCTTCCATCACCTGAGAATGAACAATTTTCAGTCCAACTTCTCCCACAAAACACCAAGTTCTGGAATATCCACATGGACCCTCTGCTCTTTGAGCTTCCAAAAATGTAAAATCCTTGCTGAGGAAATAACCCCCATTAGTGTCTGAAACAAAACTGCCCAAACCACAGCAGTTACATTCCCTCTCTTTTCTCACAAAAACCTGACTGCAATTGGCTGTGCCCTGCACCTCCAGGCCTGCCCAGCTGAGAATTTATGATCAGCATGGGGAAAACCTTCCAGACTCAAAAGGAGCAGGAAAAGCCCTAAAAAGATGATGATCAGCATGGGGAAAACCTTCCGGACACAAAAGGAGCAGGAAAAGCCCTAGAAAGCTGATGATCAGCATGGGGAAAACCTTCCAGACTCAGGAGGAGGAAAAGCCCTAAAAAGCTGATGATCAGCATGGGGAAAACCTTCTGGACACAAAAGGAGGAGGAAAAGCCCTAAAAAGCTGATGATCAGCATGGGGAAAACCTTCTGGACACAAAAGGAGCAGGAAAAGCCCTAGAAAGCTGATGATCAGCATGGGGAAAACCTTCCAGACTCAGGAGGAGGAAAAGCCCTAAAAAGCTGATGATCAGCATGGGGAAAACCTTCTGGACACAAAAGGAGGAGGAAAAGCCCTAAAAAGCTGATGATCAGTGTGGGGAAAACCTTCTGGACACAAAAGGAGCAGGAAAAGCCCTAAAAAGCTGATGTGCACTCGGGAGCGCCGCTGCCCCAGCAGATTGGGGTGAATTTCCAGATATGGTTCAAGGCAGGGTTGAGGGGCAGGAGAGGAACAGAAAAAAGTGTTTTTTTCATAGCTGAAGGCTCGAGGCACTCCTGGAAGGCCCAGAAGTTTCTGTGAAACAAAAGGGGAAGAAGAAGAGCTGGCGATGAGCTCAACATCACCAAACACCAAATGTTGGTGCACTGAGGTCCAGGGAACACCTGGAGGTGGCTCTGGGCTGGTGACAAGTTGGGGATCAGCCACAGCTTGGACCCCATGACCTGGGAGGGCTTTCCCAACCCCAAAAGCACCAAACCCAAACCGATCACCTTTAAACCACACCTCGTGCAGCCAAAACCTACAATTCCTTAGGATCAAGGAGGTGTTAAGGTTGGAAAAAGCCTTTGGGATCATCAGGTTCAACCAGCAGCACTTTTGGACAGCTCTGGTGGCTTTGGGGTCCTTCATTTGGGCTCTGAGCCAACCCAGGAAAGTCCACAGAATAAACTGGAATGGAAGCCAAGGCAGGATCAGATTTCTTTCATGAGTTCAAGGCAGAATTTGGATCAGTGGCTCCAAAGAGGAAAGCTCACCTGCTGAAAACTGGAAGATGGACTGAGAATTGCAGGGAAAAACAGCATTTAAAAGGAAAATACAAAATGTGGAGCAACTCTGGGATGGGAATGTAACATTTCATTGTGCCATTTGAAGCAGCTTTTGTTTGGAGCCTCCTGAGTGGGTCAGAGTCTGTGACTTGTCTTCCCGAAAAGTGACTTTGTTCCCATAATTTGGTGTTGAGGTTTTCTATCAACTGTGCTTTGAAATTCCCATTCAGTTTTAATCTCCCCAGATTTTTTAAGAGCCATGAGAAGATCTGTATTTTATTTTTCTGCCTGCCTAGTAAATCATTCTCACGTTGCCTTTTGTGTTAATAGACGATATTTGCTATTTTCTCTGTGAACTGCACAACCACAACCCAGATATTTAAACTCTGCTCCCACTGCAGATGTTATTTCTGATCGGATTTAATCATCACTCTCCAACAGAACAACTGCAATAATTGTAAGGGTGTCATTAATTTTGTTCTCAAAACCTCTAAGCCTTCTCCAAGGGCTTGGAGCATCGCAGCACTGGGAAGAAGTTTCTTCTGTGTTTAACCACATCTTTCAAGGGAATCTGATTAATTTCTTGGGACCTGTTAATTTTGCTGAATGGCACCCCAAATGTTTCATTTTTTCTTCATATGATTTTATGATCATCACCCTAAAAACCAGGAGGAGTCACTACGATCTCACTTTCAATTAATGGGAATTTATCAATGAGATTAAAATGTTTTCTGTTCAAAAACACAAGATTTTATTTACAGGGTCTGATTCCTGTAAGACATTTGATAGAGACACAAATAAAGACAGAGTTCCACAGAATTCCAGGATGGTTTGGGTTGGAAGGGACCTTAATCCCTTCCACAATCCCAGGTTGCTCCAAGCCCCACCCAAGATATCCTCACGGACCCTGAACACCCTGGAGTGCCTGGAATTCCTTTGTGCTGCTCTCCAGGTGCTCCCCATTCTTCTTTTGACATTTTTCTATTTTTCTCTTCTTCCCCAGCACCTTATTTTGAATGTTGTTCCTCTAAATATCCCAGAGTACGAAGAGTTGGTTCTACAGGATTCTGCATCCTAGTCTGGTGCCAACCCACCAAACATATGTCTCTGCTCAAATGGAAGAATCTGTTTTGATTTCTCTTTTCTTAAAAAAATTTCATCCTGGACTGGGGACAAAACATTTCTTTAGCTACAAACCAACGTTTAGTATCTTCTGAGATACAAAACTTCTTATAAATTGTTGTTATTTATTCCCATGCAGCAACTTTGAAGAAGCTGAACTGTCTGAACACGCGACAGTAATTATTAAATGTTCAAAAATTCATTACTATATCCAAAGTAATTTGGAAATTCCTGGCTGGAAGGGTGAGGAGGGGCTGGGATGGAATTCCCAGAGAAGCTGTGGCTGCCCCTGGATCCCAAGGCCAGGCTGGACAGGGTTTGGAGCAGCCTGGGACAGTGGGAGGTTTCCCTGCCATGGCAGGGGTGGCACTGGATGAGCTTTAGAGTCCTTTCCAACGCAAACAATTCCAGAATTCCATGATGATTCTCCAAGCTCGCGGATGAAAAACATGCCTGAGCCTCCTCAAGATGTTCAGGAATGACAAGAAACCTCTGAGCTCAGACAGGTGCAGAACTCCCCTGATTTCCTGTCAGGTGAGGGAATATTTGGGATGCACCACCACAGCAACACTCCAAAGCCTCTGCACTCTCCATCAGCTTTGCCTCTGGGAGGTGTTTTTGTTGTTTGGGAGAAAAATCCCTTCCAGTCACACGAAGATTATTCCACAGCAAGAGAAACGCACAGAGGAAACAGCAGAAATTTTCGATGCATAACACAGTATCTGCACACAGAGTTAGGAAAATATCTCCTGATTTTTTTTTTTTTTTTGTGGCAAATGTTAAGAACCGGCAGATTGGAAAACCACGGAGGGATTTTTGTTTGTATTTTCACACCTGAGGGGCACAGGCCCTGCACAAAGCATCCTCAGCAGGGCTGGATTTCCCTCGGAGCTCACCATGATTCAGCTCAGCTCCAAAGGCCACCCCTGGAAAAGAACGAGGAGGAAAACACGTGTGTTCTCCCTGTCTGCGTTCCACAATATCGCTGGAAAGGCTGCCTCGATCTTTCTCTGAAATTAATCGTTTTAAGCGAGAAATAAATAAAGCAGGTCGGGCTGTTTTTGTCAGAGATGAGCGAGCAAGGCCTAATGAGATCACATGACAGATGAGTCTACTCCGAGGCTGTCCTGAGGAAGAATTCTGCTTTTAGCTGTTATTTACCATCTTATTGGCACCAACAGGACGGAATTTTCTAATTTCCGCCAGAAAACAAAAAGATATTTTAACTAGAAGTGGGAAGGCCTCGCTGGTTTTTCTCATTGAATGGTTTTTGGGGTGGCTGTGGTGTGGGGCACTGCTTTTGTAGCTGATATTTTGTCTCTATATATTCATATTTCGGTCTGAAGCATATATGATATATAAGTAGAATGTAGATACATATATAAAATAAACAAATGTGTTTTCTCTGCATATACACACAACAGATATCTTATCTTTTACCACAGGCAAAATCCCAATGCTATCAAAATTTCCGAGAAGCAAAATATTTCTGGAAGAAATAAATTCCCCAGCCCTCAATGAGGCCCAAACTACATTAGAAACAAATCCCATTTATCTTCCAAACACGAATATCTCCGTTTTCTTCCTTTCTGGATTACTCCTAAATACTTCTTTAGGAGCTCTTTAAAGCTGAGGAGAGGAACAGAGCACAGAGGATGCTCCGTGGGTGGGAATGGTCACCTGGAGGAGGATCCAGGGAGAGCTGCAGAGGGGCTGGGGACAAGGGATGGAGGGACAGGACACAGGGAATGGCTGCAGACTGGGTTAGATGGGATTTTGGGAAGGAATTCCATGGACTGAGGTGACTTCCAGCCCAGAAATGCAGCGAAGGGGAGAATCCCTCATTGATGGGAACTGAGCAGGGAAAAGTGAGCTCAGAGCCACGCTGAGAAAATTCTCATCGGCGGCAAAGTGGGTCAGAGGAGTGAGTAGTTTACTAAATATAAACTTTCTTTGTAGTCAGCCAAGCGCTGTCGGAGTAATGAGATTTACTCATATTGCACCCAAGTGCTCTCTGCATTCAGACTCATTAAAATAACCACCGAGTGACCACTCACGGCCCTCACCTCTCAGGTGATGCATCAGCAAATCCAAACCACCTCAAAGAAAGAAATTTTATAATTTCTGTATCTAAAATTTCTATATATAATTTCTATATCTTTTCTAATTTCTATATTTATAAAGATATTCCTTAATATCTATATCTAAATAGCTATCCATCTCAAAGAAAGGAGGATTTTGATCTTTCATAATTTCTATATCTAGAATTCCTATATCTAATTTCTATATATTTTATAATTTCTATATCTATCTTTTATAATTTGTATATCTATGAAGATATTCTATAATATCTACGTCTAAATATCTATCCATCTCAAAAGAAAGGAGGATTTTTAAATTTTACAATTTCTATATCTAAAATTTCTACATATAATTTCTGTATCTTTTATAATTTCTGTATCTATCTTTTATAATTTCTATATATATATTCTATAATATCTATACCTAAATATCTATTCATCTCACAAGGAAAGAGGATTCTGATCTTTTATAATGTCTAGATCTAAAATTTCTATATATAATTTCAATATTTTTATAATTTCTATATCTATATTCTATAATACCTATATATAAATATCTATATCTAAGTATCTATCCATTCCAAAAGAAAAGAGGACTTTGATCTTTTCTAATTTCTGTATCTAAAGCCCTTTGCATCTCCACCATTCAGGCAAGCATCTCCTGCACACCAAACTGAATTCACTTCCCAAGGCCTCTCAGGTGATGCACCACCAAATCCAAACCATCTCAAAGAAAGGAGAATTTTCATATTTTCTAATTTCTCTATATAAAATTTCTATATATAATTTCTATATATTTTATAATTTCTACATCTTCATTCTATAATATCTATATGTAAATATCTATCCATCTCAAAAAAGGAGGATTTTGATCTTTTCTAATTTCTAGATCTAAAATTTCTATATATAATGTCTATAACTTTTATAATTTCTATATCTGAAAGAAGCCCTTTGCATTTCCTCTGCCATTCAGGCAAACACCTCCTGCACCACAAATGGAATTCACTTCCCAAGGCCTCTCAGGAGATGCATCACCAAATCCAAACCATCTCAAAAAGAGGAAGCTTTTGATATTTTATAATTTCTATATCTAAAATTTCTATATATCATTTCTATACCTTTTATAATTTCTATATCTATAAAGTTATTCTATAATATCTAAATATCTATCCATCTCAAAAGAGGATTTTGATATTTTCTAATTTCTAGATCTAAAGCCCTTTGCATCTCCACCATTCAGGCAAACATCTCCTGCACCCCAAACAGAATTGACTTCCCAAGGCCTCTCAGGTGAGGCATCACCAAACCCAAACCATCTCAAAGAAAGGAGGATTTTGATCTTTTACAATTTCTATATCTAAAATTTCTATATATAATTTCTATATTTTTTATAATTTCTGTATCTATAAAGATATTCTATAATATCTATATCGAAATATCTATCCATCTCAAAAGAAACGACAATTTTGATCTTTTACAATTTCTGTATCTAAAAGAAGCCCTTTGCATCTGCACCATCTCCCGCACCCCAAATGGAATTCACTTCCCAAGGCCTCTCAGGTGATGCATCACCAAATCCAAACCATCTCAGAAAAAGGAAGATTTTGATCTTTTCTAATTTCTAGATCTGAAAGAAGCCCTTTGCCTCTCCTCTGCCGTTCAGGCAAACACCTCCTGCACCCCAAAGGGAATTCCCTTCCCAAGGCCTCTCAGGTGATGCATCACCAAATCCAAACCATCCCAGAAAAAGGAGGATTTTGATCTTCTCTAATTTCTAGATCTAAAGCCTGTCCTCTGCCATTCAGGCAAACACCTCCTGCACCCCAAAGGGAATTCCCTTCCCCAGGCCTCTCAGGAGATGCATCACCAAATCCAAACCATCTCAGAAAAAGGAGGATTTTGATATTTTCTAATTTCTAGATCTAAAGCCCTTTGCCTCTCCTCCGCCATTCAGGCAAACATCTCCTGCACCCCAAACAGAATTCACTTCCCAAGGCCTCTCAGGTGATGCACCACCAAATCCAAACCATCTCAGAAAAAGGAGGATCTTGATCTTTTCTAATTTCTTTATCTAACAGAAGCCCTTTGCCTCTCCTCCGCCATTCAGGCAAACACCTCCTGCACCCCAAAGGGAATTCCCTTCCCAAGGCCTCTCAGGTGATGCATCACCAAATCCAAACCATCTCAGAAAAAGGAGGATTTTGATATTTTCTAATTTCTAGATCTAAAGCCCTTTGCCTCTCCTCTGCCATTCAGGCAAACGCCTCCTGCACCCCAAAGGGAATTCCCTTCCCCAGGCACGCGGAGGTGGCACAGCCTCACTCTGCTCCAGCAAACGGCGGTGGCACAGCGAGTCTCAGTGACCTCCTCCCATCCCCGCCACGGCGGTGACACACTTGGAAAGGAAACCCAAAATTCCCGTCAGCTGTCACCCTGCGAAGAGCCAGGCTTCTCCCAAAAACGTGCAAAGCGGGAAAAATGAATGGAAGGGGTGACAGCACTCCCCGCGCTGTTTGTTTTTCTGCGCTGGGGAGAGAAAAGAGAATAATATTTTTCTAGCCACGCGAGTCTCGCTGTGTTTATAACAGGATGTTCTTCCTCTGCTGTTTGGATGGTTCCAAAAATATTCCCCTCTGGTTTGTGGCAGTGGCTGTCACCCTGACAGCGTTCGCTGCCTCCGGGGCAGGCTGTGTCTGTAACAAATCTGCACAGGGAACCGACGCCGCGCTCCCGTTTTTCTAAACAGAGAGCTGACAACTCGAGGAGCTGATTTGGAGAATTGTGGATACGAAGCTTTAATTTCTGAATGGTTATTTTCTAGCAATGCTCACTTAAATATATTTAAAAGCTGCAAGTTGGGCTAGAAGTTCTATTTTTGGGGGGTTTTGAGACGACTGCACGCTGACATTTACTATTATGAAATAATTAATGTTCCTGTGCTTTCAAACACTGAGTACCACAAGTGATGCCACCAAATCCAAACCTGAAAAGAGGACACTTCACCGCAGACAAAACACTAACATATCTTCAGAGATTTCCTTTCAAAAAGGAAAAAAAAATGGCACAGGGTTGAGCCTCGGTTGTTTGAAGAAAGATTCTTCCCCTCCAAAATGAAATTAGAAACATTCAGAAGCCCAAAATGTTGTAAATTTATGAATGTATCAATCTGTGGTTACACAGCCAAAGGGAAAAATGCATCTCTTCAGATACATCTCTTGGTTTATTTTCTGGCTTCTTCAAAGGACAGAAAAGGCAATCAAACACAACAGAAAAATTGTATTAATTGGCTGATCTTATGACAATTTCCATTCACCAGTATTTTCCTGTTCTTTTCACTGAATGATAATCACTCAGCACATAAGGCACAGTTTCACAGAACGTTTCAAGCACTTCCTGCCTGGTTTTGGGCACTGCCATGGCTGGGGCTGTCCTGATCCCACTTTCCAGGATATTTTAATTTATTTAACTGCTATCAATGTTTAAACAATCAATCTTCATGTGATAGTGAGCGAAGCTGTATGGCCATTTCCATGTAATCACAAATATCTTATTTATCTTTAAGGAAAGAAACCTGAAAGTAAGTCTAGGGAAAGTATTTCTCTGACATGTGAGTGTAATAGTTAACAGGTTTCAGGGGGGTCTTTTCTGCATTTTAATTCCAATATTCAACTAAGAACTGTGTCTCATTTCCCAGACCAAGAAGTATTTTTTGGTCTGTATTTTAACACCTGCAGTTTTACCAAGGATTTCTCTTTTGATGGAACTCCTGGAAACAAATTAATTCATAACTGCCTCCAAATCCCACAAGATTTAACAGAGGAATAATTCTTTATACAGCAGTGCATGTTCACCATCACACTGAAATCTAGTAAAAGATTTTATGTAAGATTAAAATGTTTTTAATCTGTGTTTCCCCCTTTTCCAGGCCTACATTCACATATACCTATTACTCCACCAGCTTTCCCTTCATCCTCATTCCATAAGGAACATCCTCTGCATATTCAGGCTTGAAAAATGGCTCATATTTAATATTTTCCCCTTCTCCATTAACATAAGATTTATAGCAGTGCCATAATTACAATGCTTTTAAAACAAGCCCGTACACAAATATCAAATTCTGATTGATTGGAACCAGGAACAAGGAATATCATCTTCCAAAACTTCATTCCTTCCTTTGGCCAAACTTGGAGGAGCTGATGATTTAGGAGCATCCACAAATGACATCAGGAGCACTTTAGTTACGCCAATCTAATTTAATAAAAAATACCTTGAGAGATGATTGTGTTACTAACAGAAAGGAATTTATCTCCCTTTCCAGCTGCGTGTGCAGCTCATACAGATCAGCCCCTGCAAATCACTCCTGGAAACTCCAGAATACTCCTTAAATGTAATAATGGACCTTTTCTTAATAGCAAATTTATTTGAAGCCGTGCCTGTATTCCTGCCTTGGTGAAATAGAAGATAAAATTCCATTTCCTCACGGCTCACTGTGCTGCCTTTTGGAAAGGCAGGGGCTTTGGGCACATTATAGAAAAAGTATTAGTAGGTTTTGCCCCTCTTTATTTTTTATTAAATAAGGAAAAACACAATTCTGGGTGGATTTGGTAATTTTTTTCTTGGCTACCTGTGCTTTCCAAGGCTCAGGATTGCCCCTGGATTCCCTGGGCAAGGCACGAGCTCTGCCTTCACTCTGCCATCCATTCCTTCTGATATCCCTGCCCTTATCAGCTTTGTCTCCATCATTACTCTCCCCATCTTATCTTCACCAAAAGGAAAACCTTCCAGGAGAAGTGCCTTGCTCCTGGAGAGGCCCCACAATCACCCCAGACATCTCCACAGCAGATAAAAGCACAATTCCCTCCCTGCCTGGCCGAAACGAGCTTTGGAAGTTTTTTTGTCAAGAAAATGACCTTGTTAATTTTAATTTTTCCAGATATTTCCCGGAAGAGCTGCTAGTTTCTGTCCCCAGGAGGAACCACCAGGGCTGGGCTTCACTCCCTCGGGATCTCCATGGATCAGAGGTGCAAATAGCCCAAAAAAGGGAAATTTGGAGTGTCTGCATTGCCATAAAACCTCTTGGGGAGCAAGGAGGAGTTGGAGCCCAAGGATAAAATTGTGGTTTAAATGGAAAAGTTTCCTAGAAGTTCTTGGTGTTTTAAAAGATCCTTTAGTTGCTGATGGTTGTGTGGGATAGGGAGAAGACTGAAATGCACATGTGGGAAAAAGAAAAATGCAAAGGTCCCAATAAAACCAACAACTCCCCCCAAAAACTGAACCTACAGGAGGAGATTTTGGAGAACCCATCTAAATCACCTTCCCCCCTCCCAATAAAAACACAAAAATCTGCTTTATCTGCACCATTTCTTTAGCCCACAGAGGCACCACCACAAAAAGAGAGCAAACCTTCATGTGGAGAGGGAATGAAGGGGCAAGAGGAAGTGGGCAGAACTCTCTCCAACCAGTCTGGCTGCTGGAAAAAAAGGTAAATTATCCTTTTCTTGGTGGTGTTGCCAATTTAACTCACCAGTTTAACCACCAAAGCAATTTTGACCTGCAAGAATTTTATGCCATTGGAGATAATATTAGAAGTTTTCAAGGAAAGACATCCAAAGCTTTCAAAAGCTTAGCTAAGGAGTATCCATGTTAAAATAATGATATTGTTCAAAACATTCAGCTATTTAAGTAGTTTAAAAGTTTCAATTTGGGTGGTTTCTTTACTACCCAGTCCATAAATAGACACAGAATGATCCTAATCTCAAATTAAATAGTCCACATCACTAAAATTGCCTTCTAGGTCCTTCTCATGGTAAATAAAGCAACAGCATACACAGGCATTAAAAAACAACAAAAACAGCAAAACACTCCTATAAAAGCTTTATTTCTTCCCATCTGCCTCTCTTCACCCCAACCCACTTCACCCCAGTTTTGACTCTCATTTTTTTATCTAAAACTAAATCCTGAACCAGCCCAATATCTCCGTTCCTACAAAGTCCCACTGAAGTCAGTGTAAGAAATTCTTTACTACAAAAAGAATTCTTCACTATAAATAGAATTCTTTACTGTGGAGAATAGTAGGATTCTTTACTATGGGAAATAAATCCTTCCCTGGGAGGGTGGTGAGGCCCTGGAATGGAATTCCCAGAGTAGCTGTGGTTCCCCTGGATCCCTGGCAGTGCCCAAGGCCAGGCTGGACAGGGCTTGGAGCAGCCTGGGATCATGGAAGGTGTCCATGGAAAAGGGTGGAAACACAAAAACCAACCCAAAAACCAACCAACCAACCAAAAAAAAAAACCCAAACAAAACAAAGCAAAACCCAAAACCCACACCCCCCTTAAAAAAAAAGAAAGAAAGAAAGAAAAAGAAGAGCCTTTGTCCCAAACAAATTTTTCCTTGCTTTCTTTGGAAGAGCCATCCAAAAAGCCACGAGTGTTGCTGAATGCTCTTCCATGACATGTAACCTTAATCTCCTTTTTCTCCATTTCACTCTTTACTCCCAGCATTAATTCCCTGCTCCAGCCCAAGCATTTCCCTGTTATCTCCCCTTATTTACAATTTCAGATCCACGGAGGCTAAGCCTTGTCCTGCTCATTCCCTTCCCCTCCTCTTCCCATGCCATTATTCCTTAAGAGCAGACAAAGGCACATTCGGGTGGCTCTGATAAATAAGGCAAAGCAGCATTTGGGGCTGGAGTAGGAATCCTAAATCAATCCTAAATCATGTGGCTGGAATCCCTCAGAGTGAGTGTCCATGCAGACGTGGCTGTAAGTCACAGAGCAGCTCCATCCCTTGCAGGGCATTGCAGCAAGGTCCTAAAATGGGATATTGTGATCACTCTGTGAGCTGTGAGCTCTGCTGCTAAAATTGTAACAAAAGAGGTGTTTGTTTCCTGAAATCTCTGATTTTGGGAACCTGAGTGCAAGTAGGAATACACATGAAATAACCCAACATGAAAATACACCCTGAGTGTCGGCAAGACAAAAATCTCACACCAGAAGCCTCTTTACAAAAAGTCTAAAATGTTTTTGCTGAGCAAAGTTAATATGGAATGACGGGGTTTTGTAGGAAATCAACCTAGGTAAATGGTTATGTGTTTGCAGGTAATCCTGGCCATTCAAAACCAGCGTGATGCCAACAAATCCAATGGTTAGGTGAAGAAATAAAAAATCAGCACAGAGTCAATGTAACCTCAGGATGGACCAGAAACCGATTGCAGATTTCTGGTTTTTCCCACTCAGCTCCTGTTCCTGCCCTGTGTTTGCAGGTAATCCTGGCCATTCAAAACCAGCGTGATGCCAACAAATCCAATGGTTAGGTGAAGAAAAAAAAATCAGCACAGAGTCAATGTAACTTCAGGATGGATTTGAAGATTTCTGGTTTTTCACACTCAGCTCCTGTTCCTGCCCTGCACCTCACCCTTCCCCAGCACTGACACACCACGAGCTGAGCCTCACACACATTTCTTGCCGTACTAATTACAATCTGAATTAACTTCTGCTAATAAACCAAGGCCACAAGGCAGGACAGAGGAGGAGTCCTGTAAAACCTGGAGTGGTCACAGGCCAGAGCGAGCCCACAGGCTGACCTGGGCCAGGACTCCTGACCTAGAGCCTCCCGTCTCCTTTATTCCATGGGAAATCTGCATTTCTGCAGGCTGGGATCACAGAATGGACAGGCTGAAAGGAGCTCTGCAGGGCTCCAACCCAACCTCTCATTCCAGCCTGATCAGGATGCTCAGTCCAGTCTCACATTTTACCTTTCCAATGCCCAACAACCTCCCTGGAGATTGAATTTCCCTTCCATCCAGCTGGGATCTCCTTTTCCCAAGCTGTGTCCAATGCCAGGCCAAGTCTGCCTCTGCCTTTTCCATACCCTCCAGGAGGAAATGCACTTTTGTATTGTCCCTGCCTGGATGACAACCAACCCTGAGTATCAGCAAAGCCACATCTCTATTTCACATTTGTCCTTCTGATAGAAAATGGGCCCCATTTCCCATGGAAATGAAACATAAACATGCAGAAAGACTGTCCACAAGGTGAATGGGGGAAGTTTAATAAATCTCCTTAAATCCAATCAACAGCTCCATTTAGACATTTCAACCACTGCTCAGAGCAACTCCACCTTTGCATGCAAACAATTTTCACTCAAACTGCCAGCTCAGCAGGGGAAGATTTAAATCTGGATTTTCTTGTCCCATAACTTTTCATTTCTTGGTTGTCAAGGCCTGAGATATTCTGAATTCTGCGTACTGTAGGAGCAAGAGATACTGCCAACAAATCTTAATACCTCAGCAAGATTTTCTTTTTTTCTTTTGAAACACAAGGAAATATTTTTCAAAGCGAGTTGGGTCCTTTTAGGCAGCCGAGGTCACAGTGTCAGTTTGGTGTTGAGTCACTGCTTTTTGTTAGGAAAAGGCACAGATTCCATGCATTCCTTAGGAATTCTAGCACTTACTGTAAATAATGCTATCATTTAATCATCACAATCTTTGGTTTTAATATGGTTAGAAGGTAAAGCTGCTTCCTGGGTTAACTTCATGCTGCCCCTTTTCTGCAATTTGTTTTTAAAAGCTTTGATGAGATGGATAATTCTTCGAGTATTCTCTACAGCTTAACAGGTTTCTAATATAAGATTCTATCACAAAGCTTCACTGAATTACTCCACGAGAATGGCACTTTTCTTTGCTGAATGGGAATTCCCCATGGAAAACAACCGAGTTTAAAATAGCTCCAAGCTGGAAATCTCTCATTTGTCTCCCTGGGTGCTCTCACCTGCCTCCTTCCACATCCCCAGCGTGCACTGAACCCACTCCAGGCTCCCTGAATCCCTGAATTCCTCCCCCAGGCTTCTTTCCCAGCCTTTCCCATCAGTATTTCCTCAGTGCCTCCAGGACAGAGTGGGTTGTGGTTTCCCTGGATCCCTGGCAGTGTCCCAGGCCAGCTCGGATGGGGTTTGGAGCTCCCTGGGATAGTGGAAGGTGTCAGATCCAAAGCCCAACAACCCGAGACAGATTACTGTTCATCTTAAAAAAGAGAAGCCTTATTAATTTATTTTTATGACTTTTCCCCCCTTTCAGCTCCCCAGCCCCAAACTGATCTCTCCTCTCCTGCTCACAGTTCCTTGGGCTCCTGAAACTTCTCCATCTCCCAAATTAAATCACATTCATCTTCACCTCCGCATTCTGCCCATTCTCCTCCTCATCCCTTATTTTCTTATTTTATGTCAGTAAGATTCTCCTAAACTAAAAGTACAACTCCCTCATTTTAAAATGGTGATAATTCCTCGCACGAGGAACCTCCTGCACTTCACTTCTCCTGTCCAAACTGATTTGATCTTCTGCCTTTCATCTCCTCTCCACTCACCCAGCTGTGCCACAGGTGGGGAAGCTGAGCTGAGCTCCATCTCCACTCCTGCACAGACATTATTTATTTCCTTCCATGAATTGTGGGAAAGCTTGGATCAAACAGGGCTCTCACTAAAACTGCAGACAAGGAGCTGAGGAATAAACAGGGCGCGATTTTAAATCTAGAATTTTCAATTAAGTGTTAAAAATTTTAAACTCAGAATATTTGTGTGGCAAAACCTTTCCTAGGCAAAGGTTCACTCAAAGCAAGATTTGATATGGAGTCACAAAGTTCAACCTAAATTTTAAAATCTGGACTATTTCCTCAGATAAATTCCAACAGCCTTTGAGGAAGAGAAAAAAAAACCCAACCCAAAACACCACAGAGAAAAGTCAACACAAAGTTTAGATCCCACAGGGACTATTTTAAACGTAATATTTCCAAGATTCCTCTTTTTGAGGATTTCTTTGCTTAAGAAGTCACAAACTGCTGCTGCATTTGGGAAAAGAAACTCCACTTTCATGCAGGCTCAAAATCAATGTGAAGAGCAAACACTCAGGTAAGGTCTGGTGCACACATAAATTAGAGTCCACAAAATATAAAGATGACAAATTATTTGCTACAACTTTTAGGGTAATTATGTGGACTGATAATTGTATTATTTACTATTTTCACTGATGATATATATTAGGGTTGTTTAAAATATGTAAATATGTAGGTTGTTTACTTGTGCTTGAACTTGTAGATGAGAAAGCAGAGTAATGGAAATAAAGACAATATGTATTTAAGGGTATTACCTGGTGTATCAAAAAATAGGTAAAAATGTAACTGGAATGTTGAAAAAATTGCAAGGTGTGCTCAATGTCAAGGCTTGGGCACAAAGTGAGTACAGAACATCCAATAAATGAGGAAAAAGTTACAAATAGGCAGGAAAAAAGATTATCTAGCAGAGATATTGAGTTGAGAGTGGAAACACAAGTGAGTTGCAAGTCTAGACAAAGTAACTATTCAGAATATTTATAAAAGGTTCAGAGACTCAAGGCAGATTGTCTATAGGTATCTTAAAAATGGGCTTTTCATGAGAAGAAACTGCAGCACCAAAGTGACCACAGCAGTTCCACAAAAGGCTGTAAGGATAAGCAGGGCAGGAAAGGACACACCAGGAAAAGGCAAACATTCCCCAAATGCAGAGCGTGGAGCAGTTAAAAAACTGCTGAAAATTCGGAATTGCTCCTTGGAAGAACTGAGGAAATTTCAAACCATGAGCTCCAGGGAAAGAATCACTCCTGAAGGACTGGGAGCTTCTTTCAAGAGAACTTCAAGAGATGCAAAGAGCAAATTCTGCTGCCTTTCCACCGCTGCTCCCGAGGAGTCCCATCCTCGAGGCACACTCCGTGACAATGACAGCTGGGGACACCCAAAATGGCACAGCAGAGCCCCAGGAACGGCACAGGGATGGGATGGGATGGGATGGGATGGGATGGGATGGGATGGGATGGGATGGGATGGGATGGGATGGGATGGGATGGGATGGGATGGATTGGACACCGTGGAGGTCATTCCAGCGGGAAGGGAAGCCTCAGGTGACACAAAGGAACGCGGGGGCTGCAGTGCCACCCGGAGCGATGGATTCCGGGGTTGGGATCAGAGATGTCAGGGGAGCAGAGAGACTTCCAGAGTGGATAAATAAAGAAATAAATGCTAGCTCTGAGCAGGCTGAGGAGCTGGGGCTTCACAACATCCGACTGGGCACCGAGGGAAGCGATCTGGGAGCGGCACCGCCAGCACAGACACTGCAGCACCTAACTCATCAACACTCCCGTGGCTCAGCACCAGAGCTGCCTTCTCCTGCACAGAGCTATCGCAGAATTCCTCAGCTGGAGAGATCAAGAATCTGCAGTTGTTCAGAAAAATATGAAGACTTGCACAAAAATAAAAATCAAGGCTAATAATAGCAAGAATCAGCAACTATTCCTTATTTGCTGGAGGGTTTCTAAGGAGTTGGGAAGGATCTCCTATCAGGAATCTCACAGGGCATCATTTACTCAGAGAGGGAAATACAAAGAGAGGGAGAAGCCCAATCTATGACTTGATTTAAACTGGGCTTCATTTAAATGCAACCTCTCACACCTGCAAACATCACAACTGACTAATTTATATCAGTGTATTCAGAACCCAACACCAAAAATGATGTACTAGAGGGAATTATCTTGTGTCTGAAGCTTATTCAATTACAGAATTCAAGAATTAATCTAAAAATGCTTCAAGAATTCTTGACTTTAGTCAATGAAAAATTTAATGAATTAACACATGGATTTCTTCTAAGAAAATATTTGAAATTTGGCAATCAATTTGTGACTGGCAAAACGTTCTTTCCATTCTGCAGGAATAGTTTACAAAAGCTACTTAGAAACTGTGTGAGTTTTCAGGACACTACCCTGGACCTTCTCTGTTCTGCACCACCACACCTTCAATTCCATGAGCACAATATTCTGTTTAACTTTCTCATGTTCAGTCTGCAATACAAAAGTTGGAAGTAAAAGCTTTGGGTTTGTTTCTTCGCTTTGTGTGTTTATATGTTTTTTTTTTAAAGTACGGACAAAGCCATCAGACCATATTTAAATATCCAATATTTTTCCATAAAATCAGAGAATCATTCAGGTTGGAAAAGACCTTTAAGATCAAGTCTAACTTTTCCACAGCACTGCCACCACTGCCCCATGCCCCCCAGTGCAGGTGGATTTAAAATCCCTCTAGGATGGGGATTCCACCCCAGCCCTGGGCAGCCCCTTCCATGAAGGAATTTCCCTCAATATCCAACCCAAAGCTCCTCTGGTACAGCTTGAGGTTGTTCCCTCTTGGTCTGTCACTTGTTCTTCGGGAGAAAAGACCAACCACCACCTTTGATGAGATTTTCCAACATTCCCTAATGTTGCCACTCTTCAAATGTGAGGAATTAATCATCATATGGGAGGAATTAAGGGCACATTGATTATCAACACCAAACATTGATTCACATCTATAAAAATGAAAATGTTTATGCAGATTTATCATATACCATTTAAAAAAATACTAAATCCCAATTAAAATCATTCAACTCTATGAACCAGAAGAGCCTTCATCAAAATCTCAAATTTTTTTATCTTAAAAAGGATGAAACTATAATTATCCCACCACAATACCATGGGTCAAAACTCAACTGCTGCCCAAGATTCCCTCCTCCCAAATTCAGGTGGTTTTATAGGAGGCAATGGAAGGACAAGAGTGGTTCTGCCTTGGAGATGGCTTGATGCAGCCCTAGGATTTTAATTACGGATTTTTCTTCTATCATTGAGTGTTTTAATTACTTCCAGCACACAGTTAAGCAGCAGAACTGAGGTGCTATCTGTAGGCTAAATCTCTCTTGGCTGCTCAGTGCTGCCTGGGCTGTCTGCCCTGAGCTGGGATGGATCCCCAGCCTGTGGAGGTCTATCCCAGCAGGTTGGATTCAACCACCAAGGAGTCTTGGAAAATGCCCCACTCCAATGTGCCCAAGCTTGCTGGGGAGAAACTGGGAGGGAAATGCACGATAAGAAGGGGCCAGGGAGTGCACATCATTTTTGCACTTTATTTTGGCTGCTGTCTGTGCAGCTGAGCGGGGCTGGAACAGCACCTTCCCAACAAATCCTGACTCCCTGCAGGTGAAAAACTCCACCTGAGCTCCACAGCTATCCATCACAGCACACCAATGGGATCTCCAAGTTTACCATGGGCAAAAATGATGAGGAAAGACAATGTCACCAGGTTGTGTTTTGTGTCTCTCTCCTTTGAATTTTTGATTTATCTTACTGGTTGGGCATTTAAAAAAAAAACTTCAACAACACTTTCTGCTTTGGGCCTTGAGGAGCATCTCAGACACCTGCAGCAGATGCCTTTAATTGGCATTCCATGGACCCACAATTGCTGCCTCCAGGAAGAACTGTTGGGGGTTTTTTTTAGGGAATGTTGACTTATACATCCATCCCTTAATTAGAGAAAAAAGTATGTTTCCTGAATTCTGAGGGCTGTTCCAATTCTAGTCAATCGAAACAGGAGCCCATTTCAATTTTCCATACTAAATTCCCACATCTCTTTTAGGGCTGCCCAATTAAAGCTGCAGAGAAAGATGAGTGGTCTCAAAATAGAAGGGAAAAAAGGCATTTTTAATGATGCTTTATCATCAGTGATATATAGAACTACAAAAAATAACTGTTTGGGCTACACACTTAATTGAGTAACATTTTCTACTATATATTTTCACCTGTAATAGTTTAGTTCCTTAAATCAGAAAAAAGGTTCTTTTTTCTCAGTTTAACTTGATTGAATATAAACTCAGAAGTTCAGGATATTCTTACTTTATTTCCTTTTTTTTTTTTTTTTTTTAAATGCACCCCTATTCCCTCAAATTATAATACACAGTGATAACAGAGCCATCTTAGCCAAAATCCTGAATGCTGCACTGGCGAAGTTCAGGCACTGGAAAATCTTTCAAGATAGCATTAAAATTCTTTACTAAAGCATTAAAATTCTTAACGAAAGCATTAAAAATCTGAAATATACCATTCAAATTCTTCAATACAGCACAAAAATTCTTAAAGAGAGCATTAAGGAAGTTGAAATGAGCATTTCCCTCTGTATTCTCTCACCCAGGGCTATGGGGGCAGGTCAGTCACTTTTAAGGCTTAACCGTGTTTCTCCTAACGTCGCTGCGCGGAGAATTCAGCGAAAAGCTCCGTTGTGCATTTAATCCCCGAGCTGCCATCATCTGCCAGCCAGGCGCCATCCCCACGGCCCCTGAGCCATCTGGAGCGCCCCTTTCTGCGCACAGCTGCGGTGGCTCCTGCGGGGTGGCCCCAAAAGGTGCCCCGAGCTCCCTGGGCTGGGAGCAGGGAGCACCGGGCATGGGCTGAGCCAGGCTGGGATTGTCACTGCCAGGGCCAGCAGGGGACAGAGGGGCAGTGATGGAGGCTTCCTCGGGTGACAGTGGGACATTGCCACTGCCTGCTCCAAGTTCTGATGGCTGTCACACAGGTTCTGATCCCCCTGGGAGAGCTGGGGGTGCTCACCTGGAGAGGGGAAGGATCCTAAAGGGCAGGGCCTGAAGGGCTCCAGGAGAGCTGCAGAGGGACTGGGGACAAGGGATGGAGGGACAGGACACAGGGAATGGCTTCCCAGATGGGACACTGGGAAGGAATCCTCCCCCCTGAGGGTGGGGAGGGGCTGGGATGGAATTCCCAGAGAAGCTGTGGCTGCCCCTCAATCCCTGGAAGTGTCCCAGGCCAGGCTGGACAGGGCTTGGAGCAGCCTGGGATAATGCAACAAGGAACAAAATGATCTCTAAGATCCCTCCCAACCCAAACCATCCCACAATTCTACAATAATTCTATGATTTAGACAATTTATTCCTTACAAAGTTACCCAGAGCTGGAAGACCAATCTGAACTGTTCATCTCGAACAAGGCACCGCACGTAGCACCGAGCCTTGTCTTCCTTTCATCTAAAAAAAAATCCGCCCCCAACGAACCCCAAACAAATCATGTTGGAACTTCTCTAATTACAAAATCAAACATGAAATTTCTCCTGTGACATTTTCGATACTTGCAATGATGAACTCCTGCGATACACACGGAATATGACAGAAAATCATTCTGCAAGTTCACAAGTGATAAGCTCCTACCCATTTTGGCACATCTCAGCTCTGATAGCAGTCAATTTTTCCCTCATTATAAATGGGAAAAGTAAAGATATCATGAAAAGGCCACTTAAAAGCAAAACAAAATAAAGGAATGCAAATTTATATTGGAGTTACACAACTGCCAAGAAACGCTCCGAGCCTGCTGATCTTCTGTTTATTGCTCGCATGTTCTGCTCTTTGCCTCAGCCCTGCGTCTGCAACACTGAAAACTTCAAAAAGTGTCTTTTAAGAGCTGACTTTGAATCCCTGCGAGCGTGAGTCAGACATCATTTACATGGCTGAAATTTCACTGAGCGCCTTGGAAATTACACCACCACAACCCTCGTCAGGAAGAGTCGCTCGCAGCCTCTGCGCTGCTGTAATCCTGAGCCCTCTCCCAACAGGAATACATTTCCCATTCTATTAAGAGTGACGCAGGGCTGCCATCAGTCACTTTTTAAGGCACAGATGCGGAGGGTGGGATCAGTCTGGGAGCACAGGGGAGGAAGTGGGAGCGCTGGGAATAACGGCTGCGCCGGACCTTTCACCACGGACCATATGCTCCCCCGGCACCCAACACGTCCTTAACGACCGCACAGCCTTTTCCCACACTCGTTTTGTTCAGCCAGACTGCTCCAAACACACCTCCTTTTCTCAATTAGCCACGCAAAGGCGGCACAGGGCTCGCGGTGCCTGTTAGCGATGCGCCGAGGAGAAGGGCTGAGCGCTCAGAACCTTCTGCAAGAGCCCTCCAACACGAGGGATGAGCGACGCCTGGGAGGTGTGGACTCGGAATTAGGGAAAATAGCTCCACTGAGAGCAAGTCCAGCCCTGTCCCAGCTGCCCAGGGCGGTGGTGGAGTGCCCATCCCTGAGGGGATGTAAAATCCATCTGGATGTGGCACGTGGTGGCCTTGGCAGCACTGGGGAATGGTTGGACTCGATGGTCTGAGAGGGATTTTCCAACCCAAATGGGTCTGATTCTGTCATTCTACCACGGAGGGAAATGTTGGGAAGGGATTTGCAGGGTTATCTTGCAGGGTTATCTCTCCCATTAATTCCTTTGAGACCACAACGTTCACTCCTCTTGCCCACCGGGACATCAGGAAGCACCAAAAAGAACAGAAAAGCTGATGGAAAATAATAAAAATCAGAGATTAAGAACTTCTGTCCTTCTCTAAAGGCTCCATGACTCCTGAAATATGCTGGAGATGTGTCAGGGATCCAATGCCCTCCAGGGGAGGCACCCACACTGCAGATTCTGATGATAAATCTTCATTTTTTAAAAAAAAGCTATTCTCACACTAGGATAAGAATGCATGATAGTTTCCTGTCCAGAGAGGAAGCACAAGTGAGGGATATTTGTAAAGGATGAGTTGACTCTGAACACCTGAAGAAAAGGCAGAAAAATATGTTGTTTTTTTTTTTTTAAAGCCCAGTTGTGTTCTATTATCTCCTATAAGGTAACAATTAGAACTGCTCTCAAACCTGGGCAGACTCAAGTTCTTCACCTGAGCACTGTTCACTCCTCTGACAAACTCAAAGTCTACTAAAAAATTCCCAATTCTCTGTCCATTGGGAAAGCAATGGGGTATTTGGGTGATTTTTCTGACCAACCTGTATTTTGAGACTGTTGACTTCACATTTCATCTTTTAAACTGAGTTCTATTCCTTTATTTACAAACTTACTTTTACTCAAAGACCAAAGCTTAGAAGATGTTAAAACAAAAAAATCAGTGTAATTCAGTATCCTGAGCACCAAAACAAATTTTCATTAGGGCATTAATTTCCAGAGATGCTAAATAATCTTATTTGAGACTAATTTACTTTCAAACTCTGTTGATATCTGATATTATTTAGACAGCACAGTGACAACCATGAAAAACATTCTGCTTTCAAAATCTTTTCCTTAGATTTAGATCCCAGTCATTAAAAAAGTCTCCTGAATGGTCCTTCCTTACTCTTCTTGTAGCACAAAAAAGCCAAAGAGCAGCAAAAGTTTCCCTTCTAACTTTTTGCTGTTAATTCCTCTCATGAATACAATGATGTGCTTAATTATGCCACTTAACTATTGCCCAACATCTTAATTCACTCTGCCCTTGATCAGACCAATCCCTGCTTGTCCTTTTAGCTCTGCCCAGGTGGTTTCACACAGTGAATTGAACATTTTGTCCATGAATTGAAAATATGATGAACTCACCAACCAACATGGTCATAATCCTGACTCCATTTCAAAATTTCCCCTAAATTCATCTACAAATTCCTATTTATTACCCAGACAAGACCAATGGCAACAGGCCCCGCCTACCACAGAAGGCTCTAAAATCTCTTTTATTTGACTATAATTCAGGGCAGAAGTAACATAATCTCATTTTCAGAGACCACAGCAGGAACAGATTTCTAATCCCAACTCTGCCACCGACTTGAGCAAGTTATTTAATCTTCCTCAGCTGCCACTTGGCAAATGACATATTCTTTCTCTGCCTCTTAAGTACTATGAGGATGCAGCAACATTCGAAATCATTCGAAATGCAGCAAATCGAAATAATTAAAAAAAAAATCAAGAAAACCAAAATACCACAAAAGATAAAAAAATAAATTAGGTGTAAGGTATAATAAAATAATTACAGCAAAGGATAACCACCTAAGGATATTCAGATGGGAAGCTTCTCTTCCTACTCACAGATTTTTTTCCAAAGAGTATAAAAATCGAGATGTTTGTCTTAATTTTCACATTGCCTGAAGAAAAAAAAAAGAAAAAAATCAAACCCAAAAAAACGACCTCACAATTTTTTTTCCCCTGCTGTTGCTCTGCCATTCGGGGAGGTTTGAAGCAGCAGCACTGCCTCTGTTTGCATTGCTGGGAACTCCAGGCTGCACTGGCACACGTTTGAAAGGTTATCTTTAAAACCAAAAGAGTTCAAAATTGATCTTTTCAAGCTAATATGTACTCCTGCATGGCTGGGCTTACGCTGCACTGTTTGAAAGAGGCAGTGAGCAAGTGCTGCTGCTGAGATTCTGCTCACAGAGCTCTGCCCACTTCTCTCTATTCCCTCCTCCCATTTTTTACCTTCCCATGGCCGAGGCATCACCACAGAACTCAGGCAAGATTATTTTTGTCATGTGAAGTATCATTTACATCATGTCTAATTAAACACGCGACTCCAGCAAAGAATCCAGATTCCCCTTTTCCAATATTCCACAAAAATGCTCTCCCAGCACCTCCAGATAATTTATGAAAACTTACAGTCGATTTATTCCGAGCGACACTGGTAAACAAATTAATGTGGGATTTAATTGCTTTGTCTCCTCAGCTCGGGCTTGCTTTTAGCGACATTTATCTGGAATTATTATCTACAAGGAAAATAAATTGTAATGGAGCTTATAAAAGCGATGGTGGTTTGAAGTTGACAACTGTCACCATTATTAATCTGAATTTCACTTCAGGGGAGAAGAATGCTTGATCAAGTATTTCTGCAAGGAAGGCTGGTTTTCTGCTGTCTCATGTTTCCTGCAGTATTGTACTCACATGCAGGTTTTTTTCCAGAGTTATTTATTTATTTATTGCATTTGTATCAACCCCTCTTTTTCTTTCTCCCAAAGCAGACCGAAACCCATCTTTAAGAAACCTTTTTTCCCCCAGTGAAACATAAAATAATCAAATCTCTGCAGCACCTGATCCATAAGCAGCACCGAGAAATAAACAGAACAACTGAAGTAAAAAAAAAATTTCCTTAATCATTATTATATAATTCATACTGCCTCAGCAGTATTAGCAGAGATCATTAAAAAACCCTAAATACAAATATTAGTGTACAAAATAGCAATAACCCATCTGGCCTGCATTAGCTAAAGCAAAGTTTGGATGGTGGAGAGCTGAAAAATGATGACAACATGAGCTATGCATTCCTGAAAGACCTATACATTTCCCAAATTCCTATCTGATTGCAACACATCTCACAGCGCCAGGAATTACAGAAAAAACCCTCTACAGGTATAAAGCACCACTCTGACACTGCCTCTGTGAAGCAGCTTCAGCAGGAGAAATATAAATAAATTTGCATATTTAAAACTGAAGATACAAATAAGGAATGGATGTCCCAAACGGGACAGAATTAGCTTTTAAATTCTGATTTTCACCTGCAGGTCTTTTCCCTCCCTATTTTGAGATTTATGATTTGAGATTTATTTTGAGAAAATGCATTTAAATCTGGGAGTGAAAGTTTATTTTCTCGAAGGAGAAGAACCCTTGCAGTTCTGGAGGATGGGAAAGGAAGTAGTCAAAAAGAAGGATGTTTGGATATCTGCCACTGTGAATATGAATGACTTCAGTAAACCTTGGTTATTTTGGACTAGAAATGTTTTCTCTTTTTAGGACATAATGACCATAGGCTGGAATTACTGCGGATCAGACACGTGGGCATGAGAAATTGCTTGGGAATTGCAGTGGGGACAAGGCTGGGCAGGGACACGAGGATCCTGGCCATATAAAAGAGCCCAGCTCAGGCTTTCAGACACTCACCTACGCTCAGGTAATGGCATAATCGACATGCTGTAATTAAATATTTTATGAACATATGCAGCCACGCTCATTTTCCAGCTCCTAAACTCAGGCAAGTGCTCCTTCTCCTGCTGGCAAAGCTCAGGAAGTCACAGCAATAAACTCCTTGTGGTGGCAAAGCTGAAAAAGAGCCTTTTCCTCAGATCAAACACCCTGCATCCCCTCTGAGTGTCCCTGCTTTGGGTGAGTGAAGAAAAGGGGAGAGGGGAGGAAATCCATACTGAGTGTCCCTGCTTTGGGTGAGTGAAGAAAAGGGGAGAGGGGAGGAAATCCATACTGAGTGTCCCTGCTTTGGGTGAGTGAAGAAAAGGGGAGAGGGGAGGCAATCCCAATCCCCATGGAGTGTTCCCGCTTTGGGGTGAGTGAGGAAAAGGGGAGAGGGGAGGAAATCCCAATCCCCATTGAGTGTCCCTGCTTTGGGGTGAGCGAGGAAAAGAGGGAAGGAAACCCCCATTGAGTGTCTCCGCTTTGGGGTGAGTGAGGAAAAGGGGAGAGGGGAGGCAATCCCAATCCCCATTGAGTGTCCCTGCTTTGGGCGAGTGAGGAAAAGGGAGAGGGGAGGAAATCCCCATCCCCATCCCCACTGAGTGTCCCTGCTTTGGGGTGAGCGAGGAAAAGGGAGAGGGGAGGAAATCCCCATCCCCATCCCCACTGAGTGTCCCTGCTTTGGGGCGAGCAGGGAGGGAGGAAATTCCCTTCCAGGAGGCTGGCTGTGAGCCAGGGGTGCAGCTCTGATGGATGGACAGACAGAGCAGGCCCAGACTCCCTCTCCCCAGGCAGTGTGAGTGGCTCCGTGTCCCAGCCTGTCCCCTGCAGCTCTGGGGCTTTCTGTCCCTCAGGGTGCCCCAGTCCCATCCCCAGGCCCCAGCTGAACGAGTCCCTTCTCCCAGGGAGTGTGTGGAACCCAGCAGACAGCAGGTCCCACAGAGTTGGTTTCTGGCCATTTCCAGGCTCCTTGCAGAGCCCCCCGAGTACTCAGCTGAGCAGATCTGTCTCCTAAAGGCTCCTGGCAGAGCTCTTCCCTTCCCTTTTCCTTTGGAGACCTGGCTCTGCTCTCCATGAAAAAGCACAAAGTAACTTTTAAAATTCTCTTTTCCTCTCCCATCCCCAGCAATGATCCCATGCACAAAACACGTAAGTGCTATTTCCCACTGATGGATTGTATCCTTCAGGAATGCCAAAATGCTAAAGCCCTTTCCTTAAAGTATTAAAGTGTCTGGGCCAGGAAAGGCAAGCAGAGGGAAAGATAAGGAAGGACAAAGCACTGTTCTCCCTTTAAAGTTTGCTAAGTTTATCCAGAGAAAATTAAAATGCAAACTGCTCCTGAAGACATCACTGGGACGAAGCTCTCCCAGTTTACTTGTTCTGTCAACTCAATGCTGCCATGGAAAACCCCAAAATGGGCCCTGTGTCCATCAGAGACATCATTACAGAGCCAAGAGCATTCTGCTCGAGGATTCTGCATCTCCACCTTGGCTGTACTGACTCAACTCTGCATCCAGTGGCATTTTTCCAGCTTCCAAAGGGACTACAGCACGATACCAACCACCTCCTTTTTAGTTTTTAATTAATAGCACGGCGATGGTTTCGAACCAGACACACCAGGCAATAAAAAGCAGCCGCCACACCTTGAGTTTCAGAAAAGGTTCTGGCACAAAACTTCTCTGGGTTTACAAACTCAGCTTCCAGATCCACCTGCAGTGTCTGTTTCCTTTCCAAATTGTTGGGGCTTTATGACAAATTCACATTTCTGTGTTACAGAGCACTGAACACAACTGGGGACTGAAAAGGATCCAAATGGATCCTGCGAGGAAATTACTGATTTGTGACTGGAGGTGTTCACAGGTGAGCCTCTGCAGCAACACTGGGCCATGTCTGCCCCAGGCCCTGCTGGGGACAGGGAGGGACGAGGGGGCAGCACCACAGCCCTGGACACCTGCACAGGGAAGGGCAAGGAAATCCACAGGATCCTGTGGAGCACCCATGATGGAAAAAGTCACGGAATTGGGTTGGAAGTTGGGCTTTGGGTTGGAAGTGTCATTAAAACCCATCTTGATCCACCCCTGCCATGGCAGGGACACCTTCCACTGTCCCAGGTTGCTCCAAGCCCTGTCCAGCCTGGCCTGGGACACTCCAGGGATCCAGGGGCAGCCACAGCTGCTCTGGGAATTCCAGCCCAGCCCTCCCCACCCTCCCAGCCAGCAATTCCCAATTCCCAATACCCCACCCATCCCTGCCCTCTGCCATGGGAAGCCATTCCCTGTGTCCTGTCCCTCCATGCCTTGTCCCCAGTCCCTCTGTAGCTCTCCTGGAGCCCTTCAGGCCCTGCCAGGGGCTCGGAGCTCTCCCTGTGTCCTTCTCCTCTCCAGGTGAGCACCCCCAGCTCTCCCAGCCTGGCTCCAGAGGAGCTCCAGCCCTGCAGCAGCTCCATGGCCTCCTCTGGACCCTCTCCAGCAGCTCCAGGTTCTTCTTCCCCTGGATCCCTGCAGGGGGTGGGGACAGAGAGGGACAATCACCTCCCCAGACCTGCAGCCCTCTCTCAGCTGGAGCACAGCCCACCAGCAGCTCTCTGCCATTCCCAACACGCAGAAGGAGAGGATTTTCCCAACACCTTTGCCAGGCCTGACTGACACAGGAAGCGACAGGAGAGCTAAGCCTGTTTTACCTATGAATTTCCAATCCTACTCCATCCTCCAGCAGAACATCAAAACCTTGTAACAGGTACAGAATTTGAGACACAAACACTCTTGCAGAGCTCCTTAAAGGGAATAACACAGATCTGTATCCTGGGCAATAAATGCCAGTGTGGGCTGAAGGGCTTCCAGGCTGCATCTCTGGGGTTTCTAATTCAAGTTCGAAGCTAAAGTCAGATTTTTGTTCTCTTCTGTGCTTTCTTAGAACAGGCAACAGCAACTTTCTACCACTTACAATCCCCACACAACTATTTTGCTGCATCTGAACAGAGATACCCTTGGCAGGAATGTTTTAATCTGTGGGTGGACACCCAGCCATCATTCTGCACACACATCCTGGCTTCAGAGAACTTTTCCCTTCGCTTTCTTTTGCAGTGAAAAGCTTTGGGTTTTAGAAGGAAAAAAAAAAAAAAATCCAAATTGAGACAAGCTACTTAAATGCCAACAAAACTTCCTGTACTGGGGAGAAAAAGGCAGAGATGAATAATCTGTCTGTAAATATCCACACATAAAAAACGTGATACTATCACTCATTCCTTGACTGGGACAAATGGAGACTCTCTCCAGCTCCATCCCTGAAGTCCAGGAGATGTTTTGGGTGGCCTAAGGTCTGTTATCCCAGATACAAACTTCCAACAGCACCTTCTTCCAGGTCCAGAGCAGCCTCTCAATTAGCTGCTCATCAACTGCTGAACCCACGTGCATCACGTGAGCTTTCATTCTGCACTCACTGCTGAACACAGCAGGCTCTAAAGGAGGGCAGTTCAGAAAAAAGCACTAATTATTTATGAGTATGGATCCTGTGACTTTTGCAGAACACAACCGTACGATGAAATATTCCTAAATGATACCCTGAAACGCTCCAGAGAGATTTCACACACATCCACTGCCCCTTCTCCCCAGTGTCCAAAATAGCTGTAAAAATCCAGAAATTTTCAGAAGCAGATTCCTATTTTCTCTGGGGGAAGGGAAAAGATCAATATTATTTCTCCAAAATCCCCTTCAAAGATGCACCTAAACTTACCCAGCAAAGCGGCACATCGCTGCCTGCCAAGGTTTAACGCAACATTGTACATCCAGTTTTGAACAACCTATGAGAAAACCCCAAAAAGTCATTTATCCCAAACTGATGGCTTCATCCCTGTATCCTGTGTTTCACATTAGGTGAAAGGAGCACACGTGCCAGGAGCAGGGAGCCTGCACACCAAATTCTGTCACAGTTTGCTGCAGGAACAACTTCCAAGGATCGGGAGCTTCCTTGCGAGCAACCTCCCAGCCAGAGCCAGCTCCAGCAGCACTGCACTCAGTTCTACACCCAGCTTAGCCCCAGTAAGCCTGAAGTCCCAGCCAAAACTGGGGCTTGCAGCACTCTGATTGGCAGCTGATGAATTTTGCTAATTAATGGAAACGGCGCTAACCTGATCCACGGCTCGCGGTTGGATTCCCGTTTGGAATACGTCAGGAGTTGCACTCGCAGAGATCCCACCCCAGACCCGGATCATCACTAGGTGAAATAAAACCACGGCTGACAGACAGCTGGTTTGGATTAATGATTTTTGCCCAGATGGGGGGTGTGTGTAATTTGATATGTTGGAGTACTACAATGGCCAGGATGTTCCAGCTTTTCTCTCTGCTCACTATTCCCTGAACCTTCTAATGCTAAAACCTGGCACTGCTCAGAGGAGCACTTTCAGCACTTTGCACGATCTAACAACCATCACAATGCGCCCAGGAGCTATTAAGGGTAAAGACAAGTCTATGACTTGGGGAGAAACACCAAAAACATGCTTTCTTTACTGAAAACACAGCTCCAGGCTGATCGAACCACTCACCACCACCACCAATGTTTCTAGAAACTGAGGAGTCTCCTCTGCAGGGAAATGACAGGTCTGGCTACTCCTCCTCTTCCCATCTCTACTACGAGGAGTTTGAAAGGTTCCTCCTCGATTTCTAAATATAGAGCTGGTGATCAGATTCTGCATGATAGGTTTCTGAAGAGGACAGGATGACTTCAGACTGCAACAGCACAACAAAACACAGGGCAAGTCCCAGCACTGCTCTGAGTCCTCCCTGAGGTCACCACCCGTGGGGACAAGGCCCAAGAATCCCAGTCTGTGAGCCTGAAACACAACCAGAAGAGAAGCAGCCAGAGTTGCTGAAATCTCAATTATGATGGGGTAAAATAGAAGAAGGGATTTCCAGTTTATAAACCATAACATGACACTTATGAGGGAATGAGTAGGATGTCAAAAGTATTCCTAGAACTAATAGTGAAGCTATTTCCTGATCTTTAACAACTAAAATGGTCCCCCAGCAGGGCAAATAACAAATCTCTAACTATCAGCGGGTTTTAGGAAGTTTGCATTTATTAAAACCCCCTAGAAAACAAACCCCCCAAATGCCCAACCCCCAAACTCGATGTACAGGTCTAGCAAGTATGACAGCATATTTCTGTGAACTCCCAGCTCCTGTAACCCTACCACCCTGGTAACTCAATCGTGTCACGCACTTATTGGTGTCCCAGGAGCCTCTCGCCCGGGGGGACACGTCCGGTGGCTCAATTGAAGCAGGATGACAAACACTTTGTGCTCCTCACCAGCTCTGGGCAGCTTCTGGCAGCAAAGCCCAGCCCCAGTCCAGCATCCTGCTCCACTTTTGTTGTGTCTCTGGGATTGGGTGGAATTCCTGAGCAGAGTCGTTTCCTACCCCTTTGTAATCCCCCATAAACAGTTCAATCATTAACAGCGTTAACAACCTGCGCAGCACACAACAAACCCTTTATGGCCCTCACTGCTTGGGGCTTTTCACCTTTTCTGCTTCTCTTGGTGTCTCAGTGCAGTCCAATTCTTCTTTCATTTGGGGGTGGGGGAGAACAGGAGGATTTTTCATTTAGGAGATAAAAAAACAAAAAAAAAAAACCACCCCAAAGAAAAGAAGTCCCAATCTTTTTGTTCTGCTCAGACTGATATTTTGTAAATTCGGTCTGCTTTCTTATATTTATTCTGGCCTTATAATCCAAAATGATCAAAGGATAAATGTTTCTTCACAAGATGCTCCCAAACCCCTACCAAATATTAGATATCACTTACTTAAAAATAGAAACGAAGGTCTAAATTGGTAAATTATATCATTGATCCAGGCCCTTTTATCTGTGCTAGAAAAGCTGTAGGATACATAAATTTAGCAGAAGTCTCAGTGCATAAAAAGTGACTATTCTGGACCCTTTGTAGAATTTGTCCAAGGGCACAATTTTACATCAGTTTTTCTTTTCACTGTTTTAACTATGAACTTATCAGTGGACAAGACACCAGAACATTATCCCATAATATAAATAATATAATAAACTAACTTCTGGTTAGTTTAATGCTTTGCTATTTATTTTTTAATGCAGTATCATTTTAAGTTTTGGAATTACTGGGGAGCTGCACCCATCTCATCTCATCATTGAAGGGTTTGGAATAAAAGCATATAAAAAAATAAACCAACTCAAAAGTTATGTCCTTGCCACCGCACTGTCTTCTCCTTCTAGAGAAAAAGGCAAAGAGCAAAAGTATGACCCTAAAGCCACCTGGACCTACCCCATCCCATCAGAAATGTGTCCATGTCCAGCAGCAGCTCCAGATTAATTAAAACAATTAAAACAATTACATGGACACGATTAACCCAGGGAAGACCATCCTGTCCAAACCCAGCACCCCTCAAGGTCCAATTGTCCTGCTCATCATCTCTCAGCCAGGTGCTCAATAAGCTGATATCAAACGGGAGATGTCTAATGAGCGTCCCCATGACTGCAGAAACCACAACTTCCCAAAACAGAAGGTCTGATTCCCAAACTGCTGCGGTCTGGAGAATGTTCACTGGGTAGTGCTCACTGGAGAATGCTCACCTGCTGCCAGGCTGCTGAGTATTTCTCATTGCCCTGGCTGGACTCAGGGCAAGTGCAATTCTCCCTGTAGGACTAACGTGCTTTATAAAATCTTCTCCAGGATTCTTTTCCCCATGTAGGACTAACTTTATAAAATCTTCTCCAGGATTCTTTTCCCCATGTTGGACTAGCTTTACAAAGTATTCTCCAGGATCCTTTTCCCCATGTAGCACTAATTAGAAAATTTTCTCCAGGATTCTTTTCCCTATGTAGGACTAACTAGAAAATTTTCTCCATGATTCTTTTCCCCATGTAGGACTAACTTTCTTCACAGAATTTTCTCCAGGTTCCTTTTCCCCATGCAGGACTAACTTTCTTTTTCCCCATGTAGGACTAACTTTCTTTACAAAACTTTCTCCAGGATTCTTTTCCCCATGTAGGACTAACTTTCTTTACAAAATTTTCTCCAGGATTCTTTTCCTCACGTAGGACTAACTTGCTTTATAAAATCTTCTCCAGGACTCTTTTCCCCATGTAGGACTAACTTTAAAAAAATCTTCTCCAGATTCTTTTCCCCATGTAGCACTAACTTTCTTTCTAAAATTTTCTCCAGGATTCTTTTCCCCATGTAGGACTAACTTTATAAAATCTCCAGGATTCTATTCCCCATGTAGGACTAATTAGAAAATTTTCTCCAGGATTCTATTCCCCATGTAGGACTAACTAGAAAATTTTCTCCAGGATTCTATTCCCCATGTAGGACTAACTAGAAAATTTTCTCCAGGATTCTTTTCCCCATGTAGGACTAACTAGAAAATTTTCTCCAGGATTCTTTTCCCCATGTAGGACTAACTTTCTCTATAAAGTTTTCTCCAGGATTCCTATCTCTGCCTCCCCCTCACTAGCACGGCAGTCCCAGGCACCAGGCAGGCCCTAGAACAATCAGCAATTTTCCGTGCTCCTGAAGGCTGCGAGTCTCCCACAAGTCCCAACGCGCAGGGACACGAGTGCTGGGCAGGGACACGGCTGCTGGGCAGGGACACCACTGCTGCGCAGGGACACGGCTGCTGGGCAGGGACACGGCTGCTGGGCAGGGACACGGCTGCTGGGCAGGGACACGGCTGCTGGGCAGGGACATGAGTGCTGGGCAGGGACACGGCTGCTGGGCAGGGACACGGCTGCTGGGCAGGGACACCGCTGCTGGGCAGGGACACCGCTGCTGGGCAGGGACACGGCTGCTGGGCAGGGACACCACTGCTGGGCAGGGACACCACTGCTGGGCAGGGACACCACTGCTGGGCAGGGACACGGCTGCTGGGCAGGGACACGGCTGCTGGGCAGGGACACCACTGCTGGGCAGGGACACGGCTGCCGAGAGGCTCCACGCTCCCTGGCCCCACCTGCTCGGCTCCGGAGCTGCCCACAGCCCGCGGGCTCCGGGCACCTTCCGAGGCACTGCCAGCTCCGGGATGGCAGCACGGCCATGGCAATGTCGCCGGGCTTTGGGGACATTCCCTGCTGGGGCCACAGCACATCGGCTGAGGGGTTCGGGTGGGTGAGGCTCACACTCAGCTCACCTGGCTCAGAGAACAGAGCTGACAGATCGTGGTGTGCACCCTGGGGCCAAGTGACCCCAAAGAATGCCATTAATGCCATTAATGCTGCCCAGCTCTCAGCAGAACTTCCGTGGATGCTCATGGAGAGCAGGATGGGGTGGAAACCCTCCTGCCCCCAAAACCAACCTGCATGTGAAGGGTTAAATTACTCCAATTTATCTGTTGTGTTGCTATCATTTTTCCTTAATGATAAACTCATTCTAAAAAAACCCAATCCTATTAAAACCCTCTCTCCCAAAACCAAACCTATGTATGAAGGGTTAAATTACACCAATTTATTTGTTGTGTTGCTATCATTTTTCCTTAATGATAAACTCATTCTAAAAAAACCCAATCCTATTAAAACCCTCTCTCTCCCAAAACCAAACCTATGTGTGAAGGGTTAAATTACACCAATTTATTTGTTGTGTTGCTATCATTTTTCCTTAATGATAAACTCATTCTAAAAAAACCCAATCCTATTCAAATGTCAACTTGAAGACACTAAAATTGACTTTTTAACCTGTGTGCTCTGAACTCTCTTACACTGCAGCTCAAGGAGAGCAGAGTAAAATGCGATCTAAAGCAAACCAAATTCTGAACCAGCCCAAATATCAGAATTTCCTTCATGCTGGAAGTTCAGCGTCCCCTTCCCATCCCATCCTTCCTAAGCTGCTGCTGGCTGGAGATAATCTCTGCCAGGATTCCCAACTGCTGACACAGGAACCTCTGCGAGCACACCGAACTCGTTCCTTTTCTCCTTGAAAAGATTTAATAACCTGCAACTTTCTTCTCTGCCCTACTTGGAGTCTATCGTTTGCTCCCCTCTCGTATCGAATCTGCTAAAAGAAAATTTGATAGAGTGTCGATTCAACAAAGGAAAAACTATAAAGTCCGTTCTGACAGCTTCCTTTCTCCAAAAAAATTAAAAAAAAAAAGAAGGAAAGAAAAAAAAAGAAAGAAAAAAGAAAAATAATCCTTTGCCCTTGAGAAGATGAATTGAATAGCCTTAGGTATTCTATAGCTGTATTTATGAAAAGCTTTTGGACACTAAAAGTCTCTACAGAAATGGGGAAAGTGTTTCGCCCAGGTCATAAAACTTCTTTTTTCATTGCACAGAGAAAAATATGCTGCACTCCCCTCAGACATCAGCTGACCTCGGGGAGAGGCACCAATCCCATCCAGCCCAGGGGCATTACTATTATGGGATAATAACCCCCAAAACCTCACAAACATACAGAAAAAAATAACTCCTCCCCTAAATCTGAATAAGAATTGTCTCCAGAAACACACAGTGCTCTGTCCAGACATTAATTAAAACTTTTCTTACCCAAGCTATTAACATTTAATATTATTTATGACAGCACCAAATCACAGGAAATAATAATAAAACAAAACTACTAAATGAAAGAATATAAGGCTTTTCTAGACAGAAAAGTAAAATAAAGCAAAAATCATGTAGAAGTAATGTAAAGCTCCCTGGCTATAAATGAAAATGAAAATGAAGGCAGAACTTTCAAACATTGAACAACTCCATGCCTTTCCCATTTAATTCTTTGTACTGGAATGTTGCAGGAATTGATTCTTCTCCTCACTTTTATCCAAAACAGTTTAGTTTGATTTTAAAATTTTGTATTTTAGAGCAGTGAGAAAAACTTGCAACAAGCAAAATTCTGAGAGCCCAACTTCATGCAGAACAGGTAATTTCACTTGGTTCAAATCCCTCCCACTGTCTGATGTCAAAGACTCAATTGACTTGTGTGTTACTAAATAAAAACCTAAATAAAACCCCAAATCCTCTCAAATCTGGTTTAGAAATTATAACAAATATTAACATATTTTTTCATCAGACAGTGAATCATGGGGAAAATGCATAAGTAACTCACTGCTGGTTTAAGGATAATTTCATTTCAGCTGATTGACCAAATCCCTTTTCTTGCTTCTGACAGAACTACAAGAGAATATTTCTTTGAAACAATAATGTACAGCTGTGGTAATGCAGAGAAAAACAGTACTTTGGGATAGGTTTGGGATTTTTTTTTTAGTCTTGAATAAAAAAAAAAAATTAGGTTCATTTTTAGTAAGCACCAGCTAACCAGAAACTAACATAGAATAGTATCAGTAATTTGAATTCTAGTTATCCAATAGAACTTGAATTTAGAAATCAAGTTGTTGTCCTGATAGGAGGTCTGCTCATCCTAAATTACCACTTCTCTTTTTTTATTCTTTATGGAACTATGTAAAATTATCCCCCTGCATTAGGTCCAAAATAATTTTTACAGAAGACAATGAAAAAAAGTTAAAATCACACATTGTTCCTGTTATTTTATACATTACAGTAATATAAGAGCTCTGGTTAGGATTGGCAAATAGCCAGAAAAACACTGTCCAGTAGAGAGACACAAAATAATTTAGTCAGCCCTTGAATTCAAAGGGATCTGAGAGCAATTCTTAGAATGCAGATTGTTTAATGTTTACAAAATCAACACATCTGGCTCCTTCTTCTGCTGAGGTTCCCCCAAAAATTTGGTTCCTGTTTTTACTGAAAAGCACTCAAAAGAAGCTGAGTTATTCAAGACAAACCCCCTGCCTCACTAAGGTACTGAATTTATTTCATTCAAGCCCAGCTTCAACCCATTATCTGAAAGTAGAGAATGCTAAATCATATGAAAGCCCCTGTTCAATGAAAGAAGGGACTTTTCTGGCTCTATTTAAAGGAAAAATGTTTGTCCCCGTTTATATAAATCCAGAAACATCGATTCCAAAAAAGAAGAGGACAGAAGAAATTTAAAGACTAATTTTCATATTTGGTCTAATTGTAAAATATATTTCCTTTTTTTTTTTTTCTGTGGAATAAATCCCCAAGCCTTACAACTCCACAGATAAGAGTTAAAATAAAGAAGTTCAACTCTCTACCAGAATGCATTCGCTCAAGTGTAAAGCTAACAAATGCTAAAATTTTTGGCAACACGTCTGCATTTCTGAATCATTAGGCAGTCCAACTATTTTTTGGATTTTGCTTGCATGATGTTGGATTAGAATAATCCATATAAAACAGTGGTTTTCCCTGCCTAGGAACTGTGTTTACCCCCAGTCAGCTGATGGCAAAGGATGCAGGAAAACTCAGGGAGGCTCAGCAAGATGCAGAGTGCCTTGGATGTGCAGCACTGGATTAGGATTGTTTACTCAGGGAGAGCAGAGAGTGTGGTCAGTGTAAACACCACACAGGCAAGGCATGCACAGCATTCCAGCCTCCCCTTCCAGGATACTGCCATGGGATGCTTTCTGAGGGAAAACTGGGAAATTGAAGTCTAGTTATCCAACAGAACTGGAACTTAGGAGGTCTGCTCATCCTAAATTACCACTTTGCTTTTTTTATTCTTTATGGAACTATGTAAAATTATCCCCCTGCATTAGGTCCAAAATAATTTTTACAGAGGACAGTAAAAAAAAAGTTAAAATCCCACATTGTTCCTGTTATTTTATAGAGTATAAAATGTATAAAATAATGGGAACATGTTATGTACAGTATAAAATGTATAAAATAACAGGAACATGATATGTACAGTATAAAATGTATAAAATAACAGGAACATGTTATGTGCAGTATAAAATGTATAAAATAACAGGAACATGTTACGTACAGTATAAAATAACAGGAACATAAAATGTATAAAATAACTGGATTATTAATATTGCTACTGGAAAATAACCAGTGGCAATATTATGGAATTATTTATACACTCATGGGCCTGTTTACTTCCCTTTTCAAATCATTCTGAGGCTGCTGCATGGAAAGGCTGTGATTAAGCAGCACTTTCTGGTTGATACTGTGTGAAAATATTCTTGGTACTTGTGGCTTCAGCAAGGCTACCAGGTGGGGTTCCCATCAGGAGCCACCATGTCCCCTCCCATCACCTTGTGGATCCCAGGGCTGGAGCTCCTCTGGAGCCAGGCTGGGAGAGCTGGGGGTGCTCACCTGGAGAGGAGAAGGACACAGGGAGAGCTCCGAGCCCCTGGCAGGGCCTGAAGGGCTCCAGGAGAGCTGCAGAGGGACTGGGGACAAGGCATGGAGGGACAGGACACAGGGAATCCTGGAGGGCAGGGATGGATGGGATATTGGGGAGAAATCCTTTCCTGGGAGGGTCAGGAGGCCCCAGAATGGAACTCCCAGAGAAGCTGTGGCTGCCCCTGGATCCCTGGAGCGTCCCAGGCCAGGCTGGACAGGGCTTGGAGCAGCCTGGGACAGTGGGAGGTGTCCCTGCCATGGCAGGAGTGGGATGGGATGGGATCCATGGGATGGGATGGGATCCATGGGATGGGATCCATGGGATGGGATGGGATGGGATGGGATGGGATGGGATGGGATGGGATCCATGGGATGGAATGGGATCCATGGGATGGAATAGGATCCATGGGATGGAATGGGATCCATGGGATGGGATGGGATGGGATGGGATGGGATGGGATGGGATGGGATCCATGGGATGGGATCCATGGGATGGGATCCATGGGATGGGATCCATGGGATGGGATGGGATTTAAGGTCCCTCCCAACCCAAACCACTCCATGGCTCTCTGATCTGCTCCCCTCTATCACAGCAAAGTTTACACCGCCCCACACCGCCCCTTTACCCCAAACCCCCCCAATTTTCATTACTGCCCTGACTCCCTCTGCACCAGCCCAGCCTCCAACTCTTCCCCAAACGGTGGTTTTGCCTCCATCCCCTTCCCTCCCTTCACCTCCATCCCCTTCCCTCCCTTCACCTCTATCCCCTTCCCTCCCTCCACATCCTCCCTTCACCTCCATCCCCTTCCCTCCCTTCACCTCCATCCCCTTCCCTCCCTCCACATCCTCCCTGCACGTCCATCCCCTTCCCTCCCTGCACATCCTCCCTTCACCTCCATCCCCTTCCCTCCCTTCACCTCCATCTCCTTCCCTCCCTTCACCTCCATCCCCTTCCCTCCCTTCACCTCCATCCCCTTCTCTCCCTTCACCTCCATCCCCTTCCCTCCCTTCACCTCCATCCCTTTCCCTCCCTTCACCTCCATCCCCCTCCCTCCCTTCACCTCCATCCCCTTCCCTCCCTTCACGGCTCCTGCCCCCCAGCCCCTGTGCCCAAATTCTGCCTGTTCCTAACGTCTCACCGCTGGCTTCCTTCCTCCTCCTGCCCCATGAGGCCTCCCCAGCAGCTTTCAGTTGCAGTCCTTGCCCTCCCCAGAGCCAAACCCTCTTCCCAAACGTTGAAAGCCACAGAGGGTTGGTTATCCACAGGCTGCACCTTGCAGCTCCGGGGAACTCCCCTCTCCTGTGGAGAGCTTCACCATCCTGCGTGCCAAAATCAAAATATTTCTACCACCAAACTACCCTGAAGTTTGATGGGGTTTTTTGTGGGGTTCTGAACTCCCTGTCCTAAAAACAAGCAGGGAAATGCCACCAGGTTGAGGAGCAGACAATTCCCAGATGAACTCAGAGTTAGTGACTTGTCAGGAATGTCTATTGGGGCACAACAAAGTAGGTGAGCAAAGCAAAAGTAAACAAGAGGAGAGTCCACGCAAATTGAGGACGGAATAATTATGGATTACACCGGACAGGATTAATGTAGAGATTAAAAAAAATGGTAATTATTGGTGAATTTTTGATGAACACCCAGGTTCAGAGAACCTAATCCTAAAATCCCACCTGTCTGTGAAGACCTCTGGAGCACAGGACAGCCAACTCTAGGCCCTACACTGGAACACTAAATAAAAACCTCTGTAAAAAGCTTTCTTTCTAGGCAACAACTGGAGATGCTTTAAAATACCCTCAATTTAAGGTTCACCATCAGCAATAATTAAGTTGACATTCACCACCATTATAATGAACATTTTCCTATATTACATATGTATTTCACTATCTACCAAACACAAACTAAAAAACATTTCATTTTTTCTATACTAGCTCAGAAATATTCTAGACTTACATATACCATCAATAAATTCCACATGAAATATTTTAATTATTTGTAACAATTAGCAAAAGCTGAATATTAACATCTTTTTACTGATTCATTGAATGCAGTAACATTAAAAATGAGAATAATATACTTCCACCTGTTCATCTATGGGATAAGTGTGTCTCAGGCTGTTGTATCAAATCCACAACATCAAAAAAATCGGAATAAAGTTAAACTCCTTTTTATTTAGCACAGATCAATATTTGGAGAAAGTTGATCAATTCTTTTTTATTTTTTTTTCTCTTTGAAATAGAAAAAACTGTCACAACAGGCTCTACAAAGTTTATATATTCCTTCTCTGACAAAACAACAGGTATTACTCAGATTATTATTTAAGAAAAATGATGTTGCTCTTACACATGGGAATACCTTTACTGCCATGTAAGCTCCTTTTACATAAAAATTAAAATTAAAAATATTTTCTTTTGATTTTCTGTTTATTTTTCAGTTCCAGGGACATGCTCCTAAGTTCTACCTCTCCACGTGTCTGCAGGTCCTGAGCAGGACTCTTACATCAGAAGACCTGAGTTACAAAAGATGATTAAGACTGATTCATAGCTGTGATGTTTTTAGGGAAGGCAGCACGGGGAAAAGCCCAGTGAAACCCCAAATCTCGGGAAGAAAGCTCCACATGAAAGGTGATCCCCCAGGAATCCACAGAGCAGTGACTAAGGAGCTGCCCAACTTTGGGGCAAGTGTTTGTCCCCCAAGACCTTTGTGAAGTTGCAACTCATGAAAAATTCAGATTTAGGGCTTGATCCAGCACCTAAGAAGCTGATAAATATTTTAGTAGTCAAAACAGAATAGACCTTAAATCTTTTTTTTTTCCATAAAGATTTCATATCTAGATTTTTACTAGCAGAGTCTTAAGAGTAGAAACACTTGATAGGGATTTCCAAAAATTAAAATCAGTTTGTAACATCTCCACTGACTGCCTGAATGAACATATTTATCAAAGAAAAGTGGGATACAACAGCTACAAGATGTCCTGAGAGCAGCACAACTTCCAGCAAAGCCCCAGCAGCACTGCAACGTTATAGCCAGGGCACCCTGCACAGATGGACAAGTCATTTTTAGAAATGAATCACGCTGCAAATGATTGGACTAATTTTAAAACAGAGGTGAGGAACCAATAGCCTCCAGCCCAGATATGGTTTGCTTCAGCTGGCCCACAGACACGGCCCTGCTTTATTACTTCATAACACCCAGGCAACTTCAAGGGGAACCACGTGTGCTTTCCAAGGCTCCAAAAACTCACAGATTTTTAAGGACATTGTCCTTAAACTCAAACGTCGTTCCCAAGTTTGAAGTATCACATGAAATTTTTGGGTTTAGCTCATTGTTCTTTAAAAACACATGAATTGTTGAGTTGTTGTCTATTAAATAGAGCACATTCTTGCTGCCCTGAGCAGGTGGGATTTCATAGCCCTCAGCATTTAAATTATCTGAGCAGGGAAAAGCCAACGGTGCTTTGAGTTTGGACAACTCAAGGGTTGTGGTAGAAGATTTCAAACCTGCTCTGATATTTTATTTAGCCCTTATTTAGGACCAAACTTCCACTGAAAACCATGAATATTTGGGACAAGGCACAGATCTCGGTCTTTCCCAAACTTTCCAAGCGCAAAGCAGAGAAGAAGCAGTGCCAAGAATTTCCTGAGAGCATCACAGGAGCTCCACCTCAATCCTTTCTGATCACATTGATATTGGGGCGAGCGAAGGCTCAGCTTAGCTGAGGTTCTGTGCCAGAAGCAGAGAGCTCCGATGCCATCAGCACAAACAAACCCTCACTGCATTCCAGCCTCCCAAAGCCAGGAATTCCTCTGCGACCAAATGTAGGAGGAAAAGTCCTTTCAAACAACATTAAAAACCCAACCTTTTCTAGCATAGCATGAAGGGGGAAAGTCGCGTTTTATGGGAAAATGACTTTAAGTTTTCAAAGGCAGCTATTCCTTGAGAAACACGGGATGAGCCTTCGAGAAACAAAGAAAAAGGCAGAAAACTTTGCAATATTTCACATTTCAGCAGCCACGCTCAGGAACCACAAGACAACACCACGTTGCATCATCAGTCTATGCCAACACGTCCACCTCTGAAATCTGATCCAAGCCTCTTCCCCATAAAGATTACGAGGGAAGGACGGATCCCTCTCCTGCCCCCAAGCCCCTAAAAGACAAAAGGAAGTTCTGTTCTAAAAAAACAGCTCACTACAGATTCCTGACTACTTTGTTTCTTGAATCAATGATCTCATTTGTTCACTTTTGCAGTGTTTTCTTCCAAAAATAGCAGATTCTAAAGAAATTCTTCTTCTTATCTAGAGTTTGGATGAGAGGATCCAGCAGGATTTTTTTTCTGTGCTTCTCTTCTACATACAGTTAAAATAAATAAAATTTATCTCCTTAAATTGACAGCATGCTTATGTAAAAAAAATTAAATAGATGCATAAAGCTTCATTGCATCAGTCTTAAAAGTAAAAAAAAAAAAAAATTAAATTAAATTAAATAGATTAGGGACAAACAGAGGCAGAAATATAAGGCTATGTTTATAATTTCCAATGCTACAGCTTCAGTCTTACCAAAACACGTGAAATTTGTACTCACTCTAGTGGGGCTAACCACATATATGTACAGATATATATATATATATAAATATATATATATTTATATAAAAATATACATGAGGCAGACAGGTAAAAGCTTAAAGGATGAAGACAAAACCCAAACGTTCCACATATTTTTATCCAGTCTTTAATTCACCCCAACAGATAATCCTAAATAACATGTTGGCAACCATCTACCAGAGCTTTAAAATCAAGTCTAAAATTGGCCAAGTGAAATTGAATTCCCATGTTCTTCAACCATTAGGCAGCATGAATGGAAAAATCTGACTATCTGTATTTATGATATGTAGGCCCAGGTTGTATGTGGCCAAATTTTCTCCTAACTTAGGCTGTGTTTGTTTCCTTTGGCACTGGGGTACAAGGCAACATTATCTTCTGCCTTCCTTGATCTAAATGTTGGGAATATCACCATTTGATCCAACAGGATTTGTTGTGCAAACAATTGACAACTGTTCTGCTTCCCTCACTTGGGAATTTTCCTGAGCGAGGCCACGCCACTGATGCTGCAAAACCAAGGGCCCTCATGTTTCAGATGTTATTTACATTTCAGATTACTCAGACACCAAAATAATTCTGCATTTAATGCCACTGGAAATGTAGACTAAGCAAAAATTATGACAATATGTATTTTTTTTAGCCCAAGCTTCAATTTTACCTCATATCAGAATAATGAATTAATATATTGCTTCTATAGGTTTTAGTTATCAGATACTGTGAGAGGGTAAGAATTTTAAAAATATTGCTCGCTTACTTTAAAACATCTTCTGTGGAATAAAAATATATAAAATAAACTGCACATTGAATTTAACCAGAGTAATAAATGAAAGAATAAAGGTTTGCTTAGAAACATAAAAAAGAATTTTCAAGCATTTTACCATTTAATTTTTAAGCACATTTAGAAGAGAATAATATTTCTCCTGAAACAGAATATTAAAAAAAACCCCAAAACTCAAACAAACAAGAAATGGATCTTGGGCATCCTAAAGAGCCAACAATTGAAGGCAGTCCAGGATTTGTCCCTTAGTCATGGCCATGGGAAGGATGGGAGGCACGGGAGGTTTTGGGGCTGGGAACACCTGTCAGGCTGCAGATAAAGCGACATGACCAACCCATTTCACAAAGCTCTATGAATAGCCATGGCACTGATTCCTGCTGCCCTGGGCCACAGCAAAACAACAGCCTGCAGCTGAGGGGCTCACAGAACACATCCTGGCAACCTCAAAACAGCACTGAAAAGTTCAAATTATCTATTTTTTACACTTCTTGTGGATGCTGATTTATATATTTATATATATGTGTGTGTTTGTGTATGGAGCTAAACTCATTTGCATATGTACTCATACACTTTTGAACATTGTAATCTGATTTTGACAAATTTCACCTTGATTTAAAAATAGCACAAAGTCTGAACTCCTTTCTAGACGATTCATCAAAAAAAGAGGTATTGCTATAATAAAGAACGTGGAATTTAAGAGAGGAAAGGAGTCAGCACTTCTTAATTTCTGAACTGCTGCTTTTTGTGTTATTCCCTCTTCGTTTAGCTCCAGATACACAGAGAAAAATTAAGGCATCCTGAAAGCTCTTTCCAATGCTCTTCCAAAATTTCATCCCTAATACCAGCCCTGGTTCCTGTGCAGGCCCATTTGAAACTGATTGAGCAGTATTATTCCACCTAATAGTTCCAAAAATAAATACAAAGACAAGCCAATGAGAGCCTGTGGTTTCCAACGTTCAAGTAACTCTTTAAAAGAATAAGCAGGTCCTTAATGACATAAGAGCATTAAAAAGGAAATAAATGTATCCTGTATCTTTTTATTTTTGAAATCGGTGGTAGTTCTGATTTCCACTTCCGCTGGGACAGAACAAGAACCAACACAGGGACAACCAAACAGAACTAACCCCTCAGATAACCCAACCAGCCTGAAAGAACAAACAGAATTCCCCACTTCCCCAAAGTTTTGACAGCATTTTTGCAGAGGAAGCTCAGCCACTTTCAAAATTTGCATCCCTGGCCATTAACAGATGAGACTGAAGTGCTTTGTGCACGTGGCCTCTTAAGCCCATAGAAAGCCACTGGGACATTAGTGGGGCTCCAGATGGGCACGAGGGGCCTCCCACCTGGCCTGCTGCTTCCCACAGGGACCATCCTCAGGGAGCACTGGCTGCTGATCCCTAACTAATGTTGGACTCACAGACCGTATTCCAGCCACTGAACATCCACAGAGAAGGAATAACCACGAGTAACAGTAGGAAAAAAAAAATAAATCTACTGACAAAGCGAATTAAATAAGCCAGGTGAAACCCAAGGCATTCCATCTTGGAGAGGGCTCTTACTGATGCCAGCATCTCCAGGGCTTTTTAACAAGGAGAAACACTGATCCCTCCACGGCCAAAAAACGAAAAGACTGCAAGTTGTACAAGAAAAGTTCAATTACTGAAGGTATTGCATCATAAAGATTCTCCTCAAACATCCGCCTCCCTAATCCAAATAGAAACCAACTCATTTGTCCACAAAGAAAGGAAGGTAGGGCAGCAAACTCCACGGAAACATTATTAAAGTCTGGCCCAAACAGCATCTTTATGGCCAGCACAGCCATGGCAGGTCCTTGCTAAACCCAAACTATCTGCCCACTAACCCAGGATGGAAGAAAATGATTATTAATTTTGTCTCCAAAGATAAAGAACCGGGAAATCCACACGAAGTTTTCCTAAAAGTGATTAGCACTTGTAAATATCTGGATAATAGCAGCAAAAATAGCTTAAGAACCCAAGTAAAAGGAAACTGTGCTGCCTTTTAGTTACAGCTGTTGATAATTCACAATCTTCCCCAGCACAGGTTGAAAGATTCAATTCCTTCAGTCCTTGGAAGGTTGTGACAGCAGCCAGAAGCCTCAGATTGGCCTGAGACCCCTTTGTGCTCAGCCTGCAGGAATTGCCACCCGGAATCACAGTCCCACCAGCGCTTCCTTCAGAGAGACCTTCCCTCCTCAACCCCACCAAACCCACAGCTCTCCTTCCAGCTGCAGGACTGGAGGCCTATGGAAATGAAGGTTTATCAGTAATTTTATCTCCAGGATTTAAAGTAAGAACAGACCCTGGATTATTCTGCCCAGCTTCAGAATTCTGTTCAGAATCTGGGTATTTTACTGTGCAACCATAATAAATCAAACCATAGCTATTTTAAAGACCAGAACACAAAGAGATGGTTAAATCCCTGTAATAATTAATGTATCTCATCACTGTAGGCCATGGATGCTAGGGGCAGAGCTACAGCTCTACATACACAGGGAATGTAATCCTGCAGCCACTATAGGTTTCTGTGTATAGCTGAAGCAGATCAATGGAATCTCAGGCTGAGAGAAGAAGCACTGTCATGAAATAAAAAAGGAAATTATGTCCTTTACTCTTGGAAAGGCTTTTGCTGTCCAGCTCCTACCTGTAGTAAACTAAAAGCAGAGTCGCATGTTTGAATAATTGGTGTTTATACACAGATCTGCTGATTTTGGTGATTGTCGCCATTGAGGTTTTTTCCCACATGTTTAAACCCCGAGTTATTACAAGCAAAAAGAAAACTAATGGCAAACTGTTAGAAAGAACTACAGTTATGGCTGCTACCTCCAATTCTCCATCACAACACTGTCAAGTATCAATCCAACTCAGGTTTTCTCCCATTCCTTCCACCCCATCAAATTAAGGCTCTCGCAAACTCTTCCCAACCTGATCCCAAAATTGCTGCTTCACGCAGGACACGTGCGCACAAATTAGAAATGGAAGATACCCCAGCATGACAGGAGAGCTCTTTCTTGTGGGCATCCTTCAGCATGAGGCACAGATGACACACACACTCTCCGCTGACCACCATTGAACTGGGATGTCCCTCTGGAACACACACTCATGGCCTACTCCACGGTTCAGCATTCAGTACTTAATAAACCAAAAATAATAAGCCCAAAGTAAACCAAAGCACTCCAACAGTCTTTTGGAAATTATAGAGGACATAATTACGCTCCAGAAATAAGCACACAACAGCAATTTCAATATAAACATCCTACTTGTGTAGGGGACTCTCTCATTTCAGCTTGGTGTTAATGCCCAAACTCTTACTTCTGGATCCTTGCAAACATCTCGAAGGCTTCTCCCAATATTTCCTCGAGTCCAGAATTTAGTTTGACATTTAAAACCATCACATTTTAACCTATTTCAGACGTTTTAACATATAACTTTCCCTTGAACCAGCGGAAAACATGGTCAGATCAGCCCACCAGCAGCACCTGACCAACACTGTGAGTGGGGATGGAGACACTTGGCCTTCCCAGCAGAAAGCCATGGACAAACACATCCCGACATATATATTTGAACAAAACATTGACCAAATATAGCTGGGCACCACCGATAACCAGGGGCTGCTACCAACCACATCCCAATCCTGCAAACACCAAGTCCAGCTCTTGGACTGTCTATCCCTGGAAGTTCAGCTCGGGAAAGGGTCTTTGTACAAGTGGTCTTTGTACCTTCACCACCGCAGGGGTTTAATAACTCAAACAATAAGTCAAACAACGGCCTGGAACCTGGGGGGCAACGCCGGGGCTCCCTGTTATCCCAGGAAAACAACACTTTCGGGACTCGGCCGGGGCTCAGCACCCACCGCACCACCCCGAACTTTGCCCGGAGCCCCCGCCACCGTAACCCCCCTCCCCTCCCGCTCCGGAGGGGCCCAAAGGAGCATCCCCGGAGCATCCCCCGACAACAAAGCTGGGGCGGGGGGCGCCGGGAAGGGGCCCGAAGTGACAGGCGGGGCCCCCCCGCGGTAAACAGGGGGCAAACACGGGGTAAACAAACAACCCCCCCGCCCCGCCGCTCCCCCCGCACTCACCTCAGGGCCCCCGGGCGCAGGGAGGAAGGCGGAGACGCACACAAAGGGTAATAAAGGGGGAGGAGGAGGAGGGAGCGGCGCTCCGCGGGGCCGCCCCCGAGGGACGGGGGGGTCTCGGTGTGTTTGGGGGGGATGTGGAAGAAACTCCCCGGCGGGGCTGCGGGGGGGCAGCGACTCGGGGCCCCCCGCCCCCGCCTCGGCGCGGCGCTGCTTCGTGTCCCTTCAGCGGCGCGAACAACCGGCCGTCCCGCCGCCGCCCCCCCCCGCGCTCCTCCTCATCGCCGCCGCCGCTGTCGGGAAGGAGGAGGAGGAGGAGGAGGAGGAGAAGGAGGAGGAGGAGGAGGAGGAGGAGGAGGAAGAGGAGGGGAGGCAGCAGCGGCGGCCGCCACCGCGCATGCGCCCCGGGGGAGCTCGGGAGGCCGCGGGGAGGAAGGGGGGGGAAACGGGGGGGGGGGACGACGACTTCCCACAGCGCCGCGCGCGCCGCTCCCGGAAACGGATCCGGGAGAGGGAGGAAGGAAGTGGCTGAGGGGGAGGAAGAGGGGGGGAGATGGTCGGGGAGGAAGTGACGGACCGGGAGGGAGGGAGGGGAAGGAGGGGACGGACGGGAGGGAGGGAGGGAGGGAGGGGAGAGCGCGGTGACGTGAGGGGCGGCGCGCGGGGGCCGATGGGAGCGCGCGTGCGGCGCGCCCCGCCCTGAGGTGAGGGAGGAGAGGCGGGAAAGTGCCGTGAGGGGAGAGCGGGCAGGTGAGGGGTGCGGAGAGCTCGGCCCGCTGCCTCTGCCGGCCCGGGTGTACCGAGGAGTGGAGGATGCGCCCTCCCGCCCGCATCTCATCTGCTCGGGCTGCCGCATCGCTGAGGGAGCCGCGGATACAGCCGGTGAGGAGGGTAGCGGGTCCGGGGGGTTGGGCTTCCGAGGGGGGTGAGGGCTGCCGGGGAGGGGTCTCGGGTGCTGGGGGGGCTGAGACGAGCGTCCTCAGGTGAGGGAGAAGAGGCAGGAAAAGACGAGGCGGGTGGGCGGACAGGTTGAGATGGACAGTACCCCCAGGACCCCCCTCAAACCTTTTAGGGACCCCTGTTCCCTAATGGGTCCTCTCAGGGTCTCCTCAAAACCCGCCCTCAGCGTCCCCCACCCCGCCCCTAATGGACCTTCCCAAGCCCTTTGGGGCCTCTCCATTCCCTCATCAGGTTCGTCACAGAGTCTCCCAGTCCCGAAAAGTCTTTCCATCAGAGCGGCCCCGCCATCCATATTCCTACAGCCCTTTCCCCAAGCCGCTCATGAACCCTCTATTCCCTTATCAGGATATTCACAGACTCTCCTAGCCCCCCTAAATCCGCCCCCCAGAGCCCCCCAACCCCTCAGGGTCCCCCCACCCTCACTGAACCCCCTCACAGCCCCTCCAAATCCTCCCCTTTCTGGTTGAGACCACCCCCAGGACCTCCTCAATAGCTCCAATCGCCCCAGTCTACTCGGGGCCCATTCTAAACCCTTCTAGAGGCTTTCTAATTCCCTGAGGGTCCCCCAAATTCTCCTCTGAGCCTCCTTCAGATCCCTGTAATTCCCTCGGGGCCTGTTGAATTCCCCTTAGAGCCACTCATATTTCTCAGCCCCATTATGATCCTCCCCAAAGGTCCCTCCAATCCCTTCAAGGTCCTCCCAAAATCCCCTCTGGGTCTGCCCAAATCCCAATCCACTCAGAACCCCTTCGAGTCCCCTTCAGAGCCAGCTTATCCAGAGAGATGCTGTGGTTATTGTTATAAAATGCACATTACAAACAAATTATTCCTGTAAAACCTTAATTGTTGTGTCTTAATGTGTTCCCATGTGCTTGTAGCTTGCTTTGCAGAAACATAAAGATGTTACTTCAAACTGTCTAAAGCCAGTGCTGTTTAGGAGATCTGTGTAAACGTGGATTTAATGTAATTGGAAATTAATTTAAAATGCTCTCAGTGTTTTGACTCTTTTTCATTAGCAAGGTGAACTGCTGTATCATTATTAGTTAAGAGCAGATGCTTGCTACAGTCCTTAAAAATGACCAATGTCCAGGTAGAGTTTCTGACTAGCATTATTTGGGAAGCACTGTTATTTAATATGACCTTTATCTTCTCTTCTTTAAAGATGAAACCTTCTGCAATGAACAAGCGGAAGTTGAAGGAGAGCAGTGGAGAAAGTGCTGAGGTCATTTCCCAGGTCAGTACCGTCTTTATTAAATTACTTTGTTTTCAAGTTATGGAACTTTTCCATCCTTTGCCATCCCTGTCATTGTGTATTTTTTTACTAGACCAGTTATAAAGACTTGTGCAGATACTGGATACAACTTCTAGGACTAGAAATGGGTTTTGTATCTGTTGTGTATTTCTTTCTGCTTCTCACCTGTTGCTTGCTTCAAGTGTTACAGTAATTACATAGTAAAGAACTTAAAGGATGGCCTTGTGCTTTGCAAATGCTTGTGGCAACAGATTTGCATAAATATATTTTTATCTATTTGGATTCTTTAACTTCTGGCTTGTAGGGCAAATCAGAACCCAGGTGACTTTTCTAGCAGCAGGACAGCAGCTGCCAAATCAGTTTTCAGTTTGTTTGTTTTTTTTAAACCTTTGTTTTTCTGTTTTCCCAAAGTTGTTGGTTAAAAACTGCAGTGTGTCTTGCAGGGAATTACCTCTGGGTCAGTGATTTCTTATATTTTAATCTCTTTTAATTGCTTTTTCTCCTTTATATTATACAATATTCTGCATCCTGTAACTTTATTCTTGCTTTCGAGACCTCTGTATCATTGATGACAGTAACAATTAATGAATTACACAGTATTTGTAACACCACAAAAATGCAAAGTTTACCATTTTTTTATTGCTGTAGTTACATGATTGGTAAATTCTGCTGTTTGAATCCCCAAACATTTTTCCTGTCCTGTGTTACATCTTTAGGTGCAAAGCATTTTCCGTGAAAGATTCTGTCACTATTGTGCTGCTGGAAAACTCTTTGGGATGGAACAGCAGTACAGGTGAGTGAGCTGAGGATAAAGTAATTTCTGATTTACCTACACTAGTAAAATAATCAGGTGAAGTCAGAATTTTATGCTATCTCTATTTTACTAAATGATACAGGTTTAAATTGACTTGCAGCCCAGTCTTTTAAAAGGTATTTGCCTCAGATTGAAGCATTTTTATACTGTTTCTTCCTGCTTTTGTCAGGCTCTGAGTTTTGGATTTCTTTTCTTTGCATCACATCTCTAATTCCTGAAGCACTTTTTTTTGAGCCTGGAAGATACTTTCAGTGCATGTTCTAAGACTTTGTGTAATGGCCTGGCCAAGCAAGAAGTTAAATTCCCTTGCCGTGAATCTTTAGTTTTACTTCAGATTTTTTCCTCTGTGCTAAAAGTAAATCTTAAACCTTCTGTGCCAACATCATGTTTTTTGAAGTAGAGAACCATATTTAAAACAAAATTACTTTTTGGAGTCCTCCACCTGTGGAGGTTAGAGTTAGGAAGAAAGGACTTACTGTGAAATAACACTGTCCCAGTACTGATCACTTTACCAGGTGCAGGTCAAATTCTGCAAATAACAAAAGATGTATCCAAAGAACTTGTTGTAAACAATTAATTTTTCCAAGGCTATCTTTGTGTGGAATTAACTGTTGTGAGCACAAGTTTTCATTAAAAGAAGAAAAAAACCAGTTGTAGTGCACTATACATGCAGAGCTCACATAGGCATTTTATTGCTGTTGTGAGAAAATGTATTTCTGTTATGTCAGTTCTACAAAACAAGCCTCCCCTATTTATACTAGAATTCTGAAAAGCAATTCCGAGGCTGTAATGTGCCACTGGTAGTGAATTCTATTGGAGGGAAAACACAATAAACTCCCCAGCTCTTATTTTTCCCTTCCCGAGATGTATCAGGGGTTGTGTCTTGACTGGAGTTGGCTCTCAAATAGTGACCAAAGCCACATGTGTTGGCTCCAGCTGTTCCCTGCTGATTCTCAGCCCTTCAGAGGTCATTGCAGGATGTCAGTGTTCCATATTCCAAAAAGCACAGTAAATGCTGTGGAAGCATTTGAGAATTGGAGGTGTCCGGAGTTGCTGTAAGCAATTTAAATGTGGTATGAGGTGAAGAGTTTCTCTGCAGGTAATTTAGAGCTGGTGAGGTGTAGTGGTAGCACAGAAAGCAATCTGTTTCTTAAAGAGAGAAATTATTACTGAAGTCTGTCCTTTCATGGTGGAGAATTGCAGAACTTTATGAATTAGTGATACTCTCAACTTCTGCATGTTTTAATATTTTAAAACATTTTAAGAACTCTGATCACGGAGCCCTTTGTACTTTATTGTATTACATTTTGCATGCCCTGAGTGTCGGCTCTCAGAGCAAGCTGAAGTGGATCAAGTTTAATTCTTTGAATTTTCCCTGGTTTTGGGGAATGTTGTCAGCTTTGAGGTTTTCAACCTCTTTCTGTTTTCAACACAGACATCTGCTGGAGCTGCTGAAAAGAACCACGGTGCACGGGGAGAGTAATTCTGCCCTCATTATCGGGCCCCGGGGATCGGGGAAAACTGCGGTAGGAGCAGCTCTTGGAACTTTGTGCAGGGCCCAACAGAACCTCACTGGGGTCCTGGGAGCTTTGGCAGCTGTTTTCATCTCTGCCTGGTTTGAAACAGAGAATTGCTAATGGTTTGCATGGAAATTCAAAACATTCCAGGGCTTTCTGTGAGCTAATTCTGTTCAGGAACAATATGGGGAAACCTGTTCCTAACACTTGTCTTTGCAATTAAAGGCATGTTCTGATTACTCTTTAATTAACCTGTTACTGGGTCCTCACTGTAAAAATGATGAAAAGGCATCCAAAAGCTGTAAAAGGCGTGGGTTTCTCCATAGCTGTGCATATTCAGGGAATGGTCAGGTATCTTAATGCTGAAGGAATATTGTTAGGTGGTTATGGTTTATGAAGTGTAGCTTTGCATTTTAAGGGAACTCCCTTTAGCTGAGGCACATGAAGGGATGGCCTCTAACCTAAGTGTTTAATACTTCAGCTTTATTCAAAAACTCAAGTCTTTAATGTTTACGTGAATATATAATGTGCCCCCACTGCCACCAAGTCACTGAAACTCAAAACTGGTTTTATTAGTTGACGTTTAAATTTGCTTCCGAACCTTTCACATAAGCATAGTGAAGGTAATGAAAATTTGTGGTCCTTTCAGCTAGAATATTAATGAGCAAAATCACATATACAAAATTAATTATTTCCTTGTTATTTATCAAGTGAAAGATGCTGGAGTCAACAAAATCACTAGTGTATATATTTATGTATTTATACATACGCATAGGTGGGAGCTACAAATCATCATCTGAGGAAGCAAAGCAAATAATAGCTTTTTAATTTTTAAATTTACATTTCACCTAGATATGGGTGAAATAGATATTATGTATTATAATATATATAAAAATTATATATGATTATATATATAAAATATTATAGATATTTTAGTACAAGTTACTTTTGGTTTTTACCAGTAACAAGTTCTTGATGGACAGTAAATTTAGGACCCCTAAGTTTTATAAGCAGCAGTTAATTAATCATGTGCAATTTAATTTTGTCTTCCAGAAGAAAAGAATAAGCAGAGTTTAATATTTAAAGCCAAGGGTTTCTTTCTACAGCATCTAAAGAAGCCATGAAGCTGAATATGGCACCAACTCAAGAGCCAAATTCGCTCACATCTCAAATTCATAAAGCTTTTTGATGAAGGCAAAAGCCCCAGATACTACCCCAAAAAACAAGTGACTCAGATATCAGAGTTATTTTTCTTTCTCTCCTAGTTCAGCAGAATGAACAAAAGTAGTTGCCACAGTCGTGCTGGTGAATGTAAAGTTGTTATTTTGGTATTTTAGTGTGGAAATTACTCAAACATGTCACCTAATGAAACCTCACACACTGTTTCCTATCCTATGATATCCATATGTACGCTTTCCTTGCTGTTACAACCTTAATCTTCTCACAGAAACTCTGTACTTTTTTTCTTTTTTAGTTATTAAATCATGTCTTAAAAGACCTCAGGGAAATGAAACAAGTTAGAGAGAACCTCTTGGAAGTTCACCTGAATGGCAAGTAATAGAACATTGATCCAATGTTATGTTACATTCATTTCTGTACATTTTATTACTGAATAAAAGCTTTGGTTTGAGCAGTTCAGTCCAGCCTAAGTTATGGACAGCTTTGTCTGTGAGCTCCAAAATGCCTCTCTCTGTATTTCTTCATATGAACAGAACTTCTGTGCTCTTAGTGACCAAATGAAATAATTTACAGGTACAGAAAACTCCTGTCCATCTAAATTTTTAAAAGGCAAAGCTTTGTAAGGCTGCAAGAGGAGAGAAGCTTCTGGGTAAATTTCAAGTGGGAGTGAACTGCCAATTCTTCATGCAAAATCCTTTTCTTTCAGGGCTTCTGCAGACCAATGATAAAGTGGCCCTGAAGGAGATCACCAGGCAGCTGCAACTGGAAAATGTGGTTGGGGACAAAGTTTTTGTGAGTAACTTCACTTACCCTCAGAAACCCTTTCCTGGAAAATGGCTTTGTGGGATGGAGCTTGGTGGGGCTCATGGATTGTGACTGCCAGCAGCTCCACACAAGAGCTGAAGTTACCTTTGCTGGCTAAGCAATATTAATGCATCCTTGCAATTATTTAGAAGCACATCAACTTGTGCCTTCCAGAAGCAGGGAAAAAGGAAAGGCTCTTAACAAGCCCCTAAATTAAACAAACTGAAGCATTCCAAAGAAACTTTGTTCAGAGGGGTGGGGAATTTGGAAACATTGTTTTAACATTTCAAAATGAAGAATTGGCAAGTTAACCAACTAAAAAGCAGGATCTTTAATATTAATTTCCAACCTTTATCTAGTTCATAGGAAAGTCTGTCCAGGTTTCCTAGAGCTCTCATTTTGCATAGAATTTCTGTTAAAATATCCACCTCTATTGCCCTTTTCCCACAGATAGACTGATTTACATTGGTACTGAAGACAGTCATAAAGAGAGTGACAAAAGTGTTTTTCAATAAATTTCCCCCATTTTCCGTAACTCACATCCAAAGGGTAAATTGGCTTTTTTGCCCTCTTTGTTAGGGCTTGTGGTCTTCAGTGAATTATTTCACATCTCACCTGGAGTGCTGCAGAGTGGCAAAATTCATGTAACTGTGGTAGGATGGTCACAGCAATTCCATGTTTTCTGTCATGAAGGTTTGATGCTCCCATCTGATTAATAAGTTGCCAGTTAAACCCTGCATCCTGCTCCTTCTCCGTGGAACACGTTAGGTAGCACTTTTTCTGTGTGTGTGCCTGGGAAATGAGGATGCAACAACTATTTAAGGAAAGATAAAGCTGCTTATGAATTTAGCTTATTGCAGGCGTTCCTCTGATCACTAATTTTTGCCTGTCTGAGGCAGTTTGGGGATTTGGGACTGGAAAAAAGTGGATGAATGTAGAATTATCCATAATTTTTCTTGTCCTGAGGACTTTATGATTGTAAAGCATGAAATAACATTTTTTGAATGCAGTGTTTTGGAAGGAGATGGCCTTCATTGCATGTCTGAATTTGCTGTAGTTCAATTATTCTCAGAATGACACTGCAAATCTATTCTGAAACTTATTTATTTTCTGTCTAGGGCAGTTTTGCTGAAAATCTGGCATTTCTTCTTGAAGCTTTGAGGAAAGGTAAACACTGATAACCCCTGTTCAGTCAAGTGACACATACAGAGTTTCAGGAAAGTAGAGCTTTTTCTTCTGCTTTATGGGTGGAAGGAAGAAACTTAGCCCAACAATGTGTCATGGTTGCAAAATAATATTAAAAAATGTGATACTGAACAAATACACACCTGATGTAACTGATGCTGGAGAGGCTTGCATGTGAAGGACAGGTTCTCTTACCAGACTGATGCTCTTAAAAATAGTGTTTTTAAAGAATTTGTCTGTAGAAGTCCATCTTCCTTGTAGCCAGAAATGCTGCTTGGCAGAACACTACAAAACCTTCCCAGCTTTTCAGTGTATTTTTCCTTTTGCTGTTGTACCTGTGGGAAAGGAGGGCTTAATGAAAAGCTGAAAGAAAATCTGTAAATTTGTAAGCCCATAGGGTGCTGAAGGTGTCCTGCTGACTGTCCCATTGCCCTCAGGGGACCGCAGCAGCAGCTGCCCAGTGCTATTTGTGCTGGATGAGTTTGATCTGTTTGTCCACCACAAGAACCAGACCCTGCTCTACAACCTCTTTGACATCTCGCAGTCAGCACAGACCCCAGTGACAGTCATCGGCCTCACCTGCAGGCAGGTAAGAAGTGCCACTTCCTCACTCAAAGCTTTAGGCTGTTCTAAAGTGACTTTTATCTTCTTCGGAATGACTTCTCCTTCCCTGGAACCTTCATCTCCTGAGAGGCTTTTCTCAAAGATGGATTTTTCTAACTTTTGAATTGGGAAGGGGAATGGGAAAAAAATAATAATTTTTTGCAACCTGCTCTACAACCTCTTTGACATCTCACAGTCAGCACAGACACCAGTGACAGTCATTGGCCTCACCTGTAGGCAGGTAAGAAAAGCCATTTCCTCATTCAAAGCTTTTAGCTCTTTTATCTTCTTTGGAATGACTTCTCCTTCCCTGGAGCCTTCATTTCCTGAGGCTTTTCTCAAAGATCCATTTTTCCGACTTTTGAATTGGGAAGGGGAATGGAAAAAAATAATAATTTGTGCTGAGCGCAACCTTAAGGTGGCCAGAGCCTTCAGTTTTACTGCTGAAGGAGCAAACCTAAAGGCACATATTTAATATTATTCTGTTGGAAAGGCTCCTGGCATTTCAGTTTCTGGCTCAGCAGTTAGCAAGAGCAGCCTTGTATTAACAGTGTTTAGGTCTCTGTTCTAAGGACAAAGGCATTTTTTTAGTAAACACTTCAGTGGGGCACTTTTACTATAAAATGGGTTTAGGATCCATGTTCAATTTCCTGGGATTTTTACAATGGCATTAGATTGAATTGTGGGCAGGTTGTGTGTATACTGTGAAATAATTCCTGTGGAACTCTATGGAAACTGGATCAAAATGATGATGTTTGCAAGAAGAATAATAAAAATCTCCTGTTAAAGCCTCATTCTGGGTTTGACTGGGATTAGGTGATACCCAACTGGGCACATTTCTGGAAGTTAATAGAAAAGTTAATTGTTGATTTATTAAGTTACAATCTCTCCTTTACCATCATCACTGTGCTGAGCCTGCTGTGCTCCTCACCCATTATTTAGAGCCCTTTATCCCTAATTTTGAGGGTAATTAAAGAAGTGTCTCCAGAGCTGACAGCTGTTGTTTCTGAGGGGTTTTTTCGACTCTTAAGTATTTTTTGGGATTTTTTAAGCTGGCAAGAAGCACGTGGCCTGTCAGCTGCCAGCCCTGGTGTGACCACACAACTTGTGCAGAGCCCTGATAGGCTGGAAGGTTTGATTCAGGCTTAAGAAGCTGAAATATTTCCATAATCTATGGAGAAATTTTGCTGGGTTTCCTAGCAACAAATGATCCTGTGTGATGTGTGCATCACGTGGGCTGGGACATGCTTGGTAGGATTGCAAGGCACATCAATTAAAATCATCAGTGATACAACATTTAAGTTATGTTACAGCATTTTAAGCCTGAGAATTCAATAATTCTGTCTTTTTTCAGCATACTTTACTTCAGTGATTTGTCTGGACTGTAGCAAAGAAATCATTAAATTCATCTTTTTTAATTACTGTTTCTCCTTTTTTTTCATAAAGGATATCCTGGAGCTCTTGGAGAAGAGAGTAAAGTCAAGGTTCTCTCACAGACAGATCTATTTGATGAATTCCTTTGATTTTAAACAATACATTAAGATATTTAAGGAACAGCTTTCTCTTCCTGCTGAATTTCCTGATGAGTCTTTTGCACAAAAGTGGAATAATAATGTTCAGGTATTTAAAGCATCTTATACTTGGTTTTAGTAAAAATTCTAAAGCGAGAACAGTGGTTTGCTTTATACACATACCTTTTACCAGTAAAAATGTAAAGCTTTTACCTAAGATTGGCATTTCCTTTCACTGTCTGAGTTTAAGATGAAAGAAATTAAATTATGATAGAGAATCTTTGCTTATTGAAGTCTGGAGGTAAAATTATCACAGGAAAGACCAGAAAGTTGAGGTTAGACATAAAAATTGTATTAAGTGTAAGGTGAGCTTTATCAAAAAATTATTTAACTGTTATTTTTCCAGGTGAGTGTGAACTGGTGAACTGAGATGGTTAAAATATAAAATATCTCTATTGTTTTTTGTAGCATCTCTCAGAGGATAAAGCTGTGCTCGATGTGCTGCAGAAGCTTTTCCACCACACCAAAGACCTGCGCTCGCTGCATTTGCTCTTGGTGAGTGTTTGGGTGTTTCTAAAGCACCTCCTTGGTTTGCAGTAATTAACGAACAGCTCTCGTGGTTTTCAGGCCATTTAGCTGAGCTTTGCTAAAAACATCATTTCATTGAGCTGAGCTTCTAGGCTTTTGCCAGTTCTGGTTCCTGGCAGGCTTTGGCAGCCTGTGCTGGCTAGGAGTGTGGGGCATTCAGTTTTACCTTGTGAGGATGGAAAGTTCATTCAGATGGGGCTGAGCTTTTGCTATTTAACTTCCTCCAAGCCTTGCCGTTTATAAAGTGAAACTGCAGGTGAAACCTTTTGAAACAATTTTTTCCTTTCTGACATTTTTTTATTCCTGGTGAATCCTGAAATCTGCCCATACTGAAACTCCTTTTCCTAGCCCTAAGCTGGCAGTGAATTCCTCCCATCCCCATGCAGCTCTTTGGAGGGTCTTTTTTAAATTTAGGCTGCCTCCCTGAGTGCTGTTTTTGAACACAGCAAATGTAAATGCAATAACACTTATTTAACCATCCTAACCTATCCCTGTGCTTGTGTTGGTGTGAAAAGCCCTCTGACTGTTCTGCCCCAGGGGTGCTGTGCCAGCCTTCAGATCAGGACCCTCCTGCTCTGGGCTGGGCTGTGCTGGGCCCGGCAGTGTCCAGAGCCACCCTGAGAGCTGCAGCAGAGCCCTCTCAATTTTGGGACAGCTCTGGGCACCCAGCTGTGTCCCTGTGGCTGCACTGGAGGCTAGGGAAGGAGCTGATGGCAGCCAGCAGCCTCCCAGAGCAGGTGAGAGCTGAGGCTCAGCTTCCCAAGTGTTTTCTGCAGCATGTGCTGAATCCTGCCTTTGGAAAGAGACCTTTTTACTCTGAGTCAATTTTCCAATAAAAGCTATCATACAGGGTCTGGAGGGATGAGTGAGGAGTTCCTGGACAAACTGTGGAGAAGGGAAGGCTCTGGGGAGGCCTTGGAGCCACTTCCAGTGCCTAAAGGAGCTCCAGGAGAGCTGGAGAGGGACTGGGGACAAGGCATGGAGGGACAGGACACAGGGAATGGCTTCAAGCTGAAAGTGCGTAGGGTTACACGGGATATTGGGAATTGGGAATTCCTGGCTGGGAGGGTGGTCAGGCCCTGGGAAGGAATTTCCAGAGCAGCTGTGGCTGCCCCTGGATCCCTGGCAGTGTCCACGGCCAGGCTGGACGGGGCGTGGGGCACCTGGGATGGTGGGAGGTGTCCCTGGGTTTTACAAAAGCAGGTGCAAAACAGTTGTAAGTCATTCCTGCAGCACTCTCTGAGGTGCTGATCCATTGACATGGATATTAACAGCCTCATGAGGACTTGTCTCCTGGAATGAGGAGGGTTTAACGTTTTTAAGACTGGAAAACCTTCCTGGCTACATGCAGTTGAAATGGCAGCTATTTGCAAGGTTTTCAGAATGAACCTATTGTGTGTGGGGTTTCCTGGTTTGTTTGCAGTGGGTGCTGGGGGAATTGCCCCATTCCCAGCAGGAATTGTGTGTGGGGTTACTGGTTTGTTTGCAGTGGGTGCTGGGGGAATTGTGTCCCATTCCCAGCAGAACTGTGTGTGGGGTTACTGGTTTTGTTTGCAGGAGGTGACTGGGGGGATTGTGTCCTATTCTCAGCAGGAATTGTGTGAGGTTTCTTGGTTTGTCTGCAGTGGGACTGAGGGATTTGTCCCATTCCCAGCAGAACTGTGTGTGGGGTTCCTGGTTTGTTTGCAGTGGGGCTGGGGGAATGGTGTGTGGGGTTTCTGGTTTGTTTGCGGTGGGGCTGGGGCATTGTGTGTGGGGTTCCTGGTTTGTTTGCAGTGGGGCTGGGGGCATTGCCCCATTCCCAGCAGGAACTGTGTGTGGGGTTCCTGGTTTGTTTGCGGTGGGGCTGGGGCACTGTCCCGTTCCCAGCAGGAACTGTGTGTGGGGTTCTGGTTTGTTTGCAGTGGGGCTGGGGCACTGTCCCGTTCCCAGCAGGAACTGTGTGTGGGGTTCCTGGTTTGTTTGCAGTGGGACTGGGGGTATGGTGTGTGGGGTTTCTGGTTTGTTTGCAGTGGGGCTGGGGCATTGCCCCATTCCCAGCAGGAATTGTGTGTGGGGTTCCTGGTTTGTTTGCAGTGGGGCACTGTCCCGTTCCCAGCAGCAGCTGAGCTGTTGGGTGCCCGGCCCGGCTGCGCTCTGTTTCAGATGCTGGCTGTCAGCGCAGTGACCGTGCACCACCCCCTGCTCACTGCTGCAGACCTGCAGGAGGCCAGCAAGCAGCACAGCACCGACTCCAAGGCCAACATCGTCCACGGTAAAGCTCAGCTTCTCCCCTAAGCTGTTCTCTGAGGCAAGGGAAGTGTCAGTCCCTCCCTGGAACTGTCCTGGGGGAGAGATGCTGTGCAGGGAGTGTTCCCTGTGGGAATGAGCTGTGCAGGGATTGATTACCTGTGCCCGTGGAGTCTGCTCTGACCTCAGGCATGGCTGTGGATGCACCAATGCCAACTTCACTGCTTGCATTTCTTGCTTTTTGCTGGAAACAGCCCATTTCTGCACATTCTTGCTTCAAATACATGGAAAACAAATGTTCCCTTAGGAAGCCACTCCAATCCTGGAATTTTTTTACATAATAAAGATACAGAAGACAAATGGGTGGGGCCTAGAGCATATGAAAACAGAGGAATAAATTTGAGTGGATGAAGTGCCTGTTTCTGATCTGCTTACGGGAAATACTTGGGGTTCTTGTCTTTCCCTCCAGGTTTGTCTGTCCTGGAAATCTGCCTCATCATAGCCATGAAACACTTGAATGATGTCTACGATGGAGAACCATTCAACTTCCAGATGGTTTACAATGGTGAGAGCAACGCCTGAGCTTCACAAGCCCCACATCACTCACTTCCTTCTAACTGCCCCTCTTCTTTTCCTCCTACTGACACAGAATTCCAGAAGTTCATCCAGAGGAAGGCACATTCTATGTACAACTTCGAGAAGCCAGTTGTCATGAAGGTGAGCCTGAAATGCTTTTTTTTTTTTCTTTTAAATTACAAAGTATTTATGTTTTATTTTCCAAAGCACAGATGAGTGGTCAAATGCAGCCCTAGAAGGGAGTGGGGTGTTTTGGGGCAGGAAGGACACCCTGCTCCTGGCAGGAATGATGTTACCTTCCACTTCCTCTTATTTTTCCCTTTCTTCCCAGGCGTTTGAGCACTTACTGCAGCTGGAGCTGGTGAAGCCCCTGGAGCGGCCGTCGGTCCGTGCCCAGCGCGAGTACCTCCTGATGAAGCTGCTGCTGGACAGCAGCCAGATCATGGATGCCCTGCAGGTGTACCCCAACTGCCCCACGGATGTGAAGCAGTGGGCAGCCTCCTCCCTCAGCTGGCTCTGAGCCCTGCCCCAGCAGAACCCTGCACTCTGCAGAAGGTGGAACGTTCACCCACAGCAAGGTGCTCAGCTCATTGGTGCTCATTGTTGGGATTGGCTTTCTTTGCTGGTGCAGGTGGGATTTTCTGAGAGCTGTGCTGCTGTTAGCTTGCAGCAGCAGCTGTGCCTCACTCACAGCCCAGGTGCTTTAGCTCAGCTCGGTGCCAGCTCCTTTCACACTCAGATCCCCCTGGAGAAATCCAGACTCTGCAGTTTCTCCCTGTGGCCTGAGTGCTCTGGGTCCTGGCTCCGTTCTGCAGCACAGAGCCATCAGGTCAAAGCTCACACTGCACTTTTCCTTCTCAAATTTGACTTGACATGGAAAATGTACTTAATCACAACTGAATTTGCTTCATTAAATGTTTAATCCCAACAGACTTCAGCTGGGAGGGGTATTTTGTGCCAAGTCCAAGGTGTAACATCTTTCTCTACCCATTGTTTTGCTATTCAGCTCAAGAGTTTGGCTCAAGAACTGCTCTAGGAACAGCCCCACGTGTTTAAAATAAACTTTCAGAAGAAGCAGGTGCAAGTCAGAGTAGTCACATTTTTTTATTTTCCCGCTGGGGAAGAGGGCAGAGTATACATTTGTATTTGTACAATATTTAACAATCACTTTCTTGAGGGGCAGGGGGGGTTGGTTGGTTTTTGGCACTTGCAGAAAAGCAGCAAGTACCCTTTGACAGTAGTACAACAACCTGTGCCCAAAACACTGACAAATACAAAGAGGAAAGGTAAAGTAATCGCTCACCAAACTCGAGAGGTAACGAGAGGAGATGGACTGAAAAAAAAACCAAAATCGAGGGAAAAAGCAAAGCAGTCCTGCTGGTTGAGTATCTGAGGTAACAGATGTTCCATCAAGGATGCTACTGGAGTCGTTTTGCCCATGGATGTGTATTGCAGCTTCCTGTGTTTTGTACCAAGTGTTCCTGATAAACAGAAATGTCTTAAAAAAGGTTAAAAAAGCTGGAAAAAGAGGAGAGGGGGTGACCTTAGTGATTGTGGCAGTGCTGAGGGGAGCAGGACAAGAGTCAGCACTGATTGCACTTCAGATTTGAGAACTGCGCCCCTGGGGGTGCTGGGTGGGTGATTCCTGGGAGCACCCCAGCCATGGCAGCACTGCTTCACCCCCTCCAGCAGCTCTGAGGGTGTGGGACAGGAACTTCTCACCCTCACACATAAAATCCCACGTGCTGAGGCCAGGCAGGGGCTCAAGGACCAGTCCAGGGCCATCCTTGGCCTGGGAGCTCCCAGCCACTGCTGCTCAGGAGCCCAGGACAGGAAGGGACAATGGCAAATCCTCCCTGGCACCACACTCCCTGCATCCTGCCCTTCCTCAGCATGCTGCTCTGGCAGCTCAGCCCAGTGACCTGAAACTCTCAGCGCTGAAGGGAAACAGGAATTCATTCCTGGGGGCACAGCTGGGGCACAGCAGCTCGGGGAGATCATTCTGCCCCATGCAGAGCACTGGCAGGAGCAGCCTCTCTCAGTGACACTACATGACGCTGGTACATCCCAGGGAGCTGGGGGTGAACAGAACTGAGCAGGGCCAGCCCAGAGGCAGGAGCCAGCCCTGGGCCCAGGGCAGCTCCATGGGAAGGGTCACACACAGGAGGGACTCTGATCCAGCTTCCATTTCTGCATTGGTTTCCAACAGCACAGGATGAAACCATCCCCTGCTGGGGAGCCTCCATTTCTGCCAGGGAAGGGTTAAAAGCCCCGAGGTGTCGGTGGAGTGCGACTGGGTTGGGACTTGCTCAGAACTCCTCAGCTCCTGTCCTGCTCTGGGTGAGGTTTAACTAAAGCAGAGCCCAAATGGCAGCAAAGGGCAGTGTCCAGGCACGAAGAGCCCACAACCTGCACTTGGTTCCCTGTCCAACAGCCCCCGGGAGGCTCCTCGGGCACAGCCCCGGGTGGAACATCAGCCCTTCGTCCCTCCCTGCCCGGAGCTGGCCTGGCTCTGCTCTGTCCATCACCTCCCTGGGTTTGCTCGCAGGGTGAAGGTCACAGCACAGGTCCCAGACAGCCTCCAGGAGCTCCCCTGCTGCTTCCCAAAGCCACACGCTGTGGACACGGAACACGGACAGACTCAGCACGGCTGCTGCCAGCACTGCACTCCAGGGGCTCCCAACTTTTATCTTCCTTGCAATTTGGTGTGAAGGATCCAATCACTGGAGTGAGACAGGGTTTGGGAGAAGCACTTTGGCACCCAGCTAGCAGTCACTGTAATTCCAGCATGAGGTGTGACATCCTGAACTCCACTCTTGGAGTCGTGAAGCCATTTCCACGTTTTTTCCTTGTTTTTTGTGAGTCTGTGCTATGGACACTGAAATTCCTTTCGTTACCTCGGAATGGTCGTTGCATATTGTGAGCAGAACTAGGTTATCCCTGAAATTTGTACCATTTAGGATCTGGAATCTGTGGCTAGAACTTTGTGTGACTCCAGGCTAAACCTGTGGCTCACAGGGAGGGAGCTGTGCTCCCCTACGATGGCACCAAGCTTTGTGTGGAGGGAAGTTGCAAATCTCCAAGCAGAGGGTGAGGAATTGGGGAAACTGAGCTTCCTGAGGTGATCCTGAAACAGTGACACAGCCCCCACTGTCTGGCGGGACGGGGAACACGCGGCGACCTCGGCACAAACATAAATAGGAAAAAGAATTTTTCTCAAAAAAACAAGAATTCAGAGCTTTCCAGTGTCACAGCTCAGAGAAAATTAAAAAAAAAAAAAAAAAAGTCATGCTTAAGGTTTCAAATATTCCTCAGACACAGCAAACCTAAATAGTATTCAGTTAAATAAATGGATGAGATACTCTGGGAAACGGAGGGAAAAGCTTTCAACTAAAAGAGGAAGGAAAATTTTCTTTCAATAAACAGCACTTTTTCTCTTTTATACACAACAAGCGAGTACAAGAAAAGGCTAAAAACACGGCTCTAGGAATGGCCACTTCCTGGGGGCATGAAGCTTTCCCCTTCTTAAATAACACAGGGAATTGGGAATACATCATTTACAAAACACGGAGCGGTTTATTATTCCAATTAGTGTTGTCAATCATAATTTAGCGAGGTGGAACTGAGGTATACCTGGTTGAGGGAGGTTAAGTAATACTTGGAAGCCTCTTTGCTCTATCCCATTGATTACTCTTGTTTCTGTACACGGAACAGCAGCACACGGAACATTCACAAGCTGTGTCGTAGTCGCATTACAATAGTCATTTTATAAACAACAACGAATGCAATAAAAACAAGTTACCCTTTTTTTTTTTTGTTGTTTTTAAATCTGAAATGAAATGTTTTTGATTTAAAAAAAATAACAGTAGTTCATTTAAGGAATTAGTCTCTTCTGGCAGGGATTAAGAAATCGGATGTCAGTGTTTAAAACGCTCATTAGCCCGTTCGGGTCCGGATTCTTCATTGTAAGTTCCTTATCAGCACGTGAGGGATCTCAGTCACGTCCTTCAGGTGTAAGCAGGGAATGCAGAAAGTCTCATGGATCCACGTCGGGGAGGAGGAAGGGGAAAACAAAGGATAAACACCTCTTGGTGATGTTCCAGAGAGACTTACCATCCGTTCTTCCCACCCGGAACAGCGGTGACGCCAGCAGTCCGTGCGCTGTAGCAGCTCCAGTGAAGAGTCCTGTGGTCACGTCACGACCAGTGCAACTATCATAGACTGGATTCTTTGGGAGGAAAGTCAACGTTTGTCACCATTGTGACCACAGTCACGATGTCCTCTGTTGTTATAATGTTAGTGAGTTTTTGCATCTGGATAATCCTCTCCTCCACGCAGCCTGCGGACAGCCGCGCCTCGGCGTCGTGATCCCAGCACTCCTCGATGGTCTCGCACAGCATCGCCATTCCCTGCGGGAAACCAGGCCAAGGGAAACCATCACACACCCACAGCTGCACAGGGGGGGCCTCCCGGCTCACAATGGCATTTTAAGGGACACCTGGCCCAGGGGAACTCTTGTGCCCAGCAGGATGTGGGGCTGGGTTTGGTCCAAGCCAAGGAAAACCATCACATAGCCACACAGGTGGGGTCTCTGGGCTCAAAATGGCATTTTAAGGGACACCTGGGCCAGGGGAACCCCTGTGCCCAGCAGGATGTGGGGCTGGGCTTGGTGTGAGGCTGGAGCATCCTGTGGGGCCTCAGCTCTGCTTTGTTCTGCACTATTGAACCAACACCTGTTCAGCAATGGGGCAAATCCTGCCCTGCAGGGCTGCAGCCTCAGAGGGTTCTAAAGAGGGGAATCCCTCAGCCATCAAATGGCACGTCAATGAAAAGTAACTCCAGAGTCTCTTCTTCCACCAAAAAACTGAAAAAAATCCCTCACTTTTAGTTTAAGATGAACATTTACAGGCTATTTGACTCCTGCTGGAATGATGAAATTCCTCCCAAACCCCAGTGTGATGCACACGGCACGCGCTGGACACAATGTGGGATTCACACCCCCGCGGCAGCGGCTGGGTCACACTTACAGAATGTTTCTGCCAACACTCCCTCAGGACAGGCCTCTTCTTTTTGTGCACCACAACTTCCTGCATGTCCTCCAGGGAGGGGTGCTGGCCAATCTCCTCCTCAAAGGGCAGCATGTACTCGTCCACAGGGCCTGCGGAGGGAAACATCAGCTCAGCCACTCGTTCGGAGAAGGGAAAGAGGGAATTGCAATGTTGGGAATGTAGGCCATAATCAAAATGGTTTGGGGTGGGAAGGACCTCGAAGGTCATCCCATGGGCAGGGACACCTCCCACTGTCCCAGGCTGCTCCAAGCCCTGTCCAAGCTGGCCTGGGACACTGCCAGGGCCCCCATTCCTGCCCTGCCGCTCCCCAGCCCCAGCCCAGCTCTTACCATCGGCGGCCGTGCAGCGCGAGGCCAATTCCCAGAGGACCAATCCCATGGCGTACATGTCTATCCTCAGAAAGGCGTCCCTTTGGAAGTTGATAGCACCTTCGAGTACCTCTGGAGCCATGTACCTGCGAGTGCCCACCTGCAGGGGAGCACAACACCCACACTGGCACCTGAGCCCACCCAGCACGGGCACCACCCTGGCTGCGGCTAAATACCATCCCTGCTCCCCCACATTAAACACAGCCACGGTTATTCCTGGGTTAGCAATAAATCTTCAAAGTTTCATCCCTCAGTTTCTGAACTTAATTAATTAAGTACAGCAAAACTTCTTGTCCAAATCCTCCAGGAAGGATAAAAAGGTGGGAGATGCCATGCAATGGTCTGAGGGGAATTCCCATTCATGTGCTGCATCATCCCTGGAAATAAACCTGGATTTACCTGTCCATGGGTGTCTCCTGCAGACTTTCCAGCCTCAAACTTTAAAGCTAGACCGAAATCAGCAATACAAGCTGTGAGGTTGTTTTTCAGCAGCACATTCTTGCTTTTGATGTCCCTTTCAAGACCAAGGAAAAAAAAAACCAAATTAGAGATCTAGAACATGGAATACCACATAAAATTCTAAGGAAAAAGGAATAGCATAAAACAAAGAACTTTATAGTATGAAAGGCAAAGAAATGATAAAGAAATAGATAAGTTACACAGCAAATAATAATAAAAAAACCTTGAAGTGCCATTGCACACCTCTATGCTTATGGGAGTAAGTAATTGGAACTGTAATTTTGTGCTTGTTTTTAAAATAAATACAGAAGTATGATGGATACATGGATGATGCATGTGGGATACAGAGATGGAATGAAAAGCAAGTTTGTAATCCAGGCGTGCAGTAACTGCATGTGGTTTGTCTGAACAGCAGAATCAAACCCAGCGCAGAGATGCAGGAATTCCTGCAGGAGCCGCGGGTGATGGACTGTGCCCCACGCCCTGGGAAGGAACGAGGGCTGCACCTGTGGGAGATGGCAGGCTTGTGGCCGTCCTTGAGCCCCGGGATGTCCTCGTGCAGGTAGGCCAGGCCCCGCGCCATGGTCTGGGCGATGTGGCACAGCTCGTTCCAGGACACCACGTTGGCCTTCAGGAAATCCGTCAGGGACCCCTGCAGGAAAAGCAGCCTCGTTCACCCAGAGAAAACAGGGAATTCCTGCTGAGCCTGGGGGGAACATTTGTAGGACCTTTGACTGTCTTTGCTTAGGGACCAACAGCGGTTTCAGAGTGAAACACACTCTGAAAAAATATAAAGAGATCAAATTAAAATAATTCAGCATAAAACTGAACATATTCTTAATTAATCATATTTGTGTTTCTTCCTCTTGCTGTCACAACAGAATTGACCTGTATCACTTCATTTTTATTCTAATCAATTAACACAGGTAAACAAAAAATACCCCATGATCTCTGTGAGAGTTTATGTATTTTAGGCAGGTTTAGATGGGGGATGTTAAAAAATACATATTCTAAAAAGGCATATAAGGTAAATATAAGGCATATAAGGTAAAATAAAGGTAGAATTCATTTTTGTTCTCTAAAACAACTCCTGTATTAGTAAAAACTGGTGAGCCTGAAAATAAATTGCCATCAATTCCCATCCCGCGAAAAGCGAGTAGCTTTAAATTTTCCTCCTTAACTGCCTCAGCTCCACCTTCGTAATGATGCCTTCAGGTATTTCTAGTTTTTTACTCTTCATGTAGCTGTAACTTGCTGTAGTTCTGTGCTTCTTACAAAGTGCTAAAATCCCCTGTTCCCAGCACCTTTAGCCAAAACAAGGCTCTCTGAGTACAGATTCAAGGACATATTCATTGCCTTAGGGCTTGAAAATATGTAAACAACTGTGAGATGGAGGGAGCAGGCCTGGGGTGGTTAACATCATCACCTGAGGGTACGATTGGAGAATTAAGGGTCAATATGCTAATGAAAGAGAACTTATAAAAAGTGAAGAGCTCGTGACTCGGTGTCCATTTTGGGTGTCGTCCCCGACGGGGAGCTTCGTTTGCCTGAATGTACCTTGAAGGCCTCTGCAGGCCTTAAATAAATTGTCTGCTTTTATACTCCTAATTTGTCTTGGCCTCTGTTTCAGGTAGCCTGTCTTTTAGGCAACAGTGCCACAATCCCAGGGCTGTTCTTCCCCTGCTCCACCGAGGAAAGCCCCAAAGGCATGCAGAGGCAGCCCCACCTTCTCGTGGAAGGCGGTGATGAGCCACAGGTCGACGTCGATGCTGGAGCCGCGCTTCTCGGCGCCGATGAACTGCAGGATGTTGTCGTGCTTCATGCCGGGCAGGCTGTAGATCTCGTACTCGTTCTGCCACGACTGCTTGTCCTGCAAACACAGCAGCACCAGCTCAGTTAGCAGCAGCAGTGTGACACCAGGGGAGCAGAAAGGCCTTACAAAATGAAGGCCTTGGTAAAATCTTCTGCTCCTTTGGCTAACTAGAAAAGCATTCTGGGAGTGACTCAGCTAAACTAGAGGTGAGAAACAAATGACATAATTGTAAAAGTTACCAGAACCAAGCAGTGCCCACACCGTGGGGCTCGTGGTTGGTCACACCTCATGCCTGCTCCTATCATGGTCTCTGGTGGTTGGTTAAGCACATTTGTTGTTTCTCACAAGAATGGAAACTCATAACAAGTAACAGTTGAAGAACCCTGGATTTTTGCAATAAAGGGTCTTCGCTGTGCCATGGTGGAGATCGTGTGTTTAATGATCCCTGCGGGAATTTGCTCCCAGTGTTTGGGAATGATCTGTCCACAAATCCATGGAATTTCTGCTGCAAGGACAAGGGCCTGCAGTGTTCATTCACCGTGAGGAAACATTTCTGCACACGGAGTAGCAGGGGGTGCTTTAATGAATGTAAAACCCATCCCAGTACCCCATGAACATCACTCTGTGATCTCAAAATTCTTCAATCCATTTAATCCCAGGCACGGCTTCCGAGGGCACTTGCTGGGCAATAAGTGTTATGGCACTTAATTGAGGCATGTTTAATTGAACAATCACTTTAGGGTTTGCATTTCAGGACATTCCTTCTAAGTACAATTTAATTTGCTTATTAACTGGTCAAGAGGTGGGTGAGAGCTGCTCAAAACTGCAGATGCTGAGTATTTTTATGACTAGAAGCACACATTTCACAGGGGTTATGTTTCACTGATGTGTTTACTGCAATAAAATACTTATTTTAAACCATTAAAATTCTTCCTGTGTCTTTTACACCTCAAAGACAATTCCATTTGGATTTGTAGAATTATCGGGACAAAACAAGCTGCTTTAATGTGAGAAACAACCCAGGAGCCCAAGAGTTCTGCTCACCTGGATAGGGAATATCTTGACCGCAACATATTCATTGAGCAGCTGAGCTTTCCACACACACCCAAATCTCCCCCTGGCTTTGATCTCCAGGAGCTGCAGCGGCTTCAGACCCATCAAGGGAGACGGTGGGGGAGGCCCAGGATCCTGCAATCAGGTGAAACCATTCATTAATGCTGCTGTTATTAATGGCATTAATTCCTGTCACCCCTGACAGCACTCCAAATAAAGGATTGTGAATGGGGAGACATTGGGATCACCCAGCCAAACCCCACTGCAGCAATTCCCCAAACACCAGGCACAAAGCCGAGCCCTTCTCCGCAGGGATGGGAAATGGGATTGTGAAACATGCTCAGGAGGGATGGGATACACCCGTGGGACAGCACAGCAGGAACCAGGGAATGCTGGCACCAGGTGGGAAAACACAGCAGGAACTGAGGAATAATGGAACCAGCTGGGACAGCATGGGAGACATTGAGGAATAGTCTGAGCAGGTGGGGAAGCACAGCAGAAATTAAGGAATGAGGTGATCAGGTGGGGAAGCACAGCAGAAATTAAGGAACAGTCTAACCAGGTGGGAAATCATGGCAGAAATTGAGGAATAACATAATGGGGTGGGAAAAACACGTCAGAAATTAAGGAATAATGTAAGCAGGTGGGAAAGCGCAGCAGAAATTAAGGAATGACATGGTCAGGTGGGAAAGCACAGCAGAAACTAAGGAATGACATGATCAGGTGGGAAAGCACAGCAGAAATTAAGGAATAATATAACCGGGTGGGAAAGCACAGCAGAAATTAAGGAATATTGTAACCGGGTGGGAAAGCACAGCAGAAATTAAGGAACAAAGATAATCAAGCTTTACTTGTTGTATTTGTTAAGAGCTGGGTTTGCAGTGAGCCCCTTGGCTGCACTGCAGGTTTTCTGTGGTTTGTCTGAGGTGTGGGGCCTGGGGCTCAGCCCCTCCTGCCCCACTGCCACTGCTCCCAGCTGTGCCAGTTCCTCAATTCCCAGCACTGGCTGTACCAGAAATGAGCTGGAATTGCATTGCAGAGATCACCTTGTCCTGTCTCGCAGGATTTGTACAACTGCAGGTGAGACAGAGCTTCCCCACAGCCACCCCATATCCATATCCCCACATCCATATTCCTATATCCATATCCCCATAACCCTATATTCTTATCCCCATATTCCTATATCCATATCCCTATCCCCACATCCCTATATCACTACATCCATATCCCCATATCCATGTCCCCATATCCTTATCCCTATATCCATATCCCCAGATCCCTATATCCATATCCCCAGATCCCTATATCCATATCCCCATATCCATATCTCCATATCCATATCCCCATATCCATATCCCTATATCCATATCCCCATATCCATATCCCTATATCCACATCCCCATATCCCTCCATATCCCTGTATCCATATCCATATCCCCATATCCATATCCCCATATCCATATCCCCATACCCTTATCCCTATATCCATATCCCCATATCCATATCCCCATATCCATATCCCTATATCCATATCCCCATATCCATATCCCCATATCCCCATATCCATATCCCAGTATCCACATCCCTATATCCATATCCCCATATCCCTATATCCATATCTCCATATCCATATCCCCATATCCCACCCTACAGCCTGGGACCATTCCTTTCCTGGCAAAGGGGAGCTGACAGTTTCCTGCCCACCCCGGATATTCTGTTTTTCTGTGTCACAGCATCTGAACAGAGCAAGCAGATTCTCAATTTTATTTTGCAAAGCTCTGCTTCCTTCTGGGCTGGCCCTGTCCCTCCAACCCTCTGTGTGGGATTAGCTTGTCCCTCTAGAAAAACCCCGACAACCAACCCTAAAGTTTTCTGAAAGCCTCCAAACCCCCTTGGCTCCTCCACTTTCCCCCAACAGCCTCTCTAAAGCTGCTTTCAGGAGAATGGAAACCCCTGGACGAGCTGCTTCTTCAAGAGAGAGGAGAGCACTCAACAAAGGGTTAAATATTTGAGCACTTCTATCAAAACCATAAAATCCTGTGCAGGTTAAAGACATTTTGGGAAAAATTGTGGGGTTAAGAACCCTTTACTATGGGGAGAATGGAGACAAGTGCTGAGAACACAAGTCCTGAGCAGTTGAAGTGCAGGAATAAACACCCACTCTCTGCTTTCTTATAAAACAACAAATAAATCAAAAAGAACAAGTTTCAGAGAAAGATTCAGAGCAGAGTAACCTCATTGCACAAATTAATAACTAGAAAAAGAATAAATAACATCTGAAATTCAAATCAGAGACACACTGCAACAGTGTCCTCAAAAAAGGAGGAAATCCTTTTGTCAATGTGACAGCCACAGGCGCTTGAAGTTGTGACATCAACGTTTGCAGCACAGAAAATGAAGTTTGAGAGTGAAGATTTCCCTCCCTTGGTGCCTTTCATTCCGTGCCAAAGCCCTCTTGGAATATTCCAGGCACCAGGGGAAGCAGTGCCCTCAATTTGTAAAACCCAAACTGTACTAAACAAATATTTGTAAATCCAGTTTGTGATTGTTAGAAGCCAAAGTGGGAACAAGATGCTCAAATTTATCCCCCAAAGCCAGCTCTGACTGAATGAACTGTTCAAAGTTCAGAACCTCCTGCCCTGTCTAAACCAGAGGAGTTTGTGGGAAATAACCCCAAACCCCCCTTTGCTGCAGTGGCTTGGACTCCCCTTCGTTCCCATGCCCTCCTCCCAATAACCTGCCGGGATTTGGAAGCACCTGGTGCCTGAATTCTTCCCCAACCATCAGGAAAATCAAAAACCTCCAGGATTTGCTGAACTGAGTTCCAGCATCTCTGCCAAGAGCTGGAAGTGAAAGTGGCAGTGGGAGCTGGTGTTTCCTAATTTCCCATTACACCACAACAGTTCCCACACCCCCAAATTCCCAATTTCCTAGAAACCCCTGGCTCTCCACACCACCTTCCCAGAACCTGCCACAGCCCCCCTGCAGTTCCTGCACATTTCCTCTTCCTGGGAATCCAAATTTCTGCTGTTCCTGAGCACAGCCCAACCCAAACAAATCCTAGCTCCAAGTGGGAGGCAGAATTCCTGCTGCTAACACAACTAGAAAGAAAAGTTTTCCTTTTTTTTTTGCCCCAGATTTTTTTTCTAAACACCTTGGTTAAAATCAAACTCCAAACTCTGCAGCTCCAGGGTCTATTTTTACATTCCCTGACAGTATTCCCAACTCGCTGTGCTCCAAGGAAAAATGTTTAAGATTCCAGTTATTCCCGTGTGGCTTTGGGGCTGATCTCTGTGGCGCCGAGCACAGAATGCCAGCAGGGATGGCAGGAGGATAAATTGGGCTCCCACATTGCCACAGCTGTCCAAAAATCCAGGGCCCAATTCCCTGTTCCTGCCCCTTCCCTTGGACTGAGACATGAGGGGAAAATATTCCTTAAGGAAGGGTGACTTGGTGGAATGGGGTTCCAAAAGTGTCCTCAAAAATATTTAAATATTTAAATTTTTAGATATTTAAACTGTTCGATTTTCTTCTAAGTTATCTTTCCAAGGTATTTCAGGTATTAATTAGAGAACTTTAATGATGACAGAAATTGAGATTTTCTTACACCTCAAAGCTTGATGTTTCCAATATTCCACTGAAAAGCTGAGCAGGAATGACCCAATTTGTGAATTGAGGGGTCCCAGTGACTTGGCGTTTAATACAAATAAAAATAACTCCTGGTCAGAGGGGAAGTTAGAGACTGAGTTGTGAAGGAGTATTTTTATTTTTCCCAGATTGCAGGTACTGACCCCACCAGCCTCTGGAACTCCAGGGAATTTTAGGAAATCCATGATCCACAGGCTGAAACTGCATTTTTAAACCACACATGCTGACAGATTGCTTGTCCAAGATACTGAGAAATCCCAATACAGACCAAACAACGTCTCCCACATCCCCAGAAAGCCCCAGAGCCAGGAACAAACATCCTCTTACCTCAATCATTATATGAAAGGCGTGCTTGCAGAGAGGGAAAAAACACAGGCAAGAGAAATTACTATTTACACCAGCAATGGGATGAAAAAACAGCTTAGAGGAGACAAAGTCAATTATTTGTGAGTTAGTGGCAGAAATATTCATGGGGGCAGCAGAACTTTCTCGTACCAGTAACAGATCATTTAAAACAACAATCAGAGAAATCCAGCATTGATACGTTAGCAAAGGACAGTGGGGAATGCAGGATTATTATATAGACAATTAGCTGAATTATTTTAGGATGACACCAGGGAATGTCCACTGCAGGGGTACAGAGCCGCGGTACTACAGCAGCACAGCAAGGTGGGGACACGGAACTTGCAGAGGTGACATTCCAAACCCCGGGATGGAACTCATCCCTGCAGTGGAACTCATCCCTGCAGATGGAACTCATCTCTGCCCACCAGGGGGCAGCGCTGCCACAGGGAAATCCCAGCCCTGGCTGTGACTGGGAAAGGGAAACTTCCAATGGCCACTGGGAATCACAGTGACCAACAGACAGGGACTGGGGACAATGGTGACTGGGAAACTTCCAATGGCCCACTGGGAATCACACTGACCAACAGACAGAACTGGGGACACGGTGACTGGAAAGGGAAACTTCCAATGGCCCACTGGGAATCACACCTGAGCAACAGACAGGGCACCACAGCCTTGGGCTCTGTCACTGGACAATTGTGATCAATTGTGATCAATAAATCCATCAATAGAGGTGCAACTCCAACTCTGCACTCAGAAGACACTGAGAGTGACATCCATCACAACATTAAAGATTCCTGTGGAACAAAATCCAGCATAAACCTACATCCCAGGATTTTAATGACCCCTTTGTTTGTGCTGCTTTCATCCCTTTTCCTGAAAAACCTCAGTGCCACCTCAGCAGAGCCGCGGAGACACCTCCGTTCCTCTCCCTGCAATTGGGACTGGGAGGCCCTGGCACAGATTCCCAGGGCAGGAATGGGAATGGCTGCCCCTGGACCCCAGCAGTGTCCCATGCCAGGCTGGATGGGGCTGGGAGCACCCTGGGACAGTGGCAGGTGTCCCTGCCCAGGGCAAGGGTGGCACTGGATGAGTTTTGAGTTCCTTTCCAAACCAAACCATTCTGTGATTCTCCCACCTCAGCCATGCTTGCCCTTCACACTGGGATGGGATGGGATGGGATGGGCGTTGGCAGAGCAGGGATGCCACCTCCTGGCCCCAGATGCCATCCCCTTCGCCCCCTTCCCTTTACACCCTCTGGAGCTCTGGAGCACGGGGCCAGCAGGAGGAGCTTTCCCTATGCCTGGGAAGCACCAAGCACACACTTCTCTTTCTCCAGTAATTCCTACCAGAGGGGATGGAGGATTCCGGAGAGAATGGATTTATAAATCCTCTAACAGCTTGGAGCACTGGGATCCACCAGGATCTCTCCTCCACCATCGGTCAGCGCAGCTCTGGAGTGGAGCAAAACCCACCCCAAGGGCCTGAAAGTCCTTTTTTCCACACCTATTCATTATTGGAGTTCTCCAGCTCCAGAGAATTATGAAATCCCTCAGCAAGAAGCAGAAATATGTATGAATTCAACCTTTTTGCTCTGACCATAATGAGAAACTGCAAAAATAAAGCTCTGAGAAATGAATCCTCTCCCAAACCTCTCACTCCTCCCTCGAGGGATCAGCTTCCCCCAAACACTGATAAATTCCACACACATGGAATTTTAAAAGGATGTGTTTATGCTCATTAACACCCCTGGATTATAAACCAGTGTCCTTCCCTTCAGCCCACAGAGCAGCACCTCCGGCTCCCAGCAGAAATCCAAGTTTAAGGGTATCAGGCTATAAAAGAAATGCAAATCTGAGCTTTGTGTCAGGAATTAACTCCTATAAATAAAAACTAGGAGCAGTTAACCCCCTCAAAACACCTACCACCTACACAAATGTGTATAAACACACTAATTTCTGTTTACGCTGCCTGAAACCAACTCTGAGAGTTTCATTACAATATTTGTAACCAATTAGACCAATAAAACCCTCAGCAGTGTGGGTTTTTCCCAAAATTTGGGCTACCCACATCCATGTTCTGAACTGTAAAAGCTGCACTTGGCTTTTGGATATTTGCCACACGAATCCTTCTCCCTGTTACAGATTTTAAACAACTTCTAACTGCCCATGGATTCTATTAGGATAAAAAAAGGACTCAGTTTCAAGCTCCTCATCCACTGCACACTCAGGACTCCTGATTTGCAGTAACTTCCCAATCTCTTTTCCCATTTCCTATAAGCACCTGGCTTTTCCTTGTATTTTTTAAATAGCCATTAATCTTCCCAGGTTTGGACTCAATCCTTGTAAAAACACTTCTCCCTTGCATTTTTCCAGTGTTGAAATGTTTCTATTACAATATCTGTAACAACAACAACAACAACAAAACGTGGCTTTTGGAAAACCAAAATGGGAAAAACCTGAACACCTGATTTATTTCCTTCATTCTTCAGCAGGAAACTGGGATTTTCCTGGTGTGGAAAGATTTTCCCAGAAATGTCAAGTGCATCAGGTAGATTTAGGACTTCCTGTGCTCAGTGATGAAACCCTGCTGCATCGCTGACCCCAGCAGGTTCAAACCTTTCAGCAGAAATCCCAAAAATAGGTCACGAAGACAAGAAGTGAATCTTTTCTCAAGCCTCTCAACACACGACTGTCATTTCAAAACCAACCCAAAGCAAAAAAAGCACCAGCGATCCAATAAAATATTCCCAAGTCGGGCACCCAGGAAAGTACAAGAGGTTAATGATTCCGTGCTCGGTGGGGATGAAGTGTGGGGAGCTGTGAGAGCTGCTAATCCCTGAGTGTGACTTGTGGCAGCTCTGCTGGGGAAGGGTGACAGTGGCACCCATCGGTGACAGGGTGGGAACAGCCCCCTCGCAGTGAGCACTGACTGACAGCTCTGGCCGCAGCTCAAGGCACGTCAGAGAGAAGGGAGCAGAGCAGAGCAGCTCCCTGCCATCCACACTCCCACTTTTACCAGGAATGCTTGGGAAAAACCTGAATTACACCTCACTGAGACCACCACGGGCCTCCGTTCCCAGTGTATCCCAGTGAAAATGAACTGGGGCACAGCAGCTCTTTGTACATTCAATTATTTAAAATATCAATCTGATATTTTGATAAATTTTATCAGATTTTAGCTGAATTGATTTTTGTTAAATCAAACAGAAATAAGGAGATGGAACGGTTCGTAAGTGTTTTCCATACACACAGATGTATTCAGCAAACATGGATTTGTTAATAACTCATCTGAGAACACAGAGTGACAGATTTGATGGAATTTGACAGCTTTCACTGGATAGTTCCCCACACAGCAGTGAGGCACAGTGAGCAGCACAAACAAGCCAACACTAATTGTCCTTTATGTCTCATTACAGCTTCAAACATTCCTTACTGTGTATTTCTTCCTTTTTCTTTTTTTTAATATTCCAAACTACTTCTCTCCCTTTAGCTCTCTGATTTTTTATCACCATTTCTATTCTTTTTTTATTTATCACTTCTTCTAATTCTTTCACAATTTCTCATTCTTCAGCATTTCCTCGTTTTTATCTTTTGCTTATCCCTCATCCATCCTTTAATTTTTCACCAGGGCAGCACCTCGGTATTCCCATTGTTTCTGGGAATAAAGCAAGGAAAAGCAGATAACCTTTATCTGTATCTCCCATGGAGCAATCCCTGGTTTTCCTGCTCTACATCTGACCTGTCCATTCCACCAGTGCTACACAAAGATTTCAACCCCAAATCCATCTGCCTGCAAACTCCACTACGCCTCAATTATTAAACACACTATTAACAGTTAATAGATTAATTGCAGAAATATTTCAGTGTTTATACGTGGTTATAAAGTTGCCAGTACTTTGCCTCCCTTCCTGCTTCTCCTGTCTCCTGTTCCAAGCAGCTGTAATCAAATTTAAAGTGGGAACCACTGCTCTGCTGCATATGGGAGAGTGTTTATACACTGGATTTACATAGTAATTTCGGGTAGTTTTTCAGGCAGAAGTGGCTTTTCCTGACTTTCCACAAGCCTTAATGCCTGTTCACCACAAGACAGGAAAATGTTGTTGCCCCACAAGCACCAAGGTACACTTATCCCAAAGATACAATCTGAGCATTAACACAACAGCTGATTACCCTAGTTATTAAAAATTTAGGTGTTCGAGCTGCACCAAACACAAACCACGCAAGGGAAAAACTGCAGCGAAAGGAGAGAGAATCAGAATTCAAGTTCTTGATACTTCACACACATTTAACATTCATTTGCTTTTCTATGGCTTTATCCACGACTTCATTTCTTTGAGAAGACAATCCCACGCTGGAATTAGCCCCACAATTAGCAGTTCTGAATTTGATCTCCCAGCAAAGACCACTGGGTTGATGTAAAGTCCCAAACCCATAAAATGGGAGCTGGATGAACTAATTATGCTGACAGATTGCAGGGAGTCTGAGGAGCTGCAATCCGCTCCGCAAGGACAGCAAACAGACTTTTTTCCTCTAAATTATGTTCTTTTCATTTGGCAACAACATATGTCCACTGCCTCTCCCCAAATTCCTCTTATCTACGACTGCGAAACTGAAAGCAAAACACTTGAGTTATCAACCCCAGGCAATGCTGCTTGCTGCAGCACCCTCGAGTCAAGCAGCAGCACTGAAATATCCCAGGAGCTGCAAGCACGGAGCACACAGAGATCAATCCTTGGCAATCCTGCCCAAAAAACCAAGTTTTAATCAGAAATAACATTGCTGGAGGAGAGGCTGTGTGTTCTGGTCACTGCACTGACTTAGAAGCTCAAGTTAATTCTTACTGCAAAAATTCAAGTAATGTCTCTCTTTAGTTCCACAACCACATTTTCTTCATCTTTTCTGCTTTGGTCTCCAGAATTTCTTGTTTTAACTCTTTCCATAAAAGCCTCCTAATCTCAGTTAGATCTGCAGATGTAACTGAAGGAAGAGGAATTCCAGATTTGGCACTGGTTACAGCTCCAGGATCAGCTGGAGCCTCCCAGCAGGAGCTCCACACACAGAGCCACAGAAGGTTTGTTTGGATGCAGCACAGCCAGGTTACATTCAAATGTGGAGGCCACAGCCTCATCATCCTTTTGAAATAAAACACAAACGCCCCTAAAACTGGAACATTTCAAGACAAAACAGAAAATACATAAACAAGAGGAAATGGTGACAGGTATCACAACCCATGAGCTGAGCTATGCCCTGGAATTGTGCTTGAACTGAAGATTTTCTTAACATTCCCTTTAACTGCACCTGTATCCCTGCTCCATGCTGCCCTAAAAACAGCTGATCCTCTGTTGGCTGCTATTTTCTTACACCTCAAAGGCCAAGATGAACGAGCAAGTCCCTTTTTGTTTCCAGCTAAGCACTACAGCTCAGCCCTCAGCACCCCTTCGCTGTGTCTTTGCCCTCTGTGCTCAGTTTTTCTCTTCCCAAACAAACAGATGCATAAAAACATGAAGTAGTTGCTCATATATTCATCAAAGAATAATTAATGAGGCTGTTTAAGTAAAGCTTAATTCTCTGCTTTAGGGGAGAGCAAGCGTTAGGACCTCGAAACCAGGAGGGCAACAGAGACCAGCCATGAGACAGATCCCCCTCAGGAATTGTTCTGCCACGAAAAAACCCCAAATCCTGCCGCAGGGGCTCACCTGGGTGGGAACAAGCACGGGAGGATAGGCCAGCTTGTGATGTCTGTACATCCAGAAGGAAAAGAGCACGATCACTGCAATTCCCATGATAGGCACCAAGGAATAGAGCAAGGTGTTGAACAGAGGTGGCTTCGGTGTAACAGGATTGGAAGTTGCTGAAGGGAAAAAAAAAAAAGGAAATGGCTTTTAAGGAACAAAAGCAGGCAGTGTTTGAAATGCTCACAGGCTGATTTCCTACCAGCTCTGCCATCAGCACAGCAGGCTCACAGCAGCTGAGCAGGCAGCACAAACAACACCTGGCTGAAGGCAGCACTTTGGGAAGCATGGAATAGCTCAGGCCCCACATTTCAGCAGGGTGGGATTCTGTGCTCCTAACCCCCAGCAGCCTGCAGCGTGCCGGGGCTGTTTGTGTTTCCAGGGATTGCGAGAATGCAGCACCCCACGAATGAAAACCATCAATGTGGGGTTCAGCCTGGCACAGGGCAGGAATAACCTGACAGTGCCTCTGTGCTCTGCTGGGAGGAGGAGATCTCCAGGTGAAGACACTTCCACATGACCTCAAAAAAGGCTCTGCAGAAGCTGGAGCTGCTTCCAAGGCAGCCACAGCCCCCTGGGGCAAGAGAGGGCTCATGAGAGGGAAGAATGTCAATTATTGCCTTAGCAGCATCGCTGACAAAAATGACAACAATATCTCCTGGGTCAACAAAGGCTATTTTAATCTCCCAGAAAATGTTCTTTCATTTCATAAACAACTTCCTCTGGCTATTTGGTACATGAGACATTTGCTGTTTTCAGCTCAGTTATTAACATCACTTGGTTTTCCAGCAGATTCCTGACTGGGAGAAGAGAGGAAAGGAAAATCAAATCACCTTTTAGCTGTTGTTTTCTAAAACAATTATTTGTTAAGTCTGGGCATTTGATTGTCTTTCAGAACCATGGAAAATGCCGAGATGGAAGAACCCACAAGGGAGGAAATTCTTTCCCTCTTTTTAGAGGTTACTGTGTCTATTTACAGAGAAATTCAAGGTCCAAGTGGGTTACAGAGGATTTTTTTGAAGAAAAGGAGCAGCCCCAGGCTGGCACAGGGATACAGCGATGAGCTGGCTTTTAGCCCAACAATTTACACACTCACAGGAGCTTAACCATACAATTAAGGTAAGATTTAGCAGTAACTTCTGCATCTTAAACCAGCCAATTATTTCAGATTATCCTTCCTTCTCACCCTTGGAAAGCGCTGAAGTACCTTGTACCGATTTTATAGGAAAGAACCTTTCCAAGCAGAATAAATGAACTGGGAATGCACAGAGCTCCATCTCCCAGGAACCAGAACCCTGTGGCAGGAAAGGCAGAGCAGGACATTTGGAAAAGTCTGATCTCCTGAGCAAGCACAGGGTGAAATGCTCCCACCAGGAGGAACTTACGCTGTGTGACCTCCATCTCCGGGAAGTAGAAGAAGCGCTCGTTGCACATGTTGCCCTCACAGCAACAGAAGAACACTTCAGGGCTGTCCTTCTTCTCTATGCAATCATTCCTACAAGAGATAAGAGTCAAATGTTTCTTCATCTTGAGCTGGTTGGTTTTTTTTGGTCGAGAAAAATGACACGCTCATCTTTCAAATTTCCAAAGTGAGCGTCACTAAATCGCCTGTGATAACGCACTGCCAAAATAACAGCCAAATCTAAGGAAATAAATTAAAATCTTGATATATTGTAATGAAATTTTATTAAAACAGAAATGCAGTTTTGCTGTTTTTAAGGGAAAGTTAAAGAAAACCAGCAGCAGGACACTGAGGAACAGCTCACAATCTAGATTTAAACAGCACAAACAAGTGATTAAACAGCTGGTGCTTCACCATAAACCCACAGCACAGGGCTGGAGAGAAGTGAGAAGAGAATTTTTGAACTTTACTATATTTGTAGAAAGAAATGATAAAATTTCTACAATCTTGCTCAGGCACAGGCTTTATTTCACTCCATGAATTAACTGCAGGAAAAGCTTTTTTATTAATATTCTATTAACGAATAAGCTGGAACTCTTCCCATCACAAAAAAAAAGCACCAACCAGGAGCCAGCTGACAGCAGGGTTGGAAAAACCTGAAGAAATACTGAAGGATTTTAAACACAGCTGAACACTGTCAAGGAAGTTTTGGGTTCATCTTCAAAACTTGGGGTTATTTCCTCGAGCCAGCTCTTGCTGTTCCCCTGTCCTGTGACTTGCAGAGAACATTTTCTCTTTGATGTCCTTAATCTGCTGCTGTTTGGAGCCATCCCCACGGAACTGCAGAGCAGTGAAACCACCCCACGCTGCAGAGATAAGATTTGGGCTGCTCTGCACAAACACAGCTCTGTGTGTTATGAGCACAAATTGCTTAATGAGGACTTAGAGATACTCAGTTTCCAACTCTTTCCTTACCATCCTTCCTGCATCTGATTTCTTCTTCCAATTGCTTTTCTTTGCTCAAGGGAGAATTTATTCCCACGATTTTAGGGTTTTTTTAGACTGTGGAACTGAGCTTTAAACTGTTGTTAAAGCAGAAAACAATCGGGGGGGGGGGCAACTTGATTTGGGAGAAAGGACTGAAGGCTTTCTTCTAACAATTCCACTTTTAAGAAACACGAAAGAAAACTTTTCTAAAATATTGCTGAAATAATTTCTAAATACTTTTAAATGAAGATCTACCGTGGATCTATTTCTTAATTCTCTGCCTTTTCAGACAATAAATGTTTTGGGCCAATAAAACTGAGTAGACTATTTAAAAAACTGCAACACCATTGCTTAAGAGAGTCATGACCTTTATTCAGTCAGCATCTAGCAAACCCCAAGTCCTGCTGTTACTGCTTGTGGGTACTTTCTAGACCATCTGTTATCAACAAAATAACTGGAAATTTAGAATATTCTTGGAGCTGCCATTGAGCTTTTTAATAAACTGCCAAAAAACTTCCATGATTTGGTAAATTGCAGACATGAAGTGCTGACTTTCCTACTCCAAAGACTTTGGAAAAATCAACGAAAGAATTTTGCAGTAATTATATTTGCATTGTTTGGCAATAACAAGGCACTAGAGAATCTATTACTAATGGGCTAAAAAAGAAAAAATGAAATACCTGGGTTCTTTAAAGAAGATAAAAAATTTTATCCTGCAAACAAGACAAAGTACTCACATGAAGTCTGGTCCCTAAACACAAGTGAGCATCTAAAAATAAGATAATTATTCACAGACTCATTTGTCTTAAGCAGTGGTTGCAGAAGGGATGCTGTAGAAATTATAGAGAGGCCAAAGAGTTTACAATGACAAATAAATCTCAAAAATTCCTAAGAAAACTCACCTGTCATAACAATTGATGTCATCCAGCCAGCAGCCTTGCTTCACAATTTCAATTGATCCAGAAATATTCTTCCACGTAGCAAAGCAGTGTCGCCTTTTATCTTTATCACCATAGCAGGGCTCGATCCCACTGCGATTTGTTTTATCCTTTTCCCAGTTCGCGTTGTAGTAGATGCACTCCTGTGTTTCTGATCTGCCCAGGATGGCACCTGCGAGGGATGGGAAGCACAATTAAATGGAATTCTGAAGGGTCAGACATGCCAACAAAGGCAGGGTGTATAAAAATATCATTTACTGCTCGTACCGATGTGCCCTCCCTGCCCTCTTTTTAATAAAGACAGAGAACACGGGAGGTTCAGCAGCATTCCGAGTGTTGAAACATAAAACAAAGATCTTCTGGGAAGTCAAACAGTGACTTGCATAACTTAGCAAGATTTGAAGAAATGAAGAACAAGTCATGGCAATACTTCTCCACGAATAGCAATAGCAGAGAAAATTTAGAATGCTGAGCAGTGAAGATTTAATTAAAATATTTGCCGAACCAGGAGATTTGGCCAGGAAAAATCACCAAAAGGCATTTGTGCCTCTTGTTACCTGAGCCAAAAGAGCAGTAGGGTCACCCCAGAAACCCCCGAAAAAGCTAAGAGGTGTTTGGGGGCAAGAGTGGCACAGAAGGCCAGGATGGTGTGGGGTGGAAGGGACTTTAAAGACCATCAAGTGACCATTTAGGAAACCACTCTGGGATTCTAGTGGAGGTAACCTCACCGTTAATGGGATATAAAGCACCAGCCTGGTTTCTGCAAAGGTGAAGGGTTGTAGGGAAGCAAAAGTGTTAACAGAATAAGGGAAGGGAGTAAGAACTGCCTTTTGTTTCTGTTTTTTGTCTTGTCAGACACTGTCCAGAGTGTGCCATTAATCTTCATGGAAGCTCCACCACTCAGCATGTATTAAACCCATGGAGAAACAGAGAGGGAGACTGAGGAGCTGCAGAATCAGAGGATCCACTGAGGAAGGCTCAGGAGAACGCCCAAGACTGTTCCTTTGCCTGGATATATTTTATGTATCTATACACGGAATATTTTCAAGACTGTTACATCACTGAGGACCAGAGTGGAAGAGAACAGGTCTCCCGCAGCAATTTTATTTGTATTTAATTGTATCACCTCCATTACCCTCACTTATCCACAATAAATGTGACGCTCACGGCCATTCCCTGAGGCCAATGAGGATCATTCCCCCCTGAGCCTGGCGGGAGAGCAGCCCAGGAGGCCGGAGCTGAGCACAGCACTGCCCATCCTGAGCATCCCTCACCGCCTCCCCGGCCAGCCCTGCCTCTGACGCAGTCCCAAAATAGGCCGAGGCTGGCGGATCAATGGGAGAGGGGCAGGAGGCAGCTGGGAGCGCGGCGAGAGGCAGCCTGGTAACCATTAGATTCCTTGTGCTGCCACGGCCTGACCTTTACAACTCTCAGCTATGGCAAGAAACAGATGAGGCAACAGATTGAACAATTTGGTTCTGTCAGTGCAATAAAGCAGAAGTCCTGGATTTCTCTCACACGTGCCATTGCTTTTCTCTCGCTGCCAAGCCGAGCTTTGAAGGACCACAGACAAGCTGAATTTTATAAAATTCAGAAACTGCAGCACAACTAACTTTGCATAAATCTTCTCCTCATTCCTGGCTTTATAGTCAGGTTTTCTTAGCTGTTATTTTTTAAATCCATTAATGCTCTAATTGGTGACTGGCAGCAGTCACTGTTGGTTTAATGACCTTGGATCTGGCTTGAGTTTCTCACCTGAACAGGCACCTACAATGGGTCTGGCCAGACTAACCCAGCCTTGGACAGCCCAGGATAACTCTGCATTAATATTTCCAAGCAGAAAAGCAGGAATATGGAGGAAGCAAGGCAAGAGGAGAAGGGGAACCACACAAAGAAGGCATCCCTGAGCCCATCTGCTGACAACCAGCTCTGCCACCCCCTCTGCAGGGATGGAGCTCCCAGGGGAGAAGGGCAGCTGGCATTTGCAATAAAGTGAATTTATGAGGCAGAGCAGGTCTCTAATGAAACTCCTGTACCCATTCTGAGTGCACATGGAATTGCCAGGTCCTCACAAACCAATTGCTGAATCTCAAAAAGCAAAATGCTGCTGCTGAAAGAAGCCATGAGCAGAACTCCAGCAGTGTCCTAGGGATGGAACGTGAGGTCTGTGAGCTTGGGAGGAAAACACACTGGAAAAGCAAAGCACATTAAGTAAAGCATGGAGTTTGGTTAAGCCAGATCCCATTGGATATCTGAGCATTCCCATTGCAGCTCTAGCCCTCACAACTCGTGTCCATCCACGACAGCTGCACTGAGGGAACAAAAGCAACATTTGAACTTCTGAACCATCGGTAATACAGGAAACAGCGGAACTGGGAGCAGTGCGGGGAGCAATTCCATTAGAGAGCACATGTGAGCCTGGAAAATCTCACCTCAGGAGGAGATGGAAGGACTGGCTGCCATTTTTCAATCAGAAAGACTGAATGGCTGAAAAAAACCGGCCAGTTTTTAAATTGAAAAGCAGCAAACAATGAAATCTCTGCACACCTACTGTGGACTTAATTCAAAATGGGATTACTGGGAAAAGGTGCTGGATGAAATATGAATTGTCTCTTACAGGTATCAATACCTTACACCCATGGGGGATGAAAAAATACAAAAACTCCTGGGAGTTCATCATTCAACTTTATCCACTAAACCTAGAACTGAGCAGCACAACCCCATGGGTTTATAATGCAGGAATGGTTTCCTGATCCTTCATCTGAGATGTGATAATGATCATCTCCCTCATTTTCCAGGGAAGACTTCAACACTTCCCACGTCGTAGCCTCATTCCCAAATCCTGTTTTTGCAGCGTGATTAGTTGGTGACACCATGCAAAGACACAGAGGTCAAAGGGAACTGAATCTGTGATCTCTCACTGGTTTAGGAAATGTAACAACATTTTCGAGCTGAAGTCAGGAAATCTGATGAAAAGCCTACAAAGATTAGTTTGATGGTGCCAAGAACTTTTTTTTGCAATTCCCTAGAAAACTTACAATGTGTAAAAGAATTAAAGGGTGAAGTTCAGTCTGGCAGATACCTCTGCTTGTAGTAGAAAGGTTACTTAAATTGTATTATATCTGAGCTGAATTTGAACTCTTCAAGCACTGAAATACAAGGAATGGAACAGTTTATTAGAATAAAGCAGCAGAGCAGAGAGGCCTGAAGCACCACAGGGACTGAGTAACTTATAGATAGAATGGCCCATTCAGCACAATATCTGAATTGTAACACGCTGTTCTAGAGGAGCAGAAAAGACCAGAAAATGCAGCATAAATAGAAATAACACCTTGGGAAAAAAACCTTCAGTCGCTGCACAGGTACCTTTTTCAAGTACTTGCCCATATGTGTTATTCTATTTGTTTCCACAGTGATCTCAAACACTTTCTAGCCCTACAAATATATCTAAGAACAGACTACAAATATAGACTAAAAAGGCCCAGCTTTGATGTTTCCGCAAGCAGGAAGCAGGATTTTATCATTCTCTATTTTTTCTGATAACACCCAGGGGAACGTTTCTCAAAGGAAGACGAAAGAAGTTATTTCCAACCTAATAAAGCAAACTGAGTTCCAAGAGAAAGGACCTATTCTGTCCTCCTTTTACATGCCACGATGTCCCCAAACTTATTTTGTTGATTTTTAGACTAATATTAGTCCTATTATCACTGTTCTCAATGCTCCCAGGTCAAACAAGGACTGTACTTCAGATGAGCTGAGCCAAAGTACATTCATTAAATCCAAACACAGCAGCAATTAACTCAGGCAATGCAAGAACTGGAAAAAAGATAAACAAGGCAGTGAAGTAACAAATCACCTGCACTGCTGCCACACTGCCCTGTGAAATTTCGACATTTAAAGACTAATCTGATGGTCCAAAAAGCTGCTTCCTTTTTCTAAAATAGTATTTAAAAATAAATGAGTTTGCAGCTCGAACAGGGGTAAACTTGGTAAGCTTTAGTGTAGAGTTTTGTATAGCAAGAGTTGCATTATTCTCCTGAATTATAGTGGGGGGAACAACAGGAAATCTGTATTTGGTACAGTATCTCATCATATACTTGGAAAATATTTCAATTTTTTTGCAGTTCACGCCTTTTCAAAATGGAAAATTTGTAGGGATGAGCCTGCCATGGAAGTATGAAATCTGCAGCTGAGATAACACTTCAGAAAAAGAAGGAGAGAAGAATCCAGTGCTGGAAAACTGAAGATGATCAACCCAAAGGCACTAGAGTAGAGTGGGAATTACGGAGGATGCTGGCATCCAAAAACAAGGAATAGAACTCAGTGAAGGGGGGGAAGGAGAGAGGAATAATATCTGTATTCTTAAAAAACTCCTTGCAGCCCCTGGTTTGCTTGGTGGACAGTAACAAGAAAAACCTCTTTTTTGTGCTGAGTCTTCTGGACTACAGTATGAAAAATAATTTTTAGAGTCAGCTGCTCTAACCACTTAATGATGTATTTTACATATATAGATATATCTTGGTTTTATTTGCATGGTCCTCTTGTTCAAGGAAAAAAAACCTCAAATTACTTTTGCAATGTATTCCCTCAGTCTCTCCCAGCAGTTTGTCCCGTTGTTAGAAGAAATTAATAACGTTGTAATAGGATTTCGGAGAGAACTTCCATTTTCTGCCTTCCAAATATCTTATTTAAGCCTGGATTTAAGGAAGTGGGAAAAACCCACTTCAAAAAAAACCCTCAGATCTCTGATGCCCAAGTTTTCCAGAATCCTTTCAGAGCAAAGCACGTGGCAGAAAACGGAGAAAAAGGGTCAGTGGCCATCTCTGCTCTTTAGGCAGAAATTCAAGTGCCACTAAGAGCTGGTCACCCCCAGATAAAGATTGCCATCCTTCGGGGGTCTCCAGAGACTCGGAGCTAAGTGTTATTTTTCACACTCCTGACTTCAAGGGAGCGCAGTACAACACAGGCTGATGTTTTCAAGTTCAAACACGCCACTGTCAGCGCGAGGTGTGAGCAGCGCAGCACAAACACCTCTCAGCCGCTGCCTGATGGCTTTTGTAGGGGAAGAGAGCCTGAAAGATCCTAGAAATTGGTTGGTTTGAGGCACAGCCTCGTGGCTGCGCTCGCCTCGTGTGTGGTTTTTAGTCATTGCTGGTCAAATGTCCCCTCCCTGGCCCCATAACAATATTCCACAATTAGAAATGCAGAAATTCTGCAGGATTCAGATGTTGGAAAACAAAGGATAGGGCCAAAGAGGCACTAATGCCAGAAAACCATAGTTCCCAGTTTGGGTTATCCTCCACTCCCCAGTGCAAACCTCAAACACAAAGAATAACAATAATAATGAGCAATCTCAGGTAATTTTTGGACATTACAACTTGCAAACTGGGGCTCTGCTGCACCCTGATTGTCCAGGAGGTATCACCTCCACCTGCCTCTGGATGAAGCTCGGGGAAGATGCCCAGGAAGGAGCCAGGGATTGTCTCCCACTGCACACAGGAGTGACACCATTTCCACACAGAGTCTTGGAATGCTGTTAATAAACTAAAAAAGAGGCCCTTCAGCATTAGAGGCACCAATTAAGCACCTAAATAAACCACCTAAGGACACCCAGGCAGGATCAGGAATTATGAATCGTTCTCAGGGATGAGTCTCATGCTGGTGGTGGCAACCAGCAGCATTTCTATTTTGGGACCTGCCAGGGAGTTTCCCGGGAATGATCTCAGATACCTGTCAGAGCTGTTCCTCTGATCTGAGAATCCCAAAGCAGTGGAATGCTGCAGTGCCGCAGCTCAGCAGACATGGGGAGCTCCTCTCAGTAACACCCAGCTGTGAATCCCAATGGATTTGGGATCAAAACGATCCTTTTTGGGGTTGGTGTTTGTGGAGGTTCTTCTATGAGCTAAACTTCCTAAGAACTTCCCAGCTGTGAGCTATGAGACATTTAGAATTTTCTTCAATGGAGGTCTGAAATTCCTGCAGCCTCGTGGAGATGGGAAATTTGAACATATTAATCACTTCATGAAAAAGCATTGGAAAAGCTTCATTTTAGCTGTCAATTTTAGCTGTCTTCAAATTCCCTTCTCTGGTTAGGCTGCAAGAGAAGATCAGGAAATGACATTTTCTCCAACCCTTCTCCTATTACTGTTTGTTTCACACATCTTCCAGGATTCTGCTCAATACAATCAATGTCAATATTGCACCTGTATTTTTATTATAAAGAGAAATACAGGAGTCTCCCCTTCACAGAGACTCCCTTCTGACCCCTCCAAACCAAGCACAGATTTAATTTAGGCTAATTACAAGAAATTATTCTACCTTTTGCCTCCCAAATCAGTCAAGCACAATGCAAATGAAACAGTTTGACTGCGAAGCAAACAGCACCACACACCAAGTCAAACAAAAACACAGTCAAGACATCTATGAGGCAAGCATCCAACTCCACATTTGATGTTTCCTCCACATGATATATCCAACCCCCACTTCTTTTTCTGTCTTACAGGACCTTATATAACTATTTAAAAGACAACAGGACCAGTGTGATTCTGCCTTCAACTCAGCTCTCCAACAAATCTCTCTGTGGGTGTTGTGTCCCACTCGGTGCTATTGCAAGCAAAAACACCACCCAGTTATCCTGCATGTGCTGATCAAGCTTCTTATTTACATTCACATTCTTTAGCCATCGTATAGCTTCTCTTTTTTTTTCTCTGGTTACAACCAAAGTCCCAGCCTAAACATACCTACAACCAGTTTTTGTTTTTTTTTAAAAGAAATGTAAAGCATCAGCTGTATCCTTTTCCTTCAAAGTTCCCAAGCGCGGAGCTGATGGGCAGGAGCTGCACGGTCAGTGCACATCCAGACAAGCTCCAGCTGCCCTTGGCCAGATGGCAGCTGAACAGGAGGAAAGACAGGTCCCACATTTGTGTAAACACGCAGAGGGATTACCTGGGAGCTGCAGGCAAACAGGATAACGTGGAGGGGGAAAAGCGCTGGGAAACTCCTTTAAATATTCCTTGTCCATGGAGGTGGAAACCTCCCTCACCCCTCCTTCCAACTCTCCAACTTATTCATGGAGAATCATCACACAGAGCTCCTGCTGTGATTCCACCCAGCCCATGATCCTGGGGTTTGTATTTTTGTTTCCTCACCTCATCCCAACAGGACTTGCCAAGTTCATCCTGCTCACACAGGTTGGCCAAACTCCAGTCAGGACTTCAGCCATTCCCAAGGATTTCTCTGGTACAGCCATTGGTTCTGCTGTCAGGAAATTCTCCTTCAGAAGCATTTTGGGATCAGCTGCATCACCACCAGATGACATTGGCAGCTCGTGGTGTGTGCTCTGATGCAAGAGCCCAGTTTGAAATGCATTTCGGAGCTGTAGCGCAATCAGAAATCCGACTGAGCTGTGCGGCCTCAAACAGCTGAACTGGCACAAACGAGTGGAAGTAATTCCTTCCTTCAGCCACTAAACTTAAATAAATGTCAGGCTGCAGTATTACACATCTGAGTAAATACCTATCAGCATAAAAATGCTAATATGTTTGTGACTGCTGAACTCTCTTCCTAGAGCAAAACATCTCCATAACCTCAAACTTTGCTGTATCTGTTTAATTCCATTTCTACTGTCCAGTCCTGTTGAGATCAAATTCCAAACCTTGCCTACATTGAAAGAATTTTAAAATCTGCATCTTCATGCTCTGAAATCAGTGTTGATTATATTTAAAAATCCAGCAAAACTGCCTCTTTACCTCCAGCTGAAGCCGCTTGAAATGGCTTTTCTGTTTGTCCCCTCTCAGGCTGCCTCACAGTGCTCCCTGTGCCAGACTGTAATCTGGAGATTAGGTTAAAAATCCCATTTTTGGAGCTGGAAAGAGCCATGTTTCCAGACAAACCACTGCTGCCATGGCCAGCACATCCTCTCCAAAGCCTACTCTGCCAAAGACCCCAGCAGGGCTCAGCTGCAGCCCAGCCCTGCCAAGCACAGCCTCAAGGAACAGATCCTGGACCTCTGAGGGAGGGAAGAGGACAAAGATTTTTTTGTCTCAAGTTTTTTATTCTGGATTTCTTTTCTAGAGAATTCAGAAATCCAGAGTCCAACTACCTTACGGAGTCTTCATTAGGTAAATGTTTTCACTCATCATTTAAATAATCTGATAATTTTTAACCCTCACTATCACCTTTCCATGCTCCAAAGCTGCTCCAAGTGAGCTTTCCCTCAGGAAGTGAGAACTGACAGATTTCACTAAAATTGCTATTATGAGTCTTTTTATGGAGAATAAATTTGGATATAGTTTATCCAAACTATAAAAAACATCATTTATTTAAGATTCAGAAGAAGGAAACAGCAATGGAACAACAGAGCAACTTTTTCATGCACCTCAATACAAAACTGTTTTTCTCTTCCATTTGCTCTAATCTTTACGGATTCTCGTGAAGCAGATCTTGCTATCCACTCATCCTTTTAAAAAAAAATTATTAGTAATTGTATCCAGAAAAGCAAGATCGACAACCAAAAGAAGAAATCCGAAGAAGAAGCATTTCAAGATCAAAAGGAGGTTATTAAAGTCAGCATAATACATATTAAAACTTAACTCTTTTTGTACTTCGTATCAGAGCTTTAAGAACAACTGACTGGGAAGGGAAGCTATTTAAAATTACAATTTAAAACTCTTTTCAGAGCATAACTCTGCAGTAGGGACTTTAAGAATATGCTACACACTGGTCACCCAGCACATTTATTGTCATTAAAACATTAAATGCAGCAGCCCTGCAACAGCTGCTTTAAATAAATCAGTGCTGATTTAAGACGAGAATCAAATAGTACAAAAGTAATCCAGGACTGTGGGTTTTATTTCCCTTACCTGCCTACAAGCACTTCCAATAATTTATGTTCCCAGGTTCAGTGTTTTTCTTAAGGAAAAACCTGATTAGAAAGAATGGCAGTTCAATTCTAGCAACCTGAAAATGATGTCCCTATACCTTAAAATAAAAATTTGGAGGATTTTCATATACATAAAAAACCTCCCAACACTGAGTAATTTAGGGAAAAATCCAGCTAAGAAAAAAAAGACCAAAATATTCTTATTTCTGGTTCTGTATGAACGACAACAAATCTGATGTCAATCTACACCACCTCATTTAACAGTACAGAAATACCTTTTAGAAACTGCTGGAATTATCTCTAAGCATGTAAAAAATCAAGACATGTTTTAAAGGTTTTAAGGATCTAAACATTTCAAAATTAATAAATCAAATTAAATCTCATTTAGGAACCACATACACAGGCTTACAGAAATGCAAGACAACAGGAGCATCACTGTTTGTTAGCAAAAGTATTCAAAACACGACTAAAAAACTGCTACTGGATATTGGTTTGAGCAAATCACATTTGATCACAACTGACTGAATTTTGGTGAAACACCTCCTGATTCCACAGCCCACACCTGACACTGCACAATAATCCCAACCTATTTCAGTTTGGAGCTTGCAAATCAGTGAAAAACTGCCTTCAAGTGCTCAGCTGAGCCAGTTTGACTTCATTTCCCTTGGCAAGAAAGCCTTCAAAACCCATTTGTTACAGAAACGTCCTACCAAAACTGCAGTGTTAACTTTTCAACGTGCTAATTCGGAATATTAGGATAATTTACCAGGATTTTGTTCTGAACTGACTCTCAGGAGGCCCTGCACAGATCCCAACCACAGCAGGACCTATATTTAGAACAGCAACTCCAGTTCAACCAGTCCATCAGTTCTGCACTGGGTGATGCTTTTCAAACAATCCAGATCTGCTGGCTGAGACTCACATTCAAATATTTCCTTTTAATTCGTTTTCCCCCTGATGCTGCATCAACATTCAGGTGAGATTACAGATCTCCAGAATGATAACCGTGTTGTAATATAAAAATATTAATTTTTGCTACAGAACTAAAGGAAAAGAAATTTTCAAAAATCACACATCACTGCCGAGTCACAACAAAACCAGAACAGCTTTAGCATTGTGTAAAGATCAGGGAAAAAATTAAGTAATGACAAAATACAGAGCAATGCACAACTCACTGCCTCCTTTAATGGATTTCCAAGTGGTTTTTGACAGCTAAATATTATTTAACTTATTGCCTGGTTACTTCTCCATGGTTTTGTGTATTGGATGAGCTCACAAAGCTCTGTTCCCAAACTTGGATTTAAGATACCACTGTGGTCTAGAAGCTACAAATATTTCCTACATTGTAACCAACAGAGTGGAATAAAGCACTCAATGGAGGCAACAACAAAAATTGAAATAGAAAACAAACCCCATCCACTTTAATATTTAATGGAACTAACCAAAATGTTTTACTGACCGATCAACAAATTGTTTTGGTATTAAAGGTTTAGCTTCACTTCAAACTTCCCCATAAAATACATCCAGTTCTCAACTCAGCCCTAAACAATCTTCAACTGATAAATAAGGAAATAAACAGCAAATCTGAATATTTCAGATCTTGGAGAAATCCCTTTAGCTGTATTTAGTGCTCACAAATGAGGAGCTGATCACGGCCCTAAGCAGGCACAGACTCAATACCTGAAGAGAGATTTGAGAAACTCCCATCCTTCAGCTTTTTTGCTGAATTTAAAATGGTACCCTGATCAAATGGACTTTATTGGAGTACTTTGCTGCATTTGACCCTTTTCCAGAGCCTGAGGCAATCCAGCTCAACCCCTGGAGTTGGGAGGGTGGAAATCAGGAAGGAAAATCTTGCTGGAGCAGAATGCAAGGGATATTAGCTGATCACCAATATCAGAGCTGACACCAAGAGAGATGAGTGCAGCACAGGATCAAAGCATCCTCCACCTTCCCTCAGATCTGTATCCAGCAGCAGGGAAAAACCCACTCAGCGCTCACCTGCTTCACTGCCTGAGTTTAACTAACATTTGCTGCAGCTGAAATAACCCAAATGACTCTTTTAAGTCTTTCAAGAGACAAAATACCCATTTTTGCTACTTGCTGAACGTATCTAAACGTGTAATTTTTCCAGCATTTAGAGATGATACTGAGTGTCTTTCTCTCCAAACAAATACAGATACAAAAAACCAGTTAAGAGACTTTCTGGCATTGAAGAAAGGAAGATGATAAATGTAATACAACCAGTTTTAATCAAGATCAAAGCTGTAGGAGAATGCAGACAGACAGTCTAGACTGCTTTACTTTGAAAGCCTAAGCATATAAAGCAACATCTGCAAAGAACATTAATCACATTTAGTCCACAATCTTATCACCTCCCAAGCAAGCAGAAACAACTTTTACTTAAAAGTCATATGCTTCTATGTGACAAGCATTTTTAATTATCTTTAAATTAGATATTTATCACTGATTACAAAGCCGTTCTGCTCACTTTGAAATAAGCTGATGTAATTTGAAATACACTTGCAGAGTTCCCTGGACAAAAAATGGAATAAGGTATTGGTAAGGAAGCCTGGTGAACAGCAACAATTATTTTACACTGCTGGTAAAAAGCGGGAATTCTCCAAATATTGAATTAAGTTCTGATTTGCTCCTCTGCATTTCAGACCATAACTCAGCAGGCAGCAATAAAGTGCAAGATTTTCTGCACGGTTTTCTTTAGCTTTGGGAAATGACTTGAGAATATAAATAATCAGCTTCCGTTCAATTTTCTTTCTATAAAAAAATTTATCTCACTCCTACATTTTAAAGGGGAATCAAAAATTGGAGATGGTGCATATCTATGTACGGATATATCTTTTGATACAAAAGCAATCTATTCCTTGTTTACCTTGGTTTATTTTACTTATGTTCTTACCCATTCTCATTTATGATTTTGCATACTCACTAGCAATCATTTCATTTATTTTATTAAAAGCATCTTGCATTAAAGTTTTCCCTTCTGCCAAGGTTTTCATACAGTCTACCCTTCAACAAGAGCCTGGCAGAAATAAACCCACAAAAAATCCATCATCTTACAACCCTGAGGCAACAGCTGTGAAAATTTACAACATTGTAAACCCACAGAGGCAAAGAATGAAACGGGGAATTTCTGCACTTCTCCAGCAGCCCCACATCCCACAGGAGAGGTCAGAAAACACAGCAGCAAATCCAAAATTTATGAGTCTTATTCAAAAATCTCAGTGTTAAATTCCTCAGCTCGGAACAGGCAGGGCGTGCAGCCTCCCCTGCACCAGGATTGACTGAAAATACAGATTTTTACTATTTCTCCTGATACCTTTCAGCTGGAAATCCTCTCTTTGCAGGCACTGCCGCCCATCCCACCGCTCCTGGCTCCACATGGACTGAGATTCTTCAGGCTCTCCAGAAATTTGTAGAGAAAAAGATGATTCCTGAACGGCTTTTTTCCCAAATCCTTCCCAATTTGTTGACTTCGCTGTTGCAATTCTCAGCTGCAGAGCAGAGGTTTTGCAGCAGCAGTGCCCCAGGAACTCATCCCACACTGAACCAGTGGAGATTTCACTGAATTGCCGTGGAAAAGCACCTGGTTTATTCTTCCTGCACAGGCAGCAGCATCCTCCTAAGCTCTGCAGCATTCCTGGAGTGCTGGAATTCATCTGCCTGAGCTATTTAAAGAATTTCCTATCTTTAGGCCTACTGACAACACTTTTTTTTTTATTTTTTAATGTAACTTTAACCTCCCACAAAAAGCAGTTTAACAAAGGGAGACTCTGTACACCTTTTGAGACTCCTACACCTGTGGAAATTGGAGTGCCTAGAGAATATCCTCATGTACTACAATTTAAGTTCATTTCTTGGTGTTATTTTGTTATTTAACTGGGCACCTCATAGCGCAACACCAAGGCAATCTATTTTCTGGCCAATTGTTCAATTTGCTTATCTGATCTGTTCCACCACGATTTTTGAAGTTCAAACAAATTGCAAGTATTTAGGTAGAGCAGGAAATTTTAAAGTGCTGTAGGATAACGCAGAGGTTTTCTCAAATTTATCTTCAAAACCATGCCATTGGTTTGGGCTGCAAAATTCTAATGAGGTAAATTTGACAGAATAACTAGAACAGCAAATAAAATTCAGTTTCAATCCTAACTCCAGCTGAACTTCAATTTTTATTATCTCATCTCACGTAATGAAGCACGTGGCCTAGGAGAAATAACACTGTGGCTATATAAAGACAAGCCAGGTCCTGACACTTCTCACTGAACTTTCAGCAGAAAGCAGAATTCCAAAGTCCATGGATGAATCAGGGATGTGCGTGACACAAGAAAACACCACCACAAACAAAAGCTTTAGGGTGGAAGTACTGTACTTGTTACTACAACATAATTTGTCTTCTAAATTTAGAAAACAATTAAGAAAATGGTATCTAGTGACCTGAAATCTGGAAGGCACTCTAGGATACGATTTTGACCTTCTTGTTCTCATTCAAGAACATATTTAAAGTCAGAACATGAATGCTGTTACTCATTAAAAAGCCTCTTGACACTTTGACGAAGCAACAGCCTCCAATTTGATGATTAAAACTCCAAGTTCCACGGCAATAAAAGGCTCAAGAGGGTTCCCTAAACATGTTTTCCACACGTACTGCCCGTGCCCAGAGGCAGTGGGGTGAATCTCTCCTGCCTCTCAAAGATAAGAGGACAAAGATGACTGTGGATATATTGCATTAGTTTATTTGGGAGGGACTGCCAGACAGGTGATCTGCTAACTTATCTCAAAAAACACTTCTAGGAAACTACCAGAACAGCAGTAAGAGAGGAAAATGACAATTTTTCAGCTATGCTGCACAAAAGCTTACAAAAAAGACATTTAAGTTACAATTCTGCCTATTAATGCCATTCTCTAATAATCACAAATTCCCCAGAATTTCACAGCTACACCTTAAGCCATGACAGAAGTGAAGAGGCTCCTTACAACAATGCAGGATTCCCTAGAAATAGCATTCCACCCACTCCACATGGAGGCAGGTGAGTAAGAGGCAAAGAAGGATCTCTTCATGGAATGTATCATGGGTTAGTATTTAGTAATTATGATGAGTTTTGGATTTCACAGCATTTTGGAAAATCTGGAGTACCCTGTGTTAACCAAGGCTTTGAGCAAGCAGCTATTCAAGGAGTTCTGCTGCCAGCACACAGTAAAAAGATTAGACTTTCAGGTCAGAGTGAGGGAAGTGGAAATTCAGAATTTTAACCTCAAAGTTATCAATGCCTGAGTCTTAATACCAGGGGAAATAAAACATCTGTACTCGAGTGTAGGAGTACAAATCACATAAATGAATTTTGATCTGTTTTGCTCAAGCAACGCTGCTGATAAAGAAGCAGCAGAAGCAGAGAACTGAAGAGATCAAAGCAAGTGGAAAGAACCCAGGACACTCAGCTTGGATTAGCCCATATCGCTGCAATGTCCCCATTGCCACTGTGCCTAAAGTCACCCAGAGGAAGGCAGCTGAGAGCGAGCAGCACATTCCACTGAAGCTGCTGCCAGGGGATGTTTCGAGCTCGCTGAGTGTGAAGAGAATTCAGACGTAAACCCTGCCCGGATCGATCACACAAACTCAGAGGGACAGATTCACTTCCCTGAACCCACCACAGCCTCCGCCGCTCCCACCCTGCCCTTCCTGCCCCGCAGGATCCTCCCCGAGCGCCGAGGATCCTCCCCGAGGCCGAAGCGAAGGGAACCAGGGAATCACAGCCACAATTGAACTGCACTACAGCAGACGGCAGCCGGAGCCCAGTGAACTTTGCTCGGTGCGGATTCCACCCTCTCCCCTCTGCCACAGCGGCTCCAGCCCCAGGAAAAGCTGGCCCAGGGAGGGGAAGGACCACTCCCTTCCAGCAGCAATCCAGAGTCACACGGGACCAGGGAAGCTCCAGAGCAGGGGACATTTCTTTCACATTGCCTCTGGAAAGTCGCTGAGCGCAAAAGCCGAGGGTACAAATGGTGTCCTGTGTGGAAGGGATGGGGAAACAAATGTGTCCAAACACACCAAGTGTTGTAAAGGCTTCTGTATGAAGGTGCCAGTTCAGCATACAAACAGAAGGTTGGCCTAATTTTCCTCTGAAAATATCCTTTTGAGGAGAATTTCACAAGCATCAGACAATATGAGCTGTAGGGTGAACTAAAGGCTTTTGGCAGGAGCGTTCAGCAATCAGAAATTATTTGATCTGGAAGTTCCATCCAGACCCAAGTTTAATCACTTCTGAACAAACTATTCCTCCCTGAATTTGTCCATCTGCGAGCTCATTTTTTATTTCCACATGTTCTGAAACAGTGAGTTCTCCAGTTTAATTACCCATCATTAGTAGAGGTACTTTTTCTGTTTAAAGTACCTCCATCAATCACTGGGGTGGATTGGATGTGAAGCAGCTGGCCAGCAGGCTGAGCAGGAAGAAAAGACAAGTTCTCAAGGTACTCAGCCCCAAAAGCAGCCCTAAATGCATTTCCGTGGTTATCACACAAAGGTAGGATGTTGGCATGCATTGGGATGGAGAAATTACAGGTATTGAGCAGTATCTGGGTTATTCACTTCCAATTCCCACCCTGATTTAAACCACTCTGATGTTTAAAAGGCAAATCCTTCAAGTTTGATGCTGGGAATTTTTAGAACAGAAAATAAGTCAGCAGATTTCAAGTTGTTTATATTTAGTTAAGTTATAGATGTGCTCATATGGAACCTTTATTCTTAGCTATTAGGGAAAAAAAGACATCCAAAAGAATGCATTTCATTATTAGTAAAATAAAGATTTTTTTCAGGTGTTAAGGGACAGGATGATGATATATTTTTAGGGCTTTATTTTCTTTAAGATAGGAAGCATCTGTGTCGTGGGGATTGCTGACTTTCTCAAGAGAAATTCCAAAGTTGTATTTGGAGCCTCTTACCCAGAGAAGTCATAAACACAAGTTTAAGGGCTCCTCCTGCCAGATGTTGTGTTTGATGGAGAAGTGCTTTGCTCACACAGAAACAGGTGTTCCTCTTGTCACAGCTGAGGAATTCACTCAGCAATAAATCCTCCTGGCAGGCCAGAAGAACACCAAAGCTTCACAAACGCAACAAAAAAAAATTATGGGAGAATTCTCATGTCTTGCCTGCTCCAGGTGTTTATCCTGTGGTAGTCAATGAGTGTTTAAATGTGAATGCAAACAGGTCTATCAATAAGATCAATAAAGAGAATTTGCCTTTTCAAATGAGAAGAAAAATTGTCTGCTTTGTAATTTTTTATATTGGAATTTTTTTGTTGTTGTTTTGTTGGCTGGCTTTTGCTGTTTTTTTTCCCCCAGGACAATGATTACCTCCAGACAGCCAACACATCAACAGATATTTGGTAAATCAGTGGCTAAACAGCAACAGTGACTCAACTTTCGGTGTAGCACCCTCAGGAGTGGTTTATTCTGTGCTATCAGGAGCAGCAAGTCTGGGGTTATGGAGGCCACAGGAGGAAGCCCAGGCTTTCCTGAGCTCCCTGCCTTGGAAATCCAACTGAGCCAGAGGCTGACACCTCCCTGCACGCAGGATCCAGTCAGCAGCAGTGTCCCACAGCCAAGGTGGATGCAACATTCCAGCTGCCTTAGTTTCTCCTCTTACAATGTTTATTTAGCCACAGCATTATTTATGCACAGATACCAAGGCTGCTAATGCCCTGAACTTTGGTATCCCACTTCCCTGTACAGACAGAGGAGAAATGCACAGCTCCTGACCACAGCGTGTGGAGCTGCCCTAAGCACCTCAGAAGGGAACACAGAGTGCACACACAAATTCCTGCCCACAGAGGTTTACATTGCTAGACTCGATGCCTCCATCCAGTCCACCCTTCCCAGGACTGAGGCCATCTGCTTAGACTACCAGGACCTTTTTTAAGGAATCCACATACTTGCAGCTATAGGAAATTCCATCTAAAAGCTTTAATGTTGTACTCCCAGGATATGGATACCAGGAATTGCTAGAAGGAAGGTGGGCATAAATGAAATCCAATGTACATTTAGGTCTCTGCTCTCCGGTGGTGGCAAGGCCACTGCATTGGCCCTCAGCAGAAGCCACCACCTCAAGGAAGGGTTTAGAAATTCTGCTTGAAGCAAAAAGCAGCTTGAATATCAGAGTTCACTGGAAAAGGAAGAGGATGATGGAAATAGCAGCCTGGGCCTCAGAACAATGGCTTCTCTCTTCCCTAAAAGGAAGGCTGAGCTGGGACAGGCCATGGCTGAGATAATACCACAGGTAAGATTCCTCTGTGTTTTCTAAACTGATCTAGACTTCCAGTCACGCTTTATGCAGCATTTCAGAACACTGCTACCAGGGACCAATTTATCTCCATTTCACTGCCCATGCCTGCATTGTAGCACAGAAGTTATCCTCATGTAGAATTTCAGGGAAGATTAAAAGTAACACGATGTCTGAACAAAGCCCAACAACAGCCCGAGGCTGACTTCACACTGCAGTGTAACCAAAGGCTGATGAGTTGAGGTGCTCACCCCAAAGACTCGGTTAAGGGCTGAACTCTCAGCACCACATGAGCTTTTCTTTCCAGAGTGTGCCCTGCTGACTGGAAGATACTGCTGGTTTATGGCTCTTGTCAATTCAGTGACTATTTATATCTATAATGGCACCAACACGACAAGCTCCTGACAAGTGTCCTGGTTCTTACACACTTCCCTGGCAACTGAAGATGCTGCAGGGACTGAGACCTCTCAGACCAGGACTGCTCCACGGCTGTCCAGCTGATATGCAAATCACCAGATCAGCCCTCGTTTGTAAATGAGATTCCTGATGCTGTGCTAAGTGCTTTGATTCAGTACACTCAGGCATTATCAATTAGGGTTCTAGATTGAAAGGACATCCCCTACATTCTCCCCTCATCATTTCCATACCTGTTAGTGCTGTCTGTTCTCTTCCTGGATAAGATTTTTGCACAAAGTTTTATGCCTACCTACTCAGAATAAATCTCTAAGGACACCTGTAGTAAAAATTTGAGCAACACAAACTAGACACTGCAAAGACTATGCTGCAAATAGTCTTTCCAAACTGCTTTCTTAAGCCTGGGATGTAACTGGATTTTGCTGACCATTGTATCAGCCACTCTGTGATTGTGTCAGTCTGAATCTTTTATTCAGTTCCCACCCCATTGTCACCAAAGAACCTGTGAGACAGAAATGAATTTCATCACCTATTCCTTGGAATGAGAGAATCACAGAACAGTTTGAGTTGGAAGGGACCTTAGAGCTCATCTATTCCTGTCCCTGCCATGGGCAGAGACACTTTGCACAATCCCAGGGTACTCCAAGCCCCAATGTCCAACCTGGCCTGTGACACTTCCAGGGATCCAGGGGCAGCCACAGCTTCTCTGGGCACCCTGGGCCAGGCCTCTCTGCTGCTCTGCCTGGAAATCTGGAATCCACGACCCCTAGAGAATAATGTGACATGAAGAGATCTAAAGAGCAAGGGAAGAGGAAAAAACCTCTGTGAGAACAGGCCTGCACTGAGATCCTCAGAAGAACTCTGAAAAAGAGAAGCAAATTCTTTCTGAAGATGGAGGTTATTAAAATTATAATTAGTTGTGCCATTTTCCATTTCTCACCCAATACATGCACAGAACATTCACCAACACCGAGGTGGCATTTTCCCTTGGTAATTCATTCCTAGGACAATTCAGGCAGATTCACTACCAGCCCTTATTCCATCCATCCCTTTCCTTGCTGCATCACCTTTAACCCCAACTCTTGCCTTTGACACTGAGTGCAGAAAGCCCCAGGCTGTTTTTTTCCAGTCATTTCTGCTGCTTTAGCAAATTGGATCAGCCCAGCCCAAAGCCCAACAGCCACGAGGGCGACCCAGAGTGAGGAGTGACTTCAGCACGAAATGGGGATGTGGCTGAAGAGGATACAGAGAACAGGAACTGCTGCTCTCCCTGTTCTCCCATTAGCTTTTCTTAAATACCCTCCAACTGAAACCACCTTTTTGGACAAGTGGAAGGTGATTCACAGGTTTGTGAAGCTGGCTGAACTGCTGGAGGAACATATAAAAATCATGGATGTTGTGGGCTTGCTTCTAAACTTTTTCATTGCTGAACCTCTGTTTCAGAATGAAGACAGCAGGAAGAGTTCATATGGTCAGCAGTTCCCCTATATTTTTCAGCATGTAAATATCCCAAAAGTTCATCAAAACTGAATTCCAACATACGAAGAAATGAGAACTTGTCATTTACCTCTTCTCTCCCACTTTCACTTTGAATGGAAGAGCTTCCAACACCAAACTATTTGTAACATTGAGAGAGAAAAATCTGGATTATATTTCAGAGAAATATTTTTGCAAACAAGTTTCTAGAAAATTAATTTTGCTTAATTTGCCATCCATCTAAATGTTTTTAAGCTACTGGAAATGTCCAGCTGCACATTGGAGCATCAGGATTTTTCATGAGGGATCCACTCCACTTCCACGGGAATGAAAGTGGGACCTGTGCTCTCTTGGCGTCCCTGGAAGCCCCTGACCTAAAAGGATGTGATTTACAACTTTTTCAGCTGAACAGGAAGAGAAAACTTTCACCGGAAAGCGCTGTTTTCATAGGTGGTTTCGCAGAGAGGTGGTAAATGCTGAGTTTGGGGCAGGAATGGAAGCAAAACCATCTTGTGGTTTTAAATCACCTTCTCACTAATTAATCGTGGTTCCACATCTTGGTTTTAGTACATATAAGGCACATAGAAACTCACCAAGAGCTCACTACTGATCTCTATCATCCTAAATGGGCGAGGCTGGGTGAGGCTTAATTTGTTGGGGTCTGTCCCAGTGACACAACCTGAAGTTAAATAAAATGTTACCAAGCTATGACAATTTTTCAAAGCCACTGAGGATAATCTTTTTGACAGGTTTTGTGTTAAATTTCGTAAAATTCAATTATCCCCAAGGACAACTTGCAAAACAGACACTTTCCAAAATTAATGATCAGAGAGTTAAAATGAAAACATTTAACCAGTGGTCTTCTCTATGCTATTTTTAAAGCAGTTTTATAAACAAATGATGAAAAATAAATAATCTAAATCTTTATAAAAAGCACAGTAATTCCACCAATTGTGTGCCATTTTTCAACTTTCACAGCCTAAATGTTTCTCAACCCTGAAACATGGAAATATTTAAAGAAAACTCTTCCATCATGTAATTGCTGTGAGCTAAAGAGAACTATCTGTACCCTCTACTGACAAACACTAGCAAGAATTTCTAAAATTAACAGTTACTGCAAAGTTTAATTTTGTCTTGTACACTCAACACTGTAACTCAACAACAAAATTAAACCACTTCCCTGTTTATGTGGAAATTCCTAGAAGGAAACAGTTTTTCATGTTAGCTTGATAAAATGATTGGTCATATTTAAAAATAGCTTTTAAAAACAAATCAAATTTCAACTTATGTGCTGATCTTGAAATGCAAGTATTCAAAATCCAGCTGGGAGAATGGAGACCACTCCAATCTTTAGGCAGCATTTAAGGAATGGAGATTAGTGTTATCTAGGTGAGATAAGAGCTCTCAATTGGAAAAAAGTCAGGCTTCAGTTACAAATAAAAGCCACCTCTACATCACAGGTTGGTGAGGCACCAAAAGGCAGGAAGCTGCTGAAACGCAGCTGAAATCAGAAAAAAAAAAGACATCTGGAGACAGAGGCAGCCTGGGATGGAACACAACTGCTCCCATAGGGAACCATCCAGAGAAGGATGTGGAGCACCACAGCATCCCTCGAGGACTTCCCCTGGGAGCCGTTTTGGTTCAGAGCTCTCTGGATGCCTGGAGGAGGCGCTGGGACATCTCAGGGGTCTGCAGGCAAGGCCAGGGGCAGGGATGTCACTCCAGGCACACAGGAATTTCATGGAATTCAGCAAGGACAGCTGTGGTGTCCTGAGCCTCGGGACACGGCACCCTCTGCGCCAGGACAAGTGGGGACTGCCACACTGGTGGCATTTCTCCTGGAAAGAACCTGCAGCTTTAGTGAACACCACACTAAAAGTAATTTCAAAGAGGAAATGACCATTTCTATTCAGAGCTGTTATGATGAAGTGACATTTAAAAAGTGACATTAAAGCCAGGCAGGCAGCAGATTGCAGCAACCACCACCAGCACAGGGCCTGCATGCAGACTGCCAATGCTCATCTAAGACAGGAATCACCCTTAAACATGAAATAAATCATTTTTTCCTTCAAATGATATATCTACACTGCACATCTCAACAGATCCAGGGACTGTTTGCTGGCCTTAGACTGAGCATGACACCCTCAAGAAGAGCTCCCCTGCTCAGGGCTCCATGGGATGCTGCTCTGGTCCCAGAGCAGGTCAGGGCTTGGTTTTGGGGGTTTGGGTTTGGTTTTTTGGGGTTTGGGTTTGCTTTTTGGGGGTTTGGCTTTGCTTTTTGGGGTTGTTCTCCTGTAAGTGGGACGGTTCCCCAGTTTCAGACAGGAGCTGAGCTGGAAGGCAGTAAATCATGCCAATGTTTTCACAGCACTAACTGCACACACTCCACGCTCTCAGGCAGGAGATGAGGGAATTCTGAAGTGCTGAAGCTGCAGGAATTGCGGTGCAGCCCTGCCTGGGCTGCCTCCTGGCACCGACCCTCAGACCGTGCTTTGTGTCATCTCATTAGACACCGCCTGGCACAAGCTCCAACTCTATCAGGGCTGCACTGGGAGCTGAGCAGGGTTTGTGTTCCCCCCGCAGCCTCATTTCACTGGGAACTCCACAAACAGGCAAGAGAGACAAGCCACGGATGGCTCTAAAACATCCTTCACATCTACAGTCAATCACACAAAAAAACCTGAAAACAACTACTGAGTTGCCTTACCCATTTCCACTTTTTCCCAGAAAAAAAACTAACCAAAGAAATCCCAAAGCAAACAAGCAGAAACAAAACAAAAAATTCTGCATGTTAACTTACCCTCATAAAAAGTTTGGTATCTTTCAGAAAATATACAAACCATATCCTAAACGTTTTTGAGCACTTTCTCCCTCCTGCATTGCTAAAAAGGAGGGATGTAGCATCCAACTTTAAAAGTCAATCTGCCACAAGAGCTTTTGCAATTTGTTAGAAAAATGAATCATTTTTCTGGCAAATCAGATGCATCCCATTTAGGGATGGAAGACACACAAAGAGTTAAGACTATTGAAAAGGTAACAATTCTGAGCTATACAGATTCTTACCATTTTCTAAATAATTATACAGACACTTTCTAACAAAGCCTTCAGATTAGAAGTCTTTAGGAACTTTTCAGGTATCAGCTTTAACAGTGGCAATGTTCAGAATTAAACCAGCAAAACTTAACTCATTTGCTGCCATCATTAGAGAAGGTGGAATCTTGCCAAGTGTGAGAACAGCCTCATTTAGGCAAAACCCAAAACCAGATCAAACAGCAATACTTACATTTACTGTACTTGCAATATACAATTTGCTGTAAATGCAAAATATAATGTTAATTTTCTTCGTTTTAACACGGCTGAGGAATATCTCAAAGTTCAGAAAGCAAAAGAATTTGAGACATATTCTTTTCATTTTGGCCAAGACACAGCATTCTTTTTCATTATCTATTCACTAACTATCGACAATGTTTCCCTCAAGTAATTAAAGAGTTATAAAAGCAGAGAAATGTATCTTGGCATTTCTTACATGCCCATCACAGTTAAGAGTACATAGGGGTTTGCTCTTAATTACATTGTCATTTCAGCATTTTGTATCGAATTACCACCTAATTACATATTCATATAAATCCTTACAGAAAGAAGTTATATTTTAACAAAATAAAGAATCTCCAAAGGTGATATGCAGCCATTTAAATTACTGGAATAACTTGTAGCCCTCTTGCCAACTAATGGTCCCTAACAGCCCATCAGGGCCAAGCAGTGCAGTTTAATAGTTCCTAACCAGCAGCCTTGGTGAGTAACTCAAGAATAACACCGAAATTAATTACAATATTGCACTGCCTGCATCCTGAATGAAACAGATCATCCTTCACCAGCAGAACACAAAATGACCAATCCTTTCACAAGGTGTTTTTAGAGCTCAGCAATAATTTCCTCTCCAAAACCCACCAAACCCAGAGTTGGTAACCCCACGAGCGTTGCTGTTCCCGCAGTGGCTCACTGTAAAGTCACCAGGATTTGGGGTTACCCAGCCACCACCCGGACCTTTGCTGGCACCAACACAATTGCAAAGTGTGTCCCTTGCTCATTTTCTCCATACAGGAATCCCAGCCCAGTTCATTAGGAGAACCTCACAAAGAAAGCCCCAACGGCCCAGAGGTGAAGGCCCCATCCTGCTCATCTCCTTTGACTGCGAGCCTGGAAATGGGATTAATTAATCTGGGAGAACCGGGGATGGGAGCTGGGAGAGAGAAGGCACATTCTTTCACTGAACTGCTTGAGAAAGAACCCAATTTTCTGCACCCACCTCTGGTTAGGGGCTGTCTAAGCAGGACTTCACACCTTCACCTCCCAGGCTGAGCTGATCCCATCCCAGCACCACCAGTGCTGCTCCTGGCTGCAGGAACGAGCAGTCTGCCCACAAAAGCTTCCCTCCTTTCCAAGGGTTTTTCTAATACCTCTAACCACATAACCAAAGATTTATGCCTCCAGTTAATAGTGAATTGTCTGTTTTTCTTGTTTCCAGTTACAGCTTTAACTAGGAAATTCAAAAGAAAACCATGAATGTTGACCTTCCTCATCAAGACTTAAATTATTGTGAAACCATGACAATAATTATGCAATGGAAAAACCCTTCCCTGCTCTCTTTGCAGGATTTGATATATCTAATGTACATTTGGGATTCCTGGCCACGAAGATATGCAACGTAAACAACATGGCAGTAAATATTCATTTTCTGTGGGATTAAGCCTAAATATGCTCTGCTGTTTGGCACCGTAGTCACAAACTGTTTCTAAGAAAAAAACCCTCCACCACCACACAGACAGTGCAGGGAGAGAAGACAAGAGATGCCACATAAAGTCACTGGCATCCAATAACACTTCAATTCCATATGGAAATAACAGGAAATAAGATGTGCCGAATTTGAAGCACCAAGGCAACAAAAACACATTAAGATTTCATCACATAAGAACTTGGCTGTAAAATCCGTAATTTTCTTGATCTTTTTACGGAGTTTTCATTTTCAGGAACATCAGAGAGCTAACAGCTCATGGATGCTACCAACCAGCTCAAGCAGGCATTTGCACTAAGCTGCTTTCAGTTAATTAAGTGGTGGAAATGCATCTCTCCTACACCAAGAAACCTCTTCCACAATCAGATTCCTTGTCAACCTCTCTTTACAGCCTGGAAAAACTACAAGTGGAGAAGGTTGGAAGAAAAGGTAGAATGAATAGGAATGGAAAACATTGGAGGTACTATTGTTTTTCCCCTTCCTTAGAACAGATGATATGACAAAAATTAATGTCTTTGGTTAAAAAGAGAAAAAGTATTCATCTGTCCTCATTTGCAAGTCAGCCAAACCCATCTCCGATGGGATTTTGCCCCCAGATTCCAGAAAGGTGGGAATAGGAAAAAGAAAAAAAATCCTTCAAATACTCTCCATTAAACCCAGCTGAAAAGTATTACTCTTGCTAACAGTAATTCTCTTCTTGCAGAAAACAGCTTTTCCCTCACACAGAACACCTGCCCCTCAACTTACACCCAACACATGCAAACAAACTTATTGAAGCTTTTTCTTAAGCAAAGCCTTGTTTCTGAAGGGTAGGGATGCAAATAAACTCATGACAGCAGCATCTCTCCGGAAATGTTTGTAAAGCAGAGTTCCACAAGAACGATGCTCACATGTTCTGATGTTGCAGTAGCACAATCACAGCTCTTTTCAGAGCCCAGAAGATTTAGGGTTTGTAATGGTTAAGTATTAACAGATTATCTAGAAATAGTTAACAGATTTTTTGCTGTAATCATTTATAACATCAGCCTCTACATAACTCAATCTGTGCTTGAAAATATTATTAAATAGGTTTATTTAATAAAATAAGTCCCGCTCTCAGCTGCAATATCAGCAGTGCTGGGGCAGTGCCCAATGGTAACACATTTAATATAAAAAATTGTACACTGCGATAAAGGAATCTTTACTTTAAAAGCAGTACTAAGTCTGAAGTGGTTTACTGCCCTGCCTGTGCAATAAAGTGAATAAAGTGATTAGAGTCCAACCCCAATCATGGACAGCTCGCAGGGAACACAGCAGCACAGACAATGTCACCAACATTCCCAAACCTTTGGCAGGATTTTCAAGGGCTACCGAATTAACAATGAAAGGACAGTAAAAAAAAAGACATTACACAGGTAAAATCAAAGAAAGAGGTCTCATGTCCCACCTCAATTCCTTCAAAATATCCAACCACTCGGGTTCTAAACTCATACCATGTAGAGCAGGTTTTACAGTTCTAGATAGAATTTTTTTTGGGGGGGGAGATACGATTTTAAAATTATTTCTCTGAAAATAATCGCTGTGAGACAGGCAAATACTAAATAAAAAATCGGAAAATAAAACATTTTCCCTGCAGTGAAAATACTACTTCAGCTACAAAGGTATCTTTGACATGTCAGTACCTTCAGCTAAATTACTCAAGACCTTCTGAGTGGCTTGGGAATGATCTGGCATTAGGAGAAACAGAGAGGAGCAACACTTTTCTGAGATGGTTCCTTTTGCTTAGGTGATTTTCAGCATGATTTTATTTTAAGTTCTAAAAAACACAGATCTTGCTCCCTGTAGAGATTGCAGAACTGCTTTGATGATGGACCACCCAGGTACCAAAGGCAGAGCAGGTATCTCAGAGGAGATGATGGGTTGGGAAATAAGGAGGTTGTGAGTAACAAAAGGAACGATGAGATTTGAAACTAAGATTCTGGTTGAGGAAAATCCACTACTTCAGCATCTCCCACACTTTCAGCAGCATGGGGTGTACGTTCTGAAAATCCCAGAAAATGATGGAAGTGCCCATTCTCTGTTCCTGAAATGCTCTAAAGTGGAACTCAGCAATCACAAAAACACCAGAACACAAACACACTTCCCCGGGGGAGGGGAGCACACAGATAATATCTAAAGAGAACCCTCTTTGATGAACAAGCTGTTTCAGTCACAAGTTTTCTTGTTAAGCTCCCCTACAATCTTGCCTCACCCACAGCAGAGGCAAAGCAAGCTTGTTCTGAAGTATTTTATTATTACTTCAGGATCTCTGCTCCTTCTTAAATCAAATATACACTCAGATTTATCTAAGAAATATATTAGAGGGCACATGGAGAACCCTGACCCGGGCACTTGGTTTTCATGTTTAGTTAATATGCATTCATCTCAGCCTCTGGAGTTCCTACAAATGGGTGCAAACCTACACCCACTTTTATCCAAGCAGCTACAAACAATTTAAAGCCTAATAACAACACAGATGCTCTTTTTCAAATATCTTAGTCAGAACAGGGAAATATTTTCACTCCCTGAACAAAGATGATTAAACTCACTGGAAATTCCTGTCCATTTGCAGTACATTTACAGGATTTCATACAGCAGTTTACAGATAGTAAAATAAATTGCTTTGAACCTGAAGAACACTTCCACACCCACCACGCAGAAAAAAACCACAATATTTTCACCTATTAAAAGAACCCCGGTATTAATTGGCTCTGTAAACATCTACAGAAAATAGCTGTATTTAAAAATAAATGAACAAATACAACAAACCAACCCCCCACTCGCTGAAGCAGCCTGTGGGGAGCTGGAGCTGCACACCAGAGGCAAACCAGGCACCTCCACACCTGAACTCCAGGACTTCCTCAACCATTGCCAATATTCTGAAATACAGAACCTGAGCAGACTGATTTTCACACTAAAGACTGCAAAAGAAACTTCTGCTTTAAGTTAACACTGCTCATAAAAACGCCTGCACTTTCAGCTTAAAATCTTATATAATCTTGTATTTTTGATCATAAACCCAACAGTTTGCTGTTGAATTTATTTATTTTTAGACTTGCCTAAAATTTCCGTGTCTGCAGTCCTGGTGTGAGTAGAAAATAGTATAATAATTGTTAAGTACCGGAACACTTAATGTGTTATACTGGAATAACCACCAAAACAATGTCATTAACATGAGAAGCAGCCCGGATTGCAGGCCGTTTCCTGCTCATTTAGCAAAGATTAATTCTTCACAGGCGAGAGAAACATTCTTTCCACCTTACCAAGGACAACGAGAGCAAGAAAAGTTAAAGAAAAGACATTCTTTATTGCTTAGCTATTCTTTTTATGAAGTCTGATAGGTAATGTCAACAAAAACCACTATTCTGTGCTCTAGGCAAAAGGATCCTAGAGGTGGACGTGGAAGAGAGACAGACATGGAGAGCAGATGGCAGCAAGTCTTTCAGAAACTGTTAGCGAGAGGGGGAAAAAAGTTTCCCTACAAAACATATTGCTGAATTAAGATGAATGCTGCTGAGCTGAAAAATCAGGCATTAGGAAAAGACCACACATACGTCTTCTACCGCAAGGCAAAACCTGTCAAAAATGATGTTTTGTTTCAAAAGAAGAATAAAAATGAAACCTCCCGAACAACCTTCTGGCTGTCCTTAGCCCTCTGTGGCGTTTCTCTGGTTAGAACAGGCAGGGTTTTTGGGTTTCTCTCTGGCAGCGCTCGCCATTTCACAGCACATTTAGCGCACACGGCGCGGATCGATAGCACTACAGACACAAGACGAGACTTATCCATTTACTAACCACAGCAAAACGGCCTCTTCAGCAAAATCCTCCACCTCCTAACGCTGGAAATTGAAAAGGCATCGTTACAGGCATCTCATTAGTCCCTTCCCCCGGTCACCCGGGGAAGCTGAGCACTTGTCTGGGAGCTTTTAGGCTGATAAACAAGTGTAGCCTTGCACACCCTGCAAAGATGCTAAAAACCTACACAGAGCACGAAATACGCGTTCCAAATGCAGGCACAGAGTGCCAGGCTGCCTTGTAAACTCGCATTAGGTCCTCACACAGCTCGTAATAGGGCTTTTTGTGAGACTGATGGAGCTCCAAGCACAAATGGACCAACAGTTGCCCAACCACTGGTTGCTGCCATAACAATTTTCCTCCTGGAGAAGCGTGGGGAAGTCCCCACACCCCGCTCGCTTCTCAGGACTCAGAGCTGGCGTTTGGACCTCGAATTGCGCTGTTTTAAAGAGAAAATGAGCAGTTTTTTTTTTTTCTGCACCACAAGGCAGTGATATAACGAGTAGCAAAATACAAAGGATTACAAATTCTTGTTTAGCAACTGAAAGCCTGGCTTTTCACCCCAGTTCTGTTGGTACATCTCTACACGCACACACCCCTCGCTATCACCAAAGGACGAGCTCAGCCTTTCAGAGCGGCACCTATTCTAAATTAATGAAGCATTAACGAAGGTCGCTATTCACCAGTGAACAGGAGTAGGAGAGATCAAACCGAAGGAAAGAGCATTTCAGCTGGGTAATTCTTATTTAAAGCCAGCATCCAACACCAATAACTGCGCTGCCAGATTACTTATGTGACACTAGGTGGTTATGTCTCCACATTTATTCCACACAATTGATCTGAAATCCAAGCGCTGTGTGCTTTTCAAGCGCTCACGTTACGGATTTTTAAGAATAAACACGAAAGCAGCTTCTGCCTTTGCAGTCGCTGCCATCCACGAACATTTGCCACCTGAAAAAAAGGGAAGATTTCTCCTCATTCATACAGAGCCAGCCCAAGTTTTCAAGTGCTGACCCCAAAGCCTTCCGTTTAAAGTGACAAATCCGGGAACATTCACTTACCTGATGAACAAGAGATAAGAAAAACAGCGAACGCCAACTTAGTAGCAGCTCCCATTTTCCAATGCTGTTAAAACATTTAAGTGACTTTAAGTATCCAGTTTTCTGGGTCCTGCAAGCTGGAAAAAATCTCCCTTCTTGCTGAACCGTTATAAAGCAATTTATAGCAACATTTCTGCAGCAGGTAGTGTTCATAAAACACTAAAAATCAGGTTTGTTGAGACACTGACGACCTCCCCGCGGCTCTTTCTAGAGAGAATCCGGGTTGAGGGAGGGATAAATATATTTGGAACCGTGTTTCAAAACACACGTGTCATTTGGCTTCTGTACAAACGGTGGCAAAATTTAATTCATAAAAGTAATGCTACGAATCCACTTAAAAAAAAAAAAAAAAAAAACCGAAACAAAATAAGTCAACGATTAAGCTGCTGAGCACGACGAAGTCTCTGAGTCTCCAAGTGTTTTCTACATCAGGCGCCGTGAAGGATCATCCCTCGGGGGTGCGAGTGTCGGGGGGTCGGATCGGGATCAGTCCAGGGCGATGTTTTCGTCCTGCCTCCCCCCCTTCACACCCCGTGTAGTGTTTGGGAGAAAAGCAGCTCCATTCCAGTTCCAAACCTTGGGGCGAAGGGAGGAAGTTTTGTCAGTTTGTCGATGAAAAACTACCTTAAAAACCAGCCACCAGCTACACGTGGGTTTTCTTTAATAAATGTTGAGGGATTTAGCGTAGCCCAGGAGAGGGAAAGAGGGGAAACAACAGTCTGGGAGCAAACAAACCTTCGGGCTTCCCGGGAAGTGGCAAATCTCTAGTCCTTGGGCAGGCAGCGAGAGAAACGCATCCCCTCGTCTTCGCCGCCCTTCTCCAGCACCAGCACTCCCGAATCCCAGCAAGATTTCCAATTCTTCTAGGAGATTTCCATCCCCTCCCCCCGCAAGAGGCTATATTTGGTATTTAAACACACAAGAGTGGCTGGGGAGGGGGTACAAAAAAAAAAAAAAATGCAGTATCCAGGCGCTGGGGAGGAGGGTGGTATATTCTTTGCGGCAAATCCTTGCTGAGTGCCGTGCTTCCAGGAGAACGCGGCTTCTTTGGAAGGGAGGCGGCTGTGCCTCACGGCGGGCTGAGGCTGGATGGATCCCGGCTCCTCTCGCTCCTCACGGGTCCTGGATGGATCCACGCTCCTCTCCCTCCTCACGGACACATCTCCTCCTCGCCGCCCCGCCGCTGCTCACACGGAGACTCCACAAAATCCACCCCTCCGAGCTCAATCCAGTTCTTGCCTTTTTTTTTTCCTCTTTTTTCTTTTCCTCCTAGGAGCGAGCAGCAGGAGACGGCAGGGGCGGGGAGGCAGAGCCTTCTCCCCGCGCCTCCCACACGGCGGAGCGGGGAGCGATCCCCTCGTCACCCTCTCCCCTAACTCTGACCCCGGCTCAACTCTCCGGTCTCCCGGGCGGCGGAGGCAGCGCGGCTCAGCCCAACTTTGTCCCTCCAGCAGTGCAGCTTAGGGGCTGGCGAGGCGAAAAGGCCGAGCCGGGGGATTCTCTCCGGGCGACGGCGGCCGTGCCTAGAGCCCGCCGAGTGTCGCTGGCAGCGCGGAACAACCCTCGGTGCCCTGCTGCCGCTGCTCCCCCGTGGTAATCTCATATCTACCCATTCACCCGTGTGGCGTGTGGAGAACCGGCCCAAGATGGCGGCGCCCGGGCGATTGTTTTTGTTTCCTCTCCGCCTCCCCCTCCTTCCCCACGGCCGCGGCGGCCGCCCAGGATTGACAGCCGCATCATCCAATCACAACGCGGGATTCGCCGGTTTGCCCCGCCCACCTCCCCTCGCCCCTCCTATCCGCGGCGGGGCGGAGCGCGCTCCCCTACGCTGGCCCCGCCCCTCGCGGCCCGCGCGCGCCGCCTCACGGGCGCGCTCCCGCCCGCCCTTCCCGCCCCTCAGGGCGCGGCCCCTCCGGCGCCCTCGCCCCGCTCCGCCCCGACCCCCCCGGTGTCGGTAATGCACCTTCGCGGGGCTCCTTCGAGGTGTTGAGGGGCTTTGCTATGCTCCCAGGCTCAGGCGATGGTGGCAAAACACTGCCGGCAGCCACGCGGTGGGACCTGGCTGGGAGGGGTCCAACGGTGTAACGTGTACACAACGGTGTGAGGCTGGGGGTGCTGCCACGGGGGTCAAATGTTGGCCCGGTCCTCCGTCTCACCGCCACCCCAGCCTGAAAACGTGCCTGAAAATGCCCTACACCTAGTCCAGGTGAGAGCTAAGGCTATGGTGGTCCCTGCTGTGGGTACGTTCCTCAGGAGCATCACTGCTGCCACGGCATAGAATCAGAGTCGCAGAATGGTTTGGTTTGGAAAGGAACTTAAAGCTCATCTGTTCCACCCCTGCCATGGGCAGGGACACCTTCCACTATCCCAGGCTGCTCCAAGCCCCAATGTCCAGCCTGGCCTGGGACACTGCCAGGGATCCAGGGGCAGCCACAGCTGCTCTGGGCACCTGTGCCAGGGCCTGCCCACCCTTACAGGGAAGGATTTCTTTTCAATATCCCATCTAACCCTGCCCTCTTTTAAGTTTGAATCCATTTCCCCCATGTCCAGTCACTGTGTACTCTTCTCTCCCTGTCTCTGCTAGGCTCCCCCCAGGTACTGGAAGGCACCCTCAGTGTGTTTATGGCCCTGGCTCCATCACACCAAGATGCTCCATTAACAGGTGGCTGTACCTCCCCACTGTGACCTGTGTCATGTCCAGGTAATTAACTCTGCTGTAATTGATCCCGCTGTGCTGGCCATCCTGAAGGACAGGGTGCTCTGGTGGTGCGGTGGCCAAGCTTCCCAGCACTGACACCTTGCTCAGCCTCCTCTGGAATCACAGAAACTTCTGTTTCCTGTCACTGTTTGTCCTTTGGCTGCTGTGGACTGGCAGTTCACAGGATTTATTTGGAGTGAGAGAGCTTTTAGAAGCTTCCAAGGCGAGGACAGCTCTGCTTTGTGTTACAGAGGAGAGCAGGACAAAGGGTCTGTGCTCCAGAGCATGGGTATAAAGCTGCACGTGTGCTGGGATAGAGGAGGGAGAGAGCAGGATGGAGGGATGTGTTCCAGTGTTCTCACCTTTTGGGGGATGTGTGCATTGGTGATACTTCCTGTCCCTGTAGATAGAACACTGCACTAAATTATCCCATTAAGGATGGTGGTTCTGCTCCTTCATGAGTGTGGTGTCACTCCCTACATTTTTTTTTAAATGGATGCCGTAAAATACATTGCTTGTCTCCGGAGAAAAAGGAATACATGGCTCTTAGATCTGGAGATGCATGTGGGAAAGCACAAGGGCCTTAGTGCTGGCCTTTAATTTCTGTCTTCTATAAAGTCCTGTAATTGCACAAGTAACAAGTACAAGGTTCTCTCAGAATTGGTTATGCTGTTCACCAACCCCAGATAGGCATTAAGTGATTCCAGATTCCTTTTCAAACTCTTTGGTGGCGTGGTTTAAGGGGTTTTTTGGGGGGGGATTTGAATACTTGGTGGTACTACACTGGAAGGAAAATTATTTATATTTCACAGATATCAGTACACAGCCAAGTCAAGGCTTAGCAACATTGCCAAGCTCTGCTAACACACAGATCAGTACCTAGACCCGGTGATCCACCATGGCTCAAACACCAAGAAATGGATCTATTTCTGTTTATTTACATTGAGCTGTCTGCTTGAGTTCTTTATCAGACATCCTTGGTGTTTCTCTGTTGTGTCCCAACACTTCCCAACATTAAATTTATCCAGTGCCCATAATTTTTTTTTATGATTTGAAACATCCCCAACACAAAATAAGATGTCAGGGCTTGTGCACATCTGGAAGCATCAAGACATGTGGCAACACCTTTTATGCCATCTTTTATCCAAGTATTTCAGAATGATTTACAAGCGTTAATTAATGTTAAGTGTTACAACACTCCTACTTAATCTGTAGTTTTTAATATTCTTCAATAGCAGAATATTTAAACGTGACCTGTTCTGCAGGTTGTGTTTTCACTTGGCTCAGCTTCTTCAGAACGCTGGTCATGTTGCCACATGAGTAGGAAATTACAGCTAAAAATATTGCTGGTGTGTGTGTGAATATATATTTATATATGTACTTCCCATTGCAGCGATTTGGCATAGTTGTTGGGTTTTTTCCTTTTGCCTACAGAATGTAAATTAAGGTCCATATTCCTATTTTACCAATTGTTTTCGATAAAAATAGAATAAATGTGTCACCTATATAAGAGAATTTGTATGGATGTGATGGTAAGGAGGTGTCTCTTACTCAAGGAGCTTATTATCCTCAGGCAGGGGTGGGTTTTTTGCTCGCAGGATTCCTGCAGCAGAGTAAATCCTTCAGGCCATCCAGGAAATATTACAAACACATAATTCTGGAGGGTTCCTCTTGTCAATCACCTGTTTAGCAGCCCCACAGAAATCACAAATTGAGCTTATTCCTCCTTTTCCTCCCCACTCTGGTGGCTGAATGGGAGTCAGTGGTCCACGAATTAGGATGAGTGTTGGTGGCTGGGATCAGGGAGCTCTCCATTCCTACACTAGGGGTTTGCTCCCATTTAATTACCCTACGAAAAGAAAGGGTAGTTTGGTGCAGATCTTGCACAGACCTCAGGAGAAATTGCCAACCGTTTTTATGAGGTACTTGATGCAGAATGCTTCAAGGGCTTTGGGCTAGGCTGTTGTTTTATTGCTAGTAAAAGGATGAGTTTTATCCTAAGCAGACATATTAAATGTCAGCACAGTTGCTGTCTCCTCTTTATTTTTAAATGTCTTTCTCATGTGAATTTTGGGGGTGTTTCCCTTTTTCACCTTTTGGCTCCTCATTTCTATTTTCCTTTCGCCTTTAACTCCAGATCTTTTTTCCCCCCTTCCAAGATCAATCTGTCTCTGCATTTTTAATGAATCATTTACTGTGACATATGAGCACTGAAGACACAGTGTCAGGGACTTAAGCATCTGTGGAGAGCAGGAGGAGATGAAATGGATGTGATCTTAGCTTCAGTCTTTTGTTCATGTGGGATGGGACTTTGCCTAGAGGCAGCACAAATATAACTTTTCCTTCTAGGGAATAATGAGGAGAATTAAAACCCAGCAATGTCTCATTTTTCTCTCTGGAGCACTGCTAGGAATTGAGGATTTCAGCTGTGCCTTTGCTATTCCCACTCTTAGCACTGAATCAACACAAAACCCAACGTGATAGGAAAGGAGTTTTTGTGCAGGACTCATTCTGAGCACCGAGAGAAGCATTTTTTAATGCAAAGAGAGAAAAATTGAGGTTTATAATACCAGGAGTGACACCAAGAGAGAGAATCCTTGTCATTATCTCTCTCATCTTCCCTTGTGGTCTAAGTCATTCCCCCTTTGAAACTCTGAAGGAAGAGAAGACCCCATTCAGGCATTGTCCTTACATAACCAAACCACAAAAGGACCAAAATGGCAAGAAATTAATCTCTCCCAGGGCTGTCCTCCTTACCAGCCAGCTTCACTTTCCATTGGGAAAAAGTGCAAGTGCTGGATGACAGCCTAAATTATTTTGTTTTAGAAAAGGTAATAACTGCCTTAAAGTATTTTTACTTTCATATGCATGACTCATGTGAAGCTCATAATATTCCAAGAGTTTTAATACAAATCTTCAGTTTTGTTTCTGTGGACAGATAATAAAATTACTACAAGTTATCCATTATTTTGCATTTTTTTTCTCTGTTCCGAAACTATTGAGGTACTTTACAGTTATATGAGTAGCACAGCTTGAAAACATGAGAAAATGTTGAATTAATTAACCTTTTAAATGCTGATGAACTGAAATGAAATCCAAAGTTTGCCTTTGGAATGCTTTTGCAATATAGGTGACCATCGAAGTGTTCTTTTTTGCTTTGAATCGAACTTACACATTTTAGATGGAGTTGTTGGATGCAATAAAAGTCAAATACAAGCTGAAATCACAGCCCTGTTTTGGTGTTGGGCTACAGTGGGATCATTTTCTTCTCGTGAGCAGTGACAGGATTTGGCCTGGATCATGTTCTGTAAAGCTGTTTTTGTAGTGAGTTTGTGCGTGTGACAAATTTCCTTTTCAATTAAACACCTGTAGTCTGTAGTCCCACACTACCCAGGATTTTTCCCTGCCTTAAGTTTAAAACCAAACACAAAGACACAAACTATTACAGAAATTAACACTTTGATACAACATCCATCAAGTTGTTTCTGTAAAGGCTACTTTTAAACCAAGGATTATTTTTCCTTTCTGACCTCTTACTGGGGCTTTTTGTTCCTTAAAACACTTGTGCAGGGATTCCAAAGTACCTAACCTATTTTCCTGGAGGCGGGAGGGATGTTTCCTTCTAGGATTTGCAGTGTCTTGTCAGAAAAGATCATCCCACTGGAGCTTCCTGTTGCTTTCAGACACTCTCTTGTCTCTTAGGGGCACTTTGTTGTGTCACAGGGTTTTATCACTGTGGCATTTATCACCTATGATTTCATCCATATTTCACAGGAAAATTGTGTTTTCTGGATATTTGTCTTTAGCTCTCATTTGTACTGTAGAATCCCTTTTTTCGGAAGTGCCGTGAAGGGTCCAAGCTGAATTCCTAAAATCCCAGTCTGTGCTATGAAAACAAGGTTCTCGAGGTCTGTGTAGAGATTTTCCTTCTCAGAATACACCATCATTTATACACCCAGTTATAAACTGACTCTGTGTTCATCACAGAATGCAAAAGTTCTGCAACATTGTCATGTTTTCAATGTTATTTTTGAAGGATTCTTAAAATATGTGACAAGTGTTTGTTGGTTTTTTTGCTGCAGCGTCCTGACAGTGATACCAGATTTTAAAGATCTTTTGCACTTCATTTGAAATGCCTTATACATATATTTCTTGATAAAGATTTAAATGTTTTGAACCAACAATTTGTAATTAAATAGTCATAAGAAGTAGAAGTGTGAAGTGGCCAAGTAAGGAGAGATTGTCAGATTTTAAGAGTATTCGATTGTGTGCTCTTTAGAATTATTGTGTCAATGTGACTTTTGGTTCTTTTGAAATACAAATGCATGAATAGATGTAATTACTTATGGTGTCATTCAAAATATCCTAGAAGCTTTCTGTAAAGGACTGAAGAGTGGGATCAGGAGAGCTGGCTGATACTTCAGTAATTTGAAACCTCAATAAGGAGAACATTCCTGGAAATATTTCTTGGTTCAGATCGATGTCACAGAGAAGATGAGTAGTGGGGAAGACAAATGAATGCCAGGTTTTGGTTCAACAGATAATAATAAAGTTTCCTGCAGTATTGTTGTAGAATGATGATGGGAAGTGGGGTTCTGGAAGGGTCAGATGGCTTGGAGGATACTGGGACTTAAACATTAGTTACTGGTTTTGCTGAAATGCCAAGAAGTTGAAGCTCCAAAATGTAATTAACTGGTGTCAGACAGAGGTGATAACAGGGAGTGAAGTATTTATCAAATCATCCATGGGTATTGCATTTGAAATTTGGTAATTTGGAATTTTACAAAAGGAAGGTGAAGATCTGTGGTAGTGGACAAACCAATAATGATTTTGTTGTTTATTTTGGCTGATATCTGGAGAGTGTAGAATTAACCCTTCCAAATACATGGCACAAGCAGTTGTCTGCTTCCAGAGGCAGCGGTTTTAGGCTAAAAAAGCCTTTCTGCAAAGAAAATGACTGGAACATGATTTGAGGCCCAATTCCTTAAAAGAAATGTAGCTTCTGCTCTTCCTGCTGTTCCTGAACTCTCTGCTGTGTGGGAATGGAGCAGGAATCCTGAGGAAGTCACAAGTGTGACTCTGGGACAATGGGTTTGAATTGGTCTAAGTCAATGTGTTTTGGTTGCAGCCCATAATCAGTGATTTAGGGATTTCATAATTTCTGCACAGAATTTAAGTAGCATTAAAATAATCCTGCCAACAGCAGCTCAGGCACCCCTTTGTTCCTGTTCACTGTGACAGAAATAATACCTCTCCCCAAGTGCTGTAATTCCTGAAAATCTGGCACGTTATGGGTTTCATTGGAAAAAGTATGGAAGATTCCCAAATGTGACCTATTTCAGATCTGGAGAAGGACAGGGCAAGTTTCTAGGCTTGGAAGTGTCTCAGGGAACCCCTCGTGGGTGCCCACTTCTTTTTCCATGAGGAGAATCCAGCTGGAACAATTCTCTCCTGTGACTCTGCTCTGACAAGATGGATGGGCTGAGCCATTCCAGGGTGATTTCAACTTCTGTGAGTTCAAACCCATAATCTTTCTTCTGCAACCAGCAGAACATCCCAGCCTGCTGCTCCTACTCATTTTCCAGGTCACTGGGGAGTTAAATCCTTCTCCAGCTTCCACTGCTAAATAGTTTCGGAGTAAATTCGCCTACAATTTGTTTTATAGTAATTCCAATTCAGACATTGAACAGATAATATTAATATCTGAGATGGCAAAATTCTGTTTACTCCCTAGAAGTCTCTTCAGTTCAGGATGGTTTAAAATGAACAAAATTTAACCTTTTTTTTCCCACTTACCCAGAATTATTTATACACAGTATCAACCTTTCTAGTAAGCTCATTTTTTTGGCCTTGAAATTCTTTAGGCAATGAAAATGTACTTCTAAGGTAATTTTGTAGTGATACAGAGTGCATGCACCCGGTTTTAGGAACAGCAGGTAATTAACTTCCATGAAACCAGAGTTTTTATTTCATATGGAGAGTTAGGGAAGCTGAAGGACACACACATGGGTACTGGATTTTTTTTAGAATTGCTTGTTGTTTTCTCCAAGTTCATGAGAGGTTTTCACTTCCAGTGACATGGAAGGTCACAAACACAGTTGTGGCAAACTTGATCTGTGTCCTAAACCTGTGAGGATCTACACTGAGGGCAAAGAAATGCTCAGACCCTTGAGCAGCTATTTGGCAGAGGGAAGGTGGGTGCCAGAGTGTCTGGCAGTTCAATATCAAGGTGGATTAAGAGCATTAAGGAAGCTTAAACAGCTCCCAGGAGAGGCATTCCCGTGGGTTTGAAGGCTTATTCCTCTGCAACAGTTGCTTGGCTGCAATTTGGGTTGAAAGATCAAGTTTTTTCTCCTGGAATTGTCCATGGCACTAATTTATTTTTTTGGGTTTTTTTTCTGTTTTTGCTTTGTTTTGTTTTGTTTTGTTTTGTTTTGTTTTGTTTTGTTTTGTTTTGTTTTGTTAAGGATGCTCAGGTCCTGCTGAACTTTCAGATTTGGGAAATCTCAGGCTTGAGTCCCGAGTTTAATGGACATAGCCGTGGAAGTTCTCAGGCTAAGGCAAGTGGAAGGAAACATGCAGTTTTTTCCTCTCTGATTCATGTTTTTATTTTAATGACCTGTTACAACCAACAGTCTCAATCTATATTGGTTTCCAAGTTTTATTATCATTAAATATGAGGCAGTTCCCTGAGCCATGTGTGTTCTGTGCTGCTGGAGGGGAGGACGAAGATGTGGCTGAATGTTTCATCCATATTATCTGGCGTGGAAGAATCCTGACTGGAGTGAAGATTTGTTGTCAAATATTGAACAAACAAGCTGCAAAATACTGAAATAAGCTTTTTAAAAAACTACTATTTTAAAATCATGGCTTGCTGTTATCTTTAAAAGCTATTTTCTGAGAAAAATGTGGATGAGCACCATATATAGTACATGTCTGTGATCTGTTAACAGGTGATTTTGCTTCTACATTATTGGTTTGTTTAAATTCTACTTGAGATTTGTACCAGATAAAGATGTGCTTTTTCGCTGATTTTTAAAAAAAAATTAACTAGAATGTGATTACAATTTTTTTCCATTATAAGTAGCCTCAAGTGCTTGGAATAATACTTATGGTAGAATTTTGATGTCAATATGGAAATGAAGAGACAGTGTTCAGACAGACTAGAAAATGTAGGATATACTGAGGCACTGAGCTTGGGCTTGCAGGTAAAGACAACAAATATGGATCTGCACATGTCCAGACCAACTCTTTGTGAAATTATACAAAACCAGCAATCAGAGCGTCCCTGGCTCTTGTTGATATTACACTGAAGCAGTGATGGAAAAACGGGAATGTCATTTCCAAATGGATCCTCCTGGTGCTTCTGCTGTTCCTTCAGCTGGACCCTCTGCCCCATCTGGGCATTACTGGAGATGTTAAGCAGAAAGGTTTCCAGGTGGCTCATGAAGAGAAGGCAAGCTGCAGACTCAGGCTCCGAGGGGATCCTGTGGTGGCAGCACAGGTTGGGCTCAGGGAGGTGAGGACAGTGGCCTGGCTGTGTCCTGCCAGGAGCTGCACTGTGCGCGCCTCACGTCCTCATCCATCACCCTTGGGAATCAGACTTTTGTCCTTGCTCTGGGAACACACAGTTACCTCAAATCTTAGATATTTTTCAAGCTGTTACAGCAATTTCTCAGCTCTCCTCTGTTAGGCCCCACCGCACAGCACATGGCCAGGCCATTTATATGCTTTAACTATTCCTGTGTTGTGGAATGGCATTTGTGGATTATTGGCAGTGTTAGACTATAGCAGCTCTTCAGTTACACTGCTGCTGCACTTCCACAAACGCTTTAAGCCAGCATAAGCCAGAGATGCTGCCCTGCCCTGCACAAATGTTCCTGCAGCTGCACATTTAATTGATTGGGGAACTGATTGGAGTTAAAACCAGCCCAGCCAAGGAGCCAAAGCCAAACATCAGCTTTAAACTCCTTCCTGAGCTCTCCCCAGCCTCACCAGTATTTAGGCTGGCTGGAAGGTCTGCACCTTCCTGGGGCTGAGACCACAACAAGCGTGTGAAGAACACCAGCCAGGAGCTGCTTTTTTGCTGCCAGGGCTGGTTTTAAAAGGGCTTGTGGAATTGCAGTTTAAACTGTGGCTCCTTGTTCAACAGCCAGATATTCTACCAGAGGATTAATGGTCATGTTTTTATGCCCTGACTCCCAAGGCACACCTTGGGGAGAACCCAGGGTGTGACCCTGGACTAATTTTGCCTCTATCACCTGCCTGCCTTTAACCAAATTTCTCTTAAAAACATCAAGTTGCATCTTCTGTGATCCAAGCCGTCTCTAAGCAAAACATGTTTCCACACCCTCTAAAATAATTTTCTGTCCTCTCCCAGCAGATATTTTCTGTATTAGGTAGTTTCAGTCAGTATTTATGCAACAAAACAATGGAAGGAAAATCCCGGGCTGGGGTGACCTGTGTTTGTCAGTGTTACAATCTGACACTTGGAATAGCTCATTTTCTACAAAACTCTGCTAAAATAATCTGTGAGATTCACAAGTGGTTTATCCTTGGATTACAAGGAAATACAGAGTTTTACTCATCCCAAATGACATTTATTATGTTGTTGGACACAGAAGCACAGAACTTTCTCTAAAGGGAACAGGCAGTTTGTGGGAATGAGCAGGAAAAGTGACACTACACCCCTGATTGATGGGTTTGTTTGTGGGTTTGTTTTTTTTTTTTAAACACCTGATCAAAGATGGAGACATTATTCTGGGTTGTACTGAATAAAACATCTCCTCTGGACCTGCAAAGGCACTATCAAATCCTCCATTTCTTAGCTAATATTGCAGAATTAACTCTGCACCCTACCAAGCAAAATTCAGGTGTGGAGTTTGCCTCGTGTCATTTAGGAGACATGGGAAAGATAAAGGACTAATTATAGAGGTCGGCTGCCAATTCTGTCTAAACTGGAAGTTTCCTCCTCTTCTCAACAGTAACTAGGACACTGTGTTATAAAAATAATCTCACCAAATTCCATGGTGGAATGTTAGGAAGCTCTTAATGTGTGTCCTGGGTTATGGCTGTTTGTGTGGTTTATCCTGAATTTCACTTCAGCTTTGAACAACCAAGCTAACTTTGAGATTTTCTCAAATATTCTGTCGTTGTAAAGTCGTAGGTGATGGGCAGTAGTGGAAAGATTTTACTCTTACAGAATCACAGAATTTTTATAAGTTGGAAAAACCCTCCAAGGTCATTGAGTCCAGCCCTGCCAAGGCCACCACTGTCCCATGTCCCCAAGTGTCACATCCCCACAGCTTTGAAATCCCTGCAGGGATGGGGACTCCACCACAGCCTGAAAACATTGGAAATAAAGATTCCTTGAACTGTGGGAATTTCCAATCCATTCCAACAACTCAAGAGTTCTGGCTTTTCTTTCAGTAAGAGTTTGCAACCTAAGAGTTGCTTTTGGTTATAAAAGCCAAGAAAATCATTGACCAATTTACAGGTTTGAGTTCTGAAAAGTTAAAAATAAAGTCAAAAATAATAGAAAAGAAAAATTAAGGCTTTTTTTCAAATGATCTGGAAGGCTGCTGCGGGAAAAGCAGTTCAACAGACTTTGAAATAATACAGATTAATATTCTTAACTTTTATTTCTTAGCCCTCTGTAATTTTCTCTAGTCTCCTCCACTTTATAGCATCTGTGTTATTTTTGTTTAAAATGTGACTGGCATCTTTAAATAAGAGGAAGGTAAAACCATTGACTCTCCCAGCTAAATACTTAAACTGTTCCTTCAAATAAGTTAGAAAAGTGAAGTGAAAATTTTAAATCTGATGGATAGAAATTCAAATTTTTGATATTTCCATTTGAAGGAAATTTCTTAAAAACAAAATTTAAATCCAGATTAATTTCAGTTCTTTTCTAGTGTAAAAATATTCAGTAGTATGGAAATTCACTGAGCTCCAGTTTAGAATCCCTTTAATGCACAAGGAATGATTATTATCTTTAAAGTAAAGGCAGAGAGTTTTTATTTTAGCTCATGTGAAGTTGTATGAAAGGAACCCTGGATGATTAAATTATTTTAGGATGGAGTTCTTAATTATCAGAAATGACACTTTTAATAAGAAGTTCCTACAAGCACTGCATGTTTATAAATAACAGGTTGGAGAAAATGCTGGAACTCTCTCACAGTGCAGAGTTCTCGGGGCTCAGGTTGGGATTCAAGTGATGCTCGGGAGCTATCCATGGAAAGAAATGCTAATATTGTTTTTTTTTAGAAACTTCTGGAAGTTGCAGTGCTGTAGCACCGAGTCTGTGACAGGAATGGCTCCCTGTGCTCCAGACCTGCCGAGTTCTGCACCTTCTCTGCTTTCCTGTGTCTGTCATTCCCCCGCCCACCTCTCTGCTTGCCATGAGCTCCTGTTGATCTGCTTGGCTTTCCCCAGATCCTTGCTCGTGCTGCTCCAGAATTGGAATTTCATCCCTGTACATGCTTAGGAATTAATATCTCCTAAGTCTCCCAAGTTTGCTACTTGGAAGGCAGGATTTTTCAACAGGAGACTTGGCAAGGGATGTGCTATAGCTGCTCTTAACAGTTTAATTAATGCTGTGTTATGTATGCACAGTTTTTTTAGCATCTCCTATTTGGAAACACTGCTTGATATATAGAAATAAAAAGTGTGCACACTCCCTAAGTGATGCACGTTGTTGTGGCTGTGAACTCTGTACGTTTGTAATGTTAAATTTGTCAAAGTTAATGTGTTGAAAAGTAACAAGTTACTTTAGTTAGTTAAATGTCTCTTTCTAGAGGAAAATTACCATAATGGTTACTTTTACTAAAATGCAATTACTGTCATTGTAACAATCAATCATATTTTCCTGGGGAAGGAACTTTTCCTAGTTCTGAATGCATTAAAATGTAAGATTGCTCTGCTCAGTGTTCAGGAGAGCTACAGAGGCAATAAACTTCTGGGGAGAATCAAGTTCCTCTCAGATGGTTTTCATCCAGAGTATTCCAAAATAGAAATTAACTTCTTAAATGAAACTGAGCCCAGTAACTTATAAAACACCAACCAGAGCTTTATAGATTTTGAAAGGCTTGAAAAATATTTGAAAAAAAGTTTTGTTACAGCTGAGCTTGATTGAAGCCTAAAGCAACAAGTTCCCATCTGCATTTCCAACTTGGCTGCCAGAACTTGGGAAGTTCTGCCCAGGAATCTGGAAAAGAGACCTTAAAGCCATGCCGTGCCATGCCATGCCTTCCCATTCCCATTCCCATTGCTATTCCCATTCCCATTCCCATTGCTATTCCCATTCCCATTCCCATTGCTATTCCCATTCCCATTCCCATTCTCATTCCCACCCCGTGCCATGCCATGCCATTCCCATTCCCGTTCCCATTCCCATTCCCATTCCCATTCCCATTCCCATTCCCATTCCCATTCCCATTCCCATTCCATTCCCATTCCCATTCCATTCCCATTCCCATTTTCATACCCATTCCCATTCCCATTCCCGTTCCCATTCCATTCCCATTCCATTCCCATTCCCATGCCATGCCATTCCCATTCCCATTCCCATTCCCATTCCCATTCCCATTCCCATTCCCATTCCCATTCCCATTCCCATTCCATTCCCGTTCCCGTTCCCGTTCCCGTTCCCGTTCCCGTTCCCGTTCCCATTCCCATTCCCATTCCATTCCCATTCCCATTCCCATTCCCATTCCATTCCCGTTCCCGTTCCTGTTCCCGTTCCCATTCCCATTCCCATTCCCATTCCCCTTCCATTCCCATTCCCATTCCCATTCCCATTCCCATTCCCATTCCCATTCCCGTTCCCGTTCCCATATCCATTCCCATTCCATTCCATTCCCATTCCATTCCCATTCCATTCCCATTCCCGTTCCCGTTCCCATTCCATTCCCATTCCCATTCCCATTCCATTCCCATCCCATCCCATCCCATCCCATCCCATCCCATCCCATCCCATCCCATCCCATCCCATCCCCTGCCGTGGGTAAGGACACCTTCCACAGCCCAGGATGCTTCAAACCCCATCCAGCCCAGCTTGGGATGTGGGACAGAATTGAATTAATATAAAACTCAACTATATTTTCATGGCTTTTTTTATAGGGAGTTTCTTCCTTGAAAAAAATTCTTTAACCTGCACTGGCACAGAGAAGAAATGTTCTTAAATTCTCACAGATGACAAATAATTTTGAGATCTCCTATAAAACACTGGATTGTTTTTTCAATTGTTTTTTCAGGCAGTTTTTGTCACATGGAAATATGATTTGAACTCTATTACTCAAAGCACAATTAATAATCTCATGAAAGTTTTGAATCTTAGCTGATTTTTTTCTAGGATAGTGAACTTAAAAGGATTTTTACGATTTCATTTTTTATGTTTGTCTCTAGATAGAAACAAAAATAGCATCTCCATTGCAAAACAACTGCTAGAACATGCACCATAAGTGTTTTCACACTTTGAGATTCATGTTCATATATGATTCCACTCTGGTAAATAGATTGTGATAAACACATTCATTCCACACGTCTCCAGTTTTTGTTTGGTTTATATTAAGATTATTTTGCACAAAGAATGGCAAAGGTTTCAGTGAGGATATCCAGGCATTGATAATAGTGATATTAAGGCAATTTTCTGCTTGAAATATGAATGTTACTTTAATTTCATTGGTTGCAGTTAGTTGAATTAGTGCTGTTAGTGTCTTTTTAATATTTATTTCAGTGCATGCTTTTCAAACTCTCCAGTGCAAGAGAGCGATAGCATATCTGTGGTTTCAGTCACAGAATTTCCTTCTAAGTTCATTAAGGTATTCAAATTTTTATTAAAATATATGTTTTGGTTTTAAAATTTATTCTTTTATATGAAAAAAGTGTTCTGGCTGGATTTTGAAGAGATCACTCACCAAATAATATCCTTCTACAAAATATACCTTTTCCTAAAAATTCCTTTACTTAATGCCTCACTGTTATGGATCACATGGTTATGTGAAATATCTTAAAATTTAACCAAATCCGAATTCGTCTGCTCCAAGCCCAGTGAAAGACTTTTTACTAGAGGAGGACCTTTGTCCATACACCTGTTTATCAAATTCTCCTTGCTACTGAATGGCCCTGTCCATTTTACATTTCTATTAAACATTTTCAGATGAATATATATTTTTTCTATTAATAACTTCCCCCAAGCTGTCCTGTTAGGATTACATTTTATTGCTTCCCTCTTGCAATAAATCGCTGGAATCAATAATTACCACACTGATACAATCACCGAAGTGATAATATTGTCCTTATGGTGGAAAATGGAGGTTAATACAAATGATGCTCTAATTAGAATTCCAAGCCTGCTTGGCACAGGGTTGATTTCCTTGGCTCCCAGCCTAATCTTGTTACGTTGTTTTTAACTATGAAGAGAGTGGGTTTAAAGATCTCCAGCAGTGCAAATGAGATGAGGGAGTTGTAAAGAGCTTAAAGAATCACAAAAGTGTAACTCCTCCAAAACAAACCACGTAACAAACGCAGAGGTTAAAAACTTTGCCTGAACATCCCTCGGTGGGATGAGGACACTCCCAAAAAACAACTCCAAAATAAAGTCTGGTGGAGTCTCGTAGTGCTGTACCTCATGTGGGAAAGCTCTAATTGCGTGGCAGGACAGAGGTGTAAACCATTAATAGCATGTTGCACTTTGATTTTTAAATGCATAATTATACTCTAAACACTAATGATTCCATTTGACAAATCTGTATAACTTTATTATTGTGCAGCCTCTATCGCTCTGCTTTGTAAGACTCTTTATAGCATTAATTTCCATGAGTTCCAAAGCATTTGTATCAAAATTATTGATATCTTTGACTGCTGACACAGGGGATTAAGACATTTTAATCTTTTGATTGTTTGTTTTATTTGAGAAACAGTTGTGCTGCCCCAATATACAATGAAATAACATACAGAATGACAGAGAAAGAAGGAATCTTAGCAAAAACTCTCCCAACTTTATGAAATCTAGTTCAGGTTCTCTTTGAATAAGAGAAATTTTGCTTTTGTGAGCTACCAATTCCTATGTAATTGTGTTAAGGTGTGTAAAATGTGGAATTCATCAGAATTTTAAAACATTTTTTCCTCTGGTTATAATGTGTTTTTTTTCTTTAATTTACATGTGACTCACTTTATGTACATATAGACACATACATTACATTTACATATACACAATGTATTTTTTTTAAATTTTCTCTTTCTTTTTTTTTTTTGCTTTAAGAATTATCCACATTAATGGCTCAGCTTCTCTTCCAATCATTTCTCTTGATAAGAATGGAGGCCAGTGCTAAATCCAATTTTACTTTTCTCTGTATGACAAACCAGCTGTAGAGCTGAAAAGCACAACATTTCTACAGAAGGCAGAATTTCCTTTTGTGTGGAAAAATAATACAAAATATTTGCATCTGCTCTGTTCACATCTTCAGGAGTTTGAGTGAGATTTTTTATTCAAGTGCTTGACTTTTCATCTTGGAGCATCTTTAAGTAGGAGCATGTTCAGTGTGTTGATAAACATATTATTCCTTAATTTTAAAAATTTTCTTATAATTATTTCCACTTTTAACAATCATTCTTCGAGATTCCTTGTGTCTCCTGATCCAATTGGCATTTCATGGATTTAATGTGATTCTGTCCAACACTTTTGCAAACTCAGGGAACTGATGATGAATTTCAAACTCGCAACCAAACAAAACCATCCCCTGATTTATAATTTTGCAGATTTCTATGGACTACTCCTTTATCTCTTTGTTGGAAAGATCAAGTTTCTTCTTAGGTAGGTTTCCAGCAGGATAAGCAAATCTTTGTCCGTGAGAGGGGCTGCATTTCCTGGGAATTCCCTGCAGATTTACATCAAATCCAGCCGAGGAAGGCACCGTGAAGCAGGAGCATCTACAAGGAGGAAAAGTAGGTCAATTGAAATGATCCCTGAGACTGCTCAGGAAGGAGAATTATGATTTCAGACCTGATCACTTCACACTGGATAACCTTGGAAAGTAAGGCAGGCAGGGTAAAAATACCTCTGCTGCTGCCTTCAGTTCAGGAGCCGACGGGAATATTCCCAGGAGCCGAGGGAAATGGACTGAGCTGCTCAAATCCTAAACTTCCTTGGAGACAGCACAATAACCCTCTGTGTTCTCCATTGTTTAGTGAAGATAATAGTAGAGTCTATTTTCCAAGTGACTAATTTTTGGCAATTAGAAACTATTTTCTGCTGAAATTCCTGGTTTTTTACAGCAGGAGAGGCTTGAGTTGCTGCTGCTCCCTTTATCCGAGGAGGAGAGAGTGCTCCTGCTGTGTCCATACCTTTCCTCTGTCAAGACACAGAGCTTTTTCCCTGCCTGCCTTTTTACCTTTTCCTTCTGTCACTCCTACAGTTTATTTTAAACTTTAATTTATACGGAGCTCCTGCTTTCTCTATCAATATCACATCATTATTCTTACCTGATTCTCTTGATAATTTGTTTGCACTGGAATTCTTGGCAGTGAACTAAGAATTTCATTGTCTACCTACTCTCTTTTCTCTTGGAGAGTATAATAGAGTGGGAGGGAGAAGCCTCATGGTAATATTTTTATATTTGAAATGTAGCCACACTTTATATGCTCCTACACATGGTGCTACTTATAGCTAATGAAACTTGTGGTCTAGAGCTTTTCTATTTTGGACTATTTTGTGCTAATTCTACTCATTTCAGCTCCCTCTGATTAATGCTGCTTCTCTTCTCCTCGTCTGCCTCCCTGGGATTATTTAGGAAGGGACTGTTAGCACTGCCTGGGGAGCACAGCAATAATCCTCACCCCAAAAAGTGAGGAAGAGCAAGTGGAATTAATGGGATGGGGCCACATCCCATGGAGGATGGACATGGAAGGGAATGGATCCTTTGGGAGCACAAAACTGAGGTTCTGGGATGTGGTGACACAGAATTTGGTGTTCTCCTCCTTTCCCAGGTGGGAGACTTTTGGAACCTCCAAGTTCCCACACTCTTTCCTGTAATAATTCCAGTAGTGCAGCTGCATCTGGTTCAAAGTCAATGGTAATTTGAGGAGAAGAAAATCTGCTAAATCTGCTGATCAATTACTAATTTAATATTATAATTCTATTTTTTGTTAGGCACCTTTGTAAGCAACTTCAAGTGAACAATGATAGCATATACAGCAAGTAAATAGAATTCAAAAATAGGTTATCATTGGTAGAACTGATTATTTTTAATCCCCATGTCTTGTATAAAAGAGAAAAGATACTTGTACAAGACACCATTTTATTATAAAATAAAGATTGTTTTAATGGCACATCATCATTTTTCACATCCCTAAGAGATTATTTGTTCTGCCAGGAAGACTCTGTTTTGAAATAAGTTTACTCTACACTTTCCTTCTTACAGCAACTCTTTCAGCCTATTTTGGTGTTGCTTAGATTCCAAAGCAGACTGGGAGTGCTTTGATAACATTTAAGGATTCCACCTCACCTGAATTCAAACGACACAGAGCAGAAACCTGCTGAGCTCCTTATCTCTCTCAGGCAATTTTGATAGGAAACACAAAGTCACGTGAGCCACGCAGATATTGGCAAATCAACTCCAAATCCAGAGCTCCAATTACAAAGTCATTTATTGGGAGCAGTCAGGGAAGCATTTAAAAACCTTCATTACAGACCAAATAAAATCTATTTGACTCAGCTATTTTCAGCTGTGATTTCTGCTTAAAATGGGTGAATAGAACAGGAGAGGAAAATTTCATTTCCGAAATAAATTTCAATTCAGAAATGCTCAGCTTGTGTTTTTTGCCACTTACAGTCTTTTAGACACATTAAAAAATTATTTAATGGTTAGGAAAGAGAAGATTTCAAAATTTATCTAAGTTGGTTCATTTGAATCAAGTGCAAATTTGAGAACTTGAAAAAGCATTTTAAGATCAATTTTATTATTTAACTGAGTCTGCTATCTTGGATACTTGCTGAGTCCTGAATATTGTTTTTGATAAAATTGAAAAGAAATAATTTTGGTGTCTAAATGTATTTGCACCCATCAAACATCATTCATGAGACCAGGTCCAGTAAAACTGATTGAAACTTGGTGGTTTCTGTGAGAACACTTTCAGTAGATGTTAGTAAAATGTTAGTCAACTTAGTATTTATTCCCTTCTTTTTTTTTCAGAACTTATTTCATTATCATAAATAAATTTTAATTTCCTGTAACATATGTGCCAATCTGGAATAAATCCCTCTATGCAATTTCAAAGTTTACTTCAGTTTATGAATTTGAACTTTCTGTTCAGGGTTTTTTGAGTATTTTGTGTCGTGACTTAAAAACACCATTTTTTTTTTTTTTTTCCCAACAAGCTTTTTTTTCTCAGTAGTTTTTCAAGAAAAATCTTCTTTGGAATGAAAAGAAGTTGTGACTTCATAAAACGAGTTTTGCTTTTGATTTTTACAGAAGGACGCAGTAATCCAGCGCCATTAACAACAGAAAAACCCATGACAAAGCTGCACGTAGAGTTTCTTAATCCAGTTCTGTCAAACTGGCTGAGGTCAAACTGAATTATTGACACACTGGAAGTGTGTTTATCATGTGGGAGCTTGGATCTTTGTGACAGGGATGGGTCAGAGAACGTTTCTGTGGAAGTTGTGTGACAGAGGGGATGGTGATGGCTTTGAGGGACAGTAAATGTGGCAATGCAGGTGCCTCCAGCCAGGCAGTGATCTCTGAAGCAGGCAGTCAGCTGAATCCCAAATTTATCTCCTTAGAGGCTGTGATTTGTGCAGTTTGTCTGAATGGTCCCCCCAGTTCTGCTCACTGCCCAGCTCCACACGGGATTTGCCCAGAGCACTGCAGGATGTGCGCTGGCCACGGTCAGCCCCTCACTGCAGGGGGAAGCTGTCCTGCCTGAGCCCTGTCCCCTTCCAACGCCACGAGACAGGACCATCCTCCCTCTTTGATTTTCAGAGATCCCTGGGAACGGAGACTCCCTCACGACAGCTCACACTGCAACGCGGGGCCCAGAGCCGTGTCCGAGTCCCCTCCATCCCTGACAGCGTCGTGGGATCATCCAGCTTGGAAAACACCTCCCAGAGCATCGAGTCCACCTGGGATCCATCCCAGCTTCACCCAAGTGCCATCCAGGGATGGTGACCCCCTCACCTCCCAGCCTGGGATCCATCCCAGCTTCACCCAAGTGCCATCCAGGGGTGGTGACCCCCTCACCTCCCAGCCTGGGATCCATCCCAGTGTCAACCAAGTGCCATCCAGGGATGGTGACCCCCTCACCTCCCAGCCCAGAATCCATCCCAGCTTCACCCAAGTGCCGTGTCCACTTGTCCCTTGGACATCCAGGGGTGGTGACCCCCTCACCTCCCAGCCCAGAATCCATCCCAGCTTCACCCAAGTGCCATCCAGGGGTGGTGACCCCCTCACCTCCCAGCCCAGGATCCATCCCAGCTTCACCCAAGTGCCGTGTCCACTTGTCCCTTGGACATCCAGGGGTGGTGACCCCCTCACCTCCCAGCCCATCCCGGTGCCTGACCCCCTTTCCATGGCTGCCTTGGGATCATGGTGTGTCTCTGGAGCTGCTTTGTGTTCCTCTGAGCTGCTGAACAGCATTAAGGGCCTGCCCTGCTCTCTGTGCACACAGAAACAGGAGCCCATCAGAGTTTGGGGTGTCTCTCTGAGCTGCGCTGTGTGGTTTGATGTAAATAAAATGTGGAAAGGCAGATCCATTGGGCTCTGCTGGGATGGCTGTGTCCCATAAACTCCTGTGAAACACAGCCCAGTCCAGAGTTCTCCTGTTACCTTCAGTCATCTGTATCCTCCTTTCTGAGCAAAACACATTTGGCACTGCAGCAAAGCAGCATTTTGGATGTTTAGAACTTGTTTAGCAAATCAATTCACTTACAGTTCCCGATTTCCCTGCTCAGCCCTGCTGTTCTCTGCAGAGGTGCTGGGATCCCTGGAGTCAGGAGGTGGCAAATCCATTGGTTCTGCTCTTTCCCGGGGTACAGCTGTTCCAGCTTGCTGCTTTTTGCCTGGCTGGGGTCTCCTCAGGCCCAGGGGCTGATTTACTGCCCCGGTGCTCCCTGGGGGTATTTCTGCACTGGGAATGTGTACCCAGAGTGACACCTCCCCCTGCTCAGAGCTTACCTGTCGGGAGCTGCTGCTTTCCCCTAAGTACAGATCCTTCTCATATGTGTGAGAGAGAATTTTTTCATAACATTCTATAACATAAGAAGTCTTTTTATAACTGTTAGACTTTTACATGAGAGGCCTTTGGAGCAATTTATCCCATGACAGGGCAGTGTTGCTTTCCCCCTGTATTTGTGCAAGAGACAACTTTTAACTGTGTTTTTAGCTGTGATAATTTGCTTTTTAACTGTAACTCTGATTTCAGCAATGCTGTGGTTTATTTAAACCAGCCCCGTGGTCTTGCAAAGCCTGGACAGTAACTTGAGATGTCACAGTGAGCACACACAGTGATCGAAATTATGGAGCAACTGCTCTGTGAGGAGAGATTGAATTCTTGAGGATTTTTCCACTCTGCAATGAGAACACGAAATGCAGAGTTATGGAGGGAGCCTCTGAATTCATGAATAGTGTGGGAAAGGTGCACAGAACATCATTTTTCATCCTTTTTCATATACAAGAAACAGGCAGTATGCAAACGTGGAGTGTTCTTAAATAGCACGGAATTAAATTTTGGAATGCGCTGCCGCAGGAGATTGCGGAGGCCAAAAGCATGAATAGATTTTTAAATCACCATCAGTGGCTATTGAAGTGAAACAAAAACCCTAAAAACACACACAAAACCAGTGCTCAGGGTACAGACTCCTGCTCAGGAAGATCCTAAAGGGCTGATTGCAGGAGCTGGAGGTGTTACAGGCCTTGGTGACATCCCGAGCCAGGAGAATGTGGTGATGAACATTATTCAGCCCCAATTAGGGATTTTGTCAGGCCCATATTCACTTCAGGCTTTCTCTTTGCTGGCATCACTAGACCCATTAAAAAAACCTGAATTTCGTTCAGATCAGTCCATAGCGCAAGAAATCAACCTTGGTCTTCAGCTCGGGGGTTTTATTCTCATTTTAAGCTCTTAAACCTTTGGATACTTAACAGTACCCGAAGGGAAACGGTTCCAAAGCAGCAGCAGAACTGGGGAGGGATCAGAGATCCCAAACAGCACTGCAGAATTCATCCCACGGTGTCCTTCCAGTCCCACACTCTCCTGGGAGGGAATGCCACGAGAAAGGCTCACACCTCTGATTTTCCTGTTTCCTTCAGGATTGCACTTCCCTGTCCGTCACCCCTTGATGGAATTTGCCAACAGGTTGAGCACTGAAATCCACACTTCAGCTGGACTCCTGCTGCACTGCTGCCAAAAATAACTGAGAGAACAGGTGTGGGGAGAGCTGGGATGTGGAGCCAAGTGCTCCACAGCCATCCTTTGTTTTTGCAGTAAGTGGGAGAGCTTTTGTGCGGTTCCAGCCCTGGGACACTCGTGGGGCTCTGAATGACTTGTCCTGTCCTTTTCATCCCAAGAGTTTTCCCAGTTGTGCAAACTCTGACTCGCTCTGGGGATGCTGAAGTTCACCACCTTTGTCACTGAGAGCAGAGCTTGGGTAAGAGTTCAAACTAAGGCTCTGCTGCCCTTGAAATTTTTGGGGAATTAATTCTCTCCATCCATTAACACTGAAATCTGCCCGTGCCTGGCTGGTGAGAGTTTAATAATCCATAAATTCTGCAGAGCTCCCAATTGCTAATAACTACACAAAAATTTCCAGCGTTTGTTTAAAATTTGTGGTGAATTCCTTATTTTTCTGTTGCTTTCTGCCCCTCTCAACCTCCTCCGGGATCCACCCTAGGGATGGATTGACAGAACCATTTGCTCAGTGTTTGTATTGACACTGATTTCTTTCTGGTGGCTCTAGGTGAAGGGTGGGCGCTGAACTCGTGTTTTTCCATGTCCACACACTCTATCACATGTGTTTCACAACACATGTGTTCTCCATTTTTGGGGATCTTAAAAAATGGTCAAGGTTTAGTGCCTCGAGAAATCCTATAAATCAGGATTCAAATCCCTGCTTTTGAGTTGAGTTTTTTGATATATCCTTGGGCTTGCGCTGCAGCTTTTGCTGCCAATCCAAATTCAGTGAAAAACCTGCTTTTTTCATACAGAATTGCATCAAATGATTTGCCATAAAAATGCCCTTTCTTTGCTCCTAGGCAAGAAATGAAGTCTCGTTATTCTTCTATTAAAGCTTAAGAAAATGGAATTGTGGCCCACTGTCTTTCTCATGAAATGGGAACTTCTTTTGGTCCATGGAGAAAAGATTCCAAAGGCTGCAGTAGATTCTATTCCCTCTGGGCGATTTTTGGGTGCTGTGTCTGAGTAATTAATACAGTCCATTGATACAGTTTTGAATTAAGAGGTGGGAGACCTGAATTTCAATTTTATTTCAATTTTATTATCACTGTCCAAGTTTTTTGTTACATCCAAGCAGCACAGGAATTTTTCACCTGCTGGCAGTGCCCACTCCTTCGTGGTTTGCTGTAGTACTTTATAATCAGGGAGAGATCCCAGTTCAGCCCTCCCCTTTTATCCTTTTACAACAGATATTGCCACACCCGAGAAGTGAATTCTCAACATTTATCAACTTCCAAATTGTTGGACTTCAAAATCTCACCTTAAATGCCAGAAGTCAGAAACACTTTTACCAAGATAAATAGTTCTATGGCACGTTTGCTCCTGACTTGAGGAAGTGCTTTGGGCCCCAAAATCTGTCTCTTCTGTCTGAATTACATCAGTCAATGTAACTTATATCCTCTTCCTTGGAAATTCTGTCTAGTTTTTTTGAATGAGGAATTTAAGGTCACTAAAATTGATAATTATTAGATACAGAATGCAAATAGTTAAATAGGGAAATGTCTGTGAATCACTGAGAGTCAGCATGATTGCTATGAATTATTATTTCATGATATAAATATTCTGGATTGTTAAATAAGGGTTAAGAACAGAATATGAAGTCAAGAGCTGTCTTTTTATATAAGAAAATCAAAGTCCACAGCATCAGCTTTGTGTTTCCGAAGCAATTTTTTTCCGAAGTAAATTTTTCCAAATGTAACAAGTGACAAGGCAAGAGGAAATTGCCTCACAAGTTGTTTCAAGGGAGGTTTAGATTGGATATTAGGAAAAATTTCTTTGTGGAAAAGGTTGTCAAGGATTGGAAGAGCTCAGGGAGATGCTGGAGTCACCACCCCTGGAAGTGTGGAGATTGTGGGTGTGGCACTTGGGCTGAGGTGAGCACTGGTGATGGTTGGATTTGATCCTTCAGGTGGTTCCCAAACTTCACAATTCCATGATTCCACACTGGAGCCCTCTGAGTCGGTGTTGTGGTGGGACTCACCCTGATGGAGGTGTTCCCTTTCCTGCCTCTGTCCCACTGAGCTCCACCAGTCCCACCGAAATCCAGTGCCCAGCACAGAGACAAATTAATTAAATTAATTGATTCAGCATTGTGGTGGGACTCACCCTGATGGAGGTGTTCCCTTTCCTGCCTCTGTCCCACTGAGCTCCACCAGTCCCACCGAAATCCAGTGCCCAGCTCAGGGACAAATTAATTAAATTAATTGAGTCAGTGTTTTGGTGGGACTCACCTTGATGGAGGTGTTCCCTTTCCTGCCTCCGTCCCACTGAGCTCCACCAGTCCCACCGAAATCCAGTTCCCAACACAGAGACAAATTAATTAAATTAATTGATTCAGCATTGTGGTGGGACTCATCCTGATGGAGGTGTTCCCTTTCCTGCCTCCGTCCCACTGAGCTCCACCAGTCCCACTGAAATTCAGTGCCCAGCTCAGGGACAAATTAATTAAATTAATTGATTCAGCATTGTGGTGGGACTCACGCTGATGGAGGTGTTCCCTTTCCTGCCTCCGTCCCACTGAGCTCCACCAGTCCCACTGAAATCCAGTGCCCAGCTCAGGGACAAATTAATTAAATGAATTGAGTCGGGACTCACCCTAATGGAGGTGTTCCCTTTCCTGCCTCTGTCCCATGGATCTCCACCAGTCCCACTGAAAAAGAGTGCCCAGCACAGAGACAAATTGATTAAATTAATGAAGTCAGCTTTGTGGTGGGGCTCACCCTGATGTTCCCTTTCCTGCCTCCATCCCACTGAGCTCCACTGCTCCCACTGAAATCCAGTCCCCAGCACAGGGAGAAATTAGTTAAATTAATTGATTCAGTGTTGTGATGGGACTCAACTTGATGTTCCCTTTCCTGCCTCCATCCCAACTGAGCTCCACTGCTCCCACTGAAATCCAGTGCCCAGCACAGGGAGAAATTAGTTAAATTAATTGATTCAGTGTTGTAGTGGGACTCACCTTGATGTTTCCCTTCCTGCCTCCGTCCCACTGAGCTGCCCCAGTCCCACCGAAATCCAGTGCCCAGCACAGGGAGAAATTAAACACGTCACAGTTTTTGTACGAGACGTGGCTGGAGAATGCACAGATTCAGTGAAAAGCATTCCCTAGTGAATATTGAGAGGACAAACAATATTTGTGTGTGCAGGGGCACGCTGAGGGACTCCAGACACACTGAACTACAGAGCTACTTTTTTGCAGTTTTCAAACCTTCAGTGGTTTCACCCAATGGTTTCCAGGTCAGGTTGTTGGTAGGGGCTCCTGGCAGCTCCCTCAGCCCACCGAGGGCTGGGACTGCTCCCGTGGCCCTGGGTCACTCCCAAAGCCATTCCCACATTTCCCTGCAGGCAGCAAACCAACCCCCAGAGCACAGCCGGGGCCAAAATAGTCCCAATATTCTCTTTCCTGCTACTACAGTGGCTCTTAAAATGCAGGGTGAGATCATAGCCGCCTTTTGGGGTTTGCTGCAGTTTCCTATTTCTTTGGGGCTCTTTTTTAAGCAGGGCTGTCCTTACGGAGTCGCTGCTGTGTGTGTCCAGGAGCCTCGCAGGCATCCTGATAACCCTCACCACATTTTTATCTTTCTGCTGGAGCAGAAGGTTCAGCAGGGACTCACAGACATTCTTGGGAAGAATCCAGTGCTGGGATAAGAATGGAGAGCTGCAGAAAGCACTTCTTAATTAATCATCAACAAAGGAATTAATGCCAGCGCAGTTTGTTTTATTTTTAATTCTCTAAGTTCACTGTAAAGAAATCCTGGGAGCTCTTTTATTTTGCACCAGGTCAGGACATAACCAGTGGAGCCTCAAGTAGAAATAGACTGGCAGGTCCCAATAAAGACCTACTGGAAGAAATTTATTTACACTGATGGATGCCTCATGTAGTAAACACTACTCTTAGTAGTACGTTAATAGCCTGGGAGTATGTTTTTATTTGCTGCTATAAATCAACCTGTTGCAGCCCATTTAATATTTCTAATTCCGCATCATTATAATGATCCTTTACACATCAACAGTTTTGGAGGATATAAGGTGCATTTTCCAGCTGAATTTCCATGTCCTTGAGTTGCAGATGCCTGTGTGTCATGAGATCTTTTATTTAAAAAAAATATAGCACACTGTTCCTATGCCAAATATTCTTTTGGAAAGCTATTCTTGCTCCCACCCTCAATAGTAACAAGAAAATACTGCACTAGGAGTTATTTTTAAGTGGCTGGAAATAGCATCCATATTATTTCAAGCCACTGATGTATAAAATCTTTGGAAGAGAAGGACGGCCCCTTGTTTATTGCAGGTTGTTTGTTCGCATTTGGTAGTTCTTCAGTTTTAGAGAAGTGCCACGTGAGCAGAAATTGCCATCCAAGATCATTTGTAAGCATCAGGCATTCTCATGTACCAAAAAAGGATATCAATGAGAAGGAGTATTATTTTTCCCATTCCTATTGTGATTAAACAAAACGACAAAAACCTTGGCATCCTTGGTTCTTCCACATTGGGATCTGTGTCAGAGCATTTCTCAAAAACTTGGGGAACCAATCCCACAGAATGATCTTTTCCTTCTATTAACGGGGAGGAATGAGGATTTATGCACACTATATTAGGTTCCTTCATTAAGTTTTACAGGTGTATAAAATATTACATCAGGAAAGGTTTCGTGCGTTAGAGAAATTCAGAATGTGGAAATCGTGTCCAACATTAAATAAGTGGGACTGAGTTTTCGGCTTTATCACGAGCGGTGTAACACAATTTTTTCTGCTGTACAGCTGCAATATTTGTGCAGGAATTAATTGCAGCGCCTGAAGAAATTGAGCTTTTTATCCCAGCAACACAATTTATTTATTTCCAGTTCAGACACCTTAGATAGTGTGGTATAAATAATTAACGGAAGTCAGAAGTAATTGGTATTTTCTACAACTTTATGTAGGTAAAGGTAGAATTTAACTAAATCCTCAGTATATTTCCAGTGTCACAGTCAGCTCATGACTTCAAAGACAACAGAATTTGTACCATATGTGTCAGGAGTAGCTTGAGAACTTGTAAGATAACATCTTAAATGCACTCACTCTGTGTATTTCCCTTCTAAAAATTATATTCTTCAAAAGAGAAGTTTTTCCTGGGTGCTGTTATGCTCCTCATTTCGAGTGTAGATGCTCCTAAAAGCATTAAAAATAAATGGTCAACTGCCTTTAGTAATGTTTGCTTGTGAATTTTAATTGATTTTATAGATACTTTCTATCTGTAATTAGCTGCACTCTAACCAGAATTAATTACTTCTACAATAACTAACAAAGGAATTTGTGGAATTACCCTACTTCTGCAACACAAGAAAATGTGTGAGGACACATCCAGAAATTCCCTCCTGTTTATTTGATGGATAACATTTTTTTCCTTCCCAAACTGTATCTAATCAGATCCTTACAAAGCAATGCCACGCATCCCATGCATGTCCCATAATTCTCTTTGGAGACAGTGCACAGCTGCTGCAGTGAGTATTAGCTGCTTCTTATGGCTTGGTATTTTCTTTCAATAAAAATCCCAGATGGCCGAGTGTCTTTCACACCGCCGCGGTAAATATGAGCCTGCTTCAGGTGAAGAGGTGATGTAAGTCCATATAATTCTGCTTTAAGTGTAAAAATCCCACACTGAGCTCGATTACTGCCTGTTTTCCTCCAGTGCCTGCCAGGCCAGAGTTGATCCAATGGAATTGTTGTGCCTTGGGAAGTGTCCTGGGGTACACAGACACTGCCAGAGTTGATCCAATGGAATTGTTGTGCCTTGGGAAGTGTCCTGGGGTACACAGATAGTGCCAGAGTTGATCCAATGGAATTGTTGTGCCTTGGGAAGTGGCCTGGGGTACACAGACACTGCCAGAGTTGATCCAATGGAATTGTTGTGCCCTGGGAAGCATCCTGGAGTACATGGACACTGCCAGACTTGATCCAATGGTGGGAGGGACAGCAGACAGGAATTGTTGTGCCTTGGGAAGCATCCTGGGGTACACAGATAGTGCCAGACTTGATCCAATGGAATTGTTGTGCCTTGGGAAGTGTCCTGGGGTACACAGACACTGCCAGAGTTGATCCAATGGAATTGTTGTGCCTTGGGAAGTGTCCTGGAGTACATAGACACTGCCAGACTTGATCCAATGGTGGGAGGGACAGCAGACAGGAATTGTTGTGCCTTGGGAAGAGTCCTGGGGTACACAGATAGTGCCAGCTCTGCAGGGCTGAGCTCTGCGGTGTTTGTCAGCTTTGGTTCTGAGTCCTGGGAAGGGCACGAGGCTCCTCCAGAGCTCCCAGTAGTGCCCAGTTTGCAGTGCCCAGAGCTCCCAGTTTGAGTGCCCAGAGCTCCCAGTAGTGCTCAGTTTGAGTGCCCAGAGCTCCCAGTTTGAGTGTGCAGAGCTCCCAGCTGTGCCCAGTTTGAGTGCCCAGAGCTCCCAGTTTGAGTGTGCAGAGCTCCCAGTTTGCAGTGTTGAGAGCTCCCAGTAGTGCCCAGTTTGCAGTGCCCAGAGCTCCCAGCTGTGCCCAGTTTGAGTGTCCAGAGCTCCCAGTTGTGCCCAGTTTGCAGTGTTGAGAGCTCCCAGTTGTGCCCAGTTTGAGTGCCCAGAGCTCCCAGTTGTGCCCAGTTTGCAGTGCCCAGAGCTCCCAGCTGTGCCCAGTTTGAGTGCCCAGAGCTCCCAGTTGTGCCCAGTTTGAGTGCCCAGAGCTCCCAGTTTGAGTGTGCAGAGCTCCCAGTTTGCAGTGTTGAGAGCTCCCAGTAGTGCCCAGTTTGAGTGTCCAGAGCTCCGAGTTGTGCCCAGTTTGAGTGCCCAGAGCTCCCAGTTGTGCCCAGTTTGCAGTGCCCAGAGCTCCCAGCTGTGCCCAGTTTACAGTGTTGAGAGCTCCCAGTTGTGCCCAGTTTGAGTGTCCAGAGCTCCGAGTTGTGCCCGGTTTGAGTGTCCAGAGCTCCCAGTTGTGCCCAGTTTGCAGTGTTGAGAGCTCCCAGTTGTGCCCAGTTTGAGTGCCCAGAGCTCCCAGTTGTGCCCAGTTTGCAGTGCCCAGAGCTCCCAGCTGTGCCCAGTTTGAGTGCCCAGAGCTCCCAGTTGTGCCCAGTTTGAGTGCCCAGAGCTCCCAGTTTGAGTGTGCAGAGCTCCCAGTTTGCAGTGTTGAGAGCTCCCAGTAGTGCCCAGTTTGAGTGTCCAGAGCTCCGAGTTGTGCCCAGTTTGAGTGCCCAGAGCTCCCAGTTGTGCCCAGTTTGCAGTGCCCAGAGCTCCCAGCTGTGCCCAGTTTACAGTGTTGAGAGCTCCCAGTTGTGCCCAGTTTGAGTGTCCAGAGCTCCGAGTTGTGCCCGGTTTGAGTGTCCAGAGCTCCCAGTTGTGCCCAGTTTGCAGTGCCCAGAGCTCCCAGCTGTGCCCAGTTTGAGTGCCCAGAGCTCCCAGTTGTTCCCAGTTTGCCTCTGCAGTGCTGCTTTCCCCTTCTCACCCCCTCTGGGAGCCAGGGGTGGCTTCCCAGCATTTTTTTAGGCCTTAGGGGCTGCTGCTTTAGGAGGGTCTGCTGCTCGTTTTGGGGTGACAGCACACTGATGCCAAACATCAGCACAGATAGCTCAGCTTCTAAATTAGCTCCTCAGTTGAAAAACAGGAATTCGGGACAGGAATTTGGTCGATATTCCCTCGCAGGGAATTCCAAGGAATTTCCGGTGCTCCGGGCTGGTGACCAGGTGGGCATTGTCACACACTGGTCTTGGAGCTCTTTTCCACTGATCCTGTGGTTCTCCATTGTGATGTGAGGATGTGTCCCAATAAAAGGCCAAGATCTGACAGAATTCTGTGCAGAACTCGCAGGTTTCCATCAGGTGCTGTGTTCTGCTTCATCCCAGCCCCGTGTCCCTCCCAGTCCAGCAGGAGGATGGAGAAGCAGAATCTGGGGGTTCTCAGAGCCAGAGGAATAGAGGAAAGGGATGGACACAAGCACAGATCCTGCTGTGGGCTGGGATTATTGCTAGAGTTAGTGCTGGTGGGTGCCAGCTCTGGCTCTGGACAATCTCTCTATTGAACTTCTCAATTATTGCAGAGAATTGGAGAATTTTCCGGCCCCAGAGGTTTGCTGAGAGCATTGAGCCCTGCTGACAGGGTAGGGCTGGACCTGCCATGTGTTTCCAGGCTGACTTCCAGGTTCTTTTCCAGGCTCTTTGAAGTACCACATGCTGAAATCCCACAATTTCCTTTACGTAGCTTTCTCAGGTCAAACCACCCCACCGCCAACAGGTTTAACGAGTCAAACTTGAAGCTGCTTTCTGATTGTACCTTAAATTTCTCCTTTCCTACTTCTAAGTCAAGTCATTGCCCCATAAAGCCAATGACAGAATTCTGGGGAGTTATATACAATTTCAGCACCAATATTGATCCCATTGAAAAATGCAGAGGCAGTCCTCTTTTTCCCCCGATTTTTCAGAGTTGTGTTAAGCTAGGGTGTCGACATCTGAGGTTTTTTCAAAGTTTTAATGTTTTTTCATTTGTCCATGCTCACTTAAATCTTTTATTATTCTTCCACGAATCTTCTGTCATTAATTTAAATCTTTCTGGTAATGACAATCCTCAGCTGGAGTCTCAGCATATGGAAGTTTGTATCACTTCAGCTTTTATTTTCCTGCCAAGCTCAGTTCTCATTCACAGAGCTGCTCTTCACCGCTACCTTGATGAAGGGTTTGATTTATTTTACTTTTCTTATGAAGAAGCATTGCAGATTAATTTCTTTTGCTGAGTTTCTAAGCTGAAGGGTTTTTTTCCCCATCCTGTTCTATCAGTTTGCTTTCTCTCTTATTCATCTTTAAAAATTTTATCATTTTTCCTTGAAACTGCAACATCTTCTGAGGGATTTTTTTTATGAGTTCATTTTCATGTTGGTTACTTTTTATTCCAGAACACATCATAAAAGAGCTCAAACTCCAGTCTTTGTGGAATAGTCTAGACGTAACAGTTCATTACATTTGCCTTTAATGACCGTGTTTAGCATTCTCCTTATTAGCTCTGCGTGTTGATTTTCAGTCTCTGGGTGTGCACTCGTGGACTGCCCAAGGATGTATTGGGTGATTGTCCGGGAAACACCTCTGGGTGGTGTGGAAAATGAGAATTCTTGGCCCAGTTGTTGATTGGAACAGGGTTTAGCTATTGGGAAGGAGTTCTGGCTGGGAGGGTGGTGATGCACAGGTGCCCAGAGCAGCTGTGGCTGCCCCTGGCAGTGCCCAAGGCCAGGCTGGACAGGGCTTGGACCAGCCTGGGGCTGTGGGAGGTGTCCCTGCCATGGCAGGGTGGCACTGGATGGTCTCGAAGGTCCTTTCCAACCCAAACCATCCCACAATTCTGTGACAACAAAAAGAATGATATCAGACAAACGCCTTCAGGAACACACAAATCCCCGTGGATCACATTAAACAGGTGAGAAGGAGCCCCTGGTGACACCTTCCAGGTGCTTGGTTCCCTGAATTCTCCCTGTGGGGACAATTTCTGGGCTCTGGTCAGCACCTCAGCCCCACACATCTGACAGTGTCCCCTGGAGTTCTGCTTGCAGATTATCTGAATGATAAAGGCACGTGGCTGTTTTGATAAACACCTGGAAGTGCTTAACCACACTCAGCTTTGGCCGTGCTATTGTGCTATTCTGGAATCTTTCATTGAAATTTAGAAATTAGTAGTTCTGTTGTGTTATTGTGCTATTCTGGAATCTTCAGTTGAAATTTAGAAATTAGTAGTTCTGTTGTGTTATTGTGCTATTCTGGAATTTTAAACTGAAATTTAGAAATTAGTAGTTCTGTTGTGTTATTGTGCTATTCTGGAATCTTCAGTTGAAATTTAGAAATTAGTAGTTCTCTTTGAACCCCAATTTGAATTTTGAAACAAATCTTTATTTTGGGCAAAGTAATGCATTGCTTCTTGGCTTTGAGTTTTGGAGACTTTGTGCTTAACCACACTCAGCTTTGGCAATGCTTTTGTGCTATTCTGGAATTTTTAACTGAAATTTAGAAATTAGTAGCTCTATTGTGTTATTGTGCTATTCTGGAATTTTAAACTGAAATTTAGAAATTAGTAGTTCTACTGTGTTACTGTGCTATTCTGGAATATTTAGTTGAAATTTAGAAATTAGTAGTTCTGTTGTGTTATTGTGCTATTCTGGAATTTTAAACTGAAATGTAGAAATTAGTAGTTCTCTTTGAACCCCAATTTGAATTTTGAAACAAATCTTTATTTTGGGCAAAGTAATGCATTACTTCTTGGCTTTGAGTTTTGGAGATTTTGTGCTGTACGAAGAGGTTGTCCTGTACGTGGTACAATTCCATCTCAGCTTGTACTAAAGGTAGAGTTTGTGCAGTTAATGTTGGTCTGTTCCTCGTATTTTAATTGGAATTGAGCTTTAATTTTGATAAACCACTCACACTGCTCTGCACCTGATCATTTTCCCAGGAAGTTGCTTCCTGCTGGGGCATTTTTGGGCTGGAGCTTTCCCTTCTCTCCTGCAGCTGCATCCATCTCTGCCTGGGGCTGTTTATGACCCAAGCACTTTGGCAGATCGGGGCTGGGTGGAGCAGCTGAGATCTCAGGAGTTTACAGAAATCCTGCTCAGCTCAAGGCTGGGGAAGAGCAGAGTGGAGAGTGGAGCAGAGCAGAGCTGCTTTGGAAACGTGGAGCTCTGTGCCCAAACTCCTCACTTCATGGAAGCTCTAGCATGCTCTTGCCTTTCTTCAGGCTTTTGCTTATTCTCTGCAAAAATTCTGGAAGCAGAGAACAAGGGAAATCTGCTAAATTTCCAACCAACTCAGGGATTTATCCTGCAGAGTCCTTTTCCCTGTGCTGTTTGGACAAATCTGCACCGAGCCCATTGAGCTTTTATGTAACACAACTTGAATTTTGGTGATTGCTGGTAAAGCCAATTCTTATCACGCCAGACAGCTGACTTTGGAATTTCTTTTTGATTTTCCCAAGTAGGAATTTTGGGCTCCAGCCTCTTTGTGTGCCCCTGTTATCTGGGAATACCTAGACCCTGTTTCTTCCTGGATGTTGGGGACAGTGGGCAACACACAAAGTGTGACTGGCACCAAATTTTGCCCCAAATCTTTGTTATCTTCAAGAAGGAAGGCAAGATCATTAAAAGTAATTATCCAGTGGCTGCTACTTGTTAATTACTTGTAAGTTCATTATTTTAGACTACGCTCAGAGTATATCCTGCCAGGACAGTAGCCTACAGGTTCTGAGTATAATTTTATTAGTGCCTTTGAAACAATCTATTGCCTATTTAAAAATACTTCAAAATGTAATTATTTTAATGATTTTTAATCCTACAGGATGCATTGCTAATAATTACTGATATTATAAATTTATTTTATTGTGTGGGGTGGATTTTGCCTGACGAGTTTCGGGGGTTTAATTAAAAGTTCTAATGGATTTATTACTAATAGCTTTGGGCTCTATTAACTGGAATGCTAATCACCTTTTTTCCCCGGTATTTTCTGTGGGATATGTGGGCAATCAGAGAAATTATTCAGTCCCTTTCAACTGGCTTTTGGAATGGGATGATTTACACCTTCCAGAGGAGGCTGAGACTTGTCCTGGATCGTACAGTGGAAGGAGTGTTGGATAATCAAGGCTCTCATGCAGAATTTGTCTTCTACGATAAGTAACCCATCAGCCAGGATGTGACAAACTGACGTGACCTTGCAAACTGTTCTGTTTATCAGTGTGATCTCACTCCAAAAGTGACCCAACTCACAGCAACTTCTGCCCAGCGTAGGTCCTGGAAAGAGGGAAAGAGCTTGAAATATTTGGGAAATGGAGAGGAGAAGGGGAAGAGGAACCCAAAGGACTCGGGGAGTCTCGGGGCTGGCTGGGAGGGGTGCAGGGTGCTGGAGCTGTGGGCAGCAGGAATTTGGGGCAGCACAGGGGGTGGGGCACTGGGACATTGGGGTTCCTCTGTAGGTCTGCCCTTGTGTGTTTAACACCCCAAGCCTCTCACATCCTACAGTGTTATTTATCAAATCCATATGTTCCTTGATGAAATAGATCTCTCAGAGCTCTGCTATCTCTCAGAGCCTGTGCTCTGAGTTAGAAAAGGCTCTGTGCTTTCAAGCTGTGCAGATCATTCCTGAGCCCCTCCATTGCTCTGCTGCGTTTGCTCATTACGAGGCTGACTTAATGAAACTCTTTCCTTCCAGTGAAATTGTGAAATTGTGGCCATGAGAAGGTTTGTAACCAGCTGGGGGAAAGGAGGAGCTGGGGGTGCGGGGATGAGGTGGGAAGGGCAGAGGTTCTGTGGGAAAGTTCCCTTGGAAAATGCTGGAAGTCACTGAGCAGCTTTAGACGGGAGCCTGCACAAAACCAGGGCAGCACTGTGGTGCTGCTGAGGAAAGCAGGAGTCACTGGAATATTATTCATCCTGGAAATGGGAATGTTTCAGCAGCCTGCAGCCATCTGGTTATAGTCAACATGTCCTCTCCACAGTGAGCAGAGGTCCTACAGCTCTTTCCATTCCTTCACCTCTTATGTACATTCCCAGGAAGAAAACACTCCGAAAGAAATGCTGGGAATTCAGACATTTCGCCACGTTGCACAATAGGGATGATTAAAAAAACCCTGACAAACCCAAACAGAAAAAAAGTTACTTTCTTAAGGTATGTTTCAAAGCCTACTCATAATGGTGTGATTTAAAGGAGCCTGAGACATTTAAATGTCCGAATTATATTGAATATTCATAGGAAAAGAGGAATTAGCACTGCCCTTGTTGGAAAAGTGGAGAAGGGATGGGACAGTGTGGCTCAGCCTGGCTCTTACCTCCTCTGTTTAACTGCAGCTGTGGTGTTTTCTTATCACCTCATGTCTGAGATAAAGCCCAGAACCTGGACCTGAATTCAGGAATAAACCCAAAAGAAGGCCATTGTGAACAGAATTCTGAGGTAAAACATTTCCTGCATGTTGCTCCAAAGCCGTGAGCCAATCGAACAGAAAGTTTGCTCCTGTAAACCAATTTACTGATTAAAAATGGCACCCTCTGCTCATCACCTCCATCAGGGCGTCTTGAGCTCCTGCGCTGCCTTCTCCAGACAAATGCAAAGTGACATCTCCAAGCAAGAGCAGCTATTACTGGCACTCAGCACTTAATGCACTGACCCCGCGTTCCCTCCGTGACCTTGGCACCAGCAGGGAGATTAGGAGTGGCAGCGTCTCCCTGGCATGTTTATTTCCTTGGAAATAGCCTGCTCGTGACATTAGAATTAAACAAAAAAAAAAAATTTAAATGACGAGCTGGGAAGTAAAAACGAAACAATTCGCCCTCGTGTCTTGCAGCCAGAAAGTGCAAACCCCTCCTGCGTGGCTGCTACAGACAATGGGCTGCCTTTGGGGGGAAATATTTTAGTAAAAAACACAAAGGTGAGACCAAACAAATGTGGGGACCTACGTTTATTTCTTTTGAAACAGCTCCGTGAGAAGTTTCAAAGGAATAATTAGCAAATAAAGTTGTGTTCACGTGACTTCAATCTCAGTGCAAGGATTTCTGAAGCTCTGAAGTGCTGCTGCACCACAGAATGTTCTGATTGCACCAACCTCCCCTATGAGTCTCTTTCCAGTAATCAGGAAAGCAAATTTCCTTGGGAGGCAGAGGGAGAAGTGAATTTATAGTTATTCCCTGCCAGCTGCTTAAAAAGCTGCCAGCTAATCTGTTTCCCTGCTTTTTTTGTGTCAAAGTTGAGATCTATCTTGATTTGAGCTGAATTCTTTGTGGAAAAGCTTGGTGATTGCTGGGGTTTTCCTGCTGGGATAAAAAACAACCCTCGACAGAAAACTTCTGAGCCCATTTTTTATCATCACACGATTTGTAGTGGAGCCTGAGAGTGCTGAAAGAGTGGGAATGGGAGAATTGCTGGGAATTCACACTGACCACTTGTTCAAGGCACAACAGTCACCGAGGTTTGGGGATTTTAATATAAAAATAAAGTTTCGTTTCGTGGAGTTTGACTCCATTTTTTGGTGGACAATGGAATTGTGAGCTGTGTACATTTGGTGGATACCTGGTGTATGTACAGTGCAAATTGCTGGGATATGGATTCAGTCAGCTCTGTCAGGATTTCCTTCCCTTAACAGTGTGATCTTCGTTCCCAGAGGAATTCTCCCCTCAGCCAAGGCTTTTGTTTTCACTTCTTGCACAACTTTGCTTCTATTTCTGCACATTCTGCCCCATCTTCTTGAATTTTCTTCTTTCCTCACAGTTTTATAATCCCTTTTTCTGTTGAATGGTGCTTTCTCACGTGGATCCATCTGATATTTCTGAGATTTGCCCCTGGATCCCTGGCAGTGCCCAAGGCCAGGCTGGACAGGGCTTGGAGCAGCCTGGGACAGTGGGAGGTGTCCCTGCCCATGGGATGAGCTTTATGGTCCTTTCCAATCCAAACCAGCCCAGGATTCTGTGATCCTGTATTTCCTGTGCCAAACAGCTTTCTTTTCTTATAGAAAAGGTGAATTTGGGACAAATTCTGGAAGCCATTGGTGCTTGACAGATTCAGAAAATATATATTCCCTTCCCAGTTTGTCCCAGACTTCCTTTATAATTCAGAAAAAGGTTTTATGTCTTTCACTACACAGCAGAGAGAAATATAAAGGGTTTTTTATAGTGTCTGTTGCAGTATTTAGGAATAATTATTGAAAATATGCAAATGTCAGGAAGGAAAGGATGGGTAGAAGCTCTGGCTCATCTTTCATTCCAGCGAGCAGCACTGGTCAGGAACATTGCAGAAAGTGGGAAGGATTGCAGAACAATAAATAACAGAATATTCCTTCATCCTCCACAAACCCATGTGTGTTTTCCCTGCAGGTCCCACACATCTGAACCATTCCAGCTTGGACAGCTCCAGCCCCTGCAGCTGACAGCTCCCCTGGGAGCCCTCCCACTGCTGGCCTTGGCACAGCCTTATCCCAACGGGCAGAGTTTGCAGCAGGAATTTTGTGCAAGGTTAGTTTTCAGAGTTTTTATTATTTGCTAATATCTTCCTCCTAAAAAATATGTCTTAAAAAATTGCTGGGAAAGTATCCCAGGCAAACGAATGGTTTCTGCTCTAACTTCTACCTCGAGGTTTTTCAAACAGTTTCAAGGAGTAGGTGGTAAAGTCATTAGCAGATCATAATCACTGCTTTGGTATTTGCTTTAGGAATTCAAACCACAAAGCAATCTGCACAGCATCTCTCAGGATCAGGTGTATTTTCTTTTTGGGATCGTTACCTGCATTTGTGGATGTTCCTAATTTTTGATCACGTCCTTACAGGTGTACTGTGCTGCTGTCTGGAGGGGACAGCATTTGGAGTAATTTTTGCAATACAGTTTCAATCCTGAGCGTGTGATTTGGGTTTGCTCTGTGTCTGAAACACCGAAGAGCAGCCTGGTCCTGAGTTACACAAAATCCTTTGGGAAAAACTCACAGGGAACAGCTCCGTTATTTCAGGCATTTATTAACATCCCTGATTTCTTCAAACTCCACACCAGCAGTGCCTTTCCCAGTGCTGAAATAAATATGGTTTCATGAGTTATTCAACAGGAAATGGGAGAACTGGTAGTGTACAAAAAATGGGATTATTTTACCTGATAAACTGGGCCTGATTTGACTAATTTCAATACCAAAACACTATGTTAATACCTGGATTGTTGGATGCAGCATCCAACAACACTGGAGATGGAAAGAGCTGTCATTTAAACTTTAATATTTAGAGATATTGGTGCTGGATATTTAGGAAATCCATTCCTACCCACAAAAAATCCTGATCCAAACCCTCCTCTGTCAAACCTGTTGTTTTTGAGGTCACGGTTCCAAGTCCTTCCCTTCAGCCTTGGCTGTTGTGCAACTTCCTCCCTGTAAGAGTCAAGGAATTTAACCTTTCCCAACCCTTTCTGGGCAGAGTTTGCACATCTCCTCACGTACCCATCATTAATAAAGCACATTTATTCCTCAGCTGACAATTTTTCACAGCAGTCACATTGTGAGTCGTGGCAGAGGCTTCCAAGGCAGCATTCCTTTTGTTAAAAGCCTCAATCATATCTGGTGTTATTAAGGATGATAATTACCTCTGGAGGGTTAGAGCAGTGCTACTGCTTCAGAAATTTAAGGTGTGTTTTGCTGCTTCATTTCTGATTTGGTTTGCAGTTGTTTAGATTTCGGTGTGAAAGTGGGGATTGAAGCTGCAGTGACCCAATTATAGTTATTGCAGCTCTTAACCACCGGTGATTTAAAGATATTTAAAGGCACTTGGCAGTTGGGAAAATGGATAAAATATTTTTGTTGACAGTTCATCATTGCAATCTTCAATGCTCTTCGTAAAAATCAACACTTGGCAATTGAAAAAGAAAGTTTGAGATTGTTCCTTTTCTGCTCAGGCAGCCACAGCAGTCATGTTGTTTGTGGGAGCAATATTCCTAATTAATCGTGGCAGATTATGTGGAATCCTGTTGCTCTGATTTTCTGATATTCGTGGAGATTCGCGGAAGCTCGCAGGGAAGTCAAGCAGGCAGCACCAAGATGGCAAAAAGAGAGACTTTATTTACAAAAACTTCTTTATGTATCCATTTGTAGTTTCACTGTTTTAGAAATCTTTCTGTTCTTTCTCAGAGAGAATAGAGATAAGCTGCATTCTTTTGCTTTCTTAATCTCTGTGTTTGGTATTAGGTGTTATTTGGCTGTGACCAATGGTTTTAGGAGGTGGATTCTCTGCTGACCAATAGTTGCTAGAGTATTAATGGATATATAAAGAGGTTTTTGTAAATAAAGCTCTCCTTTCGCCATCTTGGTTCGTCTGCCTGTTCTCTTTGCCAGCTCCTGCAATCCTCAGGAAATCTAAGGCCACATCCATTAATAGTCTAATAATTATTGGTCGATAGTTTTTCCACCCCCCATAACGATTGGTTACAATGCTAAAGTGTCCAGTACCAAAACAAAGAGATCAGAAAGCACAAGAATGCAACTTATCTCTATTCTCCATGAGAAAGAAGAGAAAGATTTTAAAACAGTGCAACTACAGAATCCCATCCATGTTCCTCCCAACCGTGTGGCCCCACGCCCATGGGACAAACCCTTCTTTGACTTTGTTCCTTGAAGTGCCCTCCCAGTGCAGAACGGGAATGGGACTGGGTGGAGCACTCACACGGATGTGTGAACACAGAGCTGATCCCGTTCCGCTCATCCCCACGCGGCGTTGCCTTCGCGGGAATCGTGGCCATGTAAATGTCACCAGAGTTATTTTACTTTGCCTCGTTTTAGGCAAAGCATGCAGTTAATGTGCTTATCCAGCAGGGATGGCTATTCCATGCATCCGAAGGCAGCACATTCCAGAGGAATAAGGCTGCAGGTTTTAAACTGGGGATGGTTTCATGCTGCAGGCAGCAGGTTGGATTTCCCAGACGGACACGTAGACTCTCTGGAACCACAGGTCCAGGGCCTGGCAGCCAGCCCTGCCTGGGGACACACGTGACACTGCTCTGGTCCCCTCTGTGGCTGTGCTGCAATCCCACACACTCAGGGATATAAACACTTCCATCCCCTGCCAGGGTGGACACTGGTGGCTACTTCCTGAGGCTCTGGAATTGCCCCTGCTCCTGTTTGAACAGCGAGAGGAGAACAGAAACCCTTGGCTGCTCAAGGTGTTGGAATATACACTCAGAACTTCCCTCCCTGCCTGCAAAATCTGGAAAATATCAGCAGAAAATAGAGGTTTTGCTGCAGAATTGAATACCTTTGGGTTGGGAAGCAGAATGTGGAAGCTCAGGTGTTAGCTGAGCTCAGCCTGCTCATCGAGGTGGCTGTTGAGCTGCACTTGACTGTTTGGTGAGGCCTTAATTAGAGAATTTGTGTGTAGAGGTCAAACAGGCAAAGGGAAGGCGCTGGGCAGACCTTGCTGTGGTCTTTTAGGACTCCAAGGGGGATGACAAAACAGTGGGAGAGGAGTGTGTGACACAGGGAGGCAGTGCCAGGGCACAGGGAATGGCTTCCCATGGCCAGAGGGCAGGTCAGGTGGGATACTGGGAATTAGGAATTCCTGCCTGTGAGGGTGGGAGGGGATGGGATGGAATTCCCAGAGCAGCTGTGGCTGCCCCTGCATCCCTGGAGGTGTCCCAGCCAGGCTGGACAGGGCTTGGAGCAGCCTGGGACAGTGGGAGCTGTCCCTGCCTTCCAGGGGATGAGGCTCCATGGGCTTTAAAGTCCCTTCCAACCATTCTGGGATTCTTTGAAAAAACCCCTCTGTCCCAACTGAAAAACTGCTTGGAAATTCTCACAAAATGGGATACCAACACCTCGGCAGAGGATCCTTTTTTGAGTAAGCACTTTGACAGAGAAATGAAGTATCACCTTTGATGAATAGAGTGGGATTCCTGCACTGCCCAGGTGGCATTTCATAAACAGCCCAGGTATTGATTTTAATCTCCTTTGCCTCAGAGCTTTGACAGAAAATAAGAAGAACTGTGGAGAAGTGCAGGGACAGCCCTGTGCTGTGTTTTGGAGGGAGAAGTGGCAGCATTTCCTGTACAGCAGAGTGGGAATGCTCCTGGATCCCTGCTCTTTAATGGAATGGCTCGTTCATTAATTCCAGAGCTGACTGCCAGTCGGGCAGAGCTTTGCTGTGTTTTGGAGGGAGAAGGGGCAGCATTTCCTGTACAGCAGAATGGGAATGCTCCTGGATCCCTGCTCTTTAATGGAATGGCTCATTCATCCCAGAGCTGCCTGCCAGCCGGGCAGAGCCTGCCTGCCTCTGTCAGAGCAGTGCCTGAGTGCTGGACAGACACATTGCACAGCAATATTTTCATCTCTCAGCTGTGTTCCTTTCCAGGAGTGTTTGACAGACTAAAACAAGACAATATTTTAACCCTGCCCTGTCCTGGCTGCTGCTAAAACCTTGAGTAGGAGCTGCAGTGTGAGAGCTCTTCAAGGCATCGTTCACTTCAAACAAAGACTGAACTGGAGCTCTCTTAAAGATTGGGCCAATTATTATTAAGCATATTGGATAATGATGAGGGGAAAAGGCTCCAAACAGCAGAGATTGTTTAAGATTTCCATGTAGGGGATAAAATGTATTTTTAAATTTAATTTTGGGTTTTTTTTTGTGTACCACAGAGCAGGTTCCTAACTGACTGGCACAGTTTTTTGTGTGTATCGTGGAGATAGTTGAAGGTCGGAGTGAACACTGATGAGTCTGAGCAATGAGCAAAGGATTAAAAAAATGGAGATGTGGCAGCAGCAGCTTTCCAGAGAAATAAATTTTAACAACTCTTGCTCTTGTGCAGGTGGTGTTAATTTAGCCTTAAAATGCTGTCCCGAGGGCTGTGGCTGATCTCAGAGGTTCTTGGGAAAAGTCCTACAGGTTTGCTCTGTGGAGGAACTCTTTCTAATGAGATTTTTGGTGGAATATTGGAGGGGAAATGACAGAAATGAGTAGTTTGGTTTGTCGGGATCCAGCCTCCCCCTGTGAGTGCCCTGCAGGAAGTGCTGCAGCGTGGCCAGGGCAGGAAAAGTGTGAGGAGATGAAAGAGCACCAGGTAATCGCTCCTAAATGGACAATAGAACAAAAACGAGTGTGGAATGAAAGAATAATCTCATTATTGTAAGAGGTGTTTAGCAGCACAGTGTCAGTCATTGCCACTATTCCATAATGGCAGAAATTTAGCTGTGATATCCAACTGTGCTCCAGGTGATCCTCAGACATGAGCAAGTGCAAGTTCTTGCAGGTCTTCTTACATTTGGAAAAGTTTATTTTATTCCTACAATAACATTTTTGAGAGAGATTCATGTTTGGGGAGAGAAAAAAAAAAAGTCATTTTTTAGAGAAAGCAATTTTACCTTTTTACTAATACAGTAATAATCCAGGCTTTTAAATTATTGCTCCTGCTCTTCACTGAAATGAAAATGAAACAAACTTCAGCCTAACTCGAATGAGTTGCACAAAAGTAAAAACCTAAGGAGAAGGAAAAGCTATTAAGAGATTTAAGCACACGAGGAACAAGACCTTTTAGAGGAGATTAAAATGTGTGACAAGCATTAGTATTTCAAGGTGCTGCGATCTCCTCCTGGATTGATGTGCCTGAGAATGAGATGAGGCACATTAAAAGCTGAAATCATTCAAGCTGGTGTGAGACTGAATAGGAGCAATTACCAAATAGTCAGGCATTAAATAAAATGTGTGATTTTGGGAACCTGCAGCACAGGAGCCTCCGTGTGCTCAAACACCGCGGCTTCGAACCTCTCCCTTGAAATCCAAACTTCAGCAGACAACACTTGTTGGGGAGGCTGGGAAGGAACAGCTCCAATTTGGATGTTTCTGGCTGGCACTTGGTGTGCTGAGGAATAATTAAAGTAATTAATCAGCTCTGAAAGGTGCAGGTTGGGGTGGTGCAAACGTGCCCAGGTAGCTGTGGGTGCTGCGGGGCAGTGAGGCCTGACCCACAGACCCCATTAGGAGGCTTTTTCTGCATTAAAGAGCCTTATTCCCCCCGGGCATTAGAGCAGAATCCTCTTAGGCCCCGTTCAAACAGTTTGTCTGGGCTCTAAGTCGGGCACAGAGGTTTTCCAGGGGGGTTTAGCCTAAAGACTACAACTGGGATTAAACAGCAAGCCCAGCTTCCCATTGCTGGGGCTGCCTTGGGATCCGGGGCCTCCAAGGTGCGGTGAGAAAGCAGAAAAAAATCACATTAAAAAGGTGTTTTTGAATATTTCTAAATGAAGCACTGAGGTATTGGCAGTGAGAGGAATCATTTTTCTTAGCCTTGCTTCTGTTCCTTGCAGTAATCCCAGAAAAAGCAGCTCCTTAGGGGAAGTGGGAGTTCTCCTGCCAGTGGATTGATTTGCTTTCACTGAACTCAGCTAAAGTTTTGTCCCTGAACTAAGAAGGAGGCTCAAAGGCCCTAAAATCCTATAAACTCATTAAAAAGATACAAACCTGGGGGTGTGTTAGTATGGAAACTTTAAAAAGAAGAATTTGGCTTTTGAAATGTCACTTATGAAATTAAAATGAGTGGTTTTGGTGAAATAAATGCTTTTAGAGCTCTGAACCATCAAACCCAAAGTCATTGCTCCTGGTTTGGGTTCAAACTGAGAAGCATTTCCATAGTTCAGCCCATGTTTCAAAAGGAAATCAGTTCTCAGTGACCTGGGCATGGATAACGTTTGTTTGCCACGTTTTTCCCTCATAACTCTCTGTGCACCTTTCATTTTGGGCACTGTGGCCAAGTTCATTTTCTTGGTCAAATGTGCCAGAAATTGCCTCAGCAGCTGTGCAAGTTTGGTCTTTCCTTGTTTCACCTGAACTGGGAACTTGGACATTAAAGTCCACCCCTACCCACGAGTTCCTCACCACTTCATGACCTAATAAAAAGGGAAAAAAAAAAAAAAAAGAAAACCTTTGTTCATTCAGTAGGGTTAAATATATATATATTATTATATTTTATTATTATTTCAGCCCAGTGGCTTCCCCAGGGAGCCCAAATAAAAGCAGCACGAGCTGTCGGTGACATTTGAGAGCTCTCTCCATCCTGTTAATGAGAATCATGCCCTAAAACTGCCCTTTTTGGTGGCTACAGTTAAAAATAGCAGAGAGGCTCTCAGGACACTCGTGTGGCTTTAATCGCAGCCTATTTATCAGAGCTGAGGAATCACAGAAACAGCAACCAATTCAGGGCTGCCCTGAGCCCACGGAGCTTCACGTCTCCCAGGAATTGTTTATTGAGCAGCCAGGACTGGGCACTGGAAGGATTTTCCTGCAAGGACCTCTGGATGGTTTTGAATAGAATCTATTATTATTATTATTATTAACACTAACGTTATTAATATTAATATTAATATTAATATTATAATTTGTATAAGGACTTCTGGATGGTTTTGAATAGAATCAATTTATTATTCTTATTCTTATTCTTAATAATAATAATAATAATATTAACATTAACATTAACCTAAACCTTAACATTAACATTAACATTAATAATATTAATATTAATAATATAATTGATATAAAGACTTCTGGATGGTTTTGAATAGAATAAATTTCTTATTCGTATTCTTAATCTTATTCTTAATAACAATAATAATAATAATAATAATATTAACATCAACATTAATAATATTAATATTAATCTTAATATTAACATTAATATTAATATTAATATTAGAATTGATATAAGAACTTCTCAATGGTTTTGAATAGAATAAATTTCTTATTCTTATTATTTTCTTATTCTTATTCATATTGTTGTTGTAATAATAATAATAATAATAATAATAATAATAATAATAATTGATATAGTAACCACCCCCAAAATTAAACACAATTATTAAAAGCTACATTGAGGAAGTTGCTCATGAGTGTCCCATCAACATCTGGAATATTTTCTTATTTTTTGGCTAAACCTTAATTACTGAACTTCCCATTCTTTGGTAGCAAATTGAAGTTATAAATTCCCATTCCTAACACAATTTGCTGATTAAAAAGTCTCAGTCATGATTCTGACATTTATTTCTGAAGGCTGCTTTGGAAACCTGGGGTGGAATTGTTTATGATGTTTGGGTTGCAATAGGAAATGAAATTTTTTATTTATTAAATAATTCTGTTTTAGCAATCTTTCCTGAGCACTGTATTGATGGATATTGGGTCATGTTCAAATCAGATCCAATTCACAGCTTGGATGCTTTTCCTGGACGGGTGGTCCAGAGTCACATTTTAATTATATTTTCTCATAAGAAATATAGAAAATTTGTTCAAGCTAGAAATCCTTGCTGGCTTTTATTCATGCCCCTTTTAGTAGGAAAAACTTTTACTATTTCTCAGAATTTCACTGCTGCGGGAAGGAATAATTAAGGACTACAATCCAGGAGAAAGTTTTCAAAACATTTGAGATCGATTTTTGGGAAAGTAGGAGATGATAATTTATTTTTTTAGTGTTTCTATGATACATAAACTTTGAATTTCTTTGTTGGAAAATTCACACGTGGAATTATACATGGAATTTTTGTTGCTGTGTCTCGGGAAGGCCTTGTAAATCACGGATGGACAATGGGACGTGCTGGTGGAGGTGGTGTCAGAATGGCTTGAAATTTGCTATTATTAGAAAATGTTATTAGAAAATAAACTGTTTTTTTAATTTTTACTGAACTACGACTCAGCCTCACATTGGTGAGATAGAAAGTTCCACGTTACACTGCAATACACAAAATTATAAATGATTTTGAAGTCCAGCAGAGCCACTGAAGAGTGGTGTGCAGTGGAATTCCAGAACAGCTCCAAGAGATTGTTGTGGTGCCTTTACTCTTATGTTTTATGTAAAAAACCAAAACCATTATTATTCACATGCAAAGAGAGGAGAATAATTTTCCTCCTTCCAAGCCCCAAAATTACTCCTGGCAATTTTAGTGCTCTCACCCATGACCTTTCTAAGCAGTGCAAGGTTGGTCTTGTTTGTTTTCTTGGGAGTTGCCTTTTTAAAATCAAATATTGCATTTCAGTCACTCTGTACCGGCAGGTTGTATGCAGAGGAAGTTATAGGAACATAATAATAATAATATTTTATTGATATATGAGTGCTTTATCACTAAAGCAGTGATAAGTTTGCCCACCATTCCAAAAAAATAGAGCTGCACATGAGCTTCGATGGCAGCCAGAGGGACAGAATTCAATGTCCCACTTTGCCATGTTCCCTTTTATATTTACTGTAAATATAAAATACAAAACATAAATATAAAATAAATATAAAATATTTAAATATTTAAATATAAATAAAACTAAATAAATAATATAAAATAGAACTAAAAATACTGAGCATTTACTGTGACATATTTCTTTAATTATGGATTAATTTCAGAATCTGAGGGGAAAAAAAAAGGGTGTATTTGTGTTCTTTCTTTGGCATTTTGTTATTTGATATTGGGTGTTGTTTCTTTGGCAATTTTAGTGGAGCTCTTGAAAAAAACGAAACAAAATCCTGTGTTTGAATCCTGCTTTGATCTCCCACCAAGTGAGGAGACAAACTCTCGCAGTTATTATGGAACTAGGTTGAGCCTGAGTGCGAAATCCGAGAGGAAAACTCCTTCGTTTCGTAACAGGATAGAGCAGCTCCAGAGGTGTTCCCAAAATACCTGCGATTCCAAGCAGGAATGAAGGAAGAGAAACAGAGCAAAGTGAAATCACCCCAGGTTTGGTGAGGGTGATGCCTCTGAGTCTTTCTGGAGTGATTCCACACACGGATTCTGTACAATCCATTCTCTGTAATCAACAATGCTATCAATTAATAACTTTGATTAGTTTTCCTGCAATTACGCCTAATGGCAGCATTTGAATAGAAGCCTTTCCTTAGTGTTGTTGAGGAACACCCTCAGTTATATATTAGAGTTTGGAGAGACAGTCCAGGCTGGGCTCCTTGGAGCTGTGAGAGCCCAGAGTGCCTCAGGAGCTGCAGGTCAGAGCAGGGTTTGGGAGGGACCCTCGGGAATTCTGGAGGCTCCAGGGCAGCCTGGGAAGGGAACTGCCAGCAGAAGAGACGGCTCTGGTTCTGAATTCCTTCAGAGCTCAGGGAAAAATGTTCCTGCATTCCTGTAAACAAACCTGGCCGCAGCAAAGGGGGAGCAGAGAGCTCTTGGGATGAGGAAAAACCTGAAGGCTCCCCAGCCTCAGCTCAGCCATCGCAGCTGAAAGGGCAGGAGGGACTTCCATGGTTTGGGATCTTTATCCTCTGCTGGTGCTGCTGCGGGACCAAATCCACACCCAGGAGGAGCAGGGAGGGTCTTTTGCCACCGTGGCTCCAAAGCATTGGAGCTGCAACTGGGAATGGGCAACTCACTGTGCTGCTCCTGAGATCTGTGCTCGCTTTGGGTTCCTTCTGCTGCTGCAGGAACTGCAGCCGGGCGCTCTGCAGGAACTGCAGCTCAGTTCTCTGCAGGAACTGCAGCCGGGCACTCTGCAGGAACTGCAGCCGGGTGCTCTGCAGGAACTGCAGCCGGGCACTCTGCAGGAACTGCAGCCGGGTGCTCTGCAGGAACTGCAGCCGGGCGCTCTGCAGGAACTGCAGCCGGGCGCTCTGCAGGAACTGCAGCCGGGCACTCTGCAGGAACTGCAGCTGGGGGCTCTGCAGGAACTGCAGCCGGGCACTCTGCAGGAACTGCAGCCGGGCGCTCTGCAGGAGCTGCAGCCGGGCACTCTGCAGGAACTGCAGCTGGGTGATCTGCAGGAACTGCAGCCGGGCACTCTGCAGGAACTGCAGCTCAGTTCTCTGCAGGAACTGCAGCTCAGTTCTCTGCAGGAACTGCAGCCGGGTGCTCTGCAGGAACTGCAGTTGGGTGCTCTGCAGGAACTGCAGCTGGGTGCTCTGCAGGAACTGCAGCTGGGCGCTCTGCAGGAACTGCAGCCGGGCGCTCTGCAGGAACTGCAGCTCAGTTCTCTGCAGGAACTGCAGCCGGGCGCTCTGCAGGCATTCCAGAGGGGTTCCCTGCAGGATCTCTGAGCACACCGGCATGCAGTGAGAGCAGTGCACTCCAGAGGGGTTCCCTGAGCACACAGGGGTGCAGTGAGCAGCACATCCCAGAGGAGTTCCTGAGCACACAGGGGTGCAGTAGAGCAGCACATCCCAGAGGGGTTCCCTGCAGGATCTGAGCACACAGCGATGCAGTAGAGCAGTACATTCCAGAGGGGTTCCCTGCAGGATCTGAGCACACAGGGATGCAGTGAGCAGCACATAGCGCTCGGGGAGGACAGGACAAAGGCCGGCAGGAGCAGGGCTGGGCTGCCCTCACCGATGGATGCCATGGAGCTGACGCTGCCAGGGATGCAGGATTGGCTGCTAATCTCTTTTGCCAGGGAAAGTGGAGCACTCCAGAGTTTTCCTTTGGTTATTGGCCCTGCTGGCCGAGCCTAGGACATTCCACACAGCCAGAAGCACCAAACCTGCCTCCTCTGGAGCTCCCCAGGACAGACCCCCAGACTGCAGCAATCCATTTTGGGTGGAAGCACACTTGTGCTTTTGGAAACAAACACATTTCCAAGCCATTTATTGGAGTTGAACTCCAGCTCTTTTCTGGAATCCTCTGCGGGGCTGTGGCTGAGGTTATTGGCTCACTCCAATCCATGCAGACCTGTTGTGGAGAAGGACCCAGACCCCTGGATCCTGGGGGAGACTTGGCAGGGCGGTTAGAGTTCTGGGAGAGGTGGGTGCTGCTCTTGTCTCCCAGAACTTGGAACTTCACACAAAATCCGTGTTCCCTGCTCTATCCAACGGCTGCAGTGGGATCCAAACAGAGCCATGATGGTGAAGGACAGTGATCAGCCTGGAGAAGGCTCTGGGATGCCTTGGAGCACCTTCCAATGCCTGAAGGGGCTCCAGGAGAGCTGGAGAGTGACTTTGGGAAAGTCCCTAACCCTGGAGTGACAGGACACAGGAAATGGCTTCCCTCTGCCAGAGGGCAGGGACAGATGGGATTTGGGAAGGAATTCCTGGCTGGGAGAGTGGGGAGGGGCTGGGCTGGAATTCCCAGAGCAGCTGTGGCTGCCCCTGGATCCCTGGAGTGTCCCAGGCCAGGCTGGCCAGGGCTTGGAGCAGCCTGGGACAGTGGGAGCTGTCCCTGCCATGGCAGGGGTGGGATTGATGTGCTTTGAAGTCCCTTCCCACCCAAACCATTCTGGGATTCAGTGATTCCATGGTTCTCCCTTATTCTCATTTCTGCCTGAAAGGATTCAGATTCCAGAGAAGCTGTGTGATAGAATTCATGTGGAGTATGAAAGCAGAATGTAGGAAGCTGCAGAATACAGAAAAGCTGTATTATATGAAAAGCTCCAGAGTATAAATTTAAAAACTGTACAAAATCTTTATTTATAGATTTGGGTTTTAGTCATCCAACTCTTTAAGGCTGCAGACAACAAGACAGATGAGATTGCTCTGGGAAAATGCTCCAAACACACCCAGCTCTTTATATATGGCAGATGGCTCTAGAAATGTACACATAACTCTATTTAGGAATTACTTTTATTTGTTACCAATTACTAAATATGTTATTAAGTCACTTTCTTGACGCCTGGTTTGCAGTTGTTAACCTGAGCGTGCTGAAGCCAGAATTGGAATATCTGTATTTAATGGATTTCATGGGAGCATAGAATCCCAGAATGTTTGGGTTGGAGGGGACCTTAAATCCCATCCCTGTATCCCATCCCTGTATCCCATCCCATCCCTGTATCCCATCCCATCCCATCCCATCCCTGTATCCCATCCCATCCCTGTATCCCATCCCTGTATCCCATCCCTGTATCCCATCCCTGTATCCCATCCCATCCCATCCCTGTATCCCATCCCATCCCATCCCATCCCTGTATCCCATCCCATCCCATCCCTGTATCCCATCCCATCCCTGTATCCCATCCCTGTATCCCATCCCTGTATCCCATCCCATCCCATCCCTGTATCCCATCCCTGTATCCCATCCCTGTATCCCATCCCTGTATCCCATCCCTGTATCCCATCCCATGGATCCCATCCCATCCCTGTATCCCATCCCATCCCTGTATCCCATCCCATCCCTGTATCCCATCCCATCCCATCCCATCCCATCCCATCCCATCCCATCCCATCCCATCCCATCCCATCCCATCCCATCCCATCCCATCCCATGGATCCCATCCCATCCCACCCCTGCCATGGCAGGGACACCTCCCACTGTCCCAGGCTGCCCCAAGCCCTGTCCAGCCTGGCCTGGGACACTCCAGGGATCCAGGGGCAGCCACAGCTGCTCTGGCCATCAGTTCTATTTTTAATGATTTTTTGCTTTCAGGTGTACTCTTGTTTTCCTTAATTCTATCAAAATCCAGTTGGGAGCCCAGATGTGGTTCAGAGATATCAGCCAACACCAATGAATGGCTCAAAGGAGATGTTTGCAGTTCTGTAACTTAAATATTCCCCAGTGATTTATAGCAGACCCCACTTTGTCCGCCTGACCAGGAATCTCCATTTTTTAATACTTTCCCTACTGGGATTTGCATATAAAGATACTTTTTGTCTCAGTTTCTGGTCCTGCCCTTATTCCTGATGGTGACAGTGACATCCTGTCCCCCTTGCAAGGACCACAGCCCCAGCTCCATCCCTGCTGCTGAAATTTATGGGCAGCCCTGGGTTTTTGAGGAAAAAAAAAATCTTGGATATAGATCAGTGTGTTTTGAACAAGTTGTAAACAGGCACAGCATCTTTTCAAGTAACTGGGGCAGAAATAATGAATCATAAACTTCAGTAAATATGGACTTAGATAATTTTAAACCTCTCAAGGACTGTTTGCGTCTTTGTGCATTTGTAAATGAACCCCTCACAATATAAAAAAAAAAAAAGGTGACAAAAAGGTCTGAATTTCATCTTCACCCCTCCAAGTCCCTCTGTTCCACTGAAGTGAAAGAAAATTCCAGAGATAAATATTCAAGGAGCAGGCTGACAACGATAATGAAGTTGTGGGCTATGACTGGAGAATAATGACATTTCTTGAAATGGCTGTGTGAAAGAAGAGGCAAAATGTGTCTGGTTGTTGACAGAAAGAACATAAAAGAGATGAGCTTGAGACCAGTAATTTTTAATATGTACATCATGGGTGTTTTATAACAAAATAACATTACACTAAGTATTTAAATTAAATACAAAAAAAAAATACATTATTAGGTGAAGAAACCTCTATCTGATACTTGAATATTTCTAAATCTTTTCAAATCCTGATTCTCTTCTGTCATCTGTGATGTTTTATGAGCAGGAATTGTCCCTACAGAACAAAAGGGAGTAGAGGAAATGTATTATTTATAAAGGTTGCTCATTATAATGATTCTGGAGAGAAAACATTAACACAGTGAGAGGTCCTGCCTGCGCTGGATTAGGGAAAGGGCAGGAGGGAGGATGGCAGCTCTGAACTTTGAGCAGCATCTTCCACTTCAGATTTGCAGCTGAGAACTCTTTGCCTTTTGGAAGGACATTTTTGTGCCCAGACTTTGCTCTGGGGCAGGGACAGGAGCAGAGCAAAGCTGTGCCCAGGGGAGGGACCTGCTGCACGAAACATCGGCAAAATGAGGGGGAAGCCATTTCCTGTGTCCTGTCCCTCCATGCCTTGTCCCCAGTCCCTCTGCAGCTCTCCTGGAGCCCTTCAGGCCCTGCCAGGGGCTCGCAGCTCTCCCTGTGTCCTTCTCCTCTCCAGGTGAGCACCCCCAGCTCTCCCAGGCTGGCTCCAGAGGAGCTCCAGCCCTGCAGCAGCTCCGTGAACTCCTCTGGACTCTCTCCAGCAGCTCCTCCACAGCCCAGGGCCAGGAGCCAAAAGCTGCCCAGGGAAGGGATGGGCACCCCGAGGGAGCAGGATGGGCTGGGGAGGTGGGAGCAGTGAACCTCGAGAGGTTCTGCAGGGTCAGGGGCTGGTCCTGAGCCTGGGCCAGGGAATGCCACACAGATCCAGGCTGTGCAGAAGGGATGGAGAGCAGCCCTGGGAACAAGGATCTGGGGGTGTTGGTTCAGGAGAACTTGGACATGTCCCAGCTGTGTTCTCTGGCACCCAGAACCCCTCAGATCCTGGGCTGATCCCACAGCTTGGGCAGCAGCAAAGGGATTGGGATTCTGCCCCTCTGTCCCACTCAGGTGAGACCTCACCTGCAGAGCTGCCCCAGCCCTGGGCCCAGCACAGGGAGGACCTGGAGCTGCTGGAGAGAGTCCAGAGGAGTTCATGGAGCTGCTCCAGGGCTGGAGCTCCTCTGGAGCCAGGCTGGGAGAGCTGGGGGTGCTCACCTGGAGAGGAGAAGGACACAGGGAGAGCTCCGAGCCCCTGGCAGGACCTGAAGGGCTCCAGGAGAGCTGCAGAGGGACTGGGGACAAGGCATGGAGGGACAGGACACAGGGAATGGCTTCCCATGGCAGAGGGCAGGGATGGATGGGATATTGGGAATTGGGAATTGCTGGCTGGGCTGGAATTCCCAGAGCAGCTGTGGCTGCCCCTGGATCCCTGGAGTGTCCCAGGCCAGGCTGGACAGGGCTGGGAGCAGCCTGGGACAGTGGGAGCTGTCCTTGCCCACGGCAAGATCTTTAAGATCCCTTCCGAGCCCAACCATTCTGGGATTTTAATCTGAGGAAATTGTGCCTCACACCAGTGCCATGACACAGCACGAACAGGTAGGAGCTTGGTATGACTAATTCAAAGCTTCGAGCTCTTTCATTTCCATATAATCAGTGGAGCAGATATTTAAACACAGCAGCTGAAATGTGTACTAGGATGTGGAAAGACTGTCTGGTTTGGGGAGCAGTTGGAAAACTGCTGCTGAGAGCAGATTTTGTATTTTCAGGAGATTCAGTTCTAGTTTGTCCCATTGGGAAAGGTGTCATTTTCTCGTGTGCTTGTTTTTGTTTGGCATGCTTGCCAAGCTCTGTATCTGTAGTTCAATATTTTTATTAAAAACCAGGTTCAGAAGTAAGTTTTACTTTGGCAGCCTGTCTTAACCTCTGAAGAATAAAACACTGGCGTTTGCTGTGCAAACAGAACCCCAGAGAAACCTCCAAATATGATCTCAAAGCTCCCTGGCTTAAAAAAATCTACAAGAAAGGAAAGGAGGTTCCTCTCCCTCAGTATTTTTAATGCAATAGATGGCAATAGATAAAAATTAGCTTAATGAGATCTGCATATCTTATAGCATTTTACCTCCTCGAAGCTGATAAGAGGTTTTCCAGAATAAGCACTGCGTGGATCAAAGCTCCACAAATAAATAATGGGTTTATTTGGTTGGGTTTTTGTTTCTAACTCAGTAATTTGAGGCCTGAGATTTCAATGGCCACGACAGAAAGAAATCTCTGTGCTGAAGTGACAGAGATCCCAAAAATGGAGATCTCTGTCCTGATCCCGATCCTGGGATGTGCAGAGTGAGGCCCTTCCAGGCACTGCAGGGTGTGAAATAAAGCTGGGCAGCTTTAGGAAGGACATTCCTTGTGTCCCTTGTGGGCTTTTGGTTCACCTGGCAGGGTCAGCTGCTCTGGAGTCACCCAGGAGGGAGGTTTGGAGATGGACAGGGGAAATCCCTGCTCTGGAGTCATCTGGGAGGGAGGTTTGGAGATGTCTGGAGATGGACAAGGAAAATCCCTGCTCTGGAATCACTTGGGAGGGAGGTTTGGAGATGAACAGGGCAAATCCCTGCTCTGGAGTCAGCTGGGAGGGAGGTTTGGAGATAGACAAGGAAAATCCCTGCTCTGGAGTCACCTGGGAGGGAGGTTTGGAGATGTCTGGAGATGGCCAAGGGAAATCCCTGCTCTGGAATTTGGTGCCCATCTCAGGCTCCATCACTTGGCATCGCCAGCAGACTCAAATAAGGACCACGCATGTTCTTGTTCTTAAAACAGTGGAAGAATTTAATTTCTTTTTTTTTTGTTTTGTTTTTTTTTTTTTTTTTTTTGTGAGAGCCTAACAGAGCACTTCCCTGTGAAGGGATTTCTTGGAAAGTTCATCCCTCCTGACCGATCTGCAGGATCTCAAAGCAGCCCCACGGCAGAGCTCCCAGTGGGAGCTGTGAGGGCTGGATGTGCTGGGCTGCCAAAACCCCTGTGCCAGGCAGGGAGCTGATCCCAAAGGATGGGGACAAGGAGCCTTGGAGAGCCCTGGGATGGTGGAAGGTGTCCCTGCCCATGGCAGGGGTGGAATGGGACGAGCTTTAAGGTCCCTTCCAACCCAATCCATTCCCTGACTGAGTTTTGCAGTTTCAGAACTGGAATGCTCATATTGGGGCTCTGAGCTCCAGTTATGAGGTTATCCATACCCAGCTCTTGAAATGTGAAATAAATAAACTAATTTCCATCTTTTAGATGCAGGGCCCATTTTCATGGCCTCAGACAGCTGGCAGGACTGTGCCCCTGAATAAAACTCAGAGACACATTTGTAGAACATGACTGAGTGAACAGAAATAACATAAAAATATTTATCCAACTTTTCCCTTGAGTTTTGTAATGCTTATTCAGGCAAGTGGCTATTTAAAAAAAAACTTTATTGCTCCTTTTCGTGTCACTTAGGAAATTTGAAATTTCATCCCTTTTCAAAATCTGTGTTTTGAAAATAACGCAGTAAAAGAAAAGTGGAAGCTTGAAGGAGGAAGGTGAGAGATGTGGACTCTCTGAATTGGCAAATTTGTTGTCTACACTGGGACAGGAGGTTTTGGGGTGTCAGGGAAAAGCAGAGCAGCCCAAAGGCAAGGAAAATGTCATTCTGTGAGCTGTGATGTGTCTGAGAGGTGAGGAGGGCGAGCACGGCATGCTCCTGATGATAATTTCCTTCTTTCCCTTCCCAGCTACACATGAATTTCTACTGTCATTTAAATGTGCTCATCTCCTAATTGCTGATGATTGACCCTGTTGTTGCATTAATTTCTCCGCTCCACTCCGGCGTTGAAACAGCCACAAGCAGCCAGAGGAGAGCTGAGCACGTTCACAGTGCCCAGGAAATGCATCTCTGGTGGAAAGTTTATTTTTCCATGTGACATCACTGCTCTTCAGGTGCCAGTAATTGTAAACATCCCTTGTTTTCAATTCTTTGTCCCCTTAATCTCATTAGGAGAATATCAGACGTTAAATCTTTTAAGTAGCATTAGGGAGTGTGTTCATCCATAACATATGAGAACGCCAGTCAGTTCTTAGCACCCCCTGCTCCAAAAGGTTTGCTGTTTTGCAAGTTCCTGGGCTGAAAAATGAGATTTGATCCCGGGAGGGCTTTGCTGGCAAAGGTTGTTGTGAAGAAAGGAGCGTTGGGAATGGAACTGATGGGGTAAAAAAGAGGAGGTGCAATGGGGCATCCCCTCCTCGTTCCCTTTTCTCTGCCACCTATTTCCATCCTTACTACCTTCCCTAACGCAGCCTTGCAGGAAAAAAATCAACCAATAACTTCTAAACGATGAGTCAAAAGTCTTAGCCCTTCATCTTTCCAGTCATTTCACAGCTTGATTTGCTGCTGGTGGATTTTTGCCTTGGAAAGATTGTAGCTACTCCAGGCAAATCTCTGAAAGTTCATTAAAGCAGAGGCTTTTTTAGTTCTGCCATATGTAATTTTAAAGCTTCTGTCTCTGAAAGTAACAAAAGTACCCCTCAAATAAAACAAAAAATTATAATAATAATAAAAAAAAATTCTGGATAGAATTCTCTCCCAGAACCTGGTGATGGTGAGAGTTGTTTGGAGCCTTCGTTAGCCAGACACAGAAAAATTATGTTCTTGCTCATTAAAGAACTTTTAAAGAAATAAGAACTATGATGATTCCTGCAATTCTCTGGAAGAAAAATTGATCCCAGATAAGGTTGTGGGGGTTTATCAACCTCTTGTTCGTAGACCGACTTTGTTCTGCCCCATCAGAGTTTCCCCCAATTAAAAAAGAAAGTTGATTGCTATAATGTGGACTTTCATTTGATAAATATCATAAAAGACCTTTGATCAAACAAAGACTGAGGGTAAAAAGTTGACTCTCTGTCAAGTTTCTAAGTGAATTTTGTTTTACCCCAAACCCACGGATTCTGTTTTTGCAAATCCACCCTATTTTCCAAGAAAATGTGTCAAAGACAATTTGATATCGTGGCTGTTTCACAGAAATAGTTTCAGATGAGAGCTGTCGTCTGTAAAATCACAGCCTCCCCTGTTGTTCAGAGCACGGGTGTGGACCGAAAAGCCAAAATTTTGTCTTGCAAAGCCACCTGGCTGCAGTTGATAGCAAAATCTATTGTTAACCCCTTTTCTGTAATATAATTAAAACACTGCTGAATGATCTGTTTAGTGTGGCCTGGCTGCTCCCGGGGAGCACAGCCCTTTGTGTCCCATAATCCTGCCCTTTGTGGAGGGCTGCCCGTGGCCAGGGCCGTGAAACCTTGTTTAAAGATTTTCAGATCTCCTTAATCCCTTCCCTGATGAGACACCCATTGCTGAAAGCTGGGGGGAAAGGTCCATCTGTCTTGCAACATATGTGTTTACACTGTAAAATCAGTAAATACGGCAGCGAGCTGCCAGTGCCAAGAATTTCCTTTAGTCATAAAGCGAGAGACATTGTTTGGTTATTGTTCCTGGAGTTTGCACACCCCCGAGGGATTGGGATTACGAATCTCCCAAAGCAGAGCTGAATGTGCACCACAGCACTCCCAAACCTGGAAATATTCCCGGTGGGCACTGAGGGGCATGGGGAAAGCCAGCAGGGGAGTGGGGCTCTGCTTTCCACACCAAGGCCATTGTCATTCCCAAATTTACATGCATGGACGATGGAATATTGGCTGTTCCCACTTCTGCTTCTCCTGTGTGATTTACAGATCAAAATGAGGAACTCCAGAGGTCAGGGGAGAGGAGGAGCCCAGGCAGCTCCTGGTGACTCCAAGTTAGGTGTCTAGAAGGAGATGCTGTGGCTGTCCTGGGAATGGATCTGTGAAAAGCTGGAGAAACACAAGGACAACAATGTAAGGAGGACCTGGAGCTGCTGGAGAGAGTCCAGAGGAGGCCATGGAGCTGCTCCAGGGCTGGAGCTCCTCTGGAGCCAGCCTGGGAGAGCTGGGGGTGCTCACCTGGAGAGGAGAAGGACACAGGGAGAGCTCCGAGCCCCTGGCAGGGCCTGAAGGGCTCCAGGAGAGCTGCAGAGGGACTGGGGACAAGGCATGGAGGGACAGGACACAGGGAATGGCTTCCCAGAGGGCAGGGATGGGTGGGATATTGGGAATTGGGAATTCCTGGCTGGGCTGGAATTGCCAGAGCAGCTGTGGCTGCCCCTGGATCCCTGGAGTGTCCCAGGCCAGGCTGGACAGGGCTTGGGGCAGCTTGGGACAGTGGGAGGTGTTCCTGCCATGGCAGGGGTGACACTGGATGGGTTTTGAGCTCCCTTCTGACCCAAACCATTCTGGGATTCTATGAATATCAAGAACTATAAATTGAATTCTCTGGCACATTGCACGGCTTTAGTTTAAATCTGTTTCTGGTACGGAAAATCATTTTAACTTCTTGTTAAATTTGTATTTCTGCTTAGCAAACTGCCAACACCCCCCAGCCCCCCTTTTTTTATTGTTCACTGCTGTTTCTGTAGCTGCAGTGCCTGGGGAGTGAAGTTACAGAACATGAGCTGCTCTGCAAAGTTTTGCTCTGATTTGGAATTAAAAGTGTCCCCTGGATATGGCCATTCGGTTTTAAGAGATGATTTAAGTACGAAGCCACTAAAAAAGGGAAGCCCCTGGCAGCACTGGGATGAAATGGATCCATTTGGCAGGCAGGGGTTTAAGCAAAACATCTTTTTTGAAATAGGTAACACCCAAAGGAAAACCTCCAAGTAGGATTTGAAAGAGGGCAATTGGGTACCTCGTGCAGGAAATAATTTCCACGTGCGTGGAACAGCAGCAGAGGAAACGTAAAATATATATTTGAAACATGGGGAAGGCAGACAGAGTGTGGCTTGTGGGCTGTGCTGAGGTGGAAATCAGCCTTGTAGGCAGGGAGTAAGAGGGAGATTTGGGGAGAGAGAGATGCTGAGTAACTCTGAGAAGAGTTTTAGTTCTGTTTGGGAGGAATGTGTGGCCAGGAGCTGGAGGTGAGGAGTGAGGATGGCCCAGGGGAAGGAGGTGAGCGAAGCCCCAGCAAACCACAACTGCTGAGGGTTTTGTGCAGAAAGAACTTCTCAGCACAGGCAGTCTGGGTGGCAAGGCTTTAAAAATGATAAATATTAATGATTCCATCCATTAAAAGTGTTGATATTGGCTGTGGCAGAGAGAGCAGAGCCTGTGGAGTGGTCAGCCCTCACGTGAAGCACCTGAAGTTTGTTCCTCTCTGTTCCCAGGGAGATTTGGGAGAGAGAGGCTGAATTCTGGGCTGGGTGAGCTGGGCAATAAATCCATCTGTGAGTCATTAATAAATCAGGCAATAAATCCATCTGTGAGCAGCTCCTGTGTGTGGACACAGACCAACGCTGTGAAAAACAGAGAGAAAGGTCCTCAGAGCTCTTCCCATTGTCAGAATTCCTACAAAGCACAGGAATTGTTCATTTGTGTGTGCCAATAATGCAGTAATTACAGCCTGAAGAACAGCACAGGTGAAATCAGGTGAGAAAGCTCAGTAAATGTCAGGAAATCAGCAAATGTCTGATTCATGAGGAGCCAGGTGAGATGGGCTGGAGATAGCGCTGAGATCACATTCAGATATTCCCTGGGTGAAAGCAGCGGCTGGGGAGGCTCCCACTGAGGAGTCCAGAGGAAAAGCTGATCCAAAACCTTGTCCCAAGCACTGATATCTGCTCTCTGGGAATGCTCATCCATCCACCTTTCCGTTTTGACAAAGTGCTTGATGGTCGCTTGGAAGATTGCTTCTGAAATTTTGAAAATCACCTGTTTTTACTTCTCGGAAATTCCCGATTAAAGCTGCTGGGAGCTCCTCAGGATTTTACCCTGTTCTACACAAAACTGGGGATCTCATCCAATATTCCGAGGTGGTTTCTGTTGCCTAAAAAATATTTGGGGAAGCAACACTTGCAAACCATCCTGAAAGAGCAGCGTAAAAATAGCAGATGTGGGAATGCTCATTTTGGAGTGGGCTGGGCCAGGATCTTGTGAGACGAGATTTTCTTGGTTTGCAATTGATTATCCTGGAGATTAGCAGCCATTGAAGGAGCTGATGTTGCACTGCAGAAAAGCTGCCTGGGCAGGCAGGGAAAACATTCCCAGTCTGGGGGGTTCTGGGAGCAGGCACCTGGAGAATGTCACTGGAAAAATGTAGATAAAGAAAGTCCTGGGGGTTTTTTCAAACAGAGAAAAAAAAAAAAAATCAGATAATATATGTTGCACTTGAAAAACAAGGCAAAACATCTGAAAAATTCAAAGAAATGTTTTATTTTCTATTTTTACTATGAATTTCTTGTGTTCTTATTCTTTCTCGCATTCTTCTCATCAACGAGAGCTGTGGAAATTACCTGGCTAGCTCCTGTCCTGGTGCCACCATTCATTTTTTTAGCAGATTTATAAATTGCAGTGTCAAAGCATGAAAAATTTGCTCCATTAGTGCAGGAGAGAGCAGCAACAGGTTGAGAAAACATTGCAACATTAAATCTGATTTCAGATCGGTAAGGAGCTGATTCTTGGAAAAATTAATGACTGGTGATCAGAGAAAAAGCAATTTTTGGGAGGGTTTGAAGGATTTCTGGTTTCCAGCACATGTGTGGACATCTGGAATGGGAGAAGGGAAGGAAAATAAATCCACCGAGGAACAATTCCTTGTTATCTTTCGAGGCAGAAAGATGAGAACATCTGAGCCAGTGGGTAGCAAAGAATGTCAGTTATGTTCTAATCTAGATTGGTGAATAAAAAGATAATCATCAGTAAATTAGAAGAGGTGTTGAAAGCTCGGTTAATTATAGGAAATGAGGAAATTAGAGTGCTGAGTCTGACTGTTTCTGATTCACTTGTTAATTTTAAAAAAAAAGTGCTGGGGTTTTTTGTCATCTGTACTTTTGGCTCAGGTATGCAGTGATAGCACTAGGCTTTTTAAATTTGATTTAATTTTTAATAACTCCTCAAACGAGGGTTTTGCCTTCGGCTGAGCATCATCTGGAGGAGATTGTGGTTTTAGTGCCTCTCCCTAAGGTCAGGGATTGTTTTCTGTTGCTCAGAGCCCGAGTTCCTGCTGACCACCAAGTGCAACCCAAAAATTCTGTTGTCCCTTAAATCAGAGTCGTTTCTCCCAATGTTTTTAAGAAAAAAATGAAAGTTGTAGCTTGAGAGTCTCCACGTCTTATTTTGAGCTCATGGTTAAATTCAGTGTGTGAGAGGGAGAAGTTTGACCAGAGGAGTATTAAGAAATCTTTTAGCTGAGTTTTTGTGTCATAAAAGGCACAATTTATTTGTGCATTTACTTCAGGAATTTTCTTTTTTTGGACTTTTTTACCCTTTCTTTGAGGACTTGTCCAGCATTTAAGTGATCCATAAATTTCCTTCCAGAGCTGAAAGAGGTCCCCAGGGTCACCACCACCTACCAAATTTCTGATTTTTCATGTTTATTCTTGGAAGTAACTCCTTTACATAAAAATAATGAAAAGCTGTTGACTTTTCAGCCTCGCTTATGCAATAAATCTGAGTAACCCCAAATCTTCCTTGCAGTGCCTCTCGCCGTTTGGAAATGTTGGGAAACCACAATGGAACGATTGGCCAAGTGACAGAGAAGGGAATATTGGCAAAGGAATTGGGTGAAACAGAAACCCAGCGCTCCCCTGGGACTGGAAATTCAGCAGCAAAGCTTCCCGGGAGCTTGAGAAGTGATTTCCTTATATTTTTATATTTTTAGGGGACCTTTGCAGATGTACAGCATTTCCTGAATTTACGGAGAGTTTCTTTAAATAGCAGCGGCAACAAATACGATGCCTAAATAAATAATTCCAGATGGTGCAGATATTAAACTGCAATTCTGTTGGAAAGGGCAACATTGCAACATCTCAGGGCCTCTCTGTGAGTTTATGGATAGATCATTGTCCATATCAAGCTCTTGTCCTTTAATCCCTTTTTCCCTTCATATGCTCCGTGGCAGGGGTTGGAATGACTTTAAGGTTTAAGATCTCTTCCAACCCAAATTATTCAAGGATTTCTGTGATTCTGAAAAGAAAAAATCCAGGAGCAGGATGATTTTTTCATCATTCTGTGGGGGTAAATCTGATGCTCAAAGGATAATTATAATAATGTGACGGGATAAATTCTTTATTATCCTTTGATAAACATTTTTCAGGTCCATATTCTATTTCAGCCGGAGTAGCAATTGCAAAAGGTGATATTGCCATGGGGAAAAAGGTGGAGAGAAGAAGAAATTTGGTGTCAAATGGGGTTTGATCCTCAATTCTCCTTTCCTGATATTTTTTGACTTGGGATGATATTTTGGTCAAGAAGAAAATGTGCATTTTCCTGAGTTTTTGCCATCCATGAGAGGTTTTCTTTAGGACAGGTAGAAGGGGTTAAGCAGGTTTAGATGCTCCAGCAGCTCTGTTTTTCTGGGAAAAGAGAATGTGGCTGTGCCATGGGGCAGAGCTTTGTCCCCTGGGCTGGCCTTTGACTCCAGCCAGCAGCAAAATTCTGTGGAATTAGGCCATGGGGCTGACTGCAGTGGGTAAAAATCACCCTGAGACAGCCCAGAGCTCCTCCTGTGTGGGACAGGAAAGGGGAAAGCTCCAATCAGCAGAGATCAAGTGCCCAGATCATTGCTGCTGATCAATGCAATCATTGCTGCTGATCAATGCAATCATTGCTGCTGATCAATGCGATCATTGCTGCTGATCAATACAATCATTACTGCTGCTTTTGCAACTCCACAGGGAGCCAGGATGGGAGAAACCACAGCCAGGGAGACTTTTCCAGGAGTTAAGCCACGGGAAATGTCCCTCACCCCATGATTTGCCACAGGGGTTTATCGCAACACTCGAGTGCGACCGACTGTGACAGAAATCAAGGATATTTATTATCTGAGGTGTTCTTTCCTCACGTGATGTTTGCTGGGTGTGGGACAGGGCAAATATCAGCCTGAATCCTGAATTCCTGGATTCCTAAAACTTGGGAATCCCATGAAAAACATGTCAATCCTCAGTCAGGCTTGTTCCTTGCTCAGACTGGAAAATAAGCAGATGCATTCCATTTCCAGCCGTTCTTGTCCCCCTTCTTCTCTCCTCCTCAACTTTGTCTAGGAATCGTGGAACCGCTTTAATTGACGCGGGGTCATTACTGCAGGTTTTAGCTAAGGTTAATAAAGCAGAAATTTAATAGATACATTAAAATGTCTGCGAGAGCGGCTGAACGTTCTGGTGAGCGCTGGCATTGACCTCGCTGCACTTAAGGGCTCTGAGTCAGACTCCTGACGCCACAGGCACGGCGAGAGTGGCGATGCATTTATGCCTTGGGTGTAATTCAGCCTCTGCAGCTCTGGGCCTTCTGGAGCACTAAGAGTTACTCCAGGCATTGCTTCAGCACAGTCAAACTTACGGGCGAAAAAAAAAAAAAAAAAAAGTATTTTCTAGTTGAAGGTTGTTTGAATTTATTTCCCCCCGCGGTTTTATTTATTAGCGGTTCAGATCTCGGTATCAGTTGTTTGTAGATGCTTGCTTACAGCAATCAATAAAAATGGATCAGAGATGAGGAAGGCAGCGTCCCTGGAATGATTGATCTCATGTCTTTCTCCAAAGGCTCTGGATTTGGCCTCGATCCCGGCGGACAGGGAGTGTGGCCCTGCTCTGGGAGGGGCTGGGCTCATTATGCAAAGGGAATGTGATAAAAGCAATGCCGCAAAGCTTCTGATCATTCACAGTCCCAGAATGTTTGGGTTGGAAGGGAGCTCAAAACCGATCCCATTCCACCCCTGCCATGGCAGGGACAGCTCCCACTGTCCCAGGCTGCTCCAGCCCTGTCCAGCCTGGCTGGGACACCTCCAGGGATCCAGGGGCAGCCACAGCTTCTCTGGGAATTCCATCCCAGCCCCTCCCCACCAGGAATTCCTTCCCAATATCCCATCTAAACTTCCTCTCAGTTTGAACCATTCCCCCTTGTCCTGTTGCTATCTGCCCATGTACAAAGTCACTCTTGATCTCTTTATAAATCCCCTTCAAGTACTGAAAGGCCAAATTTGAATAAATGTGATAGTTTGCATTTTTCCCATGACAAATTTCAAACCAAAAATGTGATTTGCCTTTCCTCCAAATGCTTGGACAACTGGGCTTCGCCAGAATTGTAGTTCTGCCTGGAGAATTGTCTCCTTCCTGAGGAACTTTTCCTCCTTGAACTTCTAAGTTTTCACTCTGCTCCGTGGGCTGAGCGTGCCTTGCTTAGCACAACAATTAGTCCAGGCTTAAAGGCATCTCCAGTCAGTGAGAATTCATCCCAGGCACTGCCAAGCACATTTTAAATCCTTCCACAAAACTGGAACACCCCAAACTGCCTCAAACCCTGCTTGGACAGACTGTGGATTGTCCAGCTCTCCCTGACTGCAGCGCAAGGAGTCACATGTTTGTGATTACGGTTGGAATCAAGACGTGGATGGGGCTGCAGAGAGAATCGATGATTGCTGCAAGAGTCATTTCCTTGCGCAAGGCAATTTCGCTGCCCTGAATATTAAGCTCTCCTAATTAAAATGACATCTTCATGTATGTATTTATGTGTGGAAAAAGAAGTGAAGAAGCCCCCAGAAAACAAAAACTCGTGGCTTTCTCATATCAGTTTCCAAGAAGAAAAGCTGGGAAAAAAATAATAGTGAGATACGATGGAGTAACACTCCAATGTGGATTTGAAGATACGGAATTGGTTTCAAATATCCTCTCAAAAATTAAATTCAGAGGATATCACTGCTGAAGGGAATCCAAGCAATCACTAAATATTTACCTTGTTGCCAGCATCATGTTCTAAACACTCACCCAGACAACAGTGGAGCCAAAGTGGGCCTTCTGTGTTATTATTTTAGTCTGAGACAGAGTAAGCAAACAACAAGAAAAAGCTTAAATTCTTTGCTTGTTTCTGGCGCTGTTTCCACCAGAAAAGCATGGAACAGAACAGACTTCTGTTTTTATACCATGGCTATCAGTAATAGGCTAAAAATATGTCTTGTGATTGAAGTGTTAAGTGCTGAATTGATTATTTCTATTAGCATTCACAGCTATTGGGAGTGGATTTATTAAAAGCTCCCTTGCAGCAGCAATCCGGAAACATTTACAAGGATGTGCACTTTTAATGGAATAGCTGAGTTTGACTCCGGCGAGTGGGAGGGATTATGGGATGTCAGTGATTATCTGCAGTTGGAAAACCAGGGAAATCCGAAGCATATGGGCTGTATGTGGAGTGAGAGGACATGGGGAAGGGAGGCAGACTGAAGGAGAGGAGGGTTCGATGGGATATTGGGAATTGGGAATTCCTGCCTGGGAGGGTGGGCAGGGCTGGGCTGGAATTCCCAGAGCAGCTGTGGCTGCCCCTGGATCCCTGGAGTGTCCCAGGCCAGGCTGGACAGGCCTTGGAGCAGCCTGGGATGGTGGGAGGTGTCCCTGCCATGGCAGGGGGGAATGGGATGATCTCTAAGGTCCCTTCCAACCCAAACCATTCCACGATTCCACGATTCTCTGAGTGTCCCTGTGAGGAGCTCTCTCCCGGTGTGATGTGTGTAATTCCACGGTGCACTGTGCTGGTGGTTCTTTCTCTCTCCCGGAGTCTCGGTGGCTCCAGGGCTGGAGTGCTGGGAGCTGACTCTGCTCATTCAGTCCTGAGCAGACCCAATCCCAAAGTTGGTTACCAGCTCTCAATTCGCCAGTATTTAGCACAGGAGAGGCAGAAATAAGCAGGAAATCCTACAAATTAAAGCATTCCACGATTCTGTGATTCTCTGAGTGTGTCCGTGTGAGGAGCACTCTCCCGGTGTGATGTGTGTAATTCCACAGTGCACTGTGACTCTTTCTGGGCCGTGTCACTGTGGGATTTCTCCATCTCCCACATCCCAGGGCAGCGTGGGACACCTTATCTGACAGCCCTGAGCTTCCTCCTCTCCCGGGGCCTCGGTGGCTCCAGGCCTGGAGTGCTGGGAGCTGACTCTGCTCACTCAGTCCTGAGCAGACCCAATCCCAAAGCTGGTTTCCAGCTCTCATTAATTTGCCAGTATTTAGCACAGGAGAGGCAGAAATAAGCAGGAAATCCTACAAATTAAAACATTCCACAATTCTGCGATTCTCTGAGTGTGGAGAGCTGACTCTGCTCCCTCAGTCCTGACCAAAACCAATCCCAAAGTTGGTTCCCAGCTCTCATTAATTCATCAGTATTTACCCCAGGAGGGGCAGAAAGTAAGCAGAAAATCCTACAAATTAAAAGAAAAGCAAGAGGTAACAAAACGAGGACACTCAGCTTGTAGAGAAGTGTTTATTGATTAAAAATATTACAGGAAAAATGGCCTAATGCAGATGGAATCTGTCTGTGAAAGGGAACTTACGAGCAGAGATATTAAAGGAAAAAATATGTGCAGAAAGTTTATGTGAAGCAAAGGATCCACGTTCTGGGAGCACTGCTAATTATCTTTATCTTGAAATTACTTATAGATCCTGCAGATGAAATATAGAAATAGTGCTGAATTAAAGATAAATGGGGGGGGGGGGGTGTAAAAAACCCCACCAATACTAAGTTTGCTGAAGCTACTGAAGGGGATGAGATGAGGAGAAGGTCACAGGATCCCAGCCTGGGTTGGGTTGGAGGGACCTTAAATCTCATTCTCTGCCACCCCTGCCATGGCAGGGACACCTCCCACTGTCCCAGGCTGCTCCAGCCCTGCCCAGCCTGGCCTGGGACACTGCAGGGCTGGGAATTGCAGATAACTCTGCCCTGGGATGAGGCAGTAAGGACACACATTTCCTTTTCGATACAGGTAATTGATACAAAATTAAAAATTACTCTCCTCCAATTTCTAATAATGTTGTACACAGCAAATTTGAGCTCAGCATACACAGGTAGGAGGTTTTTTCCATCCCTGATCCATAAATGCTCTGATTTTGCGTTTGTGAATCCTTCTTTCCCACAGCTGTGGCATTCCCACTTGGGACAATGCACTTTGGAATGGAGCACTGATAGGAGGAGATGCTTTTTGTGCCTTTCCTCACTGCAGTTTATCAGGCATTCCATAATTTCCAGTGTGAAAATCAGATATTTTAAACTGCTATTAGATATAAAATCCTCAGAAGAAGAAGAAGAAGCCAAAGAGTGAGCAGAATTTGTGTCGTAGTTTTATAAGTGTGATTTTTTTCTGGTTCAGTTTGGTTTGGTTTTTAACTCCTCCAAAGCCCTGGAAAATTCCATCCAGCCCACCAGCTCCTGGGAAGCATTCCCTGATATTTGTCTCCTTCTTTAGATGGTGAGGGAGCTGAGGAGTGTGGATTTATCCCCGGAGTGAGGAATCCTAAAATAGGTGTTCATTTCAGCGGTCCCACTTCACCACAGATAAATCTCTTTAAATCTCAAAATATTGAAACCCTGATGGCAAAAGGAATCCTGCTGAGGTCCCAATACCTGGGTTTGGAATTCTGAGTTCTACATTCTAAATTCTGAATTTTGAATTTTAAATTCCAAATTCTAAGCTCTAAATCTTAACATCTGAATTTTATATTTTGAATCCTAAATTCTACGCCCGAGGTTTTAAAGTCTGAATTCTGCAGAATTTTCCAGCGCTCATCCAACTCAATTTCAGGCAGAACTTTAAGTCCGTGCAATCATTAAAACAAAGTCTTAATAACTTTTCCATGATGAGTGACCAAATTCAGGTGCAAAGGCAGCAAAGCAAAGGTGTGCCCTGAAATCTGCTTTTTTCAGTGCAAAGCAGACGGTGAATTTTGGTTGTGGCACCTCCGGCACTCCTTCCTTTTGCTGGCAAATCCCGTGGGCTATTTAAGCTCCCTAAGCACCCCATGGGGATATAATCACAGCAAAGAGGCTTGGGACAGAGCCAAGAGGGTTTGCCTGGCTCTGTGTCACTGCACCCGCTGGCAATTCAGCCCCAGGGAAGTCCTGCATCCTGCTCTGGCCTTGATGGATTTCCATCCCGAGTGATGCAGGAGCAGAGCTTGGAGAAAAACAATCATTTGTGCTTTAAAACTATGCAAACTCTTTAAAAAAAAAAAGAAAAAAAGGGGACTTTCTGGCAGAGCTGATACTTTTAATGAGGTTTACTGATAGTTTTATTCAAATGTGACCTTTGCAGGAATCAAAGTCTAGCAAAAAACCAGTCCTAAATGCCACTTTATTATAGTGACACACACTGGTGTCGCTGTATTTTAGGGTCTGTCAGCATTTCCATTATAAACTTCCAGAATTTTTAATTTAACTCTGCTATAAAATCTGTTCAGGATCCAAAACTCACCCTGTGTTTAGGAGCATGTTAGAGTTTAAAAAATAAATGTCTGTCTCTCTCTGTTCCTATCCCCTTAAAACAATTCTTGAGAAAGGATTTCTGGTGGAGTCATTCTTTGCTGGGAGGAATTACTGATTCTGCCTGGACAAAAAGCTTTGGGAAGAGCCCTGTGCCTTGAAAGATTCACTTAAAATGAGTTTGGAGTCAGTTTTCCCCATTTTAATGAGAAATAAAAATGCTGGAATTCTTTCTGGAATTCTTTGTCTCCCTTTCATTCGTGGCACCACACAGAATGAAGAGGAATTTTTTAGGGTTTCGTTATAATCACAGAACCTTTGGATGTGGGGTTCAAAACGGGTGTGAAAATCTATTTATTGCAGTCCCTGGCAATCTCAGGGTGGCATTGCACTCAGCACTTACATTTTGGGCCTTTTTGGGTTTTCTCTGTGAAGGATGAGTGAGAAATTCCTAAAAAAATCTGTATTTGCCATCTTCAGCTTTCTGCTGCTCAGGAATTCCCCATCAGTAGGCTGCAGTTTGAATTGATTATTCCAGGTTTTCTACACAGATTTTCTGCTTTTATTTTATGGTTTGGGAAAATTTTTCTGTCCTCCATCTTTATAATATCTTTGTATATATATATGTATAAAATACAATCACAATTAACTGATGTTATGTCCCACTTCCAATTTCCTTTACTCCCTTGAAATTTTAACTTCACTTGAGGTCTCCAGACTCATTTCTGAATCCCAGTTTTAAGAAGGGACATCAGTGTGTGTATTTTTGTTATTTTTTAAATTCTGTGTTGTCCTCTCAGAATTTGAGAGTAAAGCAGGCAATGTTCTGGGGGCTTGGTTGAACATTTACCTACCCCACCAAGAGTTTTCTAACAAATATCAACTTAAAAAAATCCCAAATTAATATTAGTTCATAGCAGACACTGCCACAAAGCCCAGTTTCAAGCTGTACTGATAGATTTTTCAACCAAGCCTGAAATAAATCCCTCTGGAAAGACAGGGAGATATCCCAGAGCCATTGTTACCTATTTCCCTTTACATTTCCTAAAATAAACCAGACTCATTTTCTCTCCCCTTCTGTTTTTCATGAATAAAGTTTGGGAATTAGTGATTTATTAGCAGAAAGGGTCTGAAACCCATGAAGAGATTCTTCTGTGTGGCTGTATCATTTACTTTGAAATGTTAAGTATATCTATATATAGTGAGCAGGTGGATTTTAATGTCTGTGGATATATATATGTATTTTCCCCCAAATTAGTTTTCCAGCAGCATGTGCTGATTAGAGAAATGACAAGAAAATCTGATGATGACTGAAGAAAGTTTTTCTATAAAGAGATCATTTCAAGGGCAAGAGCAACTTCTGATGGCTCTCATCCTGGAGCACTGGGAATTGAGCAGGGAATAATCTCAGCATGGAATTCAGTGCCTCGAGTTGATCCCCATCCTCACATTTTGATAGTTGATATAGGTAACTAATCCCGCTCTGATCAGTCACTTCTTAGCGTGTGTTTCTCTTTCAAAACGTGGATGTGGCTCCAATTAATACTAATTGGATTTATGGAGGAAAATACCCTCCAGGACTTTCGGGCTGGGTTGGTGTGAGATCTGTGTGTTGTGGAATGTGATCACGGCGGAAGCATTGCCAAAAATATTCCCGCCAAATCCGCCCATTTTTTAAACTTGTTTGTAGCAAAAAAGAGTTGTTTGTAAACCAACTTTCTCTTGAGCAGGGCACGGGGCCTGCTCTGTCGGACTATGGGGGGAAATATATTGAAATAGAAATATCAAAAGGAGGCGTAAGGTTGTTGAGTGCGCAGTGCCAGTGAGTGCAGGCACAAAAAGGACATTAAAGGCCAGAGAAATGAGAACTCCAGGGGAGCTGAACCTCTGAGTAGCTGCTCCCCTGTGCAAGGAGCTGTGAGTAGGAGTGGATCCGCTGAAGGCCGAGAGCTGCAGGAGGAGAATCAAAGTCTCTACATTCATCTGGCTTGTGGTTCCTGGTGGCTTATTGCCATCATCATTCTGCTTTTCCCGTGTCCAGTGAAGAATTTGGTATCTTTTGCTTCTCACAGCGCACTGACATTGTTGGTTGTGTGTTTATAGAAGAGTGGGGGGACCTGCCATCAATTAAAAGGTGCTTGTGAGCAGCCTGGAGCTGGATTTTCAGCACAGTCAGCAAGAAAAAGCCTCCCAGTCTGGTTTGCAGCACTAAAATATAGATTATCCGAGCTGGGGTCACGGGCTGCAGTCAGAAATCTGTGCAGGCTGGGGAGCGTGGAGCTGTGTGAACAAATCTGCATAACCGCGCCTCGAAATCCCGGCACGTTCCGCGAGCAGCGACTTCCCCAGTGCAGCCACACTTGTTTAGGCTCTCCCACCTTCTGAATGACAAAAAGCAAAACCCAAATATGTGACAGAACTGCGAGTATTTATAGCTGCTATTGACTGTTGTTGTGGAGGATGGAGATGCATCTCCTTGCTCAACACGTTCCATATGTTGTATGGATCCGTAGGTGGTGTTCCCGTGCGCTCGGGGATCTGTCTATTAACTCATCTAACAGCAAATGATTCGCTTGTTCTGTTTGTTTACCCAAGCCAAGCTAAACTTGGCTAATGGTGTCATGGGCATTTAAAAATATCCCTTTGCCTCATTAGACAGCCAAGCTGGGGAAGAGTTGCTCAGAAATGTTCTGCGGTGCCTTGGGGGTTTGCAGGGCCTGACTGGTTTTAAGTCCAAGGAAGGTGGTGTGGATTCTCAGCTGGAGAGGAAGATTGGACTGGAATTCTGCTCCCAACTTGGAGCAGAAATTGGGAGCAGAAATCTCCCAATCATTGTCCCCTGCTGCTGCTGATGAGGAGATGCCAAGGCCTCCCGTGCATTGTAGGTGCAATGTTAGGTAGCTCGTTAATTCCTAATTCTCCTGTTCCTCCACTCCTTTCCTTATTTCCCATCCCTGTCTGCAGCCAAATTCCCCATGAGATTGGACTTTGCCTCCTGCCTCGTCTCAGAATTAGCTCCAATTAGAGTTTATTCATCCAGGGTTAACGAGGAGGGCAGCAGATCTCACAAATATCCTGCACGATGTAGAGCAGGAATATCCACCAGCCATCCACAGCCAGAGCCACATCCAGTGCCAAAGATTCTGCACATGGAGCCATCCCAAACATCCTGAAATCCTCACCCTCACCCCAGCAATGCTTTCCTGTTCCCATTCCTTGTCTCTGGATCCCTGAGTACCTCTGGTGGTGCTTCCAGAGCCTGGAAGTGCTTCTTTAAAAAAAAAAATTATTTATTTATTTATTTATTTATTTGGATTTTGTTTTTGTTTTTTTTTTTTTCCACTCTTCTCCCAGGAACTTTTCCTCCTTTTCGGCTGTGAACTTTCCCATTTTTCCTGCTTTCCTGGGCCAAAAGAAGAGTGGTTGTTCCCACCGTGGGAGTTGGGCATTGTATGGGTTTAAAATGAAATTTCAACACTTGACTGGACACACGTGCTGGCCTGAGAGAAATCCTGGGATGTGGAAATCAGATGTGATCTTGGGAAAAAGTGATTTGCAATCTAAAAATTGTCTTTTTTGAAATACAAGTCATGGCAAAAATGAATCAAATGGATGAAATATTGCTGGAGACAACCTTAAAATCCAAACAGTAAAATCTCTAGAGGTCATTGTAGAATGAAGAAAAAAATAGAAAAATCAGATATTTTGGACCAACTTGGTTTTAAAGGGATGAGATTCCATCAAGGATAGAGGAGATAAATGTTGAGTGGTGCCTGCAGAGTCATTAGAATTATTTTGTCCTGACTCTCGTTTAGATGGAACCCAAGTGCCCAACAGGTTAAGCTTTAAATTGGAGTTTTACCTTTGAGATTACTTTAATTTTACAAAATAATCCCAAACTATAAAGGCAAAGGCCCAGAGAGTGGATGCAAAAACACCGTGAGGTGTCCAGGGAATGCACTCAGTGCTCTGGGATGGTGACAAGGTGGGGATTTGGCACAGCTTGGACTCGATGATCTTTGAGATCATTTCCAACCTCAACCGTTTCATGATTCTCCAATGTCTTTATGTTCTGAAAAATCCTGAGGAAACATCAACAAGAAATAGGATGAGGGTTTAAAACCCTACTGCTTGTTATGAAATAAGTCGCTTTTTTTCTTCTTTTTTTCTTCTTTTTTTTTTTTTTTCTTTTTTGGTGGTTATTTTCCTCACAATTATAGTGGGAGCAAAAATAGGCACATCCTTCAATAATTTGGAATCCATGGATGCTTTTGGTTCTGGTGTCGTGAATACAATATAAATGGAACTCGCTTTCTTTTTTTAGGGAGATACAGCTGCAGTTGCTTTTAGATATTCCAAGGCAGTAACCTCTGTAAATGACATTTAAGGAATACATCTAAAAATGCCTACTGGAGCCTTGCAAAGCGGGAACGGATTTCAGATGTCAGCAGAGGGAGGGAAATGCTGGATGTGGAGCAACTGGGAAGCTTGCAATGAGAAACTGGGGTTTAGAGCTCGACAGCTGAGGGCAGCTGCTCTGGATGGGACCAGAGATTGCACTGGAAAAATCTTGTATTAATTGGAGCACAACAGAACACTTCTTTTTTCCCTAACAAATATGCTCCTGCTTTTTGAGGAGCAATGATCCCAACCTTGAAACATCCTTATTTTTGTGAAGGTTTTGGTGGCACCAACAGAGCCCAGGCTGTGGTTGCACTGCTTTAGAACCCTTTCTGTTCCTTCTCAGAGAGAATATAGATAAACTGCATTCTTTTACTTTCTTAATCTCTGTGTTTGGTATTAGGTGTTCTTTGGCTGTGACCAATGGTTTTAGGAGGTGGATTATTTGCTGACCAATAGTTGCTAGAATATGAATGGATATAAAAGAGGTTTCTTGTAAATAAAGTTCCCTTTTCGCCATCTTGGTTCGTCTGCCTGAATTCTCTCAGCCAGCCCCTGCAACCCTCGGGGACTCTAAAGCCACACCAGGCTGGGTTTATCCAGCAAGGAGATGTCTCTGAAGACTGGAGTTGGGTTTTTAAAGGTCCCTCCCAAGCCAGACCATTCCGTGATTCCATGGGATTTTGGATCTCTTGCAGGAGCTGAGCGCTGAAGGGTTTTCTCCTGCCTCTGGGAAGAGCAGGAACATCTCTGAGCTCCTCCTGCCCTGGCTCCGAGGGAGAAGCTGTGCTCCATTGGCTCAAGGAGAGCTGGGAAACTCCCTCATCCCGAGGTTATTCCTCGTGAATCCTGTTCTGCTGGCCCCGGAGCCTCTTCATGTGGCTGTGACAGCGCGGATTGGGGAACTGGCTCCACAATTTCCATCTCTTTGTTCTGCAAAACAGGCACCCCGGAATAGATAATGGAGGAGATATGGAGACCTACATGCTTGAGTGTAGAAAGGAGCAAATTAATGGGAAAAATGAATTAGGAGTGTTTTTATTTGCATAATTTCCATTAAGAAAACATTCTTTTATCCCAAGAAAATGGAGCCTGAGCTGGATTTTGAACGGAGGATATTAAAAGAAGCTTGCTTTTTTTTTTTTTTTCCCCCTCCTTTTTCTTTTTTCTTTTTTCTTTTTTCTTTTTCTTTTTCTTTTTCTTTTTCTTTTTCTTTTTCTTTTTCTTTTTCTTTTTCTTTTTCTTTTTCTTTTTCTTTTTCTTTTTCTTTTTCTTTTTCTTTTTCTTTTTCTTTTTCTTTTTCTTTTTCTTTTTCTTTTTCTTTTTCTTTTTCTTTTTCTTTTTCTTTTCCCCTGCAGTCTGACAGGAAGCAGCAAGTGATTGCAGAGCAGAAAACTCTGCTCCACCAAACACATTCCAGCCATTCCTTCACCCACCATGCTCCTGCCCAGAGCTGAGGGCAAGGGAAAGTGCCAGGGAGGTTTACATCACCCCATCCTGGCTGCTAAAGTAAACAGAGGCACACTGGGCACCGCCAAAGCTGCCCTTGGTGTGGCTCTGGAAAGCTCAGGATGTTTATCCCCTGCTCCCAAATGAGCCTCTGGAGGATGTGGGGTGAGAGGATGAATTCCTTGCTCTGTATGCAGACACCATCCTGCCCTTGGATGGGCAGTGTGAGCTGGGATTAAACACCTCCTCTCCTTGGGGTGGTTTCCCGGGGGAGGAATGGGATCCTGCAGGAGTCTTGCAGATCCCAGAGCCAGCAGAGAGGGGAAGGCTCTCCCCAAGGCCAGAATTCACTGCTGTGCTCCCCATGACAGAGAACCCCTCATGGATGGGGGCCTGGATTTCTGTGCTTTGATTTGGGAATCTGCAAAAGCTCAGCTTTGGACAAGGAACTGTGTCCTGTGTGGTTGCACTGTTTTAGAATCTTTCTGTTCTGTTCCTTCTCATGGAGAACATAGATAAGCTGCATTCTTTTACTTTCTTAATCTCTATGTTTGGTATTAGGTGTTATTTGGCTGTGACCAATGGTTTTGGGAGGTGGATTCTTTGCTGACCAATAGTTGCTGGAATATGCATGGATATAAAAGAGGTTTCTTGTAAATAAAGTTCCCTTTTTGCCATCTTGGTTCGTCTACCTGAATTCTCTCAGCCAGCCTCTGCAACCCTCGGGGACTTTGAAGCCACACTCCTGCACCAGGCCACAGCTTCCTGCCACACCTTCTGGGGATGCTTTCTGCTCCTGGGCTGGCCTGAGACCCCGAGGACTTCCACCCAAAATATGATAGGCAAACAGGAATTCCAAACTGGGGCTTCTTCCCTCTCTGTCTGTGATCTTACTAAAAATCAGCAACTTCCAGACTGGGTGGTGAGAAGGGATCCCGGGGGCTGTCACAATGCAGAATCTTTGACATGAATTTAAGGAAATGAGTGAAAGTTTATCCCAGAATCCCAGAATGGTTTGGGATGGAAGGGACTTTAAACCTCCTGCCATGGGCAGGGACACCTTCCACTATCCCAGGGTGCTCCAGCCTGGCCTTGGACACTTCAGGGCCACCAACATTCTGGATCCTAGATGCTAATTTTTATTTTTTTAATTCCAACATACATGACTCAGTGCAGATAATTTACCTTTGACCAATGATGGGGACAGGAGATGCCTAAAATACATTTATTTACTGATGATGGGGACAGGAGATGGCTAAAATACATTCATTTACCTACTCTCCACTTCTCCCCTATTTCCTAGAGATCAGTTTGAATCTCTCCATTTTCCCTGGTGAGACACAAGCCTGCTTCGGATTCAACAAATTCCCTCGATGTAGAATTTGCTAATTTCTCAGTTTAATCTGATCTTTAAGCACCCTTCCTTAGGCTTCTCTTGCAAGTCCTTGGCTTTGTTTTGCTTTCCAAGGCCAGCCTCGCCCGAGGCATCACTCCCTGGCCCCGCACCTGAGCAGGGCGATGCTCTGGGGGGTGACTGCTCCTGTTGTCAGCTGTGAGGAAGGTTGGAACATTTTCCTCCGTGGCATCCTTCCCACAGCTGTCATTGCTGTCTGCAAGTTTATTCTCAGCACAGTGTGAAGCTCTCAGCCCTGCAGAAGGGCAACACTTCCCCTGAAATCGCGAAGACATGAGTTTTATATTCAGTTTGCTCTCGAGCAGAATGGAACTTGTTACCAGGTCCTCTTCCCTCCTTCCATTCGAGATTGGTGTGCACTGTTCAGGAGAATTTTGGGCCAATTTGCTCCGAGTGCTGCATAAATGTGTTTTATTATGAGTCAGGAAAGGTTTTCTGGTTAGAAAATTGTAGCAATGTAGATAATGCACTATATTGAAGGCCACTCTTCTGAAAATATAGAAATGTTTTTTCTTCTCACAGAAAGCTTGTGTTGCCACACAGACTCATCGAATCCTGAGGGGTAAGGAAGAAATCTTCAATATCCCTGAGAAACAGAGCACTTCCTTGTGTATCTCTGAATTCCAGCCCCAGTCTGGCTGCGCTCACCTCCTGCGAAGAGGACACGGCTCCAGGATTTATCTGGAATGGCTGTGCACATGCACCCCTGTCCTTGAACAGGGATATAAACACCACATCAACAGGAATAATCTCCCAGAGATATCCTGATGCACGCAGAATGCGTTTGGGAGTGGAACTCAGCGTGGGGGATACCATTGGGAACTGGGAATTATCTGAAAGGTTCATCTGGGACAGCAAAACCGTGTGGCTCCACAGTCATCAAGATATCTGCTGGAGAAGTAACCCACAGAAGGAAAATATGAAAATAATTGGCAGTGGAACAAACAGCAAGGCATGGAATAAAGAAGAAGGAAGAGGAAGTAACTGGCAGGGAGTAGCAGATGAGAATTTTGTAGGGAAAGTCAGTGGCATCCTTGAGTTCTCAGCTTTTGTGGCTGTGGTGGCAGCAGCAGCAGCTCTGGGCTCCCCAGACCAGTGTGGTTCCTTTGTGTTCTGTTTTTCAGGCTGTAAATCAGGGCTCAAATCTCATTCTCCATCTGAATTAGGCGGAGAAATCCTTGGCTGTGAGGGAGGTGAGGCCTTGGCACAGATTCCCAGCTGTGGCTGCCCCTGGATCCCTGGAATGTCCAAGGCCAGGCTGGACATTGGGGTTTGGAGCAGCCTGGGATAATGGAAGGTGTCCCTGCCCATGGCAGGCGTGGAATGGAATCAGCTTTAAGGTTTTCCCAACCCAGTCCCTCCTGTGATTTCTTGATTCTCTGATTTACTCAAGCTCATTCTCTCTGAACCACCTGGGATGGTTCCTGCTCTGCCCCTTGGGCCAGCCATGTACATGTGCTTGCAGGCTCTAAAATGTCAGATTTTTCACTTTGAACTGCAGGGAAGGGAGAAATATGTCATAAATATGCAGCTATTTGAAGCAAAAAAAAAAATGGATTTATAGTTGTTGATGCAGAAATTTCAGAAAAAACAATTGCTAAGGCAGCTGTGAAATTACTGCATGGGAGAGAAGCGAGGCCACGGGAGCTGGAGCTGTCATTGTGTGAAGGAAGCTGGAGCTGCGGTTTTATGAACTCAGGATCAGCTGCTACCTGCTCACAGGAGAGCTCTCCAGCCCTGCTCTTGTGGGCATCAAAAATTCCAAAAGCAGAAGGTGGAAATTAGTGGACGGCTCAAACCGGTTCTTCCAGCCTGGCACCGCTGCACGGGGAGCACGGCAGGTTCAAAACCAGGTTAGCTTTTCCTTCCAAGCAGCAGGAATTCCATTGAAGTTTTTTCCCCACCAGGCAGGGGAAAGGCTCTCCAGGCTCATGGCCTCCCAGGCACCGGGTCAGGGAGCGTGGATGCTCCCAGCCCCCAAGGGAATCAAAATCCAGCTGCTGATGAATGTAAACGCTCGGGGCTGGCTGGAACAGCTGGAGGAACGAGCAGGGCAGGACCTGCCCTTGCAGCTTCCAACCTGAATTCCTGATCCCCATCCTGCTCTGCTCCCTGCAGAGATCCCCTGCCGGTTCCAAGCTGCTCTCCCTGCTAATTCCCCGGTTCAGTGTTTGTTCCTGAGTGGCTGCAGCGCTCACAAGTTTTCTGGATCCTTTCCATCTCGTGTTTGGGGCTGACATCACCATTCCTGCAGTGAATTCCTGCTCCTCCTCGGGCCTGACCTCTGACTCTGCCTCGAGTGCTGTGTCCTGGAGTTTGGGAATGCTGCCTCCTGTTCCTGGGAGGAGCCACACAGGCACAAACTTTTTTGATTTCGGGAATTCCTCACGCATTTGCCATTTGTTGTCTTTTAGGATTTTAAGAGCTGGACGCACTTTATGGGGATTTTGGTTCTCACTGCAGATTTTGCTCTCTCTGGAATCTATTTCTGTCACTGAGATTTGAGAGCTCCTTGGCTCTGTGGTTTTTTCCTCCCTGTTTTTAGTGTTCAAATGAATCTGCTGAAGGATGCATCCCTTTCATTCCATGGCTGTGGAATAAGGAACTGATTTGTCTTCATGATTTGCTCTTATGGTGACTCCTGTATCCTGCTAAAACCAAACCAACATTTTCTTTTCACTGCTTAGGATTGCACGATTGATATTTATTGCTCAGTTCCTCGGGGAGGATAAGTAACCAGTTCCTAAAAGGACAGGAAAGATGGATGCTTTTGCAGGAATAGCTTTAAAGCATAAATATTTATTTTTTAAATTGCTGAATCCTACTGTCCTTCAGGTTCAGGGAAAATAAGGTCAGACAGGAGACACAGATTCCATGGAGAAGTTTGTCAAGTTTAGCACAGAACTTGTAATTCCTTCTTTGCTCCCCATTGGCATTTGAGGATCAGGACCTGTAGCGATTAATAATCAATATCAGTGAGAGAACTTTCCTGGAGAAAAATTTGGAGGACAGGGCATTGTAGTGGTTGGAATCTGGGCTGGGAATCTAATTTGATGAATTTATCCAGACAAGCTATTCAACTTTGGAGTGACTCAGCTTCCCTATTTTGAAGCAGAATTACCAGTAAGACATTAAATCTAGATGTTATTAATGGGAAATCAAGTTACATTGCTGAAGGTATTAAAAAAAGGGTTCATATCCTGCTTTAAATATAATGATTTTCTCACTTCCAGTAACTTCTGAGGCCATAAAAATGGCCTGGATTACAACTGAAATGAAATTGATAAAGGACGAAGTGGTGCTTATAGAAAATAAGAATGATGGAATGTGCTGATCCAAGGGAAACAGGAAAAATGCTCCGTTCAGGATCTCTCAGAAGCACAAGATCCTCAGAGATCACTGTGGGTCTGCCCCTGTGCCATCCCAGTGCCTGCAGAGAGAGGGAAGGGAGCGAGGCATTTTCTTGTGGCACAATTCATGCGTGGAAGCGTCAGGCAGAGTTGAAAGGTCGCGAGTTAATTTTAACTGGAAAGAAACTCTTTGCTACCAGTTAAATAAATAAATCAATGAATGGCGTTGGTGCAGCCGTGTGAATAAAAGCGTTTTGTCCCACGAGGATTCCTGAGGTTTACCAGAGGTGTTTGAAATACTCAGTCCTTGTAGTAACTCTTGTTTTGCAGTCAGTACAAGGAACCGTTCTTTGGGCTTTAAAATATTTACAAATACATAACGAGGCAGTAACCGAGCTCAGCACTCTGCTGAAAGAGTGTGTTGTAGGGTCTGAGGGAGGGTTTATATAACATGGATATATTTGCATGTGGAAAAAGAAATCTATATGATAAAGGATATTGGGTAGTTTGGAATACAGAGGGAACTGGGTGTGAAACCCTGAGCTGAACTCCAGGCTTGGCTTTGAGGCTCATCCTGATGCGATAATCAAGTGTACAGGGTTGTATGAACTCAATAATTATTTAAAGCATTTAATACAATGGAATATTTTCTGTACCAAGGAAAAAACCATCCTGGTGTCTCTGCCAGCAGGGCAGTGGCGAAGAGATCCGAGCAGGGACGGATTTCTGCCCGCCAGACAAAGACTTGACAGCATTTGTCGGGAAATAAGCTGCTCTGTTTGCAGACCGGAGCAAAAATCCTTTCTGTACAGCTGGTGAGTTTTTGTTTTTGCAGTCAAAACAGATGCCCTGGCTGGGGCAGCCTTTGGGAATGGTTGGCCTTAACTCGTGCTGCAGTCGTTAGTGGGAAATTCTGTTAATAGTCAACTCTTTGCTGTTTGAAGAGGCTGATTCCAGGCCAGCTTTCCAAGGAAAAAGTTACCTGCTGTTGTAGTTCTGATGAAGTGAAAGCTCCCCCAAAACAATAATAAAAAAAATCAAACACCTCTCACTCCTTCTACTCCGTGGCCATTAAAACCCGAAGAGAACGTAAAAAGAGCACGTGCGCGCTTCTTTCCCGTTCTGAGGGAGCCCTAAATCTGTGCCAGTGAAACGCTCAGAGAATGTGGCTCTTTGTGGCTGTTAGGCACATTCATTCTTCTGGAAGCACTGGCTGTAAATCCAATTTTATAGATTAAAGACTTGTAGCATAATGTAGGCACCTGTCGGTTTATGGCAGCCTAAAAATATCTGCCTGCCTATAACATGTTTTTCAGCAACTTGGAGCATATGTATGTTTTTTTGCTACCTTTTAGCTATTTTTTCCAGTCCTTGTCTGTCACCTCGGCTTGTTGTGCTGGCTCTAATAGGAATAATAAAGGACATGCTGGATCAGATGCAGTGTGGGCTTGCCATTAGCAGCGAATAATAAAACCAAATATCTCCCCACGCTGCAGGAAGGAGTCAGGCAGCAGAACCATCACTGCCTGAGCTGCCAGGGTGGGCTCTGGCTCTGCCAACGAGCTGGGGCTGATTGCAGAGAGCTTTCTGCTTGGGAAACACTCGAGGATTCTGTTTTGTCAAGGATTAAATAGGGAGGAGGCTTTGTGGTGTCAGGGTACGATGAGCTCCTCGAGCATGAGGAGTTGGGATGTTGGTTTTGGAACTCAGACTTGGTCAAGGAGCTCAGTGTGGGATGCTGGGGCAGCCCTTCCTCCAGGGCATGTCTGGGGGAGCCCAGCAGGGTCACCTTGGAGCCTTTGGCCCAGGATTGCTGTCCTAAGAACGACAAATGCTCTGTGCAAGCTATTGTAGAGCTTGAGAGGAATGAATCAAAAAATCATTGCATCACTTAATCACAGAACCATGGGATGGTTTGGGTTGAAAAGGACCCTAAAGCCCATCCCATTTCACCCCAGCCACGGGCAGGGACACCTCCCACTGTCCCAGGCTGCTCCAAGCCCTGTCCAGCCTGGCCTGGGACACTGCCAGGGATCCAGGGGCAGCCACAGCTTCTCTGGGCACCTGTACCAGGGCCTCACCACCCTCCTAGGGAAAAATTCCTTCCTAATACCCAACCTAAATGCACTTTCTTTCAGAGAGAAACCAAACCAGACCTTTTGGATCCTTTAGCTCCTTTCCGGGATGAGGTCAAACTTGTGACAAACAAATGGAACAAGAACTATTCCAGATGAGATTCAGGAATCTTAGCATCCCAAACCTGAATGTGATACCCAGAGCAGGAGTTCTGCTTTGGGAATCTGTTTTCCTTCCCACCCTCCCTTAACAACATCAAGATTTCTGTCCTTCCATTTAATATGACTGAAACTGGCCCATGGTTCAATGGTTCACAGCCTCCCTGGTGGGGAGGGAGCGCAGAGGCCCAGCCTGGCAGCTGCTGTGCTTCCACAGCCCTGTTCCCTCAGCAGAGCTGCCTGAAGAGCCAAGGCTGTGCTGATGTAACCTCTGCTGGTGCTGGGATGGGGCTGGCTCAGGCTGGAAGTGCTGACTCACCCCAGAGTGTGGAATTTGGTTGGACAAAACTCCAGCAGGGCTTGCAGATAACGCAGAGCTTGGAACTCGGACACGGCAGGGAAGAAACAGGAAGGAAATCTGAGCTCTTGTAGGTCAAGCTTTTGGTTACATTGGCATTAAATCAAGAACAGGAGGAGAAAAATTTTGCAACAAGAATCTGAGAGGATTTTTTTTCCTGGCTTGCCTCTTTCTATTTATGGGAACCCAAAATGACCTGGCTTCCTGGGCTGAAAACAGTAGCAAACATACCCCTGGTGTCAGTCTGACTTCTGCATTTCCAGCCAGTCTCTGCTGCATATTTGGGACGTTTTTTAATGGATGCTGGAGTCTGAGAGGTGGTGGGACTTGGGACTGCACCCTGTGGTGTGTGAAGCACCAGGAGAGGCTAAGAAAGTCATGGAATTCCAGGCTGGTTTAGGTTGGAAAGGACCTTAAAAATCATCCATGCCACGCTGCCATGGGCAGGGACATCTTCCACCATCCCAGGCTGCTCCAAGCCCTGTCCAGCCTGGCCTTGGGATCCAGGGGCAGCCACAGCTTCTTGGGAATTCCATTCCAGGGCCTCCCCACCCTCCCAGCCAGGAATTCCCAATTCCCAATCTCCCATCCATCCCTGTTTCAGCTCCAAATCAGTGCTGATCTTAGGGCTACCTCTCCCACCCCCAGGAAATCAACATTTGGTGCTCCCCTCCCCGTCCCCCTCCCCTTTTACAAATATTGTCACTCATTCTTTCCCCAACAATACCTCCAGGAAGAATAAGGCAGAAATGGCCAACACGAGAGAGATTAAGCAGAGCCATCAGCAGTCCAACTGTTACAGTTTTTCTCCCTTGCTTGGCTTTTGTACTAAATTTAATCTGTCCCCCAGACAGCTCCGAATCTATTTTTCCCCCCCGCTCTGTTTTAATGCTCTCTGGTTCTTACCTGAGCTCGTACGATCCAGGAACAGAGTGATGAGAGAGGAGGTGACACTTGGCACCCATTAAACCTGGGACAAGGGTCCCCAGTGACTGCAGCACAGCCTCATCCCCAGGAATCGCTCAGGCTCTTTATTTTTGGGGAGAACAGAAGTTTGAGGATGTGTTAACAGAGCTGGGGAATTCAATATTTGTTCTGCTTCTGAAATATGGCATTTAGGAGAAATCACAGAATCGTGGAGTCAGAGAATCCCAGACTGGTTTGGGTTGGGAGGGACTGAAAACACTTTTTTTTTTTTTTTTAAATTTTTTTTTTTTTTTTAATTTTTTTTTTTTTTGTCTACCAAGTTCTTCCTCAGCCTTTTATCCTGCAAGGCCTTGAAAAGTGGACTTGAATTTTCAGTGTTTGGCTTTGGTCGAAAGGAGCACCATCACAGACAGCATTAATGGCTCTTAAATAGCTCACTACTCTTAATCTCCTTTGGTCACCAGAACCAGAGGGAAAAGTGTTCCCTGTGCCTTTCCTCATTTTTATATAATATTGGGACTGCAGGGTTCCTATTTTTCTTGCTGTGACTTTCACCAGATTCACTTTGCTTGTCCTGAGAAGCTTTTTGCTGCTTTTTTTTTCTTTTCTGGAAAATTTCAGTAATTTTCTTCCAAGTTTAATCAACCCCCCCCCCACCCAGGAGAGAAGAATTCCACTTGGGAGCAGCCTATAAAAATGGTGATCTCTCACCTGGATTTTCCAAAATCTTCTTCCTCAGAAGTAAATCTTAGTCCACCTCACATCCTTTTGCTCCTGTCTGCTGGGCGTTAAGAATTAGGATTCATTGCTGTATTTTTTCCTGTGCACACAAATAATATACATGGGATTATTTATTCATAGGTGTGAGGAAATGGTATGAGGACTTCAAACAAAATTAACATTTAAAAAATGCATGAAAAGTGATTGCAATATTTAGTCCTGCCTTAGACATGGAGCTTTATTTTTTTCTTCCTCTGAACTTTTGGAAAGAATTCTCTTTCTAAAATCAAGCACCTATAGATGTCAGAAGATAATTGGGTATTAAATTGAAATAAATTACCTCCTTTTCTGTGAAACCCTCACCACTGCTTGAATATTTGACACTTTTGTGAACATTGAAAAATCTGGAATAACTGAAGAAGTTTACAAATTCTTTGTGACACTTTTGGCTATCCAAGAAAACTTTACAGACAGAAAATTGACTTTGAACCTCAATCTCTCTGTGCCACATCAGAGCACCTGAGTCACATTTGCGCCAGGCAGGGTCAAACACAACTTCATCCTTAGAAGATTTTGGAGTCTTTTCCTTTTTGCTGAGCATACCTTGATGCCCAACTTTCTGTAGGTAGCAGCAGGAGGAATAAATGTGGAGAGGGATTTGAGTGGAGCTGGGACTGAGCTCTGAGCTTGGCGCTGCTCAGTTCTCTGCAGCGAGTGAGACCTGAGAGCACTTCTTTGCTTCTCTCTCTTCTGCAGTTCAGAGATAAAGCATCTGAAGGGAAAAGGACTCAATACTCTCCCAGACACATCAGTTAGGCCCAGCTGGAGGATCTGCTCAGCAAGTGGAGCTCAGGCTCAAATCCCTGTTTCAGTTCCAGGGTCAAAGAGGGAAGGAAGAGCTTTCCTTTCCTTTCCATGCTGGAAACACTGTATTGCAATGTTTTCATTAATTTAAGTCGTGTGGTAAAACAATTTCTTTTATCTGAGAGTTGTATGGATGCATGTGATGGAGGTTGTATTTTTTTTTTAGAACAAGAGACTCTGAAGATCTCTCCAGAGAAAGACATTGATGCTTCCAATTCTTGTCACTCTGGATAATAGGCACCAAAAGTTTTTGCAGATGATTTCTGTGATGGAGAATATCCTCAAATTAGGGATTCTGCAGAGATAATGGCAAATGGGGAGAGTGGAAACAAAGGAAATTGCAGTAAGGATTTAAAAGAAACAGAAGTCAGAGGGCTCTTGCATTTGACCTTCTCTGAGTATTTATTATTTCTGAGTTCTTATCTTCTGCGAGCGTGGGTAAGGGTGGGAAAGGGGAAAAGAAAGGCTGTTTTTCTCCTGGCCAGAGGCAGGCTTGGCCCAGGGCAGAGGATGGGCAGTGTGCTGGGGTGTGCTGAGGGCACAGGAGCAGGGAGCTCCTCGTGCCTGGGGGCAGGAAGTTCCTCACCCACCCCTCTGGATGCCAGCGCTGCTCCTTTGTCCCCAGCTCAGGAATGTGCTGCCTGCACCACAGGCACAGTGTCTGCGATAAAATGTGCAGCTCCTGTGGGTGGAGAAGAATGTTTCAGAGGGCTCAGCCCAGCCTTCCTCTGGCCTGGCAGTGGGGCAGGGAGAAGGCGAGGCTGGGGCTGTGCTGGTGTCACGGTGTCACTGTGCCTGCTGGCCTGGGGCTGGCGGGGGCTCCTCAGCCAGATGTGCTTGGGATCATGGCCATTTAGAGTCTCTGGTCTGTAATGATCTCACACCTTTCACAGGATGGATCATGTTAGTTGGGTGGTTGGTTAGGTGTAAGCAACATTAATGTTGTCAATAGGAGAAGAGAAGGCTCTGGGAGGAGCTCCTTGTGGCCTTTCAGTGCCTCAGGGGACACTGAGAGGAAGAGAAAGAGGACAGACTTTTAGCAGGACCTGTTAAAGGCCATGGGACAAGGGTTAGTGGCTTTAAACCGAAGGATTTAGGTTGATTTAGATTAGATATGAGGAAGGCGTTTTTACCATGAGGATGTAAGGCCCAGAGCAGTTATGGCTGCCCCTGGACCCCTGGCAGTGTCCAAGGCCAGGCTGGACAGGGCTTGGAGCAGCCTGGGACAGTGGGAGGTGTCCCTAAGTTGATCTAGATGGCCTTTAAAGGTCCTTTCCCACCCAATCCATGATCCCATGAATCCTTCCTTGAGGCTGATCAGTGTTGGTGCCGCTGGATTAGAGAAACTCCCCAAAGTTCAGACAAAGCCTTGGATCCCATCCTCACCCATCCCTGCTCCCCGGAGAGGTCTCACTGTGCCTCTGTGACCCTGAGCGGCTGTCACTGTGCCTCGTGGTGGTGACAGCACCCTGAGGCCTCAGCCAGCTCACAGTGACCCTGGTGGCAGGTTCAGGGAGCTGAGCATTGTTCGGAGCTGTCAGCTGGAGACACCCAGAGCTGTCCCTCCTCTGCAAGCCACGATCTGAAAGCTCAAGGTCTCCAAGTCCTTGGGCTGCTGGCTGGAAACTCCCACAGAAGCATCCAAGAGCCTGCTTGTCCCATCTGCTCCCGGGAAGGGAAATGTGACAATTCACTCTGGGGACAGCCCTGACTTCCTTCATTAGCCTGCTATCAGTCTGATGCTGCTCGTTTTTCCTGGAGCTTTGTGCTGGAGCAGAACTGGGATACACAGCTCAGGGAGCAGGGCTGGGTGATGGAAGCTGCTCCTCGGGATGAGCATCCTGCCCCTGTGCCCTACAGGTTGTTCCTCCTGCTGGCCTGGAGCAGGATCCCATCAGTGCTGCTGGAATCTCCTGGCCAGGCTCCTGAGAGCCCTTCCCTCTGGGTTGGTTTATTTATTATTTATTTATTATTTCCCCGTGTTTATTCCGTGCTGCCGCAGGAATGATCAATAGAAGCCTTGAGCTGGAGCCAGCAGGATTGCAGGAGCCAGCCTGGAGTGACTTCCCACTGCTGAGTGCCAGAATCGTGAATTCCTGGCGTTCCTGCCACCTGAACAGCCTCGGTGGCACTTCTGCAGGGGATGGCTGCAGAGCTGATCAATGCCATTGAATCACACAGAATTCCTGCCGTTCCCGATGGAATTGTGGCACCCTGGGAGGGCTGGTGGCACCAAGTAAAATCTTCCTGAGGGGACAATCCTTCCTGGTTGGTTTTAGGAACTTGGCAAAAATACCCAACCCACTGAATAAATGCAAAATTTCACTTTTTATGTATTTTTAATTCAACTTAATTGTTACCTACTCTAGAAAACCACTAATTTTTTTTAACTGTAAAAGGGCAGTAACTTTAAAAATACTTTTAATTTATCTTTTTCCCAAATTCTAAGATTCTCTTAGTTTCCCCCCCCAAATAAGGGGGTAAGACCACGTATCATTCCAGAAGCCACGAGCAGAGAGCTCCTCTCAGCAGTGCACGAAGTGCTCTGGTTGGGATTTTATGAGCCAAATGTAAATGTGCTTAATGAGACACGAGGGGACTGGGCTGGGGCTGGGGAGAAATGGCTTTTAGCAGCAGATGCAGACAAAAGGATTGGATTTCAGTCCACAAAAAGTCAAAAAGAAATAGAGACTGGGGTCCCAAATGGAGGGAGGAGGTGTCAGAATTTGGAAGGCTGAACAGCTGTAGCCTGTTTATGGGTCTTAATCCATTGTTAGAGAGCTGGAAATTATACAAAAAGCTAAGGCCATTTAAATCCTTTTTCCTTAGAAAAGATCTGCAGTTGACCAAGACAGGCTAAAAAAAAAAAACAAAAAAAAAAAAAAACAAACCCAACAAAATTTATCAAGAGTTTTTGACTTCTATGGAATGAAGCTGAAATACATTGAAAGTTTCTTCTGCGTGGGTGTTGTGGGGAAAACAGTCGAAATCACAGAATGAAAATAAAATCATTGGGATATCTCAAGGTATCAGAAATCTGATGAGTGTCTGGAACCTGCGCTCAACGTACAGCTGAGGATATTCCTGCCATGAAAACTCCTTACTGGCTACCTAGAGAAGCATTTTTCCTCCAAGTGTTGAAAAGTGGAATATTTCTGACCTTTAACAATGATGACATTTGATACTGGTGAAAAGGGGAAGCAAAAAGTAATTATGAAATATTTTTATTGGCTTCAGCAGCAACTCTGCAGTGCAGATGGTTTAAATTACCTTCCTGGGGTTGGAGTGTAAGGCTCAGCTCCATCTCCACAGTTTTAATATTTAAAGCAAGGTACTAACTCGCTGGCCTAGATCTTGAAAGCAGCTTAATTGAGCCTTTAAAAGCTGCTAGTTCTCTCTCGTTGTGCAGGAGTCAACAAACACTTCTCCCTCTCCTTTCCCTGGCACTGCATTACTCACACTCAGACAATGACAGGCTGAAGAGAAGGAATTTTTTCCCCAGACTGTTCTGTCTTTCAGCAGAACATGAATCCTATGGAGGCAGTTGGGCGCCACAGCCTTGTTGGTTTGGTGACTGAGGCCCAAGTGGGAGTGACACACAGGTTTGGGTGGGAGGGACATTAAATCCCATCCAGTGCCACCCCTGCCACAGGCAGGGACAGCTCCCACTGTCCCAGGCTGCTCCACGTGCTGTCCAGCCTGGCCTGGGACACTGCCAGGGATCCAGAGACAGCCACAGCTGCTCTGGGCTCCTGTGCCTTCTGCCACCCTCACTGTGAGAAACGTCTTCCTTAAATCCTACCCTTTCCTCTCCCTCTCACCACAAACCCATCCCACCTTCACTTACTGCTAACCAGGTGCTTTTCCCAACCAGCGCTGCTGTTTGTCTCTTTTTTCCCCTTTTTTTCCCCCTCCTTCTTCTCCTTCTCCTTCTCCTTCTCCTTCTCCTTCTCCTTCTCCTTCTCCTTCTCCTTCTCCTTCTCCTTCTCCTTCTCCTTCTCCTTCTCCTTCTCCTTCTCCTTCTCCTTCTCCTTCTCCTTCTCCTTCTCCTTCTCCTTCTCCTTCTCCTTCTCCTTCTCCTTCTCCTTCTCCTTCTCCTTCTCCTTCTCCTTCTCCTTCTCCTTCTCCTTCTCCTTCTCCTTCTCCTTCTCCTTCTCCTTCTCTTCTCCTTCTCCTTCTCCTTCTCCTTCTCCTTCTCCTTCTCCTTCTCCTTCTCCTTCTCCTTCTCCTTCTCCTTCTCCTTCTCCTTCTCCTGTTTTTTTTTTCCTTAATTTTTTTTTCTATACTTATTTTCTCAAATAAGGCTTTCTTTTGGCTTAATAGATGGATTAGCTTAACAGGGCAAAGAAGTTCCATGCCCCTCTCTGGTGTGTGCCTTGCTGACAACTTCTAAAACATTTAACATGTGACCGTCAAGGTGGGTCACTGTGGGGCTGCTTTGCTTCAGTTTTCACAGAAACCCAGAATCCCAAAATGGTTTTTTTTGGGAAGGGGCCTTCAGGAGCCTCTGCTTCCAACCTCACACTTTCCACGAGACCAGGTCACTCCCAGCCCTGTCCATTCTGGCTTCTTTAACCTGATGAGGCTGGGATTAGGGGTATTCCCCAGACCTCACTGTCCAGCAGTGTCCTGTGAATCCCTGTCCAGGTCACACCCTGGGAGCAGTGTCCAGCAGTGTCCAGCAGTGTCCTGTGGATCCCTGTCCAGGTCACACCCTGGGAGCAGTGTCCAGCAGTGTCCAGCAGTGTCCCTGTGAATCCCTGTCCAGGTCACACCCTGGGAGCAGTGTCCAGCAGTGTCCAGCAGTGTCCTGTGAATCCCTGTCCAGGTCAAATCAAACCCTGGGAGCAGTGTCCAGCAGTGTCCAGCAGTGTCCAGCAGTGTCCTGTGAATCCCTGTCCAGGTCACACCCTGGGAGCAGTGTCCAGCAGTGTCCAGCAGTGTCCTGTGATTCCCTGTCCAGGTCAAACCCTCGGAGCAGTGTCCAGCAGTGTCCAGCAGTGTCCAGCAGTGTCCTGTGAATCCCTGTCCAGGTCAAACCCTGGGAGCTGTGCTGGCCCCAGGACAGAGCTGCCCACAGATCTGCTCAGCACTTGATGAGTTTCAAGAGCAAATGTTAATCAACCCCTTCATTTTTCTGTGAAGAACTGAAGATTCCCAGGACACCCCTTTTTTGATGCCCCAGCTGTGTTTCTCCACTCCAGAGCCAGCAGGAGGATGAGGAAGGAGCTGAGTTCATGGAAGGCTCCTGTTGGTGGCTGAGCTTCTCCCTAGAAGTCCCAGCCGAGTGTCAGACAAGGCGAAGCAGGAGGAGGAGTGGGATGGCTCCGGCCAGGCTCCCAGATGTGGTGGGATCCCTCCAGACAATCCCTGCAAGCTCCCCAAAGCTCTGCCAGGACCCAGAGCAAGAGCTGGGAAGTCAGACTGGAGCCACACTTCATCCAAACCCACACAGAGCACTCGGAGCGAAGCAGAACTCCAGCTCCCAATTTGGGTTTGTACAGAAAAACTACAATTCTGAAAAGCCTCTGACTGTTGTTTTTCTAACAAGTTAAACAGATGGATTGGAAATAGTATTTACTGTTTATTTCCTCAACATATCAATATGTGAGGAGCCAGTATAAATTACGGTTTGACTGCAAACAAACCAACCCACGCCAAAGCAATAGAGTAAACACTGGTGTATTTTGTTTCAAGTCAATATTATGGGAATTTAGATGGCTGATGTTTCTGTTTTTGCTGGCTGTCCCTGACTGGCTGAATTTTCAGCCTTGTAATAGAAAGAAAGAGCGATGGTTGAAGATTTTTTTAGGCGAAATTGCCGTGGTGGTTGTTGCACAGAGCATCAGAAGGTTGTCACTTCTGAAGTCGCAGGCTTTAGCAGTAGAAACAAGATTCTACCTATTTCAGAACTGTCACTTTTTTTTTTTTTTCCATGAGAAGAACAAGTGTGAAGCCGTTGCCAGGTACTCCGATGGTGGGGTTGATGATACAGCAATCTGTTCCTTCCTCTTTTCCCGGCTTGGGCTTGATTTTCTGTGCTGACTTCTTGACCTTTCCGGGAGTCAGTTGCGAGCCCTAAACCAGCAGAAAACCCACACTGCCAAAACAACAAAAAAAAGTGTTTTCTGCCAGTTTAGTCCCCCCAGCTGGCTCATCCTGAAGGAAGGGGCTGAGGAGCTTGAGAACGAGGGGATGAAGGCAAAAAACCTTTTTACCTTTTGGCCAAAACGAGCCATGAAATTAGCTGGGCAGGGTCGTGCCCCTGAACTCTGCACACCAAACCCCCCAGGTGATGCACGTCAAGCTCGGTACAACTCAGCCCGCATGTGATTAATTTAACATTAACATGATTAATTTAACGTGCAGCCCAGCAAATTAGTGGAGATGGCAGCTCCTGACCAACCTGTCTCGCTGGCCACGTGCTCCCAGCTGCAGTTTCCCAAACGGCAGCTCGTGGAAATTGAGCCCAGATGAAACAAGGGAATGTAAAAAGAGTGAATTGAATATACTCCCCAAATTATTCACTTATTTCAACAAACAAGAATCCCACTGATGTAATATATGACTGGTTTCGATGCTAAAAGCAAATCAAGAGCTGGAATGTACTTACGTGGCTAGACAGTAAATATCTCTGAGTCCTCCTAATCCATTAAATTGCAAGAGTATGTCTGCTTGTCTAAATGGAAGGAGACATCTCTTCTCCCTACCACTGTCATTTACTCCTCCGCTTCCTGCTTCTTTAGCCTTTTTTTTTCCCTTTTTTTTTTTTTTTTTTTTTTTTTTAAATAGGGCTCCTTTTGTATGTGTGAAACTACTGCTACTCCCACTTCAGTGTTCTCCTGAAAGCCGAGTGAAAGTGCTGCAGGAATTCGTGTAGGGATGGAGGCAGCTTTTCCCCTGGGGGTTGGCACTCTGAGGAACCCGAGCTTGAGCCCTCACCCCGTGCTTTGTGTTCTGCTTTTTGGGGTTTTTGCTGGCACCTCCTTGCCTGGTGTGCAGATAAACACTCCAAATCTGACTGTGAAATATCCTCGTGCTGCTACACTGGATATTCCCACCTCATCCCACTCTGCCCAAAGTTCTGAGACAAGGCGCACCCGGCGTTTTCTCAGGGAAACTCCTTTTAGGTTGATAAAAGTTGGTTCAACTCAGAGAAATATTTTTTTCAGCCTCAGAGAAATAATCTATTTCAGGATGTTTTAGTCCTGGCAGGGCTTTGGAAGTCTGTCCTTCTGCACAGAGCAGGCCTGGCTCAGGGTGTCTCAGGCAGATGAGCTGAGATCAGGGCTCCACAAGAGGCAGAGGTGTCGCAGTGTCCATGTTTTCCACTTTATCTCTTTGTTTTGAACAGATTGGAGATGGAATCAGCTCTTGGGGTGCCCTGGAAATTTATTTTGGAGATCCTGACCGTGCAGGGGTGGGTGTGGATGTTCAGTCTTGCTCTCTGCTGTCCACACTGTGGGGTTTGTTCCCAAATGTCCCCAAATGTTGCCCTCTCATGGCTTCAGCTCCTCATCATGTGCATGAAAGCACGAGAAAAACATCTTCCCAATTTCTCCAGTCTTCCACAGATTTGAAACTATTGCTCTGAAATCCGTGATGGGTGATAGTCTCTTACAGAATTACTTGGGATTCAGAAGGTCTTTGTCCTATAGGAATGATGTTCCTGGAAAATTTATCAGGTGCCTGATGAGAATCACTGCAGGACATTTCTCCCAAGGGATCCTGCAGCCCAGAAGTTCTGTACCTTGAGGAGCTGCTGAGAGTGCCCTCATGATCCTAAAATAGCTATTTTTGAAGGGCAGAATTGCCTTGACCTTTGCCTGATCCCACAAACATTAAAGAAAATCAGACTTTTTCCACAATCCCAAACAAATGAATGCAGTCGTGGATGTTTGTCACGACAGAGATGACAGGAAAGAAACCCTCTGCATTTCCCCTGGATTTCCAAGCCTCTCAAATCCCAAATGTCATCCCTTATGGATCTGTTCCCTCAGTGGTTATTGATTGATTCAGTCCCAGCCCCTGCCTGGTGCTGCAGACCTGGGGCAGGAGTGGCTCCGTGCCATCCTCTGCCAGCTTTACTGCAGCCCCTCCCTGCTCCTGCCTTCTGGAATTCTTTCCTTCTGGGACAACACACTTTGATTGATTCTTTCCCTGAGCTTTTGTCTGCCCTCAGTTTTTGGAGCCACCAAACCTCTTTGGCAGAGGCCTCGTGTAATCACCTCTTCTGCTGGATTGAAATGCTAGCCAGTCCTTAATGCAAACTCCCAATTACTCACTGAGGCAACAGCCAAATTCCGAGTCTGAAGACTTTTTACACCCCCGGTGTTCTAATTTCACATTAATAATACAAATTGGCCTGCATTCTTTATGCAAAATAATGAACGGGATTAATGTGTGTTGTTTATTACAGACCAGAAATCATCTTTCAATTAGTGACTTATTTTGGGCAGCAGGTACAGGGGGTGAGCATGAAAAGGGGGCTGATAAAACAGAGGAGAGTGACTTTTTACATGGCCAGGCAATGACAGGACAAGGGGGAATGGTTTAAAATTAAAAAAAGATTTTAATTACATAATGGTGAGAAATTCCTCCCTGTGAGGGTGGGCAGGCCCTGGCACAGATTTCCCAGAGAAGCTGTTGGTCCCTGGAGGTGTCCAAGGCCAGGCTGGACACTGGGGTTTGGAGCAGCCTGGGACAGTGGCAGGGGTGGATTGGGATGGTCTTGGGGGTTCCTTTCCCCCAGACCGTGCCATGGTTCTGTGATAGCTGTCACAGCTTTGCTGAGGGTGAGCCCCGGGGGGATCCCGAGCTCGCAGCTCTCTCCCCTGCCCTGCAGTGTGTGTGTCACACAGGAATCTCATTTCCTTCCCCACAACAGCACTCCGAGGGTGCAAACCTGATAGAGGCTGAAAAATAATCAACACCATCAGACTTTCAGAATTTTGCTTCAGCATGTTTGAATCGAGGACAGAACTCAAAGACAAAAAATGACAAATTTTCCCATCTCCCAGAATGTGAAGTGCCAGCAAGTCAGTTCCCACATCTGTTGGTTCAATATTTATTCTCCATCTCAGGTGTTCAAGTAGGTCTTGAGTAGAAGATTATTCTGTTGAACTCACAATTGCTCCCTAACTTTTATTAAAATAGTTTCCCATTTGCAGAAAGAGCAATTTTGCTGTGTTGCACCCCAGCCTGTCACTGGGACTTTGCCTGAAAACACCTGAATAGTGGGGATTGGACAATTACTGCAAACCTTTCATTTTCCCTGCTGCAAATTAGCAAGTGCTGGGAGCTGCCATGTAATTCCTGCAGCTCTGCACACCTCCAGCTGGACAAATCCCACCAAGATATATAAAAAGAACGGTGGAACTGAGCGCTGTGTGTGCTTAGGCTGGAAGTGTTGGGTTTTTCCCATCTGAGATCCCACTGCAAATGCTCCCGCTTGGTCTCCGGTGAGCCGAGGTGGGCAGGGCGTTGGAATTGCCACTTGCAGAGCTGTTAGAGATCCCTTTCAGCCCAGGAGACACGTGCAGCTGGAAAAAGCTCACTCCCAGCCTTTGAAACACAAACCGGAGAGCTCAGACCACCAAGGAACGCTGGGCACGGCAGGTGATGTTTGCAGCGCTGTGTTTTCCACGCATGGCTTGGGATCCTTTAGGAATATCTGCCAAGGAGCGGCGCTTCCTTTGATGTCACAAACCTTAGACTTTGCCTCCTTTTGTTTGAACGGGCAGGTAATAAAAAATAATAACTTTCCTTGTTGGCTCCCACCTCAGAATGCAGTGCTGAAGTCTTTGTTAGCGACTCAGAGTCAAGGATTTCTTGCCACTGGTACAAATATAAAAGAGCAAGCAGGAATTTATTTATAGAGCTCCAGATCCTGCAGAATTCTGAACAACAGATTAAAGGGACTGGTGGTTATTTCATTCTCCAATGAATGTTTGACTAATTATGAGCTATCTATTTTCTTTCCAAATATCGAAATGGGAAGAAAACAAATGTTTAGCAAACTAAGCCCCGAGTTTATATTTCAAACAAATCTGTGAGGAAATGTGTCTTGCATTCACAGCAGTCTCTGCTCTATTAATCCATCAGGGGAATCTGAGGAGAGCATGGCAGTACAGGCAGAATAAGTGGAGGTTTATAGAAAACTGCCATAAGTGTTCTACAACAGTAAATAAAAATACAGATTTATGTATTAATCTGCAGCTGCTCCAAACCCAGTTTACCTCGAAACTGGAAGGCAATGTTTGCTTGTGGTAGTGTGAAAAACCAAACTCACTCCTTGTGCTGCATTTTTGTTTAACAGCAAAATACAGAACAATGCCTACAGCTGTAGAAATTCCGATTTTGCATTCAGGTGTCTGTCCATGGCCACCACATCCCTGGGAGTGTCCCAGGCCAGGCTGGACAGGCACCCTGGGACAGTGGGAGGTGTCCCTGCCCATGGCAGGGCTGGAATGAGATGAGCTTTAAGTTCCCTTCCACCCCAAACCAGTGCGGAATTTGATGTTTTCTTGTGCAAAACACACAATTCAAAACTCATAGCAGCAGATTTATCTTCATGCCATCCCAGGATCTGCACTCAGCCTCTCTCCTCCCCTCAACTTCCCAAGGTGCCAATTTTGAGGGTGTGCTTCCCTCCTGTCCAGGAAAACTCCCGATCTGATGCCATACAACCATTCCTGAAGGTCTCACACAGGGATTATTCCAGGCAGGCCTAAAGAGCCCCGAGGGCAGAGTGCTCACCCAGCAGAAACCAACTCTCAGTACCTTGTGGGGAGACTTAGGGAAGTTCCTTCGCCTGAGTCTCAGGTTCCCCATCTGTTACAAACAGTGCTTTGCAAAAGTTCTCTAAGATCTGCTGATAAAAACCATTTTTATACTTTTTTTTGCAGCTGTGGGCACTTTTCATGTGAGAAATCCTGTATAGTTACACATGGGATCATCACAAAACTGGCAAAAAAGGAAAATATTCCAATATTCCAAAGAGCTTGGATTTTTTTCTTTTTTTTTTGATTGCATTGGTTAGAAAGGATTACAATCTGATATTTTCAAGAATAAATAAAAATAAAAGGGATTATTTAAGCAGCTCGTGTTCAAAGCCTGCAACTCACAGTGAGCCTGGGTGTTTTGAAGTTTGTAAGGAAATTTTCTGAAGCCATTAGGCTGGAAGCAGAGTGGAGACTTAATTAAAGATTCAAGGGAGAAGAGAGGACAGCGAGAGTTGTAGAACCACGGGCTGATATTTTTGAAAAGCGTAATCACGTTTTTTAATACCTGGAGGATTTGTAAAAATGCAGGTTTGGATGGGAAAACTTCCTCCTTGTTCAGTGCCAGGACTCACCTGCAGCTCCCAGGCCCTGGGGTTTCCCTGCTCTCACAACAACTTCCTGCTTGCTTCATCCACCAGCTTCATACATTTCTGTGTGTTGGAAAGGGGGGGACTAAAAATGAGCTTTAAATCTTTAAATTTTTTGTAGATAACTCCACAAGTTCAATCACAAAGCACTTTCATGTGTTTCTTTCTTGTAGATATGTTCATAGCTGCATTTCCCATTGCACAAACGTTGCCCTTCACAGTTTTGTATTCAGCTTTATAAATAATTACATTGAAATTATTCTTGGTGCTTAACTTCCTTTCCTAGTTGCGCTTTTTTTTGCTGTGTGAGTTTGGGGGACTTTGTTGTGTGTGGTGTTCAATTATTGTCTGCCCTTTTGACATGGCAACAATGTCAGAAATAACAGGTTTGGGTTGGATCCTGATCCCCCTTTTCTCAGGGGGAATTCAGGGAATTATTGCCAAAGCCTCTGATCACAGAGGGCAGATGAGGAGGGAGGGAGGGAGGGAGGAGGTGTGAAAAAATCCCAGAGTCAGAGAATCATAAAGGTTGGAAAAGCCCTCAAAGACCAGCAAATCCAACCATTCCCAGCACTGCCAAGGCCACCTCTGCCCTGTGTCCCCAAGGGCCACATCCACATGGCTTTGAAATCCCTCTGGGGAAGGGGACTCCACTGGGCAGCTGTGCCAGGGCTGGGTCACTCTTTCAGTGAAGGAATTTCCCCAAAATCCACCCTGAGCCTCTCCTGGCCCAGCCTGAGGCTGTTCCCTCTACTCCTGTCCCTGTTCCCTGGAGCACAGCCCGACCCCCCCGGCTGTCCCCTGCTGTCAGGAGCTGTGCAGAGCCACAAGGTCCCCCTGATCCCCTTTTCTCCAGGCTGAGCCCTTCCCCAGCTCCCTCAGGATTCCCCAGCTCCGTTCCCTTCCCTGGACACGCTCCAGCCCCTCAGGATCTCTCTTGCCATGAGATGCCCAAAACTGAGCCAAGGATTTGAGGTGAGGGGACACTCATAGTCAAGATTTACTCCTATAAGTTCATGCATGGATAAGTTCAGCCACTGGAAATTAATGGAATTGAGCCTGACCTCGAGTTAGTTCTGAGATAATATGAATGTTTGGTTTTCTTCGCTTTGCAAAACCCCAAATTAAGCTAAATATCAGAATCCAAGAGTTATAAATGTGTGGGGCTAAGGTACAAGGAGTGTTTGTGCAGGGTACAAGGAGTGTGTATAGAGGGTACCAGGGAAGGGAAAGGGTATAAAAATAAATAAAAAGGGTATAAAAAGAAAATACAAAAATCACCAGCATCATGAGTACCAAAGGCTCCGGAGAGGTGGTCCTTGGGTAGGGCAGGGACATCTGAAAGGTGACCCCAGGGTGCTGCAGGGACACCTGAAAGGTGGCCCCAGGGTGCTGCAGGGACATCTGAAAGGTGACCCCAGGGTGCTGCAGGGACATCCGAAAGGTGGCCCCAGGGTGTTCCAGGAGCAAGGCATGAGCAGTGCCAGGCTGTCCCAGTGCCGAGGGAAACAGGAAGGTGCTGGGAGCCTTGGGAAGCTTTTCCTCCTTTCCTTGGCGCCTCAGCCCTCGGAACAGCGGCGATTCTGACAACGAGCAACGCGCCACTTTCCTCAGGGCTTTCACCTCCTGTCTCGTTGTAAGAATTTCCACCTTCGTTTCAAACAAAGCTCTCACTCTTCGGAACTCCAGGAGGAAAACTTGGAACCGTGGGCCCAGCTGTCGGAGCGCCAGGCGCTTGTCACTCGGAATTTCACCGCCTTAATATGTTTGAGAAAGTGGCGTTATTTAGACCTGTCTGGGGCGTGTTTTCCTGTTCCTTGGCACTTTTTTGGGAGCCGAGGTGTCCCTTTGTTTCCACACACGAAATAATGTGTTACTCATCAATTTCTGCCCTCCCCGAGCTGAATCAGTCGGATGGATTTGTGTCTAAGAGCCTCATGACTCCGTTCCTTCCACTTGGGTCAAACGAGACAAATTTTAGCTCCTCAGCGCTCGGCTAAATTTACCCAGTTCTGCACACTTGATTTGGCAAAACCATATGGACTTTTTGATACATTCCTCAGAGCTCTTCGGAATCCGCTTCCAAAGTCTGTATTCCTGGCTTGTACCCACTGTTCAGTAGGAGGTGTAGAAGAACAACGCCTATTTTAGGCGGAAGGTTTCCTGTCAATGTTCTCGTCTCGGACCAGCTCTTCCCTGCAGCTCCACAAAGCGTGGAAGGGGCCAGACCTGTCC